>CAWUFW010001861.1:0-715957 GCA_963921515.1 Calotriton arnoldi | reverse complement strand
TCTGGGTTTAATCCATCATCATTCTTTAGCTCACTCCACCACCCCAGTTCAGACATGGCCATATGCAAATCAGTCTGACCCTGTGCCTCATGGGAACAGTCCAGCCCGAACTGCCAAGCCATGTCTTCCCTGGACCGGAAACAAGCATCCTGGGACCGGTTTCTGGCTATTCAGCCATCATCAGCCAGGCTAGCTTGAATCCAGTGGCAAAGTGAGCAAGGGACCCACGTCTGGGCATACCCTGCCAACTTAGGGCGAACAAAGCGATACCAAATGGGATGATGGACGGAGCATTTGAGCTAATCAAACACTCACCCCCAGTCAACTGATCTGGGTTTAATCCATCATCATTCTTTAGCTCACTCCACCACCCCAGTTCAGACATGGCCATGTGCAAATCAGTCTGACCCTGTGCCTCATGGGAACAGTCCAGCCCGAACTGCCAAGCCATGTCTTCCCTGGACCGGAAACAAGCATCCTGGGACCGGTTTCTGGCTATTCAGCCGTCATCAGCCAGCCTATCTTGAATCCAGTGGCAAAGTGAGCAAGGGACTCACGTCTGGGCATACCCTGCCAACTTAGGGCGAACAAAGCGATACTAAAGGGGATGATGGACGGAGCATTTGAGCTAATCAAACACTCACCCCCAGTCAACTGATCTGGGTTTAATCCATCATCATTCTTTAGCTCACTCCACCACCCCAGTTCAGACATGGCCATATGCAAATCAGTCTGACCCTGTGCCTCATGGGAACAGTCCAGCCCGAACTGCCAAGCCATGTCTTCCCTGGACCGGAAACAAGCATCCTGGGACCTGTTTTTGGCTATTCAGCCGTCATCAGCCAGGCTAGCTTGAATCCAGTGGCAAAGTGAGCAAGGGACCCACGTCTGGGCATACCCTGCCAACTTAGGGCGAACAAAGCGATACCAAAGGGGATGATGGACGGAGCATTTGAGCTAATCAAACACTCACCCCCAGTCAACTGATCTGGGTTTAATCCATCATCATTCTTTAGCTCACTCCACCACCCCAGTTCAGACATGGCCATATGCAAATCAGTCTGACCCTGTGCCTCATGGGAACAGTCCAGCCCGAACTGCCAAGCCATGTCTTCCCTGGACCGGAAACAAGCATCCTGGGACCGGTTTCTGGCTATTCAGCCGTCATCAGCCAGGCTAGCTTGAATCCAGTGGCAAAGTGAGCAAGGGACCCACGTCTGGGCATACCCTGCCAACTTAGGGCGAACAAAGCGATACCAAAGGGGATGATGGACGGAGCATTTGAGCTAATCAAACACTCACCCCCAGTCAACTGATCTGGGTTTAATCCATCATCATTCTTTAGCTCACTCCACCACCCCAGTTCAGACATGGCCATATGCAAATCAGTCTGACCCTGTGCCTCATGGGAACAGTCCAGCCCGAACTGCCAAGCCATATCTTCCCTGGACCGGAAACAAGCATCCTGGGACCGGTTTCTGGCTATTCAGCCGTCATCAGCCAGGCTAGCTTGAATCCAGTGGCAAAGTGAGCAAGGGACCCACGTCTGGGCATACCCTGCCAACTTAGGGCGAACAAAGCGATACCAAAGGGGATGATGGACGGAGCATTTGAGCTAATCAAACACTCACCCCCAGTCAAATGATCTGGGTTTAATCCATCATCATTCTTTAGCTCACTCCACCACCCCAGTTCAGACATGGCCATATGCAAATCAGTCTGACACTGTGCCTCATGGGAACAGTCCAGCCCGAACTGCCAAGCCATGTCTTCCCTGGACCGGAAACAAGCATCCTGGGACCGGTTTCTGGCTATTCAGCCGTCATCAGCAAGGCTAGCTTGAATCCAGTGGCAAAGTGAGCAAGGGACCCACGTCTGGGCATACCCTGCCAACTTAGGGCGAACAAAGCGATACCAAAGGGGATGATGGACGGAGCATTTGAGCTAATCAAACACTCACCCCCAGTCAACTGATCTGGGTTTAATCCATCATCATTCTTTAGCTCACTCCACCACCCCAGTTCAGACATGGCCATATGCAAATCAGTCTGACCCTGTGCCTCATGGGAACAGTCCAGCCCCAACTGCCAAGCCATGTCTTCCCTGGACCGGAAACAAGCATCCTGGGACCGGTTTCTGGCTATTCAGCCGTCATCAGCCAGGCTAGCTTGAATCCAGTGGCAAAGTGAGCAAGGGACCCACGTCTGGGCATACCCTGCCAACTTAGGGCAAACAAAGCGATACCAAAGGGGATGATGGACGGAGCATTTGAGCTAATCAAACACTCACCCCCAGTCAACTGATCTGGGTTTAATCCATCATCATTCTTTAGCTCACTCCACCACCCCAGTTCAGACATGGCCATATGCAAATCAGTCTGACCCTGTGCCTCATGGGAACAGTCCAGCCCGAACTGCCAAGCCATGTCTTCCCTGGACCGGAAACAAGCATCCTGGGACCGGTTTCTGGCTATTCAGCCGTCATCAGCCAGGCTAGCTTGAATCCAGTGGCAAAGTGAGCAAGGGACCCACGTCTGGGCATACCCTTCCAACTTAGGGCGAACAAAGCGATACCAAAGGGGATGATGGACGGAGCATTTGAGATAATCAAACACTCACCCCCAGTCAACTGATCTGGGTTTAATCCATCATCATTCTTTAGCTCACTCCACCACCCCAGTTCAGACATGGCCATATGCAAATCAGTCTGACCCTGTGCCTCATGGGAACAGTCCAGCCCGAACTGCCAAGCCATGTCTTCCCTGGACCGGAAACAAGCATCCTGGGACCGGTTTCTGGCTATTCAGCCGTCATCAGCCAGGCTAGCTTGAATCCAGTGGCAAAGTGAGCAAGGGACCCACGTCTGGGCATACCCTGCCAACTTAGGGCGAACAAAGCGATACCAAAGGGGATGATGGACGGAGCATTTGAGCTAATCAAACACTCACCCCCAGTCAACTGATCTGGGTTTAATCCATCATCATTCTTTAGCTCACTCCACCACCCCAGTTCAGACATGGCCATATGCAAATCAGTCTGACCCTGTGCCTCATGGGAACAGTCCAGCCCGAACTGCCAAGCCATGTCTTCCCTGGACCGGAAACAAGCATCCTGGGACCGGTTTCTGGCTATTCAGCCGTCATCAGCCAGGCTAGCTTGAATCCAGTGGCAAAGTGAGCAAGTGACCCACGTCTGGGCATACCCTGCCAACTTAGGGCGAACAAAGCGATACCAAAGGGGATGATGGACGGAGCATTAGAGCAAATCAAACACTCACCCCCAGTCAACTGATCTGGGTTTAATCCATCATCATTCTTTAGCTCACTCCACCACCCCAGTTCAGACATGGCCATATGCAAATCAGTCTGACCCTGTGCCTCATGGGAACAGTCCAGCCCGAACTGCCAAGCCATGTCTTCCCTGGACCGGAAACAAGCATCCTGGGACCGGTTTCTGGCTATTCAGCCGTCATCAGACAGGCTAGCTTGAATCCAGTGGCAAAGTGAGCAAGGGACCCACGTCTGGGCATACCCTGCCAACTTAGGGCGAACAAAGCGATACCAAAGGGGATGATGGACGGAGCATTTGAGCTAATCAAACACTCACCCCCAGTCAACTGATCTGGGTTTAATCCATCATCAATCTTTAGCTCACTCCACCACCCCAGTTCAGACATGGCCATATGCAAATCAGTCTGACCCTGTGCCTCATGGGAACAGTCCAGCCCGAACTGCCAAGCCATGTCTTCCCTGGACCGGAAACAAGCATCCTGGGACCGGTTTCTGGCTATTCAGCCGTCATCAGCCAGGCTAGCTTGAATCCAGTGGCAAAGTGAGCAAGGGACCCACGTCTGGGCATACCCTGCCAACTTAGGGCGAACAAAGCGATACCAAAGGGGATGATGGACGGAGCATTTGAGCTAATCAAACACTCACCCCCAGTCAACTGATCTGGGTTTAATCCATCATCATTCTTTAGCTCACTCCACCACCCCAGTTCAGACATGGCCATATGCAAATCAGTCTGACTCTGTGCCTCATGGGAACAGTCCAGCCCGAACTGCCAAGCCATGTCTTCCCTGGACCGGAAACAAGCATCCTGGGACCGGTTTCTGGCTATTCAGCCGTCATCAGCCAGGCTAGCTTGAATCCAGTGGCAAAGTGAGCAAGGGACCCACGTCTGGGCATACCCTGCCAACTTAGGGCGAACAAAGCGATACCAAAGGGGATGATGGACGGAGCATTTGAGCTAATCAAACACTCACCCCCAGTCAACTGATCTGGGTTTAATCCATCATCATTCTTTAGCTCACTCCACCACCCCAGTTCAGACATGGCCATATGCAAATCAGTCTGATCCTGTGCCTCATGGGAACAGTCCAGCCCGAACTGCCAAGCCATGTCTTCCCTGGACCGGAAACAAGCATCCTGGGACCGGTTTCTGGCTATTCAGCCGTCATCAGCCAGGCTAGCTTGAATCCAGTGGCAAAGTGAGCAAGGGACCCACGTCTGGGCATACCCTGCCAACTTAGGGCGAACAAAGCGATACCAAAGGGGATGATGGATAGAGCATTTGAGCTAATCAAACACTCACCCCCAGTCAACTGATCTGGGTTTAATCCATCATCATTCTTTAGCTCACTCCACCACCCCAGTTCAGACATGGCCATATGCAAATCAGTCTGACCCTGTGCCTCATGGGAACAGTCCAGCCCGAACTGCCAAGCCATGTCTTCCCTGGACCGGAAACAAGCATCCTGAGACCGGTTTCTGGCTATTCAGCCGTCATCAGCCAGGCTAGCTTGAATCCAGTGGCAAAGTGAGCAAGGGACCCACGTCTGGGCATACCCTGCCAACTTAGGGCGAACAAAGCGATACCAAAGGGGATGATGGACGGAGCATTTGAGCTAATCAAACACTCACCCCCAGTCAACTGATCTGGGTTTAATCCATCATCATTCTTTAGCTCACTCCACCACCCCAGTTCAGACATGGCCATATGCAAATCAGTCTGACCCTGTGCCTCATGGGAACAGTCCAGCCCGAACTGCCAAGCCATGTCTTCCCTGGACCGGAAACAAGCATCCTGGGACCGGTTTCTGGCTATTCAGCCGTCATCAGCCAGGCTAGCTTGAATCCAGTGGCAAAGTGAGCAAGGGACCCACGTCTGGGCATACCCTGCCAACTTAGGGCGAACAAAGCGATACCAAAGGGGATGATGGACGGAGCATTTGAGCTAATCAAACACTCGCCCCCAGTCAACTGATTTGGGTTTAATCCATCATCATTGTTTAGCTCACTCCACCACCCCAGTTCAGACATGGCCATATGCAAATCAGTCTGACCCTGTGCCTCATGGGAACAGTCCAGCCCGAACTGCCGAGCCATGTCTTCCCTGGACCGGAAACAAGCATCCTGGGACCGGTTTCTGGCTATTCAGCCGTCATCAGCCAGGCTAGCTTGAATCCAGTGGCAAAGTGAGCAAGGGACCCACGTCTGGGCATACCCTGCCAACTTAGGGCGAACAAAGCGATACCAAAGGGGATGATGGACGGAGCATTTGAGCTAATCAAACACTCACCCCCAGTCAACTGATCTGGGTTTAATCCATCATCATTCTTTAGCTCACTCCACCACCCCAGTTCAGACATGGCCATATGCGTGGGTCCCTTGCTCACTTTGCCACTGGATTCAAGATAGCCTGGCTCCTTAGGAAACCCTACCCTGATGAAGACACCAGTGAGGGCCTTGGCTACCACATGGGCTGTAATAGTCCTAAGGGGAATGGCTTCAGGATACCTGGTGGCATGATCCACCACCACCAGTATGACTTTGCTTCCTGAGGCTATGGGAGGCTCAAGTGGACCCACTATATCCAAACATACCCTCTCAAAGGGAACCCCAACCACTGGTAGTGGAATTAAGGGGGCCTTTGGGTGACTTCCTCTCTTGCCACTGGCTTGACAGGTGACACAGGAGCTCACAAACCCCTTCACCTTCTGAGACATCTATGGCTAATAGAAGTGGGTGACCAATCTTTCACAGGCTTTGTTCTGGCCCAGATGTCCAGCTAGAGGGATGTCATGGGCTAGAGCGAGCAAAAACTCCCTATACAGTTGAGGCACTACCACTCTCCTAGTGGCACCAGGTTTGGGGTCTCTAGCCTCAGTGTACAGGAATACTTCCTCCCAATAGATCTTGTGGGAGTCACTGGCATCTCCCTGCTCCTGTGCAGCAGTTTGCTGCCTCAGGCCTTCAAGAGTGGGGCAGACCTGCTACCCAAGGCACAGCTGTTCCCTAGAGGGTTCCCCTGGTCCCAAGAGCTCTATCTCGTAAGGTTCAAGCCCCTCGGAGATCAGGCAGCTGTGAGCTTTGGAGAGACCACGCCCCCCACTCTAACACCACCATAGACATGGCATGGTTAGTGGTGACTCTGTCAGCATTGGTAACTGGATAAATGTTTCCAGTTAGGTATTGCTCTGGGGAACCCAGTGTATCTCTCACCATAGTGACACTGGCACCTGTATTCCTTACAGCTTCTATCTTAGTCCCATTCACTAAGGGGTACTGCAGGTATTTCTTTAAATTAGGGAGCCAGACAGCCAAAGTGGCTAACCCTCCTTCCCCTTCAGAGACTAAAACAGCCTCAGTGTGGACCCTGATTTGCTCTGGGCACACTATTGATCCCATCTGGAGATTTGTTATACCAGTAGGAACTGGTGGGGGTCTAGGGGCTGGTTTGTTGGGACAGGCAGGATCTCCAGTTCGGTGTCCCTTCTTGTTGCAGTGGAAACACCAGGCCTTTGCAGGATCAACATTTCTCTCCTTGTACCAACTTGTGCGCTGGGAAGAGTTCTTGTGTCCACCCCCCTGACCAGGATTTTGGGGGCCTTTAGAAGACTCTTGTATTTTATCTCTGGGTTTCTCACCCTCTTTTCCCTGGGGAGGCTTTGTGTCCCCTTTCTTTTGGTCACCCCAGGGGTTGTCTTGGTTACCCTTGTCTTTCCCCAATGGTCTGCCTTCTTTCCCAATTCTTGGGGAGAAATTGGACCTAGGTCTGCCAGATACTGATGCAACTTTTCATTGATGCAGTTACTTAAAATGTGTTCCTTCATAAACAAAATGATTAAGTCCTTCATAATTCTGCACTTCACTTCCAGTCAACCAGCCACCTAGTGTCTTTACTGAGTAGTCTACAAATTCCACCCAGGACTGACTCTGAGCCCCCCTGAAATTAATTCTGTACTCCTCAGTAATGAGTCCAAATCTCTCAATCAGGATGCCCTTCATGAGTTCATAGGACTCTGCTTCTGCCCAAGTAAGGTTCAGTAGTCTGTCTCTGCACTTACCAGAGAACAGTTCCCAAAGACGTACCTCCCAGTGAGTCTTCCTTACTTTTCTCTTCTCACAAGCCCTCTCAAAGGCTGTGAACCAATGGCACTACCAGATGGCTGAGCCACCCTGGAAGTCCCGATGGGGGCTCATTTGCTTCCCCGAGCCCAACCAGGGCTCCAGGAGACTGGGCACATTCGCGCCTTCAGACCCTCTGTCACTCAGTGCACATGGATTACAAGAAAGGGGGGTATTTTCCCTCTGCATTACTAGGGAGAGGCTATCTCAGACCCTCTTGAGGTCTGGCGATTCTGAGGCTGGAAAAGCCAGGGCCTGCCCGCTGGGGCCCCTAGGGGCCTGGGTCTGCACCTGCCTTTCAGCCCTTTCGGATGACGCTTTCCTCCAAGCCTGCCATCCCTTAAAACAGGCAGGGATGTGAAGCTGGCATCCTTGTGCACGGCGGCTTGCCAGGGGAGGGCCCGGCCCGTGCTGTGTACACTGATTGATTGGGCACCCTTGGTCTGTTAAGGGATAGACTGCTTGGCCAGCCTTGGCCAGCCTTGGCTGTTGTTTCAAGCAGAGCGCTTCCACCCTGCCAGGGACTGTCTGACTCAGGGGCCTGCCGCTTGGTGGAAGCCCTTCCCCTACCCAGCAGAGCGAAGGCCGAGCAGCCATGGCAGCTTGTGCCCCACAAGTGGCCTGACCAGAGTGGAAGGGGTCGGATGGTGCCAGGTCCTGGGCAGGCCGCCTGGCGGTCTGGTCCCCTGTGTGCCACACTGTCACCCTCCTTCTCCCAGCGTATATATACAGCAGCTTGGAACGACTGTTCCGTGGGGTGTCACTGAACCCTGTCTTGGTCAGGCTGTGCCTCGGCCTGCGTCTCCCTTCCACAGAGACGGCTGGGCCTGCCGGTGCCTGCGAGACTGCAGCTGTCCCCCCAACAAGCCCCCCAGGTGGGTGGGCTTCCTCAGCGAGCTCCTGAGGGGTGCGAAGGTCGGTCAGGGGATGGGTACGCAGCTCCCAACAACCCCGTCCCGCAGGTTCGGCTTTCTGATTGATCCTGCCAGTAGCATTTGCTTGTCTCAAAGATTAAGCCATTTACTTGTAAGTACACATGGCCGGTAAGGTGAAACTGCGAATGGCTCACTAAATCATTTATGGTTCCTTTGATTGCTCCATCTGTTACTTGGATAACTGTGGTAATTTTAGAGCTAATACATGCCGATGAGCGCTGACCTCCCAGTATGCATGAATTTATCAGACCACGACCAATCTGGGCTCGCCCAGCCACTTTGGTGACTCTAGATAACCTCGGGCCAATTCCACGTCCCCGTGATGATACATTTGGATGTCTGCCCTACCAACTTTCGATGGTACTTTCTGCGCCTACCACGGTGACCACAGGTAGCGGGGAATCAGGGTTCGATTCCGGAGAGGGAGCCTGAGAAACGGCTACCACATCCAAGGAAGGCAGCAAGCGTGCAAATTACCCACTCCCGACTCGGGGAGGTAGTGATGAAAAATAACAACAGGACTCTTTCGAGGACCTGTAATTGTAATGAGTACACATTAATCCTTTAACAAAAATCCATTGGAGGACAAGTCTGGTGCCGGCAGCCGCGGTAATTCCAGGTCCAATAGCATATATTAAAGTTGCTGCAGTTAAAAAGCTTGTAGTTGGATCTTGGGATCGAGCTGCCAGTCTGCCCGAGGCGAGCTACTGCCTCTCCCAGCCCCTGCCGCATGGGTCCCCCTTGATCCTCTAAACTGAGTGTCCTGGGTGTCTGAATCATTTACTTTGAAAAAATTAGAGTGTTCAAAGCAGGGCGGCTGCCTGAATACTTCAGCTAGAAATAATGGAATAGGACTCCGGTTCTATTTTATTGGTTTTTGGAACTGGGGCCATGATTTACAGGGACGGCCGGGGGCATTCGGTGAAATTCTTGGACCGGCACAAGTCAAATTAAGGTGAAAGCATTTGCCAAGAATGTTTTCATTAATCAAGAACGAAAGTCGGAGGTTCAAAGACGATCAGATACCGTTGTAGTTCTGACCATACACAATGCCGACTAGCGATCCGACTGCGTTATTCTTATGACCCACTGATCAGCTTCCCGGGAAACCAAAGTCCTTGGGTTCCGGGGGAAGTATGGTTGCAAAGCTGAAACTTAAAGGAATTGATGGAAGGGCACCACCAGGAGTAGAGCATGCGGCTTATTTTGACTCAACTCAGGAAACTTCTCCTGGCCTGGACACGGAAAGGATTGACAGATTGATAGCTCTTTCTCGATTCTGTGGGTGGTCGTGCATGGCCGTTCTTAGTTGGTGGAGTGATTTGTCTGGTTAATTGTTGAATGTTACTCCTCCATGCTAACTAGCTATGTGACCCCCAGCCGTCGGCATCCAACTTCTTAGAGGGACAAGTGGTGTACACACGAGATTGAGTAATAACAGGTCTGTGCTGCCCTTAGATGTCCCGGGCTGCCTGTGCGCTACACTGAATGGATCAGCGTGTGCCTACCCTTCTCCAACAGGTGCTGGGTAACCTGCTGAACCCCGTTCGTGATAGGGGTTGAGGATTGCAATTATTTCCCATGACCAAGGAATTCCCAGTGAGTTTGGGTCATAAGCTCGCGTTAAGTCCCTGCCCTTTGTACACACTGCCCATCGCTACTACTAATTGGATGGTTTAGTGAGGTCCTCAGATCGGCCCCGCAGGGGTCAGCAAGGGCCCTGGTGGAGCGCCGAGAAGGCGATCAAACTTGACTATCTAGAGGAAGTAAAAGTCATAACAATGTTTTCGTAGGTGAACCTGCAGAAGAATCCTTAACTGCGGAGCGGCACAAACGGTGGATGGTGCCAGCTTGAAACCCATGGCCACCTCCCACATGGAACATGCACATTATAGACAAAGGGTCTGGCCCTGCTCTCGTGCACCCTGGCTGGTGGAGCAGTCGGTGGCCGCTGGGGCGCTTGGATGCAGACTGGGTGTGGGGTAGGCTCCTCCACTGGGGAGGAACCGACTGATTAATGTGTGAGGCTCTGGGGAGAAGGGGTGGCCCCTACCCCCCTGGGAGGGGCACAGCAGTAGTCCCTCCCGAAACGGAACCCACGCTCAGCCAGTATGACCCTGCGGTGGGGAAACAAAATAACAGTGCCCTTCTCGATTGGCAGAGCAGCCTGGAAGAGAAGGAGCCAGGGCCTGTGATGGGACCCCGGCTCTTCTCGGTGGGAGGTGTGCAGGATAGGGAGCCACCTGGCTCTTCTCTTCCAGTGCCTTCGACCAGGGCAGGGGGTGGACTACCCACCAACCCACCGGCATGGCTCAAGGCTGCCGCCCAAGCCGGAGGACTCTTGACACCACAGGTGTGAGGCTCTGAGGCCTTGGGGTGACCACCAGCCCATGCTCCTCTGGGGGGCACAGCAGTAGGCCCTCCCGAGATGGAACCCACACTTACCCAGCACAACCGAATGACACTGCCTCCCCAGGCTAGGACCGCCCCTGAAGGTCCTGCCACCCCGGGCCCTCCTGTGCCAAATCCTGGCCTGACCAGGCTTCGGGCAACCAAGGAGTGGCCCTTCTTGAGCGACAGGAAGAGAAGGAGCCAGGGCCTGTGACAAGACCCCGGCTCCTCTCGGTGGCAGGTGTGCGGGATCGGGAGTCACCTGGCTCTTCCCTTTCTGGCACCTCCTACCTGGGCAGGGGGTGGGTAACCAGGGCAGGGGGTGGGCTATCCACCAGCTTGCTGGCATAGCTCGGGGCTGCCGCCCAAGCCGGGGACTCCTTACGCCACTGGGGTCGAGCCCATTGGTGGACAGCTGATGTCAGGTGGGGCAACCCTCGTTGTCCCCAGGTACCTGGTTTGTCCGGGTCCCTTGTGGCTGGGCTGAGGGTTTGAAGACTTGTGCAGTCTCTCCCGGTCCTCCAGCATTGGGTCTGGCTACTCCAGTTGCTTTGGGAACCCCCCTTGCCTGTGGGGGCAAAAGGGGTGCTCCCGTGCCGAGTGCCTGATAACGCTCTTTGAACTGGGAAGGCTGACTCCCAGAGGGGAAGCCTTGAACAGAGCGTGGCAGAAGGGGGCCGCCTCTATCGCCCCTAGTGCACCGCATGTTCGTGGGGCACCCGGTGCTAAAAAACTCACAGATTACCTGATTCTGGGTCAGGGTTTCGTAAATTGAGTCAAGCTTTTGTCTCTGTCCGTGGGTGCCTGCAGGACCCCCTCCATCACACCTAGGGGTGGGTCTCTCTGCCACCAGGCCGGTGGGAGGGACGCGGAGCGGGGAAATGTGGGCATGTGGGAGGCTACCTCCACCATGTGCTGGCCGGCACAGGGCCTCCCCCTCCTATCCCTGCGCCGCTGGTTGCAGGGATGGGGGCATGTTTCCCTTGCAGGATGACCAGATTGCCGGACCCCCCTGCACAAGTGACTGGGAGGCAAGCAGCCCCAGGAAGGAGCCTCCCAAGCAATGGCCTCAGAGTACATGGCTACTCCTTTCATTGTTGGACTGCCGTGTGACTGGGTCCTGCATCTGGTCATCCTGGGCCATCTGGTCACTG
Organism: Calotriton arnoldi; assembly: GCA_963921515.1. Classification (NCBI taxonomy): domain Eukaryota; kingdom Metazoa; phylum Chordata; class Amphibia; order Caudata; family Salamandridae; genus Calotriton; species Calotriton arnoldi. Next base: position 704,069 of record CAWUFW010001861.1, on the reverse strand, counting down.
GGTCGTCTTGGGCCATCTAGTTGCTATGCTGCGCGACCAGATGGCCAGTCAGCCTGCCGGCTGGGCTAACTCCAACTTTTGTCCTCCCCCTAGGCTTCTGTAAGCCCCCACTTCGTGGGGGCTTAATAGTCGAGAAAAATGAGATTCCGAATCAGGCCCACAGGAAGAGATTGTGACCTGGGCTTAACCCTCCTTGGCTCCCTGATCTCCAAGAAGGTGGTACCCCCCTGAGTCCACAGTATGGCGGTGACAATGCCCAGGACAGGGTGGCTGCAGGCCCAGGAACGAATTTCTTGATCCTGTACTGGGTTTGGGGTAAAGAGCGCAGACCAGCCCTGCCCAGCCCTCCTTCCCCCAGGCCGCGGAGCTAAAACACAAGCCCGGGAGAGCTCTGAGAAGCCCTCAGCAGACACCTGGGCTCGATCCCGAATGGCAGTGACTGTTGATGTGCGGGACCACATAGGAGGTACCGTCATCAGGACTGGTGCAAGGCTTAGTATTCTCCTAAGAATGAACAGGGCCGGGCAAAGGGAAAGCAGCAGGCCCGGGAGGCCCTCTGCCCCCTTCTATGGCAGGGAGGGAGGCTGTGGTCGTGCCCTCGGTCAGCGCTCCAGCGTGGCCTGGGCTCCATGCGCTGGCCCTCCATGCTGCCAAACGTGCAGTGGGGGGAAATGGGCTTTGCGGTCATGGACAGGGGGCCTGCCTGGGGATGGTCCAGACCAGACTCTGGTCGATCGGGCATGGTTGGGCTTATTTGGCGATTGTGGCCTGCTTGGCTGAAAACACCTGACCGTGGCCCCGGTGAGGGCTTCCGAGCCACAAGATGGGGCTCCGTAGGGTCAGGCCCGCGGTGTCCTAAAGGGGATGCTGCCCCTGTATCGCCGGTTTTAGAGGATCTTAACACGACCCCGGGCTTGCTGTTGGGCCATGTATTGGGTGCCCTGGTCCGGGGCTCCCTCCTCCAGCCTGCAAACGCACCGGACGGGAGTCCCGCGGGCCCAGGGATGCTTTCCCTTCTTTGCTGGGCTCAGAAGCACGGAATGGGGCCAGGGATCCGGCGGGTTCTGAGGTGGGAGCCCTCATCCTGCCAAGAGCTTGGGAGAACCTTGAAGTATCTACACATATGACTCCTTGCTGAATTCAGAATTTTGTCTAATTTTGAGAAATGTATAGCTTTCCGGGATCCACCATAGATTTCACACCCAATTCTACCACTAACTGGAAGGAGGTTGAACACACCAAAAAATTAGGAGAAATGGGCTATGTCCCAGTAAAATATCAAAACTGAAAGCTGGGAAGATGGTGATTTTAGCACCGCAAACCCTTAGTTGAAGCCATTTTGCAGGGAAAAAAGCTGACGCTTTCGTCTGCGGCACTTGCTTCCCAAAAAACCCCAAATGCATCTGTATTTTGGCTAATTTCTTGGTCCCTCCGGGGGAATCCACAAATCCTGGGTACCTTTAGAATGCCCAGGATGTTGAAAAAAAAGGATGCAAATTGGGCATGGATACCTTATGTGGACAAAAAAGTTACGGGGGCCTAAGTGCAAACTACCCCAAATAGCCAAAAAAGGGCTTAGCACAGGGCAGGGAAAAGGCCTGGCAGTTAAGGGATTAAATAGCAGATATCATATACTATTTGGCCTGTGGCCTGGCAAATGGAAAATAAATCTTATTATTTACCTGGCTGCTGGCTAAATAGCAGACAAGATGTCCTGTTTGGCCTGATGTAAAATAGACAAGAAACTTCATTATTCACCTGGTAACTGGCTAAATAGCAGACAGTATGTACAACTTGGTCAGTATTCATACAAATAGAAGTAAAACTTCACTATTTACCCGGCTGCTATCTAAATAGCTTACTTGCCACCAGGTAGAACTGCAAACTAGGAGTGAACATAATTGGCATCCATCTCCTTAAAGAAGTTAGTGCACTGAAGTATTATTTCATTAGGCAAAAAGTGGTCACAAATTGTGCACAAACCTTTTGCAAGTAGAATAGTGTTTTGCAAAATGACCTATTTATTCTTAGGTCGGTTCACAAAATACTGAATTGCAAGGAGTTGTAGACCCTCTGTGATTGACTGTAATGACTTGGATGGTGGCTATAAAGTGACAGTAAAAGCCTATCCAATGATTACATTCCAAAATGTAAAAAGTTTTTAAAGCAGCCTGTGTTCCTTAAAAGAAACAGGGCTGCTTTAAAAATAAATTTTGGAAAACTCCAGGGGAGAAGGTATTGGTCCTTTGGAGAACAACAGCCTTCTCCCCCTTAGTTTGCCAACATGAGTCTCAAAGGGAAAGAGGTCCTAAGTTGACCCCTTACCCTTTGAAAACTATTTACCACAACTCAGAAGTTGAAAGCTCATAGATGGTTTGCAATTGGAATTGCAGTCATAAACTATCACATTCCTTTGTGAACTGAAAATGGGAGGGAAAATCCCATATAAACCCCGCCTATTTGAAATTCGGAAACAATCATAAAAGTAATTTTACGAGTAGAAAGAATTTTGCAACTCGTGTAAGAGCTTTTGTACATATATTGATAATAATTTTTGTGGTCACAAACCCTGTCATTTTGAAACATAAGGTTCTTAGTGCTAAAACTAGCTTGGATGCATGCACTAACTCAAAGGTCTGGCTTACATGTAAGCACTCACCCACAGATATAATGGTTCCAAATGTTTAAATGTTTCCAAGTTATTTTGACAGATATGGCAGAGAATGCCACTTCATTCAGTGCTTAATTGGAGCATGCAGTTGTCACTAGCATTCATTTTTGGGGACCAGCACATATTTTTCTAATCAGACATTTCCCAGGAGCAAGAGAGGGAAAACACATGCAAAGCAAAAAGAAGAGAGAAGAGAAATGTGGAAAAACCATCCCAAGGGAGAAAGAAGGAACCTGCAATAGCCAGATAAAGGAGCAAGGAGTGTCTGCTAGTGGGTTATTAAGGCCTGAGATTGATTGAAAATTACTCAGCTTTGTTATCCAGTGCGCGAACATTTAATAGCACCGGCTGCAGGCTTCTGAGCACACCTTTGGGCACTGGAACTCATTCTTTTGCGAATTAAGCACTGACTTCATGAAATCATTTGCCAAGACACGGTGACTTGGGAGGCCCTTTAGGGATATTATTCATGATCCAGAAATGCTCCTACTCCTTTAAGTTACCTGTAGAGGTGGCTAATGATAAATAAGATTAGAAAATTGTTAGACTAGGTAAAGCTGTTTACTCTTCCACAGCTATGTACTAGCTCTTACTCATAAAGCTATGGAAATGTACAAGGTCCAGGTGTAGGATTACCAAAAGGTTCCATGTTATCAGAATACCTCAAAACCATGATTTGTAAAAGCAAAAGCCATAACTTGAAATTTTGTATCCCAGTGACATGGTACCATCTGATATTTAGGTTTATCTTATCAAAATAGAAACAATTAAATATGGCCCCTTATTAAGTCACCAACACAGTATAATTGAGAGGCTTCATTTAGATCTCATGAGAGAAGAAAGAAAAATGATGGGACTGGTTTATAGTTTTGGGGATGGAGTGAACTCTTTGAGGATGGAGGAAGAGGACCAAGGTACGTCCCTCTTCTAAATTAGGGGCCCGATTATGGTGGGACTGCCACCGACAGCAAGGTCTGCCACGGATCCTACGGGGTACGTTGGAGACGGAGTAATGCCTACAATCATGGCGGTGCCTGCCAGGCACCACCGTAGGCATTACAATGTTGAACCCGCCATGAAAAGGAGGGCGGAAAGGGACATTGCCCCCCCCCCCCCATGGGACTCAGTTTGGGTTTTTGGGGGCACCTGTGGTGCCCCCCTACATATACCTGTACCATGTGGCAGGCACCACATTGTGCTTGCCATGTAGTGCAGAGATATGTACAGGGTGCATTCTTTGCATTGCGGCGGGTGCTGCAGCCAGCTGCACCCACCGCAATGCAAAGAATTCACGGTGCGACCGCCTTGCAGACGGTCGCATCGTAATCCCTATGGCGGGACAGCCGACAGCTAGTTGGTCGGTCCCATTTCCGATAGGGTGTCCACCGCCATCCTAATCGGGCCCTTAGAGTTGTTCACCTCCCCTGTAAACAGTGTTCTACATTGACAGAAACTGCTGTCGTGGCAGTTCCTGTCTATGCAGAAACAGTTTGATGGCCCATACTATCAGACAAAAGCAAACTTCCAAAACAGGAGTATTTTATAGGGAAAAAAATTAATGGCCCCCACACAATGGCAGTTTTCTCCCAGGGTGTGGGGGGTCATTATTTTTTTCCCTGTCACTTACAGTAAGATACCATGGACGGTGTAAGAAACTTCCTCCAGTGGCTCCTACTCAGATGGGTCATTGGAGGAAGTATTCTGTCGATGGAGCCAACGAGCGAAGGAATGGGATTATAATTATTTGAACTGAATGTTATTGACATATGAATGAATGTTCCTAGTAAATCAGAGAAAGATATACAGGCATCAAGGACATAGAACAAAAGAAACTGACAGAAATATTTTATTTATTGACTTGATAACAAATATTGTATGAAATAAACTTGCATTCTTGTGACTTATGGATCAATCAGTTCACATTTCCACTTTGATACTCATTTTCCAAACAGTGTATGTGGATCCCGTGTTGAGGTGTCAGAACTGATTTTGGGTGATACTCTTTTAAATGGAATTTTCTGGCTGTTGCTCAGACACAACCTTTATGCTGGTTCATGGCTCTCACAGCAATAGCTATATTGCTGGCTCTACACAAGAGTATCCTTAACAAGGACAGAGTGAAGAGTGAGATCTTGGCACCTGGTTGTCATCAGCCTTCGTGAGCATCATCAGGCACAGAAAAAAAGGGCAGGTTCTACTTAGAAACTTTGTTGCCTTTAACAAGAGAAACCTTTGACCTACCCCTTACTTCTAAAATCTACCCTATGTTGTCACTCAGGAAGAACTAATCAGCAGCCCTTTGCTACCAAGGACCTCACAGAATTTCTGTGGGTAGCTTTGTCTCCATACTCCATTACTTCTGTTCTGCGTTTCCACCCTCCAGCTACAGGGATGCAGTCAATACACCACCATTATCTGGGGACTCTCTATCTACTCTCCATCATGTGCTATGCTAACCCAGGGGCCATCCAAAATGCATCCCACTGGTCCCAGCACTTTGACTTTCTCCAAATATGGAGTTTTATCGCTACACAATTGCTACTTATCGAGTGCAAATACATGCACCTAGAATTTCAATGCAAAGGTCTGGGAGTCAGGCAGACTACTCCACCAGTCTTGACCCCAGAGCCTCTTTGCTGGCCTTTCAAATACTTATCCCACATATGTACTTCCACTAACCTTCATCTGGCTCTCAGTTTCGCCAACCACTCATCTGTTTCTGATGCTATCACTGCTGGCCTTGGCTCCGAATGCTATCATAGTTGGCAGTCAAAGCCCTTTGTTACCCAGCATCCCTCTGTGGGCCATCTGAGATCATTTATGGGGGTTCTCCCTCACTCCTTCTTCGCTCATCCGAGCTGTCTTATGATACAAAGTTTCCATTTGCTGACCCCTTTTTGTTAGCTGTGAACTATTTTTGCTGGCTTAAGTTACCTGAGTTTCTCAAACCCTTTCTGCCAACCTTCACAGAACAACCACCTTTTCACTCATCCACAATTAGATCCGTGTGCCAAGTTTCAGTCCCTCAGCCCACTGATTCAACCTCAGACTACTGTGTCAACAACGGACAACATCTGCTATCACTCAGAGGTCAGAGTGTAACAGTCTGGCGTTTTTATTCACTTTGCATGCTCTGATTTTTCAGCAAATACTTATCAGTTCTTTAAGCGGGCTGAAAAGGTGAGGGTATTTAGGGGCTGACAGTGTAAGAAGCATGAATAAGAACCATTTACACAGGGATATCATAATACGTTTCCTAGATTCACATATGTGCCTTCCTACACTTGGTCCTCTTCCTTGGTCTTCTTCTTTCCCCTCCAGGTCGTTCTGCAACTTCTGGTGTTAGTCCTCCTCCTAGTCCTGATCCATGTCCTCATTTTCTAGATTGTTTTAGCCCACCTGCTCCTAATCCTAGACCTAGTTGTTATAGTGGTGGTCCCCTGTCCTTGCTCCCAGTCTCTTAGCGTGGTCTCCTGTCCATCTTCCCAGTTCCACCTGCCCTTGTTCCCAGGCTCTAGGGGTGGTCTCCTGTCCTTGTTGCCAGTTCTGCCCAGCCTACTGCCCTTAATGTTCTCAGCTCCCCGCACTGCCAGTGTGTGCCATTATGTACTGACTACAGCACTCTTGAAATATATTTGGGTTTGCCAGATGTGCCACACATTTCTTGGAACCTCATGCCTACATTGTTTATAGCATTGCTGTATTTATCAAAGTACCATGAGATTTCCAATTCCCGCGAGACTTATGCAAATCTCGATGGCCATATTGGGAGTGGCTCTATATAAACTGCACCCAATGCCAACTGTGTGCTTTGCCTCGCGATCCTTGCCTTAGGAAGGTCGTGGTTATACGAGTATGCCAAAGAAACTTACCTGCAAGGAAGAACTTCTATCCACAGCTCGTCATCATCACAGATGCTGAGATCCTCTCCACTGCAGTCTTCCCGGTCTTCACCTCACCCAGTTACTGACCTGCAAAAAAAAGGAAGCAAGACTTGATGTAAGAAAGAACATGCACCATGCTTAAACGAGGTAACATTTATTTTAAAAGCGCACATATAAAAAGCTGACAAGATACTAACTTCCCACTGCATTTCAGGGAGCTGGTCCACCGTATCTTTAACATGTCTGATATGAAGGGAGCAGCACACATTTTTAAATGTATTGGCTCTGAACTGGTTAGCACCAGTCAGATGATTTTTTGGAGTTATAATATCTTTCATACACTGTGTTGGGAAGTGTTTTTGGAGGTCTCCCACTTGTCTTGCTACTTGTGGCGGGAATTCTGATTTTAATTTTCTTGCTCTGCAATAGACGTCCCAGTTGAAAACGGAATGGAGACAGCCCTGGTTGTGCTGCAATGCTGTGAGCGCATGATACACTGCTTTGGCACATCTCAGCTTTGAGAACTGAATGAGTATGGGTTCTTGCTGTTCAGGGCTGTGTGGCTGGACTGTGTACAACCTATATTCCGCTGCCTGCTTTGCCGCCATGAATGCGTATTGGATTTCCGTCTCGTATCACATTCGTTTGTGCCATCGAACATTAAGGTACTGATTGACCCCTTAAAGGTCCATGGGTATTATTGTCCCCAGCGTATTCCATTGCTGATGTATGACTTCTTTGAGCCACGCTGGGATGCTTTGGCTCCTAATGAAATGGATACCGGCTCTGTGGAACACTTACAGGATGTTGTCCCTCCCTTGGCGGCTGCTGTGGGAACTGGATGGAACCTCCTTTGCTACATAAATCTGCTTCGAGGTGCACCTCTGGGAATGTCGTCTGTAGTTGCCAGCGACAGCAATGTTACAACTACCACTCGGAACACATAAACAATTGGCTTTTCCATTTGGTGGGGTTTATTAAAGGCTGATGGCTGTCCAGGAGAAATTTCAATCTCCAAGAAGCAGGACCTTCTTCCCAGGTTCTAATCTCTCTGCTTGCAGTTCAACAAGTCTCAAGGATAGAAGGTTGGGGCAAAGGAAGTGGGCTCTTATCATCCCTGTGAAGCCCCATTGTGGACCTTACAAGGTAAGCGCCTACGTTACTGGTTCTAGCAGAAGGCAAAGCCGAAGGTGCTTGCTTCGTCCAGCTGATATGGAGTCCCAAGAAGTTTCCCTTGAGGGAAATAGCTGCTATGTTAACTGCTATCCAAGCAAAAGATCAAGCCCTTCCTCAGGATGTCACCGCACTCCAGCCTCAGGTGACAAGTTCTAGAGTAGGAACCCCGTGGGAGTTACTGCCCCCAGTTCAGCCCAATGAAAAACTTGTTTTGAAACCAGCTACCTTTCAAACATCTGGTGGTGCACCTGCAGCTTCTGAAACAACTTGAAGGAGAACTACTCAAATTCAGGTAGGGACTTCCTTACCAAAACCCCTAGCCCCACCCAACCATTTTCATGGAGACAATACTAAGTATTGAATATTCATGAATCAATGGCATTTGCATTTTGGGGCAAGACCAGCAGCATTTCCTGATGATGCCTCCAAGGTCGCTTTTATTTTGTCTTACCTAGGAGGAGACGTGGTGTTGTGGTCAATGCCCCTGGTGGATCAAGATGATCCTAAATTGTATAAGTATAGGAATTTCAAGAAAACCATGTGTAAATTGCTTGCATGGCACACATTTGTCCAGGCAGTAGGTAACAAATTATTGAATCTTATGCAAGGGTCTTCCGATCTACTACATTACGTCTACTTTTAACTGTTTAGTATTGGAAGCCTTTTGGCCAGAAAATAAACAAATCTCTATCTCCTCATGGGGACTCTGAGAGGAGCTCAAGGACTAGATATCTCAAATCGTAGATCCTCCCGATGATATTGTAAAATTTGTTCATCCCATAGTGAGGTTGAATCATCAGTTGTTGGAGAGAAAATCTGAGAAAGGGAAGTTCCTAGACAATAGGATAGTCATAATCGGAGACAAACCTAAATCTGACACACCCAAAAATGCAGAGGTTGCATCAGATCCTGTGCAAATAGGGGAACAAAGAGTCCTTTATCCAAGAAGGAAAAGGACAAAAGTCGAAAACTGAACCAATGCTGTGGTAAGTCAGGGCACTTCTTGAGACAGTGTCCTACATGACCAGTTCCATCCAAACGCTTGAAGCCAAGTGTTGAAGGCCACTAGCCTGAACTCCAGGCATTTCTGATCGGGCGACGTTAGTCCCCAAATCCCTATGAGACCTAACGCGGTAGCAGTGAACGAACACACTTCGTCCACGTAAGTTCCCAAGGGAAGGGGGTTGGAAAGAGAGAGAGAGAGAGAGAAGAGAAATACCGGTGCTGCTGTTAGCGCTGCTTCTCTAGGCCGGCAACTGCTGAGCTCAGGATAGACAGGGCCTTGATGCAAGATTGCGAGGACTGGGGCCAGGTATAGGGATGGAGAATTTAGTTCTGTAATGGAAAACTCAATTAGATGGTTTCATAACAGTACTCAGCATTAAATTACAGTCACACTCTCAAATACATACACAGGAATCAGAATTTGTGCATATAACAGCTTTTCAAGAAGTCTGTCTTATTCTGTATTACTCTTATACAGTTTTTGCTTGTCCTTTAGCTTAACTCTTGATTTATTGCCAAAGAATGCACATTAAATCCTGTATTTTGATCAAGGTTCATGGATTATTAATGATTTTCAGTCTTTGGTTTTACAGTTCACTTCTGGAGTCCAAAGGTTAAAATCACTCATTAAATGTCTTTCAGTTTGAAGGCACATTTACTACAGAAAATAATTTTTTTCTGTATTGCTAAACCTTGCTGGAGTGCCTTTCAGTTCAAGCACTGACTGGATTCTGTGCCCAAAAGCTTGCAAGACCAAACACTGCCAGAATACTTGTAATATATTTAAAGGTTAAATCTGTTACCTTAATCATGTGAGGAAAGGAGTCTGCAGTCTGTACGCAGAGAATGAGATAACATTGAGTCACCTGTGCTGTGCCTCTCTTACAGGAACTAGGGTATCTTGCAGAAGGAGGAAGGGAAGCACCGGAGGAAGAGGAGAAACACAATGCTGGACAGAGAACTGGAGCCGAGGATCAGCTGGAGCAAGGCAACTAATCAGACGGAAAAAACAAAGCCAAGCAGTGACTGAAGGTGCAATGTGTCTTATATAGGCACAAAACACGTGTCTTACTGTCAGTGAGCCATGCTTTAAGGAAATAGGCAATTATCAAAACAAATTAAGTTGCACATGTATTCAAGGATTTCTAGATTCTTTCTGTGGAGGCACGTTGAAGCAATTATGATAATGAAGTGCAGCACATTACTCACAGAGACAGTTGAAATGTGACAGTTGAAATGCTGCACGTTTCGAATATTGCCAGTTGGCACTAGGTTCACATGTTGATTAACCAGTGCGCATTTAAACAAGCCTTGGCTGTTTCAGCATTTCTCCCAAAATATTGTATAACAAAATTGTGCACAATAAGCGCAAGCTAATGCAACCAATAATTCACATGCTTATTGCACAATAAGCACAAGATAATGCAACCAATAATTCACATGCATATTAACCACTGCATAGTTGCTACAAATAAACACTGTGCCTACAGTTAAAAGCTTAATCAGGTTTACATCAGGGTTCGTGTGGTTGAGCAGTGGCAAGTGTGATGCTACCCATGACACCAAGTTCATCAGCTGTTTCAGTAACTGTCACAGCGGTGGCAGAAAACAAATCAAATCGATAGAAAATGAGGTCGAACTATTGATTTTATCTTCTAACTCAGCCGCCACTAGCCCTTTTTGCTCTGTCATTCACCATCTCACGCTATCTGTGTTCTTACACTCTGCAACCGGAACCCAATGGTGAGTAGAAGCCTTAATGGATTCTGAAGCCACAGGGAATTTTATAGATTCCAAGTTTCTCACTACCTTAGGAATAGCTACCCAATGTAAAGAAAAAGCAGAAGTAGTAAGGGCTGTGGATGGGAAGGAGTTAACCTCTGGCCCCATCCAATTTACTACAGAGCTCCTAGACATGACTTGTCAGAATTACCACAAGGAACACAAAGTTCAGCCTAGATGCCCCAGAATTTCATTTGATATTGGGGCTCCCATGGTTAATAAAAAGCAATCCTCAGATAGATTGAGAGCATAGAGTCATATCCTCAGTACTGTAAAACTCATTGCTATCCTCATTTAGCACCAGAGTCCAGCAAATGGCAAATTACTGCTACTTAGGTGCCTAAAACTATCAAGAGCATTTCCTTAGTAAATGGTCTCCCAGGTGAATATGCAGACCTAGTGAAGATGTTTGATAAGGAAAACGCAAACACCTTTCTCCCACATCGCAGTTTTGACTGCAGAATTGACCTGGTGCCAGGAGCTAAGTTACCATGCAGCAAGATAGATGCCCTTACAAAAAAATAAAAACGAATACCTATGGCAATATTTGGACGAGTACCTTGCAAACATTTTTATCCATCATTTTAAGTCACCAGTTTCCTCCCCTCTTTTTTGTGCCATAGAAAGAGGTGAGCTCTAAACCTGCATAGATTACCATGCTTTAAATGACATTACTGTAAAGAACGAGTATCCTCTACCACTTATACCGAGTTTGTTGGACCAGGTTAAGGACACAGTAATGTGCCCCAAATTGGATTTGCAGGGAGCCTACCATCCTTGTCAGAGTCTGAAGTGGTGATGAGTGGAAGACCACCTTCAGAACTAAATTCACTCTCTTTGGATATCAAGTGATGCCCTTCAGACACTGTATTGCTCCTGCTGCTTTCCAATTTTTCATTGACGAAGTTCTGTGGGAATCTTTAGACAGCTGTTGTGTAGTATACATTGATGTTATCTTGATTCACTCCTGATTTCTCTCTGAACATGTTCAACAGGTCTGTGCCATTCTTTTACAACTACGCAAACATCATTTATATGTTAAAATGGAGAAAGTGAATTTCATACTACAAAAATGAAATTCCTTGGATATGGCATAATCCCTGAAGGCATCAGTATGGATACCAAAAAGGTAGAATCAATTCTGAATTGGGTCTCTCTAACTACTGTCAAGCAAGTCTAGAGCTTTCTGGGTTTTGAAATTTTTTACCGACGGCTTAAAGACCACTTTCCAAATCAGTCACACCCATCACTCAATTACTCCGTAAGCGAGTAAGATTCATTTGGGATGCAGCTGCCGAGCATGTCTTTCAACAATTTAAAAGAAAATTTATGTCAGCCCCAATTTGGGTCATCCTGACCGCAATATCCCCTATATTATGGAAGCAAATTCCTCTCAAACAGCCCTAGGGGTCAATTTATACCAAAGAAACAAAATCACGGGACAACTACACCCAATAGCATATCACTCCTGTAAACTCCAACCTGCAGAAAATAATTACCCAATAGCTTACTGAGAACTTCTAGCAATCAAGGGGGTTTTTGAAGAATGGGGCCAATGCCTGATTGGAGCCAAGCACCCTGTAACGATTAACACGGATCATAGGAATTTACATTTACTCTGTTAAGCCAATGCTCTCATAGCGTGCCAACCAAGATGGACATTGGTTTTCAATGATTACAATTTTATGACAACCTGCTGCCCTGGAAAAGACATTGCCAAGGATGATGCCCAGTCTCACTTCAGAGAACCAGATACTCCAGAGACACCAAGCAATCCTGTACCCACCATCGCAGTAGAGTGTTTTCAAGGTTCTATAATCACTTCAGACTTTTTGGAAGAACTACGAAAGGAAGTAAGATCAAAGAACTTAGCTCAATGGCAGGAGATAAATAAAGATCAAGATGGACTTCTTACACTACCCAATAAACTGTATTTATCCAGCCAAAGTTTTCAATCACAAGCCTAAAAATTATGTCATGTAGCCTACTAGCAAATCAGCCTGTAATACAAAAAACATTAGAATTGTTACAACATGAGTTTTGGTGACAATCCATAACTAAAGATGCACACGATTACATAAGCACTTGTGAAACATGCATTCAAAGCAAATCAGCCCACTCTGCCCCAAGTGGCCTTTTATGTCAAATCCCTGTAGCACCCAAGCATTGGCACACAGTGTCCGTGGACTTCATAATGGTATCACCCAAAACCAAAGCAGGTTATACAGTAATCTTGACCAGTGTGGATCATTTATCTAAAATGATCCATCTAATTAGATGACCCAAGTCACTACCGCTTCTGAATTAGCCTCTGTATTCATGACACCCGTTGACTGATTGCATGGATTCTTCAGTATTCATCAATGATAGGCCCAAACAATTTGTCTCCCAATTTTAGAAGGCATTGTGTTGATCTTTAGACATGGATGTGCAACTGTTTAGCAGTTACCATCCTCAAATGGATGGGCAAGCTGAAAGGACAAATCAAACTATGGAGCAATATTTACAATGTGTATTACTTGCCATGAAACATGATGCTTATTGGTCAAAATGGTTTTGGGCAATAGAATTTGCTTGCAACAATTCTGAACATCCGTACCTTCGTATGTCCGCTTACTACTGTTTGAACGAACATCATCCCGAAACTGTACCATGGGAAATCCATACTACCACTACAGTAACAGCAGTGCAAGAGTTTCATGCAACACTAAAAGAAATTTGGAATACTGCTCGTTTTCAATTAGCCCATGCCAAAGAATCTTTTAAAAAGCTAGATGACAAGCATTGCACTCCAGAACCTGCATACCAGGTGTGAGATAGGGTTTGGCTTGCCGTCACAAATCTGGCATAATTGAGCAAAAAGTATTTTTACCCTATACCTTGGTCTCTACACAATTACAGCTTTACTCAACCCAGTAGCGGTACGCTTACAACTGTCTAACTCTCTCAAGATCCACCCAGTATTTCCTGTCTCCCTCCCTAAACCCTATCACCTGGGCACTAGAGTCAATTCCCCTCCACCACCAACTATGGTAGATGACTGCAAGGAATTTCAAGTTAAGGGCATCCTGGACCCCGCCTGACCCAAGGGGAATTGCATTATCTGGTGGACTGGAAGGGATTTGTTCCTGAGGACCGGTTCTGCGAGTCCCTCTCTCATGTCCGCCATGCTGCTAGTTTATGTCAGAACTTTCATGTCTGCTACCCTGCTAAGCCCCAGACGGTTTGGCCCATTTTGGGGGCTGTTTTGAGAGGGAAGAACCGTCATAGTGGTGGTCCCTTGCCCTTGTTCCCAGTCTCTTAGGGTGGGCTCCTGCCCTTCTTCCCAGCCCCACCTGCCCTCGCTCCCAGTCTCTAGGGGTGGTTCCTGCCCTTCTTCCCAGTTCAACCCAGTCTACAGCCCTTAATGTTCTCAGCTCCCCGAGCTGCCACTGTGTGTCATTATGTACTGACTACAGCACTCTAGTAATTTATTTGGGTTTACCGGCTGTGCCACACACTCCTTGGAGCCTCATGCCTACATTGTTTATATCATTGCTGTTTTTGCCAGAGTCTCAGAAGATTTCCAATTCCCCCAAGACTTCAGCAAATCTTGGTGGCCATATTGGGTGCAGTTCTATTTAAACCGTGCCTTACGCCGACTGTGTGCTTTGCCTCGCAATAATCACCTTAGGAAGGTTGAAGTTACACAAGCATGTCAAAAAAACTTACCTGCAAGGAAGAACTTCCATTCACAGCTCGCCGTCATCACAGTTGCTAAGATCATCACCACCACAGTCTTCCCGATATTCACTGCACCCGCTTCCTGACCTGCAAAATGAAGGAAATAATACTGTAAGAAAGAACATGTACCATGCTAACATAAGGTACCATTTATTTTAAAAGTGCGCATATAAAAAGCTTACAAGGAACTGAAGAAAAGTTAAAAGAATTTCCACTAAATCATATGCAAGGAAAAAACTGCAGCACGACTCAAACTCTGTGAGGAAACACAGTGCTAAGAGAGACTCTTAGTAACAGTGAATTTTCTTCAGGCAACCAGTATAAAGTATATCATTGTATGTTGAGTCACAAATGTTGAAAAAGGATTCTAAATTGTTGTGTATATGTTCACAGATATAACCATACTTATTGGGGAAAAAAATTGCTGATTGAAGTGCTCCATGCTCAAAAGGGGAAACTGACTGAAGTACTCCATGCCCTACTAACACAGAACCTTTGCAGGTAGATATCAATCCATGCATCCCAGGAAACTTTGTTAGGGAGTATGGTAAGAACAAGTCAAGTACGATAGCTCACATCTGTCTCTTCTATATTAAAGGTCGACACCAGTCCAGTGAAGTTTCAATCTCCAAGAAGCAAGACCCGCTTCCCAGATTCTAATCTCTCTGCTTGTAGTTCAAGAAGTCTCAAGTATAGAATTTTGGGACACAGGAGGTGGGTTCTTATCATCTCTGCGAAGGCACATCGTGGGCCTTACAAGGTAAGCGCCTACGTTAATGGTCTTGACACTGGTTCGACTAGTTCAGCCCAGCCTGCTACTGGTTTCCTGACCCTGGTCTTCCTGATGGTGCTCCTGTCTCTTCCTTGTATTAGCCCTTCCTGGGCCTCCTGGTCCTGGTACTACTGATCCTCACCACCCTGATACCGCTGGTCTGCTGGGTCCTTCTCTACAAAGCCTTGTTGCCATGGATCTCCTAGTGCTGGCACTCCTAGTCTTCCTAGTTTGGATCATCTGATTCTCCTTGCTCTGGTCTCTGTCTTTGTGGTCCACCTGGTACGGCATCCACTGGTCATGGTCCTTCTTATTAGGTCTTCTTGGGCTGGCCCTGATCATTTTGATCCTGGTCTGGTCATCCTCGTGGCTCTGGTTGTCATAGTCTCCCTGATCCTCATCATGCCTTTTTGGACAGAAAGGCTTAGGCCTGACTTAATAATAAATAAAATGAGGTTTCGGCCTGTCAAATGGGGGGATTATGGCAGGTTGAACTTGCAAATTACCAGTGGCAGGCCTGCAGTTATGTTTGCATTGTCGCTTTAGTGGTGGCACAATAGGTGCTACAGTCCTCTAGTGACATTTAACTTACAGGCCCTGGGTACCATTTGTACCATATACTAGGAAACTATAGGTAAGTTAAATATTCAAGTTAGGAGTATAGCCAATTTTTAACTATTTTTAGGAGTTTGAGTACATCCATAGTGGCCTGATGGCAGAGTCCCAGTGAACAGTGTCCAAACACCAGTAGCATCAGTCCAAAAGAAATTGGTGTGATCATGCAAAAAGAGGCAGTTTCTCACATGCCCCCTCTGCACATGTAAGGTGAGGAGAAACATTGCCATTCCCTTGACAGTTCTCTTCATCTAAGGAGAAGATCCTGGAAAGGTCATCTGCACTGATATTATCAGTCAAAGGTCTGTGCTGCACTGTAAAGTCCATACGCTGCAGGGAGATGGCCCACCTCAACAGTTTGGGGTTTTGCCCTCTTATCTGTATGAACCATTCGACAGGCCAGCTTGTTGTGGTCAGTTTATTGTAATCTACTTTAACTTGTCTACCTGTAAACATTCATGAATGAATTCCTAACGTTTTTTCCCTGAGTTCTGTGTTTCCTTCCTATCCAGCTAGGTTCATACTGCAAATACCACCACAAACATACAATGGAATTTTTACAAAATGAGTAAGTTAGAGGCATTCTGTTACAAATTAATTGAGTGACCCCATGTTGTATCTTAGCGTGTAATACCTCATTGTAAGCAATATTATCAAGTATTTTAATTGTGTACTGAGAGGGATAAAATTCCAGAAAGTTGGAGGGTGACCAAACCAGTAAAGCAAAATAAAATGCTCCCTTTATTGCAAAACCTAAAGGTGGATGTGCTGCTTTTATGGAGATGCCCTTCACAGAAAAAGAGCACATAAATTTCAACAGTGAATTGGAAGATCATGCACTTTTCAGTTCAGTTGAATCAAAAATGTATGGTTACACATCTTAATTGATAAAACACAATACCTGAAGATCTAGAATAACTACTACCAAGAAAACAGATGGATTGTTATTGCCTCAATTTAATAATGAAAGAACTTGAAATAAACAGAATAATCTATGGCTTCAATACTCAAGCGTTTTTGTGCTCCTTGCTTTTAACCAATAGTTTTCCACCGCAAGTTGTGGGGCTCTCGATGTGAGGGTATCTGTTTAATTACATTTCCCAGCCATCAAATTTGATATCTAAAATAAACATTATCCTCTCTCATAAAGTTAGACACATGACTAGCAAAGAAAACTGAAAAAAAATCCAAGTAAAATGATCAAGGTACTAAAATAGATCACTCTCTCCATGTTCAAATAAAATGAACTAGAAACAGCCATAAGTTTTATGCCAGTAAAACATACAGTTTAAGAATATTTATATATTATGCATTTTCTGTAGAGCTAATGGAAGATGCATCTATCTGTTGAGTGTTTGTATGTATGTATATATGTGGCATTTCTATAGCACAAGCCTAGCCAAAAGGCAGGGGAATGCTGTACATGCTGAAAGACAATCATAAAGTCAAAACGTATGAGGATAAGAATCTGGCTTGTGGACAGGTCATGCATTGTGATGCAGTATTCTTTCAAGAGGCACACCTTTAACCATTTTGTACATTGGATAGCATTTGGGGCTGTCCTGATTGATTTGGAGATGTTGTTCCAAATCCTGGGAGTTTTTAATAAGGGGTTACATGGACCTGGGAATTCACCTCTAGGGCTGGTAAACATAGAATCTGCATTATAAAGCCAGGAAGGTTATGGAGGACTAGTGTATGGTGGCTGAAGCATCAAGATTATCACTGATGGAGGCCAAGGGAAGGGATTTGCAGGTCATGAGTGGTGGCAGGGCAGGGGGGGCGTGGCCATGCAAGGTGGGCGACAAGACGAGTTAGAGGAGAGCTCCTCCATGCCTCGCCATAATCCTGTGCAAGCATCCGGCTCTAATGGCTGGTGAGGACTCCCACATGGCCCGAGGGCAGCCACTCTGAGGGCACATACGGAGAGACCCCGGCTGAGCGGCTAGGGTTTGCCGGCCCGGTGCTGTGGCTCTCGTTCTTGGTGACCACGGAGCAATGAGGTGGCAGAGAGTGCTGCCTAGCTGACCATGTTTAGCTACGGGCCTGCTGTTGCGGCCATGCCTGAGTGCCTGCTTTTAGGCTGGAGGCAGTGAGGAGAGTCTGTAGGTGGGGCCTTAATCTGTGGGCCTACGCAACCAGATACCTGGCAGCCTGCATGGTGACACATTGTGGCCTGGACCTGGGCTCCTTCAGCGTTAACGGCGGAGACCTACATACATCTCCCCCATCTATCGGAGAATTGTGGTCGCCGGTGAACAGCTGGGTGCTGCAAGTCAGGTGAGGTGACTCATTGTCTTGACAACCATGGAGTAACACAGCGGAGGGAAACAGGGTCCAACCGGCCATGAGGGGTTGAGGAGCGGTTGATGCACCGGTGCACGCCGCAGCCGTGCGGGCATGAAGACCCAAAATGGAGGAGAAAGCTTGGTGGTGGCAAGTTGGTGGGGCCTAAATCTGCATGATGCCACAATGGGGTGCTAGCCGTTGTGTATGGTAAAGGACTTCAGACTGGACCTTGGCTCCTCCTGAGCAATCAACAGTGGCCTCATTACCCCTCCCCCATCTGTTGAGGGCATGCAGCTGTTGGAGGACTGAGTCCAGGTGTGTGGAGCTCTAAGGCTACTGCTGCCCTGCCGGAGGCCTGTTGAGGTCTAAGAGACCTTGTAGGGCCTGGGCGATGTCTAGGGGCGAGTCCTGCAGGCAGGGACTGCTGCGGCTGCGAGGGAGATGCCACATATCATAGGCATTGGAAGTCGAGTCACCAAAGCCTGATGAAACCTCCCCCCGGACCACTTCTTTCATGCGGGTTGATTGATATATTGGCATTTGCTGGTGGGAGCGGTGATGTAGGGCCCTCAGAACAGACAAGATGCCCGCTGATGGCACCGGCAGGCCATTGGATTTGGCTGCACTGCAGCAGATGCCTGGGACTGCTCTGGAGTACACCACCTTAAGAACTGATGACCAGGTGGACCAGAGGACTACGAGTGATGCTGGGGCTTCTTACTGAAACTGGCTGTTGCTGGCTTTAAATGTACACCTGGTGTTGGTGCACATTGTTCCTAAAGTCTGCCCACGCACTCCCGGGGGACACTCCCTAAGGGAAATTGTGATAGGCAATTGCAGGGTGAGAGATGCTGGCTCGGTCCCATCCTCACATGGACCTTCAGCAAAGGAAGACTCACAATCCGGAAGCAGCATGGAACAGGTGCCCCATACCCTGCAGCTGACCCTCGACAGTATATTGGCAGCCATCATGGATTCCAAAGCATCCCTTCAGCTGCAGATCGGCAGTGTTTTGGAACAATTGGGCCTATTGCGGGCGGACCACCACAAACTAGTTGACTGGGTCAAGGACACGGAGGTGCTAGTTGGGAAGCTGGAGCCGGCACAACAATCCTTGAAACTACAGGTGAAGGACCTCACTGAATGAGTGAAAATCCTGGAGAGTAAAGCAGAGGATACGGAGGGCTGGCCATTGTTAGACCGCTCTGGGGTGAGTACGTTTGGGATTTATATGTTTACTTTGTGGTTTCCGGGGCTGGGGTGGACATCTTCCTAGCTCAGTAGATGGGTAAGGATAGGCGAGAAGGGGCACAGTAGGGCCCTGCCCTGCATTACATTACATGGCTAGGACCATGACACATGCAGAGCTGAAGCTATTGATCTGGAATATTAGGGGTATGGGTACGGTGGCCCGGCGACACTGAATACATGAATTCCTTAAATTCAGGGCTGTACACATAGCTCTTTTGCAAGAGACACATCTTACTGCAGTAGAAGTACAGCATCTCCAGAGGCGTTGGCAGGATCACAGGGTATGCCAAATGGTAGTCAGCATATTCCCAAGGTGCTCTTATCTGGGTGCGGGCACCATTTGAGGCCACGCAGGTCTGCAATGACAGGGAAGGTAGATATGTCATACTCGATGGAAGGTTATATGGTTGGTCCCTGATACCCAGCTGTGTGTATGCTCCAAACCAAGACCAATTATCAATCCTGACCCATCTCTTTGTCTCATCTGGGTCCTTTCCATGACAGAGACATGATCCTAGGAGGGGACTTTAACTGTGTTGCTGATATTACTCTGGACTGTTCGACTTCGCCACTCCCGGGGGCGCCAGAGTATAGGTGTTTCAGAACTGGATTGTCAGTTGGGGATTTAAGGATGTTTGAAGAACTCAGTATCATGGGAGCGGGATTACTCCTTCTATTCCAGCCTTTATTCCCTTCATGTCTGCCTGGACAGGATTCTTTGCTCAGCTCCCCTTTTCCGGTATATTTATCATACTGAATACCCTATTTTGGACCACAAACCGCTGCTGTTGGGTATTCATTCGATTGGGCACACCCATGTCAGCGATCCTCATGTGGCGTCTTTGCCTAAGTGCCTTGGAAGATGACACTTATCAAGAGGGCCTTCAAGAGGCCATCTCAGAATATTTTGCGCATAACTCGGATATAGCTAGTGATTGCCTCATGGAATAGGAGGCCTTCAAAGTGGTCATATGTGGACATTGTATGGGAGCGACAGTGGGTGTCTGGCAGGAATTAGACCGGGATATGGTGGCGCTAGATGGGACCATTCATTACCTGACCAACTGGTTGGGCATTGACCCTGATGCGAAACTGTGCCTAGCTGAGGCCAGGGAATCTCAAAACGTTCTTTTGGAGAAGCTCTGCTACCATAGATATAAGGACTATACAGTCAGGGCCCATGAGGGGGAGGGTAGGGCAGACAGGCTCCCGGCCTGGTTAGTGCTCCCTAAGATGCGAAGGGCCCTGATAACTAGTGTCACGTGGCATGGTGAGCAGAAAGAACATTCTCAGGTGGAGATGGAGATCAACAATACTTTCCGGGACTATTATTTGGGACAGTATGGGAAGCAACTTGATGCTTCAAGGGATAGCATGGAGGCCTTTCTGGCCATAGTGATGCTGTGGAACCTGCCTCCAACTGCTATGGAATCCTGGGGGGTCCCATTAAGGCCCAGGAAATCAAGGGGGCCATTAGAGACATGGTGAGGGGGAAGACGCCAGGACTAGATGGTCTGCCAGCTGATTTCTACTTTGCATTTGTGGGGTCCCTGACCCCATGACTGTCTGACACATATAATACTGCACTACATAAGAAGGAATTGCTGGCCACCACCAGAGACACAATGGTCGTCCCCCTTCTGAAGATGACCAGGCATGGGGCACACCCTAAGGCGTTTCGCCTCTTGTCCATGATAAACATGGATTTTAAGATCCTAAGCAAGGAATAAGAGATGCGCCTCCTTCCCCACATGCTGGCATTGGTTCATCCCGGCCACTGTGGGCTTATCCCACAACATAACACCTCCCTCAACCTACAATGCTTATTTTTGATGTAGTTCGCCCCTCGAAAGGATGATAGAATTGGAGCGGGTCTAATGGCGCTGGACCTGGAAAAGGCTTTCAACACCATTAGTTGGGCCTATGTAGATACAGTCATGAATCGTATGCAGTTTGGGGCCTCCTGTGTGGCATGGGTCCATCTCTTGTATACTAACTCCTCGGCTCAGGTCCGAATGGGCCGGACTGTGTCAGATTCTTGCGAGGTATGTAGAGGTATCAGACAGGGCTGTCCACTGTTCCCGCTCCTGTTTGCCTGTGCTAGTATTGAACAGTTAGCAGAAATGTGTAGGCTACAGAGACAGGGTAGGGGCATCCAAGTTGAGGGCTCTGAACACCTGATATCATTGTACGTGGATGGCCTACTGCTGTATGTGTCTGACATGGCTGCTAATGTGCAGCCCATGTTACAGCTCCTACTTGAGTTTGGTGAGGCCTCTGGCTTACGGGTAAATCTGGCAAAAACTTGTATATTCCCGTTGGTGCCCAGCTCAGACCAGCCAGATGCCTTTCTGTCAGAACTTAGTTGGGCTCTCTCCACGGTCCGGTATCTAGGCATCCAAATTTACCATACTTTAGAGGACATGTGTGAAGCCAATGTGGGAGTAGTTTCCCACTCTTTAATGGGGTGTGCAGCCTTTTGATGTTCAAACATTTAGACTCATTGTTGAGGGAGCTTATTTGGGACGGAGGGCAACACAGGGTGTTCATGGATATGCTTCTGCGACCTAACCCGGAGGTGAGATTGGGGGTGGCCGACTTTGAACTGTACTATCTGGCAGCTCAGCTGCAGTGGATTATGCTCTGACTGGATGGCACAAACGTGACTGAGCTAGGACCCATGGGGACTGTACCTAACCAGGAAGCACTTCTAGCCATCTGCTAAGGTGAACATCTGGGATGGGAGGAGATAGCGTGCTCTTGGGCGGGGCGCTTAGATGTTGGAGGCGCTGCATATGGCGGACAAAGGATTGCAAATTGTATGCCCCCTCGCTGCCCCTGGTGGGACTCCTGTGTGGTGACCCCCCCAACCTTCATAGCGGCGCAATTGCCGATATGGACAGAGGTGAGGTTGATGATAGTTGGCAACTGTTACATGACCTCCATGTTGATGCCTCTGGAGGTCCTTGTAGAGAATCACAGCCTACCTCCTGGACAACGGAATTTAGACAGAATATTGAATAAAAAATATTGTGGGACATAAATATCGTGTTTAGAATATTGTGTAATTAAAAATTGTGGTATGCAATATCGAGGTCAAGAATAACAAAATTAAGGGGCTGATTAGGATGGCGGGGAGACTGCCACCGACAGGCTGTGGGTGGCGGTCTCCCCGCCATCCTAAGCAGCTTTTCCGCCATTCAGATTTTGATGGCGGGCGGTGTGCAGGCGGGCAGAAAGCCTGACCCCACGCATCCGACGGACTCCTTGGGCCAGCCAGTGCTGCGGAGGGCCTCCCAATCCCTGCAATGGCGGTGGTGCCTACCAGGCATAGCCGTAGGGATTAGGATGGTCCCTTCCCGCCAGCCTTTCCATGGCTGTTCACCCGCCATGGAAAGGCCGGCGGGGATGGACATTGGGGGCCCATAGCAGGCCCCCCTTCACCCCGGGCCCTTTTCTTTGGGTGTGGGGGGGCACCTATTGTGCCCCCAACAGATCCCTGTACCAAGTGACAGGCACCGCATGGTGCCTGTCATGTTGTACAGGGATATGTTACACATCCCTTTTTTCCATTGCGGCAGGTGCTGCAGCAAGCAGCACCCGCCGCAATGGAAAACCTCTTCAATGTGACCGCCACGGTGGCGGTCGCATTGTAATTTGGCCTGTGGGACCCCTGACACTATGGGGTCGATTCCGATCTCGGCCGGAAGCGCACCTAACAGTATTCGTCCGGAAAAAATACAAGCCGAACGCGTGTTTCCCGACCGATTCGAACACTCGTCCGATCGAACAAGTACGATGCGCATAACAGCCCAGATTCCGAGCGAGCCGTACTTACCCATTTCAGCTCCTGTTCCCCGCCCGAGCCGGATCCGTAAACGCCGATTTGAGTCGCACGGAAGCAAATACACAGCACCTTCCGGCGTGACTAGTACGATGCGCCTTCCGTACGCGCCGAACCCGTCGCTACGTCTGGCACGTTTGAGCATCCGGGAGAGCCGTACAAAAGCTCCGATTCGCGCCACAAGACAATCCACGGCTACGAGACGAAGAAGCCAGTGACGAGTATGAGTCGAAGACACGAGAAACCCGAACGAGACGACCCAAGCATGAATCCCATCGCGCAGGTCCTACCAATACTCTACATCTATTACCGGGACCGGCACGGACGCGTACGGCGCAGACGGTAAGTCAAACACCAACAACACAAACAAACGACACGTACCCGAAATATGTCACACACACATAGGGATGCAGAAATGACGTACACAAGCAACAGCAGAACCATAGGGGCGGGATGGCCATCACCAATGCCATACACACCCATAGGGGGATGGATGCCTACCACTACCACCACCCCTACTTAGGGGGGCATGGATGCCTGTCACTACTACCATCCCCACTCATAGGGGGATGGATGCCTACCACTAACACCACCCCCACTCATAGGGGGATGGATGCCTACCACTAACACCACCCCTACTCATGGGGGCTGGATGCCTGCCACTACCACCACCCCTACTCATGGGGGGCTGGATGCCTGTCACTACCACCACCCCTACTCATGGGGGGTTGGATGCCTGCCACTACCACCACCCCTACTCATGGGGGCCTGGATGCCTGTCACTACTACCATCCCCACTCATAGGGGGATGAATGCCTACCACTAACACCACCCCCACTCATAGGGGGATGGATGCCTACCACTAACACCACCCCTACTCATGGGGGGCTGGATGCCTGCCACTACCACCACCCCTACTCATGGGGGGCTGGATGCCTGTCACTACCACCACCCCTACTCATTGGGGGCTGTATGCCTGCCACTACCACCACCCCTACTCATGGGGGCCTGGATGCCTGTCACTACTACCATCCCCACTCATAGGTGAATGGATGCCTACCACTAACACCACCCCCACTCATAGGGGGATGGATGCCTACCACTAACACCACCCCTACTCATGGGGGGCTAGATGCCTGCCACTACCACCACCCCTACTCATGGGGGGGCTGGATGCCTGTCACTACCACCACCCCTACTCATGGGAGGCTGGATGCCTGTCACTACTACCATCCCCACTCATAGGGGGATGGATGCCTACCACTACCACCACCCCTACTCAGGGGGGCCTGGATGCCTGTCACTACTACCCTCCCCACTCATAGGGGGATGGATGCCTACCACTACCACCACCCCTACTCATGGGGGGCTGGATGCCTGTCACTACCACCACCCGACTCATGGGGGGCTGGATGCCTGCCACTACCACCACCCCTACTCATGGGGGCCTGGATGCCTGTCACTACTACCATCCCCACTCATAGGGGGATGGATGCCTACCACTAACACCACCCCCACTCATAGGGGGATGGATGCCTACCACTAACACCACCCCCACTCATAGGGGGATGGATGCCTACCACTAACACCACCCCCACTCATAGGGGGATGGATGCTTACCACTAACACCACCCCCACTCATAGGGGGATGGATGCCTACCACTAACACCACACCTACTCATGGGGGGCTGGATGCCTGCCACTACCACCACCCCTACTCAGGGGGGCCTGGATGCCTGTCACTACTACCAACCCCACTCATAGGGGGATGGATGCCTACCACTAACACCACCCCTACTCAGGGGGGCTGGATGCCTGCCACTACAACCATCCCCACTCTTAGGGGGATGGATGCAGACCACTACCACCACCCCTACTCATGGGGGGCTGGATGCCTGTCACTACCACCACCCCTACTCATGGGGGGCTGGATGCCTGCTACTACCACCAACCCTACTCATGGGGGCCTGGATGCCTGTCACTACTACCATCCCCACTCATAGGGGGATGGATGCCTACCACTAACACCACCCCCACTCATAGGGGGATGGATGCCTACCACTAACACCACCCCTACTCATGGGGGGCTGGATGCCTGCCACTACCACGACCCCTACTCATGGGGGGCTGGATGCCTGTCACTACCACCACCCCTACTCATGGGGGGCTGGATGCCTGCCACTACCACCACCCCTACTCATGGGGGCCTGGATGCCTGTCACTACTACCATCCCCACTCATAGGGGGATGGATGCCTACCACTAACACCACCCCCACTCATAGGGGGATGTATGCCTACCACTAACACCACCCCTACTCATGGGGGGCTAGATGCCTGCCACTACCACCACCCCTACTCATGGGGGGCTGGATGCCTGTCACTACCACCACCCCTACTCATGGGGGGCTGGATGCCTGTCACTACTACCATCCCCACTCATTGGGGGATGGATGCCTACCACTACCACCACCCCTACTCATGGGGGGCTGGATGCCTGCCACTACCACCACCCCTACTCAGGGGGGGCTGGATGCCTGTCACTACTACCATCCCCACTCATAGGGGGATGGATGCCTACCACTAACACCACCCCCACTCATAGGGGGATGGATGCCTACCACTAACACCACCCTCACTCATAGGGGGATGGATGCCTACCACTACCACCACCCCTACTCATGGGGGGCTGGATGCCTGCCACTACCACCACCCCTACTCAGGGGGGGCTGGATGCCTGTCACTACGACCGTCCCCACTCATAGGGGGATGGATGCCTCCACAATGCAAGCTGACCATGACCACTGTGGCAATGGGGTCGAACACCCCATCATCACAGTGACCAAAAGGTAAGTGTGGGTTCCATAGCTGAAGCACATTTTGAACAGTGTGGCAATGGGGCCTAAACCCCATCATCACAGTGACCAAAATGTAAGTGTGGGGTCCATAGCTGAAGCACATTTTGAACATTGTGGCAATGGGGTGTAAACCCCCATCACCACAGTGACCAAAATGTAAGTGTGGGGTCCATAGCTGAAGCACATTTTGAAAATTGTGGCAATGGGGTGTAAACCCCCATCACCACAGTGACCAAAATGTAAGTGTGGGGTCCATAGCTGAAGCACATTTTGAACATTGTGGCAATGGTGTCTAAAGCCCCATCACCACAGTGACCAAAATGTAAGTGTAGTCATGGTAAAAGCTGCAAATGCCAAACTGCATGGATTATTCCTGGTCACACAACAACAAACACATCAGTGGCATAGTAGTGCTTGTGTCCCATAGCAAAATAGATTGGGTGAGGCAAACAGTGCAGTGCCAATGAAACATTGCTTTGGCCATGTGCAGACAAACATCACCCATGGGGGCTCTAATTGTCAACATTCACAAATAACACAATGACAGAAGTGACCATCATAATGCAGATCCACATATCTGCACCAATGGACACACAAATGTAGATATCCTGTGGAGACTGTAGATGTCAGGTGAACAAATACCATACCATGGCAGCAATGGGACATACAAACCATGATCATTGTGCTGACTGATGACCTAGGAGTCCCAGGCACAGCAGGGGAAAGCCACCAAACAACATACATCCAATGGCACACTAAAGATATGCCAATGCAATGGTGCAAATGCACAAACACAAACAGGCAGACTCACACTGCATATCAAACACAACAGGTGAGGGGGTGGTGTGCCAGTGTCCCCAGGCAAACACACAACACACGAGGAGGCCTGAATCCCTATTACACAGATGTCAACACAGTGCCACACAAAAGTAACTCATGGATCGGATTCCCTATGTGGGCAATCAGGCATTGTTAGATGAGGGAGCCCAAATTACAAATGTCACACAAGCTTGTAGGAACAGCAACTAACACAGCAAGAGACAGACCCACCACAGCACTACCCCCAGGGACCCCACATTGTGGTGGCACTGGCCTGCATGATAATCCCAATGTGATGACAAAGGTAGATGTCGTACACACTGTGAACCACAGTCATGTGTCCTGAGCAACTAACTACCATCACACCTACACAAGCACAAATAAAACAGCACGGCCTGTCAGCCAAGGCCAACATGGAGGTAGGGGTCTAGCCGTGCAACAACTCTCATTTGCACACACTCAACACCACACACCTTGATCTCCACCAATGTGCAGCAGTGAAGCTCACATGGACAGGTGACATTGCACATGCACCCATGACAATCCCAGGGGTGGTGGGGGGAACTAAGGCGGAGATACCCATCACACATGGCCAGTCAACAAGACTTGTGAATGTCTCACACACTGCACAGTACGCTGTACATGGGCATGACGTCAAATCCACACCAACCAATGGGATCCCGGACACAGTCACACACCAAAGAAGGCAAGCTCACCCACAAACAACACACATAGACAACTTCCAACATTGCAGCTCTGACCCTGAGCAGTGGCAGCAGTCACACACACAACGTGTCACAATCACTGGAAGCTAACACAAACTGTAAATTACATGACTTGTGTAACCAACAAGTGCCAAGGGGAATCCTGACTGTGTCTCATCTGCGTTTGCCCACAAACTCAGCCCTGACAGCAAACACACCTATGGATGACATCCTGATCACCAGTAATGTGCCATGCACCCACATCACAGAGCACCCAGGGAGAAGATTTGGGGGGAATATTGCTCAACTCAGCAAGCATCACAAACAGGAACATCACTAGGGCCCCCAGCCTGCGTAGCAAAATGGAAGTGAACACACACAGACATGCTCACACAACACACACCTTGGGCTCAGGCAATGTCACGGAATTACACACTGCCATGAGGGGACTCCACTCCTGTGTAAGAAAAGCTGTGCCATACGTTGTCTCTGCAGGGCGCTATCATGTCAGCAGAACACTTGGTCACTCAGTCAACAATTAGCACAAAATGAAGGCTCACGTCACATCAGCCTGGTCATGGCATTGTCACCCAAATCATCTGCACCGATCAAATACACATGTATAGCAAGTTGCACTGATACCACCGATGAGTCCTTCCCCATTGATGCCCAAACATGCATGTCCAGTGGAGATGGTCACACGGTCAGGGAAATAGACCAATTGAACAATGGCAAGCACATCTGATGTGCAGGGGTGTAAGCCACAGATGTGATATTGAAAAAACAGGTAGGGAATCCCATTTGCAAATATGGAAAACATGACACCCTCATATTGCTGCAAAGGATGACATGGCTACACACCAGTATAGGACACATTCCCCTGGACCACATGGGGTCCTGCACAGTAACACTTCATTTACCTGACATCAAAAATCAACATCACTGCAGCAAGGGCATGGTTAGCATCATCAACATCATGTACATCTGAAGCAAAACCACTAGAGAACTGAAAGTAGCTTTATTCAGCATATGTTATTTGGAAAATTAAAGTCCAGAAAAAACACAAAGGCCAATGGCCAGTCCATGAATAAAGTCCAAACAGGGTGACAGTGGCAGATGTCACCCTTTGCTTGCCTGCACTGCTAGGGACCAGGGACATTCCCTCGGAGGGGCATACGGGGGGCAGGCCAGGCACCGCAGGGACAGGATCAGGGCTCACCAGAAGGAGGCAGGGAAGGGGTGGCTGGTGCTGGAGAGTCACTGACAACTGCAGTGGAGGTGTCTGACATGGTGTGTGCCGGCACAACTGGGGGGCATGAGTCAGATGGTGTGGGTGCCGGCACAACTCCAGTGGGCTGGCCAGATGGAGAGGACAGGTTCCCCACTGCAGTGCCCAAGTCAGACGGCGTGGTAGTGGACTCCACTGCAGTGCCCATCTCCAGGGGAGTAGAATGGGGTTCAGGTAAGGTGGGCAGGACAGAGGGGGAGGACACGGTCTCCACACCAGTGGCACTAACATGTGCAGCGGGGGGTGTGGTGCTGGAAGAGCAAGTGGTAGGTGGAGAAGGCCGGATCATTTTGGGGATGGTGTATCTGTGGGTGGGGGAACCTGGGGCAGGGTGTGGTGGGGGAACCTGTGTTGTGGGGGCCTGAGGGATGGAGGAAGGAGACTGTGTGGTTGACTTGCAGGGCGGTGGTGGGGTCTTGCTCTTCCGGGACCGGGGGGACTTACGGGTGGGGGCCCCCATCTGTCTGCGCCTGGGGGAGGGTGTCCGGGGGCGAGGGGCACTCCCCTCTGTGTGGGTGGACTTCCTCTTCCCCCTGTATGCTGGATCAGCGGGATCGGAGGGGACGAGGCCGAGGTCACAGAGGAGGAGCTGCTGTGTAGGTGGGGTTGCAGGTGAGGCAAGGGAAGGGGTCTTGGAGGGAGAGGATTTGGAGGACTGCGGAGTGACTGTGGATACCTGTGTGTGTGTCTGTTCCCCATCCCCTGTGGGTGTGGTATCAGTCCCCTGAGGATGCTTGTGTGCACGTCTTGCCTTTGTTTTGGGTGTTTCTGTGCTGCTCGTGTCTGTGTGCAGGTGTGCATGTGCTTGGGACAGGTAGGGTGCCAGGAAGTGTGGATGGGGCAGAGGTAGGAGGGGTGAGGGACTGTTGGAGGAGGGATACTGCTGCTGTCAGGGAGGAGTCCATGGACTTATTGCTCCTCTGTAGGGCAGACATACCCGTCGAGATGCCCTCCACGAACGACACCAGCTGTGTCAACAGAGTGGTGTGTGCATGGAGGACACTCAGCATTGCTGTCTGCCCTACATGGAGCTGGCGAAGTAGGTACACAGACTCCTCACTCAGGGCAGCAGGGGACACAGGGGCAGGGGGTGCAGTGCCTGGCACGAAGGAGACACGCTCCCGAACACGGGAGCCTCCACGGACCTCTGGAATGGGAGCCAATGGGAGGGCGATTGTGGTGGTGGCGGGGCCAGACATACTAGCTGGGGTGTGGTGGCTGCTGACACCCGCCTCCACAAAGGAGTCATCCTCCGAGCTGCTGTGGTCCTCAGCTGAGGTGGATGGTGCTGAGGACTCCTCGGTGTGGCTCCCCTCGCCCTCCGTGCCACTGGGTCCCTCCGACCACTCATCGGCTACTGACCCAGTCTGGCTCTGCAGCTCATCCTGGTCCGTGGAGCTGTCCCCTCCTGTGGCCGTGGATGTATCTGCAAACAATTAGGGAAACAGACAAACATCAGTCACCTGCACTGACCGCACACACCACAGTAAGTACAGCACATTACAGAGCAAGCCCTGGCATCCGTAGTTGAACATTGCCAAAAGTCCTCACACAGATTAGGAGAAGCCAATTGTCAGTCTGATGGTCAACCATGGAACTCACACCCCTCCTGCCCTTGCACCCATCTGTCTGGTGCCTGTCTGATGGTAATACCCCAGTGTGGACACATGCACCACCTACACAGTTGTTGGACATTGCAGAGAACACGGTGAAGTATGTGAACATGCACACATCACATCTCTTGCCACTGAGTCAGTACAGGTGTCCGGATAAAGGGATGGCCAGAGTCTAATTAGAAATGCATGTGATGCATACCAGCACCAGACACCATGATGCACCCTTGTCCGGATAGTCAATGCCACAATGGGGTGCATGTTGCACATGTCACTCCCCTGCAGGATCACTCTTAGGAAGTTTAATGCCATGGCACAGGCATGCCTGCAAAGTCATACATCACTGTCTCCAGTCACATGGGCATGGCAGCCAGCCAACAACAGTCTGCACTGTGTCACAATCCTAGGACATGGGGAATGCAAGTTATGTAGCTGACAAGTGCACATGTCCATCCCCCACAAACCACATCATCTGAACTCTTATTTGTCCACGTCATACCAATTGGACATATGGGAGACATGAAACACAACTCTCTGAACCTGAGCACTTCACAGTCTGCTGTGAATGAAAAACAGCTGCCTGAAATTCACAGTCGCATACACCTGTGTGCACAGTCAAGTGATCAAACACCTATAAGTCACAGAAGTATCGTCTCTCATGGTCACATCTCAGATGGCATGCTGAGCCCTAACCGAAAAACATCCCAGTAGTCCTGACAACGAAGCCACAGCACAATGACACAGAGGCAGACACCTGAGGGAACATTTCACTGATCACAACATGTCAGCTGATACACGGGAGTGGGAGTACAGAGTGTATTGTATGCCCTGGAGTAGGCATGACTGTCCTGCTCCACCTGAAAGAGGGATGAGCCCTGGACAGTAGGCATGTGGCTAAGCATGTGTGACACACTTGATATACATACTCCTGAGGCCCAAACATTGTTCCCACCCGCAGCATGGGGGTGTGCCAAATACCCCAGGGACACGTGGTGATTCAGATCAGCAAGTGGACCACATATCAAAGTTACACCCAGATTACATGTCAGGACTTAGGCATTGTGTGAGCAATTGACCCACCCATGAAGCACACCACAAAGTCACGGGAACAAATGCTGTCCCCCACCTTGAGCAAAGCAAAATGCAAGGACACAGTACCCAAGTGACACAATCTCCTGACTGTAAGGACCACACCTGCGTATCAGATGAGGAGTGGGCATGTCACAATTGAGGGACATGGGTCCTGGACCACAAGACTGATGTACTGTGGAAGTTTAACCAGGCCAGAGGAGGGCACATAGCATGTCAGACAAAGTTCACAGTGCAGTCATGGACTCACCCCCTCCTTGCTGCTGTCTGGCCTTCAGCTGCCCATCCAGGTCAGGGAAGACCACCGCCAGGATCCGGAGCATGTGGGGGGTCAGGGTCCGGTGTCCGCCCCTCCTGCGAGGAGGCGACAGCTTCAGCTGGACCCTTGCGATCCTCCGGGTCCAGCCACGAAGGTCCTGCCACCTCTTCTGGCAGTTGCGGATCCGGCGCTTGTAGACCCCCACGGATCTTACTGCCCGGGCGATGGTCAGCCAGATTTCCTGCTTATGGTGGGCATCAACCTGTGAGCATGACAAAGTGAAAAGGCCATTACTACACATGCAACATATCCGTGCATCACACAGTTGGATATACATGTCTCAATCAGAGGGGCATATGATGTACACAGGCAGTGCAACGATGGCTATGAACAGTTTGCCAGCAGTTACTACATGGTATCATTGCATGGGAAGTAAACCTTGTTGGAATGCACTGTTACTGCACTGTACCTGTTCAGTGCATGTGACTACACACTTTTGGGGGTGAGAACTACTCAGTGAGCATGCTAGCCAGTGGTGTGCACACTGGAAGTCAGACAACATGCACAATTAGTAAGGCACTGGACAGCACACTCACCTGCTCCCCTGGTGTCCCATACAGCTTGCTGTACTGTGGAAGGAGGCTGTCCAGCAGGGCCTGGTTCTCCTCAAGGCTGAAGGCTGGGGCTCTCTCCACAGTACGTGCCATTGCAGTAGCCAGAGGATGCAGAGACAGCAGCAGTGTTGGTGGCAGATGTCGTCCTGGAGCATGTAGTGCAGGCAAGTGAGCCCTCAGGGGAACAGCCAGCATTATATGTGTGCTGCAGAGGCAGATACTGTCCCATGTGTCCAAAGTGATAGGTCCAAGTCGTTTGCATCTTCTGAATCTGGCCAATCCATGGAATTGCACCACTAATACACGCCCACAGCATCCTTCAAATGTTCAACTTCATGACACCCATGAATTTGCAACATTGTTGTGGCTGGCCAACTGAATTCACTGCATCAGACTCGTTGAAGCTTCGAAAACGCGTCCATTGCCATGCCAGGCTCCAGCCAATGCGTGCGCACCGATCGGTCCATTGCTGTACAACGCGTATTCCGGGATACAACGCGTACCCGCTCACAACAGATGCAATGGGCCGTGCGGGCACACCGATCGGTCCATTGCTGTACAACGCGTACCCGCTCACTACAGATGCAATGGGCCGTGCGGGCACACCGATCGGTCCATTGCTGTACAACGCGTACCCGCTCACTACAGATGCAATGGGCCGTGCGGGCACACCGATCGG
Source organism: Calotriton arnoldi (assembly GCA_963921515.1). Classification (NCBI taxonomy): domain Eukaryota; kingdom Metazoa; phylum Chordata; class Amphibia; order Caudata; family Salamandridae; genus Calotriton; species Calotriton arnoldi. The sequence continues at coordinate 671,136 of CAWUFW010001861.1, read as the reverse complement.
TCCATTGCTTTACAACGGGTACCCGCTCACTACAGATGCAATGGGCCGTTCGGGCACACCGATCGGTCCATTGCTGTACAACGCGTACCCGCTCACTACAGATGCAATGGGCCGTGCGGGCACACCGATCGGTCCATTGCTGTACAACGCGTATTCCGGGATACAACGCGTACCCGCTCACAACAGATGCAATAGGCCGTGCGGGCACACCGATCGGTCCATTGCTGTACAACGCCGTATTCCGGGATACAACGCGTACCCGCTCACAACAGATGCAATGGGCCGTGCGGGCACACCGATCGGTCCATTGCTGTACAACGCGTACCCGCTCACTACAGATGCAATGGGCCGTGCGGGCACACCGATCGGTCCATTGCTGTACAACGCGTACCCGCTCACTACAGATGCAATGGGCCGTGCGGGCACACCGATCGGTCCATTGCTGTACAACGCGTACCCGCTCACTACAGATGCAATGGGCCGTGCGGGCACACCGATCGGTCCATTGCTGTACAACGCGTACCCGCTCACTACAGATGCAATGGGACGTGCGGGCACACCGATCGGTCCATTGCTGTACAATGCGTATTCCGGGATACAACGCGTACCCGCTCACTACAGATGCAATGGCCAGTGCGTGCACACCGATCGGTCTATTGCTGTACAACGCGTACCCGCTCACAACAGATGCAATGGCCAGTGCGTGCACACTGATCGGTCCATTGCTGTACAATGCGTCCCTGTACAGGTCACTCACATATGTCACCATGCTTGTCACTGGTGAACGTATGCCAGCCACATATACTTGCCAGGGACTATGGGGCACACCTACAACACCACACCCAGTCCACACTGTATCCTAAGGCATGTAAGGCTGCATTACCTTTTCTGTGAATGGGGGTAAACATGTGGTTTTTGGGGTGGCACTTGGGGGCAGCCATTCCCAGGCTGTGCACGTGTTCATGGGGACAAGATCCTTTGTGTGTTGTGCACATGACCACTGTGATGTGCAAGTGTTCATTTCGGAGCATGTGGCATGGTCACATTTCCAGGTTGTGTATGTGTATGACATGTCACATACCCCCAGAGTCCCATGTGGGAAGGCATGTACGTCACAGGGTGACCCATTGCCACAATAGTGATGGACCTCCACAGTCTGTGTGCATGTTGTGTTTCCGATGTCTCTGATTCCATGTGCACAATGGGAGACAGTCTCCACATCAATGTTGTTTGTGCATGGACTTTGATGTTGTGCGTGTGTGTGTCACAGACGTCCATGTCTGTCCTGCGGAGGCAACCGGGGGCTCTACCTGTGGGAGTCATGTTTGTTTTTCTGACGTGTACATGATACTCCATGTCATGCCAGTGTCCATGTGGCAAGACAGGGTCACTGGGAATCTACCTGTTAATGAGCTGTGATGCCTGTGGCGCATCTGTCCAGACATGTCACTGTGGTGTGTGTGTGGAACGTGACAGCAGTAAATGGGTACTGTGACACAGCCTAATGGTTTTCCATAGCACAACCTGGAACCTGTTGTCAACACATGTTGAACTGAGATGTTAGATGATGTCCATGTAGGTGCCATATATGTCCATACAGAACGGCACACACATCAAGTACCTGTGCCTCGTAATGATGTATCATTTGAAATTGAGTATGGTGAATGGCACATATGTGGGGTAACTGACAATCTTTCTTTCTTCACCTATGCACTGCAGGGCACCAGCTGTCCATAGACCATTCCCTGACCTGGCAACGATGGTGGAATGTGACAGCATCCGACGGTACCGCTTCATCAGGCAGCTGATTGAGGATTTGGCAGTGCGCTTGGCCCCACATTTGCAACCTGGCCGGCCGTACCCTACAGCGCTGACCCCCAAGGTGAAGGTGATGGCAGCCCTACACTTCTTTGCCACCGGTACCTTTCAACACACTGTTGCGACTGCTGGTGGGATGTCACAGACTATGTTCAGCCGTGTGCTACGCGATGTTTTGGAGGCAATGTTGAGATGCCTGAACCAGTACATCTATTTCCCTACACATCAACAACTCACTGACGTCAAGAGTGACTTCTATGCCCTGGGGAGGATGCCACATGTCATTGGCTCCATTGATGGGACACATGTGGCTTTGGTACCACCACAGGCACATGAGCAGGCATACAGGAACAGGAAACATTATCATTCGATCAATGCTCTGGTTGTATGTCTTGCAGATATGAGCATCTCACATGTGTGTGCCCATTTCCCTGGTTCGGCACACAATGCCTACGTGATGAGGAGTAGTCGCATCCCGAGGATGAAGTCACAGATGCAGAACCAGCGTGCCTGGCTTGTCGGTGTGTACTGACTTTGTACCATTGTGTGTGTTCTGCTATGTTGTATTCCGCCCTCTTTTCCAACTCAGCTAATGTGCAATTGTCGGTCTGTAGGTGACTCCGGATATCCCAACATGCCGTGGTTGCTGACACCCCTCAGGAACCCTGTGACACCAGCCCAGATGCGCTACAATGAGGCACATGGTCAGACCAGGAGAGTGATCGAGCGCACATTTGGTCTCCTGAAGAGCCGCTTTCGCTGCCTGGACAAGACAGGAGGGGCCCTCCCATATGCCCCAGCAAAGGTGTGCAAGATTGTCATTGTCTGCTGCATGCTACACAACCTGGCAGTGCGGAAGGAGTTGCCTCTCATCCTGGATGACGATGGCCAACATCCGCCACCTGTGGAGGATCCTGGCCTGGGCCACGATGCCAGTGATGATGATGATGATGATGGTGATGTCCGCACACAGCTCATCACCAACTTCTTCAGCTGAATGTGAATATCCAGAGATGTCATGTCAATGATGTGTGTTTGCGTGATATGTGTTGGTGGTGCTCTGGTGCTGTTTGAGTGTGGCCATGTGCTACTTGACTGGAAGCGTGCAGCGATGTGTCCTTACAGGTAGTCTGTACTCCCCAACAGTGTTGACATGCTAACTTGGTTTTCTGTGAGTATCTTGTGACATGTCTGTCCTTCACAGGGTACTTTCAGAGTTGTTTGGTGAACTGTGATCCCCCGACACCATGATTCAACTTCCAGGGTGGAAGCAGTCATTTCCCTACAGGTGATGTGCCACACACCCCTGGACTTTTTTTCTTCTACACTTGTTGACTGTGTGGCCACTGCCACGTAGGATTACCTTGCATCTGTAGTGGAAACAACATGTTGCAAATGTGTAATAAACCTGTGCTTCACTTTGGGTTGTGTGTTGTCTGTGGTCACACATCTGACAGACATGTGCTTACTGCACCTGTGGGCTAGTTAACACAGACTGTGAATAGGTGTGGTGTCTGTGCATTCCACTGTATTTCCTGGCAACATCAGTGTAGGCGATGAGTCTGATGGCCCTGGTGTGTATGTGTTGTGTAGCCCTAGTGGTGTGTCTCCCTCATATGTGTCATGTCGCCATGACTCACATGACAGTGTTGAACTTGCTGTAGCAGTTAGCATGCACAGTGTCATTTAGCAGATCACCATCTACATGACAAAAACCACGTTGGAATCACAACAGAGGCAAGTATGGTGTATTAGTGAGTTTATTTACAAACATGTGTGAGGATAGTGCACAGGATGGTGGGTGCTGTACATTGGGATTGGAATCCAAAGTTCCCAGATGAGTTGGAAGGCTTGGTAGCAGAAATGTCCTGAGTAAAGTCCACAGTCATCTGATACATTGGGCCAACTTAAGCTCCCCATGTCATGTGGGAGAGTTGTGTTGCATTCGACAGGGTAAACAGTTTGCACACAAAGGAGAATTTCCAGAACAGGTGTTGGGTTCCTGGGGGATGTACATGGCCATCGGCCTCTCAGTTTTCCTTCCTCGGACGACCCCTCTTCTTCCGAGGGGAACCCTCACGTGCAGGCTGCTGCGGTGCAGAGGACTCTCCGCCAGAGTCCTTCTCCCTCCCTGTGGCAGTTGCAGTTGTTGCAGCACCAGATGTTGTGGGCACACAGGGAGGTGTGGCCATGTTGGTGCTAATCTGGCGGAGGCATGTCAATATGTCCCTATGCACCGCTGTCAGTTCTTCCAATGTGTCCCACTTGGACTCCATGCCAGACATGTATGTCTCCACACGGGACATGTGTGTCTCCACACGGGACATGTGTGAGTCCAAATGGGCATGATGGGCAGCCTGCTGCTGTTGAATGTCCTTGAGGATCCCCACTACCTGGCTGACCTCTCCGGTGCTATTCTGGTTCGCCTCAGCAATGCGTGCCAGTTGTGGGTCATCATGCAGTCCAGGCCCCTCTGCAAACAGCGACCTATGTCTACCACCCCTCCCACCACCCCTGGCGACACGTGCGGGACCTGTGGTGGCATGCACAGGTGACCGTAGGCCCACTTGGGGGTTGCTACTGGGCTCGTTGTCCATTGCTCCACGTTGGGGGTCCCTGTGCTGTTGTCATCGGTGGTCCTTGGTCTGTCCGTGTTGGCAGGGGTGGTCTGTGTGTTGGCAGTTGTTGGAGGGGTGGGTGCAGGGGGTGCAGATGTTGGTCCTTCTGGTGCGGCATGATGGCTCGCACCGGAGGGGCCAGGTAGGTCTTCGCCATCTGAGGAGTGCAGAGGCTGTTCCACACCAGTGAGCTCAGTGTCCCCCGGAGCCTGGGACAGGGACTCCTCCTCGTCTGCTGCTGTGTCCCCATCATCACCTGTTCTTAGAAGAGACACACCATGTATGTTATGTTTCTACGGGCATCAATGGTTCACACACCTGACAGTTGTGACTGTACCTCTGGATGCGGGCCTGTACATTGCATTGTCCTATGTTGTCACAGTCAGAGGTTGATATTGGTGTAGCACATTGTCCTGCCAACCTGAAGCTTTTCTATGTGAATGTTGAGGTGTGTGCATGGCCAGCATTGGTGTTATTTGGTGGACATCCGGCCCTCCTTCTCCACCCAGCCCAGTTATCCCACCATGGAACGTGCATCCATTGCAGGGAGTGCAAGTTGGCTTTCAGGATGTCAGTCAGTGGTGTCCTGCTGTTGGTTGGTGCACAGTTCCCAGCAGGGGCTTGTGCTCCCCACAGCAGTACCGTGTCAGCCATCTTGTCAGTTGTTTTCCACTCCCTGTGATGTGAGCATGGTTCAGAGTGGTGTTGATGGGCCAATTGTGAGGGTGACCAATATCTGTGACTACAACTCCCATCATGCTATGGCCTATATCCCCCTTCCCAGCATGCCCATACTTCCTTCTGACTCTGCTTCCCTATGAGGTAGTGTGCCTGTGCTGACAAGATGGCTGACAGTGTTGTCCTGGCGTTTGTTTGGCTACAAGTCCCAAGAGTGTCCCTGTGCTTCACACAGCATTACCCAGTGTGGTTGTTCTTTGTGGGATATTTAATTAGAGTGTGAGGCAATGCATTCTCCCAGGTGAGTTGTGTGGAGTTTGTGTTAAGGGGGTGTGTGAGAAAAGCTGCTGGTGACTATGGTCAGAGCTGTCAGTCCTCCTTCCCACCCAGCCAGATATCCCACCATGGAACGTGCTTCCATTGCAGGGAGTGCAAGTTGGCTTTCAGGATGTCAGTCAGTGGTGTCCTGCTGTTGGTTGGTGCACAGTTCCCAGCAGGGGCTTGTGCTCCCCACAGCAGTACCCAGTGTCAGCCATCTTGTCAGTTGTTTTCCACTCCCTGTGATGTGAGCATGGTTCAGAGTGGTGTTGATGGGCCAATTGTGAGGGTGACCAATATATGTGACTACCACTCCCATCATGCTATTGCCTACACCCCCCTTCCCAGCATGCCCATACTTACTTCCTTTTGAGTGGACTTCACTGTGTGTGAGTGTGACAGCAATGGCAAGATGGCTGACAGTGGTGTCCTGCTGTTGGTTGGTGCACAGTTCCCAGCAGGGCCTTGAGCTCCCCACAGCAGTACCCAGTGTCAGCCATCTTATCAGTTCTTTTCCACTCCCTGTGAGGTGTGCATGCTTCAGTGTGAGCTTGCTGGGCCATGTGGGTGGGGGATGTTGAGCTGTGACTACCATTCCCATCATGCTATTGCCTACACCCCCCTTCCCAGCATGCCCATACTTCCTTCCTTTTGACTCTGCTTCCCTGTGGGGTAGTGTGCCTGTGCTGACAGGATGGCTGACAGTGTTGTCCTGGCGTTTGTTTGGCTACAAGTCCCAAAAGTGTCCCTGTGCTTCACACAGCATAACCCAGTGTGGTAGTTCTTTGTGGGATATTTAATTAGAGTGTGAGGCAATGCATTCTCCCAGGTGAGTTGTGTGGAGTTTGTGTTAAGGGGGTGTGTGAGAAAAGCTGCTGGTAACTATGGTCAGAGCTGTCAGTCCTCCTTCCCACCCAGCCAGATATCCCACCATGGAACGTGCTTCCATTGCAGGGAGTGCAAGTTGGCTTTCAGGATGTCAGTCAGTGGTGTCCTGCTGTTGGTTGGTGCCCAGTTCCCAGCAGGGCCTTGTGCTCCCCACAGCAGTACCCAGTGTCAGCCATCTTGTCAGTTGTTTTCCACTCCCTGTGATGTGAGCATGGTTCAGAGTGGTGTTGATGGGCCAATTGTGAGGGTGAGCAATATCTGTGACTACATCTCCCATCATGCTATGGCCTACACCCCCCTTCCCAGCATGCCCATACTTCCTTCCTTTTGAGTGGACTTCACTGTGTGTGAGTGTGACAGCAATGGCAAGATTGCTGACAGTGGTGTCCTGCTGTTGGTTGGTGCAGTTCCCAGCAGGGCCTTGTGCTCCCCACAGCAGTACCCAGTGTCAGCCATCTTGTCAGTTCTTTTCCACTCCCTGTGAGGTGTGCATGCTTCAGTGTGAGCTTGCTGGGCCATGTGGGTGGAGGATGTTGAGCTGTGACTACCACTCCCATCATGCTATTGCCTACACCCCCTTCCCAGCATGCCCATACTTCCTTCCTTTTGACTCTGCTTCCCTGTGGGGTAGTGTGCCTGTGCTGACAGGATGGCTGACAGTGTTGTCCTGGCGTTTGTTTGGCTACAAGTCCCAAAAGTGTCCCTGTGCTTCACACAGCATAACCCAGTGTGGTAGTTCTTTGTGGGATATTTAATTAGAGTGTGAGGCAATGCATTCTCCCAGGTGAGTTGTGTGGAGTTTGTGTTAAGGGGGTGTGTGAGAAAAGCTGCTGGTAACTATGGTCAGAGCTGTCAGTCCTCCTTCCCACCCAGCCAGATATCCCACCATGGAACGTGCTTCCATTGCAGGGAGTGCAAGTTGGCTTTCAGGATGTCAGGCAGTGGTGACCTGCTATTGGTTGGTGCCCAGTTCCCAGCAGGGCCTTGTGCTCCCCACAGCAGTACCCAGTGTCAGCCGTCTTGTCAGTTGTTTTCCACTCCCTGTGATGTGAGCATGGTTCAGAGTGGTGTTGATGGGCCAATTGTGAGTGTGACCAATATCTGTGACTACAACTCCCATCATGCTATTGGCTACACTGACTTCACCAGCATACACAGAATTCCTTCCTTTCAGTGAGCTTCCCTGTGAGGTGGTGTTCTAGTGGTGGCAAAATATCTGACTGTGTTTGTTGGTTAGATTTGTGCCACTGCCTTGCTGTATTTGTAGTTATGTTTGTACATATCTTGACACAGTTACATGTCACTATGAGATGGCATGTATTGTGTTTATCTGACTGACAGACAGATCTTGGGGTGATTATCGTTTGATTGCTGTGTATTTGCTAAGGGTGCATGGTTTGGCTATCCCCTTGACAGTGATGTGTGTGTATTGTCACACCATATTGGGTATATTAGTTGTGTACTCACCAGGCTCTGGGATGTTTGATAGTCCATATACGCTAACTGGTGGTAGGATGGCCCACACCTTCTCCTCCCAGGGCCTGAGGTATAGTGGTTTGGCAGGAGGGCCACTGCCGGTGTGCTGACTCAGGATGTAATCCTTCTTTAGTAGGTCCCTGACCCTCCTGCGCACGTCATACCACCTGTTCTTGATGTCTTCCTTTGTGCGCAAACATGGTGATTGTGCGTTGACCCTGTCGACGATCCTCTGCCACATCTTGGTTTTCTGCGACATGGGGGTCTGTTGTACCAATGTACCAAACAACTGGGGCTCTACCCTGAGGATCTCATCTACCAGGACTTCCAATTCACTGTCTAGGAACTTTGGATTCTTCTTTAGGGGCATGGTGATGGGTGGTGGTGGGGATTGATGTGTGTGTGTGTGCAGGTGAGGGTGTGTGAGTGTAGGTTTTGCTGGGTGTATGTGAGGGTGCTATTTGTTGAGGTGTTAATGGTGTGTGGCTTGTGTGATGGATGAGCTGTGAGTGTGTCTGTGGTTGCTGTGTGATGGTGTTCTGTGCTGGTAGGTCAGTTGAATTTGCAAAGGATCATGGTAGGGATTTGTGGCCTTTATATAGGTGGAGTTGGGGGTGTGTCCTTGTTCCATGTTTTTTTCCCTGTATTTATTGACTTTGTCATTGCTTGTTTGGCCCTTTTTTTGTTTTTTTCCTTAGTATTTTTTGTGCATGTAGGAGACGTTCTTCGGACCGAGTTGGACGCTGCAGTTGTCTCGTGCGAGCTTCTCCGAGTCGTCCACGCTGTGTTTCTGCAGGGTTTCTTGTGCGGCGTACGCGTCGGTCGCCGAGTATTGGCTTCCTTCGGCTGGCTTTTGTATGCGTGTCGGTCGTTCGGCTTGTGCTCCGTGCGACTCGGTCTGTTTTTCCACGCATTGCATCGTACTGCGCGGGTCGGAGTTCGCGGGTATGTTTCGTTCGGGTTGATTCCTGGTGCGTGTCGGTCGGATCTATTCGCGTGGTTTCCCGGCCGGATAGCTTGTTTCAGTCCGGTTCAGTCGTTCGGCTTGTGTTCCGTACGAGTCGGTCGTGATTCAAATGCATTTCATCGTACTTCCCAGGTCGGGCAACGCCGGTACGTGTCGGTCGGACTATATTCCCGTACCGATTCGGTCGGTATTTTTTCCGGCCCGAATCGGATACGGCCCCTGGGTCGGGAGGTCCCCGTCTCCGTTAGGGTGGCGGGCGGACCGCCCACCATCCTAATCAGGCCCATAGTCTTGTTTTTAATATCGTTGTAAAAAATATCAAAGTTGCAAATATTGCTTTTAAAATATCGATATTTTAGTTAAATATAGTTTTATGTGCTTTATGTTTTATATTTAGTAAGAAATATTGTTATTTTTAAAAATGTTGTTTTTTTATACTATTTAAATGTTATTTTTTTGTGTTTAGTATTTTTTAGGAGCAGTATGTTGGGTTTATAGGGGATAAGGATGGGGAGTAATTTAGAATATCTTGTAAATACATTTATAGTATTGAATTTAATAGAAAAAAAATTGTTTAAATTTTAAACGAAACAAATTTCAAATTTTTATTTTTATTATAATTTAAACTGGTTTGTTGGTATTTTTGTGTTTATGAGTAATACATTTTTAGAAACAAAAATAATTTGAAAAAAAATATTTGTTTAGTAATTGATGTTGGTGGGTAGGTATCAGTAATTAATGAGGATTTTAGAAAAAAATATTTTGAGAAAAAAATTGGTGGTCTATTTGTTAATGTTTTTAATTTCAAATTACATTTTTATGTATAGTTAGTAATAAAAATGATAATATTTAATAAAATTATTATTTTTTAAATAAATTAAAAAATCATAACTAGTATATAAATATATTTATTTTGATTTTGGTTGTTGTTTTTAATTGATATGTGGTGGTGTATTAAAAAAATGCTTGAGATTTAGGTTTCTTTGCAGAATTTATTTTTGTAGACAATTAATTTTATGATTTTTTAATTTATATAGAATTTTTATGTATATATTTAATTATTACATTTATTATTTTAAAGAAGTTATTTTAGATTAGACTATAGGGCATATTATCAAGCCCCTTATCGCCGCTTTAGCAGCAGTTTCCTGCGCTAAAGCGGCGATAAAGAAATCGCCATACTTGATAATATGGCCCTCTATGTTTAGTGTCCAGCACCTTCCTTGACTTAATGTAGATTGGAGTGGGAATAGTAGATTATGTATGTGAGGTGTCTAGCACCTTCCATGACTTAAGGTAGATTGGAGAGGGGATAGTAAATGATATATGTTTAGTGTCCAGTGTGAGAAGTTGGCCTGGTATATGCTGTCCACTAATTATAGTGGGCACCTTGCACCAGTCCAAACAACCCCTTATTGGAGATAGGTTAAAGACAACCTTATTGAAAGCTATCCTAGTGGTAGCTATGGAGAGCAGCCTTCAGGCTAAGTCTTGAAGGAATGTAAAGCAGCTTGTTTTACCAGTCTATAATCTCTTGAGTGATCAAATGAAAGAGCACCACACCAGGTATATATTCAAAATATATGTATTTATTGCTAAACACACCCCTCTAGTCTCTTTATGAGGCTAGAGTTCGAAGTACATAAGTTAGAAGTTATTTAAACACAGTAATAGCACAAATACACGTTTGGGCCCTAGGGGCGTACCAAACCATATACCAATAAAGTGGTATAAGAACCACGACTGAACTAGACACTAGGCCTAGAGCCTCTAGAAGTGCTTGGACCACAAGGAACCACCCAAGGTAGTGACACAGGGGATCAAACAACAGAGAGGGACTCTGGGCTTTTAGAGAGGTCCAGCATACATGCCCTGGATAAACTTGTGAAGAAAAGGTATGCAGTTCCTGTAAAGGAGAGGGAAGAGGGAAAGGAGGGGCAGGGCAGGGGACTGGCAAGGTCCCTAACTACAAAAAGGAGAATTATAGTAGAAGAGGCGGAGGACTGGGAAGTCCTTCCTTTCGGAATGAGTGCCCTCACACACCCAGCCTGCTGGGTGTCATGCTTCATCATCGGGCATGCTCCTCGTCGGGTCGGCGCTGCAACACCCGACGGGCACCCTATGCAGGTGCTCTTTGGCGGAGATCTTTTATTCCTTGCCGTATAGTGCGGTGGGTGTGAGGGGCCTTAACAGTGTAGGTGTGCAATTGTGTGAATTAAAACAGGGAAATAGAAGGGTCAGGTAAATTAAACTTTAATGATCCTGCCTTCCCCTGATTAAAAATGAAGTTGGCATCTCACTGCAAAAATCCTGCAGCGTGTTATGCTCAAACTTGTACGGTCAACATGTTTCTTGCCTGTTTAGTCAGAAGGATCTTGTGGCAATTCTTCAGGACCTAGTGAAAAATAAAACTCTACACTATAGTAGACTATGATGTTCTATTCTATTAACAAGAAGGTAGGGGCACCAAGAGGTAAAGTACCTGATGATGCAGCAGCCAATCTAAAACTATCTTCAGAAAGGCCCCTTCAGTTCACGGCAAGTGTGGGACACGGTAAAGTGTTAGTGTCCTGATGATGCAGCAGCCAATCTTAAAGTCGACATTCTTCACCAAGGTATTCTTGCTGTCGATATTTCTCCAAGACAGCAAATACACTGGACAGCAGGGCGCTTTCTGCATTTGGTTTTAACCGTTTCTCTTCCGGCAGATGACCTCACTCACGATGACTGCGGCGCTCTGTCTTCGAGGCTAACGTTCTCTTTTCTTCCTTCCTCAGTCATCGTGAGTGAGGTCATCTGCCGGAAGAGAAACGGTTAAAACCAAATGCAGAAAGCGCCCTGCTGTCCAGTGTATTTGCTGTCTTGGAGAAATATCGACAGCAAGAATACCTGGGTGAAGAATGTCGACTTTAAGATTGGCTGCTGCATCATCAGGACACTAACACTTTACCGTGTCCCACACTTGCCGTGAACTGAAGGGGCCTTTCTGAAGATAGTTTTAGATTGGCTGCTGCATCATCAGGTACTTTACCTCTTGGTGCCCCCTACCTTCTTGTTAATAGAATAGAACATCATAGTCTACTATAGTGTAGAGTTTTATTTTTCACTAGGTCCTGAAGAATTGCCACAAGATCCTTCTGACTAAACAGGCAAGAAACATGTTGACCGTACAAGTTTGAGCATAACACGCTGCAGGATTTTTGCAGTGAGATGCCAACTTCATTTTTAATCAGGGGGAAGGCAGGATCATTAAAGTTTAATTTACCTGACCCTTCTATTTCCCTGTTTTAATTCACACAATTGCACACCTACACTGTTAAGGCCCCTCACACCCACCGCACTATACGGCAAGGAATAAAAGATCTCCGCCAAAGAGCACCTGCATAGGGTGCCCGTCGGGTATTGCAGCGCCGACCCGACGAGGAGCATGCCCGATGATGAAGCATGACACCCAGCAGGCTGGGTGTGTGAGGGCACTCATTCCGAAAGGAAGGACTTCCCAGTCCTCCGCCTCTTCTACTATAATTCTCCTTTTTGTAGTTAGGGACCTTGCCAGTCCCCTGCCCTGCCCCTCCTTTCCCTCTTCCCTCTCCTTTACAGGAACTGCATACCTTTTCTTCACAAGTGACACAGGGGACCCACGGGGGACGCGTGCAGTGTAAATACACAACCGCGATACGCCGTTGACTTCTATGGAGAAAGTCGTGATCGGGAAATTAAAGAAAAGGTACACTTAAAGGAGTACTTGGAGCAAACCCTTTGAGATCTAGGACTTTGAAGAGTCTCTACCCACGCGAGCACCGGAGTACTCGTGTTACCTCACCCAGGGAAGCCGGGTGCATAGGTGCCTTTCGGGGTCGGGTTTCGTCGTCGATTTGAATGGCGATCTGCTGCAAAGTGCTGCTGGCGACCAAGTGGAAAGTGTCCGGGTGGATCCAAGAGGGGATCGGAGTTCTGAAGAACCTGAAAGCAGAGGGGACAGAGTCTGGGTCACTAGCCAGTGACCAGGAAGGCGATGGACAGATGCCCACCGATGTCGAGTGCTTCAGGTGCGTTGACGGTCGTCTTGACTCTTCAGCCACGAGGTCCAGGAGGCGTTGTCGGTGACCAGGAGCAGGATTCGGGCTGGTACACGATGTCTGTCGAGTGCTGAGGTGTCGGCGACCGGATTGGACCCAACAAGCCTTGGCAACGGCAAGTCTCGATGCAGAGGAAGATCGTCGATGGTGCAGACCAGCAAGGTCTGGGGAACTCACCCAGCGAGGGTAAGTGAGGGCAGGCCTGGAGCAACCAGGATGCCAAGTAAGAAAAAGATTGGCCTTCGTTAAGGGCTACTAGCCAACGGGCTAGCGACCGCGAAGGAGCCTCGAGACGTCGCACGTGGATCTGGCTCACAGGACACTCGTGGAGTGGAGGCCAGTGATCTTCGGTGCAGTTGGTGCTGGAGGCTAGGGCTACTCGGAGCCCAAAGCACGACTTCGTGGGAGACCCAGAAGAGAATGCACTTGCAAATGTGCTCGGTGTCCAGGGGTCACGGTCTCAAGTCACCCACGATAGCTACGGGCCTCAGCTTTGCTGGGGACTCAGGGTAGCCTCGGGGAAGTCTGAGAATCCACCTCTGGTGATGCGATGACTTCGGCGTCTGACGGGAGCTTCAGAAATGCGAACCGGACAGATGCTTCTTTGGTGCCTGCCAAGCAGGGGAGTCACTCCTTGACCCCAAGGGAGATTCTTCTGTCCTCTAATCGTGAGTAGAGCGTCGAAGGTCCAGGATTCAGTTTCAGAGTTTCGTCCAGGGATAATCTAAAGCCCTAAGGACTGGGTTCCTATACTTATACTAAGGATAGGGGTTGGACTACTCTGTGGCCCCACCTATGGGTGGGTCAGGGCAGAGGGGTGGCTACACCCCTTTCCCTTTGTCCAGTTCGCGCCAAAGCAGGGGCTGCAAGCCCCTGATCCGGTTTGAACTGGGGTATGCACAGGGACACCAAGTGTGCCCCCAGTGCAGGACTTCAAAGCACCCGAAAGTGCTCCCGCCCAGCCCCAATACACATTATCCTGTCTGGGGAGGTGGTCACACCTCCCTGGGACAGGAAACCTATTGTCCAGGCCTCCCCTGCCGGAGTTTCGTCCAGCAGCAGGAGGCCAGACTCGTGTCTGTGGCAGCAGCATCCATTTTGTGATGCCAGGGCTTTGGAAAGAAGTTACCGGGCTAGCCAGAGTTAACATGTCTTTCCCTCTAGAAGGGTGGAATGCTACCCCCGCCGCCAGAATTGGCGGGGGGTAGTATTCCAAGATGTTTGACACCAAACACGACATGTTTAGGTGCAGCCATTCCAAAGTTAGCCTTTAACGAGAGGTTATAATGCGCTTAAGAGTATATGGTCAGGCTGCACTACAAACAGCATCAGAGAAGGGTCTCCGAACGCTGCAGAGGGGCCCTGCTCATGCAGGGGCACCCTCTCACATAGGAACCATGCACTCTGCCTTTAGGATTGATAAGGCCTGCCTTAGGAGTGACTTATAGGTTTATATGTGTGTATGTATTTAGTGATATAGGTAACCTATATCACAGTAAGGGGTGCATGCACCACCTTACCCAGGCTGCAGTAGCAGACCTGTGGTGTCAGTTTGGATGGCCTGCCAGGGGTGGCATAATACATGCTGCAGCCCCTGGTAGGCCTCTGAGGTACCTATGCCCTTGGTACATAGTATACCATATACTAGGGACTTATAAGGGCACTCCAGATTCCAATCAGTGATGTGCCTAAGGCACATGGAAACCATTTTAGAGAGGAAGCAGCTAGGCTGGGGTTCTGATTAGCAGGGCCCCAGCCAGACTAATGTCGAAAAACAGTGAAGCATCAGCAAAAGTGGGGTACCCATGTGAAGCAGATCCTACTCTCCTACACAACCCCCCCCAAACGTAGGGACATTAAACTAACCTTGCCCAGTTAAGTCTTCATGTTCTAAGTGGAAGTACCTAGAGAGTCCATCTGCATTGGCATGGTTACTCCCAGGTCTATGTTCCACTGTAAAGTCCATCCCCTGTAGGGAAATGGACCACCTAAGCAGTTTGGGGTTTTCACCCTTCATTTGTTTTAGCCATAAGAGGGGCTTATGGTCTGTCTGAACCAGGAAGTGTGTATGGCCTCAACTTCTTCAGAGCCCAGACCACAGCAAAGGCCTCCCTCTCTATGGCTGACCAACGTTTCTCTCTAGGGGTCAGCCTTCTGCTAATGAAAGCTACTGGCTGATCCTGACCTTCTTCATTCAATTGTGACAGTACAGCCCCTACCCCCAATTCAGATGCATCAGTTTGAACAATGAACTTCTTGGAGTAATCAAGACTCTGTAGAATGGGAGCAGTGCACATGGCCTGCTTCAGGTCATCAAATGCCTTTTGACAGCTAACTGTCCACTGAACCTTTTTGGGCATTTTCTTAGAAGTTAAGTCATTCAGGGGTGTCACTATTGATCCATACCCCTTGACAAATCTCCTATAGTACCCAGTCAGGCCTAAGAAGGCTCTCACCTGAGTCTGGGTAGTGGGAGCAGTCCAGTCCATGATGGTCTGGATCTTGCTCTGCAAAGGTTGAACCTGGCCTCCACCCACAAGGTGGCCCAGGTACACAACCTGACTCTGCCCTATCTGGCACTTAGTGGCCTTGATAGTCAGGCCTGCCTTTTGCAGGGCCTGTAAAACATTCCTGAGGTGGACCAGGTGATCCTCCCAGGTGGAGCTAAAGACAGCAATATCATCTAGATATGCTGCACTATAGGCTTCCAGACCTGTGAGAACTGTATTCACCAACCTCTGGAAAGTGGCAGGTGCATTCTTCAGACCAAAGGGCATCACCACAAATTGATAATGCCCACTATGGGTTGAGAATGCTGTTTTGGGCTTTGCAGTATCAGCTAGTCTGATCTGCCAGTAGCCAGCTGTTAAGTCAAATGTGCTGAGATATTTGGCTGAGGCCAAAGTATCTATGAGCTCATCTGCCCTTGGTATTGGATGGGCATCAGTCCTAGTGACTGCATTGAGACCCTGTAGTCCACACAAAACCTCATCTCTCTTTTTCCACCACTGGTGTGAGGTTTTGGCACAAGGACCACTGGACTAGCCCAAGGGCTATCTGAGGGTTCAATAACTCCCAATTCCAACATTTTCTGGACTTCAGTCCTGATACAGTCCCTGACATGGTCAGGTTGCCTATAAATCTTATTTTTAATATGCAGACTGTCCCCAGTGTCCACTTCATAAGTGCACCAGGTGGTCTGACTGGGTGTCAGTGAAAACATATGTCTAAACTGATTGAGAACTTGTCTACAATCAGTTTGTTGCTGGGTAGTGAGGCTGCCTGCCAAGGCTACACCATCTACTGACCCATCGTCAGGGTTCTGTGAGAGCAGGTCAGGGAGTGGGTCACTCTCTTCCTCCTGCCCTTCATCAGTAGCCATGAGCAAGCCCATGTCTGCCCTGTCCACATATGGTTTTAACCTGTTGACATGGAGAACCCTGTGGGGACTCCTGGGTGTTCCTAGGTCTACTAAGTAGGTAACCTCACCCTTCTGCTCAACAATAGTGTGGGGTCCACTCCATTTGTCTTGGAGAGCTGCTGGGGCCACTGGCTCCAACACCCACACCTTCTGTCCTGGCTGGTAAACAGTCAGAACAGCCTTTTGGTCATGCCAGGCCTTTTGAAGTTCCTGGCTAGCCTCAAGGTTTTTGGTTGCCTTTTTCATATACTCAGCCATCCTGGAGCGGAGACCAAGTACATAGTCCACTATATCTTGCTTTGGGGGCTTGAGAGGTAACTCCCATCCTTCCTTCACCAAGCACAGTGGACCCCTCACAGGGTGGCCAAACAGAAGTTCAAAAGGGCTGTAACCAACCCCTTCTGAGGCACCTCCCTATATGCGAATAAAAGGCAGGGCAAGAGTATGTCCCATCTTCGCCTAAGTTTTTCTGGGAGCCCTTTAATCATGCCCTTCAAGGTTTTGTTGAATCTCTCAAGTAAACCATTGCATTGTGGGTGATAGGGTGTGGTGAACTTATAAGTCACTCCACACTCCTTCCACATTGCTTTTAAGTACCCAGACATGAAGTTAGCAACCCTGTCTGATACTACCTCCTTAGGAAAGCCCACTCTTGAGAAAATTCCCAGGAGGGCCCTTGCCACCACAGGTGCTGTAGTGGTCCTGAGGGGAATAGCTTCTGGGTACCTGGTGGCATGATCCACTACCACCAGGATAAACCTGTGCCCAGATGCTGTTTGGGGATCCATGGGACCAACAATGTCAATCCCTACCCTTTCAAAGGGCACCCCCACCACAGGTAGTGGTATCAGGGGGGCCTTTGTAGTGCCACCTGCCTTGCCACTGGCTTGGCAGGTTACACAGGAGCGACAAAACTCCTTGCTGTCTTCAGACATGTGGGGCCAGTGAAAGTGAGGGACAATTCTGTCCCAAGTCTTGTTCTGGCCCAGGTGACCTGCCAAGGGAATATCATGGGCTAGGGTCAATAGGAAGCCCCTGAACTTCAAAGGTATAACCAACCTCCTGGTAGCACCAGGCTTGGGGTCTCTACTCTCTGAGTACAGGAGTCCATCATCCCAATACACTGTATGGGGACCACTAGCTTTCCCAGCAGCCTCAGCAGCAGCTTGCTGTCTGAGGGGTTCAAGGGAGGGGCAGCTCTGCTGCTCCTGGCTCAGATCTGCCCTAGAAGGTCCCCCTGTCCCCAAGAACTCAACCTGGTCAGGTTCCAGTTCCTCTGGGACAGTTCCTTCTTCAGGGCTGAGATCATCCCCCTCAAGGGACTGATCTTCCTCCTGAGCCAAGGGGAAGGCACTGCCTTAACCCTACTACTCCTCCTCTTGGAAGGCACTTGGTCCATTCTTCCAGAATCCAAGGCCTGTTCAGTGCTAGACATTTTGGCTTGTGACCTGGTCACAGCAAACACATCTGCAGGGATCCCCAGCATTTCTGCATGGGTCCTGAGCTCCACTTCTGCCCAAGCAGAAGTCTCTAAGTCATTGCCAAGCAAGCATTCGACTGGTAGGTTTGCACTCACCACAACCTTCTTAAGGCCAGTTACCCCTCCCCAGGAGAAGTTAACAACTGCCAGAGTATGGTCTGTTCTGACATTGCTAGCATTGGTCACTTGGTACATTTCACCAAGTATAACTTGCCCAGGATTCACAAGGTCTTGTGTCACCATTGTGACACTTGCCCCTGTGTCCCTAAATGCCAAAGCCTCACGTCCATTGATTAAAGGCTGTTGTCTGTACTTGCCCAGATTACTGGGACTCACAGTGGAGGTCACATCCATGCCTCCATCACAGACTAACACAGCCTGAGTCAGTTCTCTGACTAGGTCAGAGCCCAACTCAGTACCCAGGGTGAACCCTACTAAACCCTTGGCTGGAGCACTCCCACCAACTGTACTAGGGCGAACAGGTGCCTTAGGGGCATTGATGGGTGCTGGACTTGAGTCTTTGGACTTGGTGCAATCACTGGTCCAGTGGGTCTTTTGCTTACAGACCTTGCACCATGGTTTTCTTTGGCCTTTCCCTTTGGTAGACTGTGAATCCCCACCAGAAGAAGATTTTTGGGGGCCTGATGAAGACTTTTGATCTTTACCCTTCTCCCCACCCTTTTCAGAGTTCTTAGCATCTTGCTTCTTGGTTTCCCCACCTTGGTTCTGTACCTTCTGCTTCACCCTGGTTCTGTCCCATTTGTCTGCCTTCTTTCCCAATTCTTGGGGAGAGGTCAGATCAGAGTCTACCAGGTATTGATGCAACAGCTGATTTTGACAGTTATTAAGAATCTGCTCCCTCATTATCAGATTGTACAATCCTGAGAAGTCACACACCTTACTGCCCATCAACCAGCCTTCCAGAGCCTTGGCAGAACAATCCACATAGTCTACCCAGTCTTGAGTCTGTGCTTTTTGGGTATCTCTGAACTTCAACCTGTACTGTTCAGTGGTTAGGCCAAACCCATCAATAAGAGCACTCTTCAAGACCTTGTAATTATCAGCATCCTCCTCTCTAACAGTGAGGAGCTTATCTCTACCTTTGTCTGCAAAGGAGAGCCACAAGATTGCTGCCCACTGCTCCTGAGGGACCTTCTGTACTTTACAGGCCCTCTCTAGAGCAGTTATCCACTTGTGGATGTCATCCCCACTCTGGTAGGGAGGGACAATCTTGCTCAGGTTCCTATGGTCATAGGACCTTTCCCTATCTCTAGGGACATGGCTGCCACCATGGGACTCTAGTCCCAACTTTCTTCTCTCTCTAAAGAGATCTAGGGACTCCCTGTCTATAGCTAGTTGCTGTTTTCTGATTTCAAGCTGAGCTTCCTCATATTGAACCAGCCTCTTTCTTCTCTCATGAGAGGATTCCCTCCTATGAGATGAGACAGAGCTCCCTATTGAGGTGCCAGAGTGGTTAGACTCCTGAGAAGGAGATCTAGACTTTCTGGGCACACTCATAATCCTTCCTGGGGGGACAAAGTGGGGATCATCCTGATCATCCTCTTCATCTTCCTCAGGAGGGATTGGATTATCCAGGTCAGGGCCATTGTCGCCCTCCTGGCCAGTTTCAGAGGGGGGCTGGGGGTATTGGTACCCCTGGCCCCTTCCTCCTCTTCTGCCCCACCCTCAGCTCCTACCCCTTCAGTCCCCAAGGGCTTACTAAGGTCATAAGCCACCAACAACTCTTTAAGGTGTTGGGTGGTGGGACTTTGGCCTGTCCTTAATTTCCTCAAGTTACATAATGCTCTCAATTCCAAGAATGGGAGTGTATCATACTTGGAGGGTGGAAGCTCAGTGGCTTCCTGCAAGGATTCTTTAGATCCTACCCTTAAAGACATTACTAGTGTGGTGTGGTGTATGCACTACCTACTCTAGTGTGGCCTACTAAACTCTCTTGAGTTGTAGAAAGGGTTGTGCTATCCCTTAACACACAACTCTAAGTTCAGTAGAACTTACTGTATTCTAAGCTTAAATTATATGTACCTTAGGTACCTTTAGTGGTTTTCAGTTGATCAATTCAATTGAGATTATCTGGTAAAACAATAGCAAGCTGGAATCCCACACGCTGCACACCAATGTGAGAAGTTGGCCTGGTATATGCTGTCCACTAATTATAGTGGGCACCTTGCACCAGTCCAAACAACCCCTTATTGGAGATAGGTTAAAGACAACCTTATTGAAAGCTATCCTAGTGGTAGCTATGGAGAGCAGCCTTCAGGCTAAGTCTTGAAGGAATGTAAAGCAGCTTGTTTTACCAGTCTATAATCTCTTGAGTGATCAAATGAAAGAGCACCACACCAGGTATATATTCAAAATATATGTATTTATTGCTAAACACACCCCTCTAGTCTCTTTATGAGGCTAGAGTTCGAAGTACATAAGTTAGAAGTTATTTAAACACAGTAATAGCACAAATACACGTTTGGGCCCTAGGGGCGTACCAAACCATATACCAATAAAGTGGTATATGAACCACGACTGAACTAGACACTAGGCCTAGAGCCTCTAGAAGTGCTTGGACCACAAGGAACCACCCAAGGTGGTGACACAGGGGACCCACGGGGGACGCGTGCAGTGTAAATACACAACCGCGATACGCCATTGACTTCTATGGAGAAAGTCGTGATCGGGAAATTAAAGAAAAGGGACACTTAAAGGAGGACTTGGAGCAAACCCTTTGAGATCTAGGACTTTGAAGAGTCTCTACCCACGGGAGCACCGGAGTACTCGTGTTACCTCACCCAGGGAAGCCGGGTGCATAGGTGCCTTTCGGGGTCGGGTTTCGTCGTCGATTTGAATGGCGATCTGCTGCAAAGTGCTGCTGGCGACCAAGTGGAAAGTGTCCGGGTGGATCCAAGAGGGGATCGGAGTTCTGAAGAACCTGAAAGCAGAGGGGACATAGTCTGGGTCACTAGCCAGTGACCAGGAAGGCGATGGACAGATGCCCACCGATGTCGAGTGCTTCAGGTGCGTTGACGGTTGTATTGACTCTTCAGCCACAAGGTCCAGGAGGCGTTGTCGGCGACCAAGAGCAGGATTCGGGCTGGGACATGATGTCTGTCGAGTGCTGAGGTGTCGGCGACCGGATTGGACCCAACAAGCCTTGGCAACGGCAAGTCTCGATGCAGAGGAAGATCGTCGATGGTGCAGACCAGCAAGGTCTGGGGAACTCACCCAGCGAGGGTAAGTGAGGGCAGGCCTGGAGCAACCAGGATGCCAAGTAAGAAAAGATTGGCCTTCGTTAAGGGCTACTAGCCAACGGGCTAGCGACCACGAAGGAGCCTCGAGACGTCGCACGTGGATCTGGCTCACAGGACACTCGTGGAGTGGAGGCCAGTGATCTTCGGTGCAGTTGGTGCTGGAGGCTAGGGCTACTCGGAGCCCAAAGCACGACTTCGTGGGAGACCCAGAAGAGGATGCACTTGCAAATGTGCTCGGTGTCCAGGGGTCACGGTCTCAAGTCACCCACGATAGCTACGGGCCTCAGCTTTGCTGGGGTCTCAGGGTAGCCTCGGGGAAGTCGGAGAATCCACCTCTGGTGATGCGATGACTTCGGCATCCGACGGGAGCTTCAGAAATGCGAACCGGACAGATGCTTCTTTGGTGCCTGCCAAGCAGGGGAGTCACTCCTTGACCCCAAGGGAGATTCTTCTGTCCTCTAATCGTGAGTAGAGCGTCGAAGGTCCAGGATTCAGTTTCAGAGTTTCGTCCAGGGATAATCTAAAGTCCTAAGGACTGGGTTCCTATACTTATACTAAGGATAAGGGTTGGACTACTCTGTGGCCCCACCTATGGGTGGGTCAGGGCAGAGGGGTGGCTATACCCCTTTCCCTTCGTCCAGTTCGCGCCAAAGCAGGGGCTGCAAGCCCCTGATCGGGTTTGAACTGGGGTATGCACAGGGACACCAAGTGTGCCCCCAGTGCAGGACTTCAAAGCACCCGAAAGTGCTCCCGCCCAGCCCCAATACACATTATCCTGTCTGGGGAGGTGGTCACACCTCCCTGGGACAGGAAACCTATTGTCCAGGCCTCCCCTGCCGGAGTTTCATCCAGCAGCAGGAGGCCAGACTCGTGTCTGTGGCAGCAGCATCCATTTTGTGATGCCAGGGCTTTGGAAAGAAGTTACCGGGCTAGCCAGAGTTAACATGTCTTTCCCTCTAGAAGGGTGGAATGCTACCCCCGCCGCCAGAATTGGCGGGGGGTAGTATTTCAAGATGTTTGACACCAAACACGACATGTTTAGGTGCAGCCATTCCAAAGTTAGCATTTAACGCGAGGTTATAATGCGCCTAAGAGTATATGGTCAGGCTGCACTACAAACAGCATCAGAGAAGGGTCTACGAACGCTGCAGAGGGGCCCTGCTCATGCAGGGGCACCCTCTCACATAGGAACCATGCACTCTGCCTTTAGGATTGATAAGGCCTGCCTTAGGAGTGACTTATAGGTTTATATGTGTGTATGTATTTAGTGATATAGGTAACCTATATCACAGTAAGGGGTGCATGCACCACCTTACCCAGGCTGCAGTAGCAGACCTGTGGTGTCAGTTTGGATGGCCTGCCAGGGGTGGCATAATACATGCTGCAGCCCCTGGTAGGCCTCTGAGGTACCTATGCCCTTGGTACATAGTATACCATATACTAGGGACTTATAAGGGCACTCCAGATTCCAATCAGTGATGTGCCTAAGGCACATGGAAACCATTTTAGAGAGGAAGCAGCTAGGCTGGGGTTCTGATTAGCAGGGCCGCAGCCAGACTAATGTCGAAAAACAGTGAAGCATCAGCAAAAAGTGGGGGTACCCATGTGAAGCAGATCCTACTCTCCTACATCCAGCACCTTCATTGACTTAATGTAGATTGGAGTGGGAATAGTAGATTATGTATGTTTAGTGTCCAGCACCTTTCCTGACTTAAAGTAGATTGGAGTGGGAATGGTAAATTATGTATGTCTAATGTCCAGCACCTTCCCAGACTTAAGCTAGATTGGAATGGGAATAGTAAGTTATGTATGTTCAGTGTCCAGCACCTTCCCTGACTTAAGGTTGGTTGGAAGGGGAATGGTAAATTATGTTTGTTTATGTCCAGCACTCACCCTGACTGAAGCTAGATAGGAGCCGGAATAGTAAATTAAGGATGTTTAGTGTCCAGCGCCTTCCTTAATTTAAGGGAGATTGGAGTGGCTAAAGAAAATTCTGTATGTTTAGTGTTCAGCACCTTCCCTGCATAAGGTAGGTTGGAGTGAAAATAGTAAATTATATATGTTTAGTGTCCAGCACCTTCCCTGACTTAAGGTAGATTGGAGTGGAAATAGTAAATTATGTATGTTTAATGTCTAGCACCTTTCCTGACTTCAGCTAGATTAAAGTGGGAATTGTAGATTATGTATGATCAGTGTCCAGCACCTTCCCTGACTTAAGGTTGGTTGGAAGGGGAATCGGAAATTATGTTTGTTTATGTCCAGCACTTTACCTGACTTAAGGTAGATTGGACTGCGAGTAGAATATTATGCATATTTAGTAACCAACACCTCCTCAAATTTAAGGAATATTGGAGTGGGAATAGTAAATTATGTATGTGTAGTATATAGCACCTTCTCTGGCTTAAGGTATGTTGGAGTTGGAATAGTAGATTATGTATGTGTAGTGTCTAGCACCTTCCATGACTCAAGGTAGATTGGAGAGGGGATAGTAAATGATATATGTTTAGTGTCCAGCGCCTTCCTTGACCTAAGGTAGATTGGAGTGGGAATAGTAGATTATGTATGTTTAGTGTATAGCACCTTCCCTGACTTTAGGTAGATTGGATTGGGAATAGTAAATTATATATGTTTAATGTCTAGCACCTTCCCTGACATCAGCTAGATTAAAGTGGGAATAAGAAATTATGTATGTTTAGTGTCCAGTACCTTCCCTGCATAAGGTAGGTTGGAGTGCGAATAGTAAATTATATATGTTTAGTGTCCAGCACCTTCCTTGACTTCAAGTAGATTGGAGTGGGAATGGTAAATTATGTATGTCTAATGTCCAGCATCTTCCCTGACTTCAGCTAGATTAGAGTGGGGGTAGTATGTTATGCATGTTTAGTGTCCAGCACCTTCCCAGACTTAAGCTAGATTGGAATGGGAATAGTAAGTTATGTATGTTCAGTGTCCAGCACCTTCCCTGACTTAAGGCAGGTTGGAGTGTGAATAGTAAATTATGTTTGTTTATGTCCAGCACTCACCCTGACTGAAGCTAGATAGGAGCGGGAATAGTAAATTAAGGATGCTTAGTATCCAGCGCCTTCCCTAATTTAAGGTAGATTGGAGTGGCTAAAGTAAATTATGTATGTTTAGTGTCCAGCAGCTTCCCTGACTCAAGGTAGGGTTGAGTGGGAACAGTAAAATATGTATGTCTAGGGGGCGTGGCCAAGAGCGTCAAGATGGCGGTCGCACCTTAGGAGTGCTCCGGACCCCTCCGTCATCCGCTCTGCCTTCGCCTGCCATCGGGACGTATGTGACCCCTGGAAAGCCCTGATCCGGTCACCTGGAGGGCCGGAGAGCTGTGTGGAAGTGCCGCTTTGTGCTCCTTGCGGCGGAGGACGCTCTCGATATCCGATCCTCCTACGGCTCCGTCCAAGATGGCGGCTGCCACCGCGGCCGTCAGCTCTATGCACGGCCCTGCATCCTGATAGCGCCGATGCGGAGCGCTGAGTCGCCGGCCTCCTGAAACCGGCCGGCGAGACTGCGGACCTGCTCTTCTGCTGCACGGGGGCGGCCTGCGCGGCGGGGGCCGGCGAGACGGCCCGCCGCTTCGGGGAGCTCCCGTTCATTATCGGGAGCCCTGAGGCCTTCCTGGATTTGTCCCGCGGGACCTGGCAGCTGGCCCTGGAGTGTTTTCTTTGCCTCCCTGCGCCGGAGGGGGGGGCCCTGATAGGCGGAGACTGCTGCCTGTGGCTTTGGTGGCGGCCTTGCGGATCCTGGAGAAGGCGGTGGAACTTGGGCCCCCTGAGGGCCTGGGCCGTGCTGAGAGGGTGCCTGCGGTCCGCTGACTGCCTTCCCCCTCCCCCCCCTCTCCCTTCGGTGATGGCGGCTGTGAGGTGAGGAGGCGTTCAGGCTGCGTTGGGGGTGCGGCCTTCTG
Source organism: Calotriton arnoldi (assembly GCA_963921515.1). Taxonomy (NCBI): domain Eukaryota; kingdom Metazoa; phylum Chordata; class Amphibia; order Caudata; family Salamandridae; genus Calotriton; species Calotriton arnoldi. Next base: position 646,214 of record CAWUFW010001861.1, on the reverse strand, counting down.
AGGGGGAGATCGGCCGTCGATCGGGCGGAAGGGGGGGTGGTGCGTGACACCCCTGGGCCTGAATCGTGCCCGTTGGGCTTCCTCCCCTCGGGCCCTGGAAGAGTGGGAGTTCCTCGACTGCCGCCTCGGGCAGTGGCGACTGGCTTGACCGGTAGGGGCCTGTGGCTGGTCCTGCGGGTCGGGTGTCAGGGAGGGACTGGCGCTGGCCCGGACTGCCTGGTCTTGCTCCCCTGGCCCGGCTCACCTGATTTGGGCTGCACGGTTCGGGCGGTGGGGGATCCTGGTCGTGGAGCCCTCCATCGGCTCCTGGTGCCCGTGTCAACTAGATCACGCCATGGTGATGCCGCAGACCCCCTGTAGTGTAGACCCGTGATCCGACGAGTCTGCTACTGCCCCGTGGTTCACGTGAGCCTCCGCAGAATTCGCTGGGACTGGAGTGAGCGGCAGGACTTGGTTGCACCCAGGACCCCTTTCCTTCGACCTCTCTGGCTGGACTGCTTGGGGGGGGGCCAATATTCCCTCTTCGCCCTTCCGGGGGGCCGCCATGGGCCGAGATAAGGTGCCCAGGACTCCGGCTACCCAGACCAAGATGGACCGGTTTACCACCACTGAGGCGGGGGCCGCCGGGGGGCCTACAGGCACGGGGGCCCCGGCCGCACCCGACCTCTCCGTTATCCTTCAGGCGATCCAGGCGTCGCAGTCCTCGGTTGAAGTCAAGATTGCAGAAGCCCGAGTAGACATAACGCTGATCCGACAGGACCTCCGCAATGCGAACACCCGGATTAAGGAGGCGGAATCCCGTGTGTCTGCCGTGGAAGACGATGTTCAGCAGCTCAAGATCCAGGTGAACCGGCTCCAGTCCCACACACGGGAGCTCCACCGGCGGGCCGAAGATGCAGAAAATCGCGCCCGCCGCAACAACCTTCGCCTGATTGGATTTTCTGAGGGCCTGGAACAGGGTCGGGTAGCGGACTTTGTGGAGCGTTGGATACGCTCTTGGATGCCCGAGGGAGCGCTCTCCCTTGGTTCACGATTGAGAGAGCCCACAGATCGCTAGCCCCCGGCCACAGCCGGGGGCCCCCGCGACCAATCATCCTGCGAATTCTCAACTACCGAGACAGAGATGCTATCCTGGCCGAATCCCGGAAGAAACAACCTCTCAAACATGATAACCTGGCGATCATGGTCTTCCCTGACTACTCTCGGGAGGTCCAGTCTCAACGTCGTTCCTTTGGTGAGGTCAAGCAGAAGCTGCGCTCGCTTAACATTCAATACAGGCTCCTCTTCCCGGCGCGACTGCGCGTGGTCTTTCAAGACAAATCCCTCTTCTTTGAGACTCCGGAAGAGGCATGGACATGGGCGACAGAAGAACATCCGCTGCGGATGCCCGTCCACGAACAGGTTCAACCCTCTACCATCAGCGGCGCCCGGCGGGACATGCCGGTGCTTCGACCGCGGCGCAGGCGCTCCGGGAGGCGTAGGGGTCAGCGACAGGTGCGCTCTGCCTCTCCAATGGGCCCCCCACAGGGCCGCACGTCGGGACCATCCAGAGAGACTTCTCCAGCCAGGCGGCGATCTGGCTCCCTGGGCCGTTCTGATCCCGGTTCGGCCTCGCCTGGACCGTCCTTGATAGATCTTCCAGACACTGATCTCTCCCGTAGCCCAACACTTCTCACCGGACCGGCCTGAACACATCATGCGATGCCTGTCCTTCTCCGTTGTATGAGTTCCTGGTCGAGGCCGATCAAGTCTAGTGACTGAGATCAGTAAAACATTTGGTCACTAACTGTTCATCGATGGTATAAGACAAGATCATCCTGCAATGAGGAGGGGTCCTCCACACCTGTCCCAGTTTCCAAGCGTTTTTAGCTTGGTGTTCCAGTTCCTGGTTACTGTTTGGGCGACAGATGCTTCTGTTCCTGAAGTGTGGGGTGGGGGGTTGGGAAGGGTTGGAGCCTCGGCTCCTGATCGTTTTATTTTTCAGGTTTTGTTTTGTTTGCACCGTCTCTGTTTCCTTTCATCTGGATGAATGCATCTCATACACTGCTACGATACCTTATTTGCGAGCTCTGAGCGATACCACGCTCCCAGAATCCCAGTTATGCTGCTGCGCACCCCGACTCCCCCCATGGCCTCCTCCTGACCGGCGACTCTAACGCGCTCTCACCGCTCCGCCTGATGTCCTGGAACATTAATGGCCTACTGGACAAGATTAAACGCGCAGCCGTTCTGCGCTACGCCCAGCGCCAGGCGGTAGACATACTCCTGCTTCAGGAAACCCACCTACTAGGTCAGGACTAGGTCCTTGCGCGCTATGGTTATGGCACGGTCTGGCATTCCGGGTTTCGTAGGGGGTCCAGAGGGGTAGCGATCCTGGCGCGTCGTACACTTCCCCTAGTGGCGCGTAAGGTGATACATGATCCCCAGGGCTGTTTCATTCTTCTAGAGGGGACCCTTGGTGATCGCCCGATCAACCTCCTGTCTGTCTATTCCCCTCCTGCTTTACTGGCCTCTACACTCCGCAGACTTACCCCGCTGATTACGGCTTTGCCCCTCGGCCTGACCATGGTGGGGGGCGACTTCAACGCCATCATGGATCCCGGCCTTGACACTGCGTCCCCTCCCTCTACTTCCAGGACCGTTCAATCCGGTCTCCTCTCCTCTCCTCATGGGCAACCAGCCTGGGCCTCGGGGACGCCTGGAGATTGTGGTACCCAACCGCACGGCACTACACCCACACCTCGGCCTCTCATCACACCCACGCACGTCTAGACTATGCTTTCCTGCCGGTTCAGGACTGCCGAGCGCTCCAGGCAATTTCTATCCTACCAAGGGGCCTGTCAGACCATTCTCCGGTGTTACTCCATGTAGGGGTCCTTCCCTCATCCTCCCGTCCGCTTTGGCGACTCAACGCCTGGTTCCTCCAGGATAAGGAGTTCAAGGACAGCATTGGTGCCGAACTCTGTACCTATTTTACAACTAACCATGGCTCGGTGTCTTCCTCTCGTACCCTATGGGAGGCTGGCAAGGCCACCATTAGGGGATTCGCCAAGGGCCAGTTGAAACTCACTCGGGCGGCGCGTGACTCCCAGATCACGCGTTTGGAGGCGCAAGCCACTTTGATTGAGACGTTGGACCCCGAGGATAGGTCCGCGGACCAGGTCCGGAGACTGGCGTTCCTACGTGATGAGATCAGGCAGACCACTCTGGAAGCCGCCAAGCTACTTTGGCGCTCCTCTGTGGCCCGTGTGTATGGCTGGGGAGACAAAAACGGGAAGCTCCTTTACCGCCTCGCCACTTACCCTATGGCTAACCGTATCATACCGGAAATGGCGGACGCAGATGGTTCACTCCACCGCGCCCCGGTGGCAGTGGCCCAGTGCTTTGCCTCCTACTATGCTGCCCTCTACTCAGCGCGGTCGCCGGATCTTTCCCTTTCCGACCTCCTCCAGCGGGAAGAATTCTCTCTTCCACGCCTGGGCGGCTCTGATGCGGCTGCGCTGGACCTTCCGCTCACCCCTGAGGAGGTGTCGGAAGCCATTTCGCGTTTGGCGGCGGGGAGGACTCCTGGGCCGGATGGGTTCCCGCAGGAGTTTTATTCGTCCTACCGCGACACCCTGCTTCCACCCCTTGTAGAGATGTACAAAGAAGCAGTTGACTGTGGCTCATTCCGGCCAGAGACGGATCTCGCTACCATCGTGGTGATCCCAAAGTCCCAACCCCCCTCACAATGTTGCTCAGACTACCGTCCCATTTCGCTTATCAATACGGAGCTTAAGATCTTCGCTTCCGTATTGGCCAGTCGCATACGGCCACATCTGGCCCAGCTTGTCAAGCCTGACCAATGTGGTTTTATGCCTCTCCGAGGAACTAGGCACTGTCTCCGACGCCTTCATCTTGCCCTCGCAAACCGACACCTGTTGACTCCATACTTGTCCCTTCTCCTTACTGACTTTGAGAAGGCTTTCGACTCGGTTGATTGGAACTACTTAGATGCAGTGCTGGACCAGATGGGCTTTGGTATTCCTTTCCGCAACTTGGTACGTCTACTTTATTACCGGCCCTGGGCACAGGTCCTCGTTAACGGAGCTCTGTCCCGCCCCTTCCCCATTGGGCGGGGGACGAGGCAGGGCTGCCCTCTCTCACCGCTTCTTTTTGCTCTGGCAATGGAACCGTTCGCTTGCCTGATCCGCAGTGATCACTCACTGACTGGATGGAGGTGGCCCGGCCTAGCGGAGGATAAAATTGCGTTATACGCGGACGATGTGCTGTTGTTCCTGTCTGATCCGGCCCGGTCGGGACCTCGATGCCTTCGGGCACTGGCCCTTTTGAACGTGTTTCCGGCCTACGGCTTAATCCGGCCAAGTCTGTCCTTGTTCCCTTGCATTTATCACGCGAGTGCTTCGACTGGCAGTCGTTGATCCCCCTTCGGCGGTTGTCTTTTAAGTACTTGGGGATTTGGGTTTCCTTCTTCCCGACCTCGCCTGGGAGCTCAATGTCACCCCGTTGGTTCGGCGGGTCCGCGCCGACCTTCTTAAATGGCACACGTTGCCCCTGAACCCTCTGGGCAGGATAGCCTTATATAAAATGATGATCTTACCCCGCTTCCTGTACATGCTCCAGAACACACATCTCTCCTTCGCTAGGTCTTGGTTCCGTGATATGGATGGTCTGGCCACTAGGTTTCTATGGGGGACGGAGATCCAGGCTGGCCCTGACCCACTGCCGAATCCCACCTTTTGATGGAGGTCTCGGAATGACGAACCTCTACCTCTACTATCTGGCGACTCGTCTTCTCACGATCCATGACTGGTTTAACGGCGGCTGGTCCGACCCGGCGTACCGCCTGGAACTCAACACCATAGGCCTCTCCTCTATCCAAGGGATGCTCTACGGAGGCGTAGTCCCTCGGGCTCTCCCCGAAGTCACGCGCGGAGTGTTCCTGGCCTGGCGTGCGTCACTTCGCCACACTCAATGGGCAGGGAGACTGACTCAACACACTCCTTTGTGGTGTGGCACCAGGCTTCGTGAAGTTGCTTCCTTGTCTGGGTTCCGACAGTGGGACCTCATCGGGGTCACCTTGCTGGGCGACGTCTGGAGTGGTACTCATATTCGATCGTTCCAGGAGTTGCAGGCTAGACACTCCCTCCATCCTTCTCAATTCTTTCGATACTTGCAGCTGCGTCACGCCCTTCATTCTTATATTCCGGAGGGCACGTCCCTGCCTGAATATAGTCCGCCCGAGGCACAAGTCCTGACCGGCGATTTGGGGAAGGGTGGGATCTCTCGGATATACCGCTCACTCATCAACAACACCCCTAACTCCCTTTCCCTTCTCCGAGACAAATGGGAGGGCTGGCTTGGGGCTCTGGAGGATGCGGATTGGAGGGACGCCCTGATGGCCCCTAGAATGATTGCGGTCTCGGCAAGGCTCCGTCTGGTCCAAGTCTACTTCTTGCATGCTGCCTACCTTACACCCCTGCGTCTTCACCGCGCGGGGCTTCGGTCGGATGCCCGATGCCCCCGCTGCTCCCATCCTCACGCCGACTTTTATCATATGGTGTGGTTGTGCACCGTGATACAGGGGTATTGGGAGTCCCTAACACAAGATCTAACGGGGGTCCTGGGCTGGGAGGTGCCTCTTGATCCCATACATGTTTTGCTGGGTATCACTGACGGACTAGACGGCTCCAGGGCTGAGAAGCTCTTTCTTAATACCGCATTGGTAGTTGCCAAAAGAGACATTGCGGCTCAATGGTTGGACACTTCCCCACCCACTCTGGGGCGCTGGCGCAGGGGGGTGGATTGGTGCGCTGCACAGGCACGGCCTCTATATGTAGCCAGGGGATGTCCTGGGAAATTTCGCCGCATGTGGGGTAAATGGGTCGGGATAATAGACGGCTGAAATGGAATGGTGGGCTTGCCAGCTATACGAATATTGCTTCACTTGTGTTGCTCAATGTCAGTGTGATGTGTTCTTCTTCCTATTCTGCCATTATATACTGTAGCTCTGAACGGTGCTGTTTGTTGTTACATTCAAAATCAATAAAATTGATTGTCAAAAAAAAATATGTATGTCTAATGTCTTTTAGTGACGTTCCCTGGCACAGAAGCCTCCATGATATTTATCAGGCAGCACTAAGCCACTTTTTTTGGCTTATTGCTGCCTGATAAATATCGGTCCCTTCAACGCAGTTTTCTGCGTTAAAGGGGCTTGCAATGGGCGTTGCTGGGGGCGTTCTCAGCAACATCCATGGCTTTTTCACACTGCCCCAGATTTACGAGAAATCGTAAATCTGAGGCAGTGCCAAAAACTTACGCCTACCCAGTGGAGGTGTAAGGGAGGCAAAACGAGGAGAAATATCTTTATTTCTCCTCGTTTTTCCTTTTTCTATGTGTGCTGCATTCTGCAGCACACATAGAAAGAGGAAAAAGCCTCTTGTGCTTATTTTTGTACAGGAAGGTTTCCCTTACTGTACAAAAATAATCATCCCACAACGCAGGCACCCTTGCACCATGGTGCAAAGGTGCCTGCGTTGGCGCACAGCAGCCCATTGTGCACTGGCGCTGGGGAAAAGGACAGGAATGCGCCATATCTGACAGATACGGCACATTCCTGCCCTTTTCTTTTGCCGTAGGGCAGCGCAGCAGGAAGGCCTGCTGTGCTGCTCTACGGCAAAACCTCATACATAAGGCTCTCTGTATGTTTAGAAACCAACACCTTCTAAAACTTAAGGAAGATTTGAGTGGGAATAGTAAATTATGTATGTGTAGTATATAGCACCTTCTCTGACTTAAGGTATGTTGGAGTGGGAATAGTAGAATATGTATGTTTAGTGTCCAGCACCTTCTTTGACTTAAGGTATATTGGGGTGGGAATAGTAAATTATATATGTTTAATGTCTAGCACCTTCCCTGACTTCAGTAAGTTATATATGTGTAGTGTTTTAAAATAATAAAAACACATATATTTGATAAAGTACATTTTTATTTATACAGATAAGAATTTGAGCCAAGTTTGTGTAATATGTATATAAATAGTTTTGCAACAAAAATGTAGATTTATTGAAATACATAGAACAGATTTTTACATTAATTTTTTGCATTTATTTTTATTTATTCATCAGTATATTTTTAATGTATATCAAGTACATTAAGTTCAGTTTTGAGAAAATAAAATAAAAATACATTTATTACTTTTTGTAATGTAAGATATCGGGTGGACCTCAACTAACCAACTATATATTAAAAAATCATATATAGTATATTTTATTATTTAATATATATTTTACAAACATTAAAGTGCATTACCATGTATTTCTGTTATGTATACCATTTTTTTCAATATGAAATAACATTATATTTTTAAACAATATTATGTAATATTTAGGTAGAAAATAAATTACAGTGTTAAAAACATAATTTTGAAAGACATTTTTGTTTTGATACATAATCACCTTTTTGTGATAGTTTTATTCATTTTGATATTTTTTCAAAACAGTTGTGTATATTTTATTTTAACAAATTAACTAAATTATTTTTAATATATAGTAAAGAATATCATGTATATTATAATAATAATTACTATGGGCCAGATTACGATGTTGGGTGGACCTTAACCAACCGACTGTCAGTTGCGGTCTGCCCAACATCTGCCCCTGCGGTCTGCCCGCCGCATTACAATGCAATGGGCGGAGGCATTGGGTGGAGGGATCACCCTCTGCTGTTCCAACGGGCTCCTGGAGTCCGTCGGGGCATCAGAAATGCTCAAATTCCCATAATGACGGTGGAGCCAACCTCGGGTCTGCCATCGGGATCATTTTGCGACAGCCTTTCCATGTCGGCCTTCCCGACATGGAAAGGCTGTCAGAAAATGACTTTGGGAGCCCCTTACTTGGTCCCCTTCCCTCCTGGCTCTCTGCTATGGGGCCAACATCCCTGAACCATGTGGCAGGCACTGCATGGTGCCTGCCACACGGTGCAGGGATGTTCACAGACATCCATTTTTCAATGGCAGCTAGTGCTGCAGACCTTTTCTGCCCGCCGGAGAAGTTGCCATTATAAACTGGATGTTTCTGACCGCCCACAGGGTGGTCGCAACCTAATTCTGTGGTCGGAACCGCTGACCTATGGTCGGGCGATTCCAATCAGCGTCTGCCCAACATCGTACTAGGCTCTATATATTGTACAATTTTTAAACATTTCTAAAATATTTTTATAATTTTTAACAAACTAACACATTTTGAAACATACTTTTTCATAAAAAAAATTGTTTTGCAACTACTTCAATTTGAAATAGTCTGTTTTTCATTTTAATTAGGCGGCCATTTTTTGGGGTTGAAGTGGATTTTTTATTCTATTCCTTTGCTTTTGGAGAGAGAAGCTCGCGGTTGGAAGCTGCGTTGCATCAGTTAAGGTAAGTTTATTTTAAGTTATTTTTAAGGTGAATTAAGAGTAGGGGAGGTAGTCAGGTATTGTGTAGGGATTGTATTGTGTTTTGTGAACGTTGTAACGTGGTGTAGTGCATAGGTAATAATATGTGTTTTACTGTTAAGGCGTCATATGTTTAGTGATATGTAGTGTTGTAGAATATTAGTTATGTGTGCATAAATTGTAGTTGTTTTTAAGTGTAATGTGTAGTATTATTATTACATGTATGTGCGGGATGGATTTGAGTTTTGTTTTTTAACAGTTTGTTTTGTTCCTGGTTTGGAGTTCGATCAAGGGCTCATTTTCTTTTTAAAGGAAATGTGAATTAGTTTATTATAAATTAAATTATTTACATTTCCTTTATTTTTCGGGTTTCCTGGAGCGGTACTTTTTAAAAATCTATTTTTCAGGTGTTTTTTAGTTGTACACTATGGAGGAATATATCAGTGGATATATTTTTGGACAGTTCCATTTTTCCATTTTTTGGAGGTGTTTTACAACACAAAAATGGATTTCCAAGGATTGCTGTTTCCTAACTGTTGTTTCGATCAAGGTCTGCAGGTACGAAACTGTAAGTAGTTTTTAATTATTTAAAGTGGGTGGAATTCTTATTTATTTAATTGTGGTTTTTTAATTAGAATTAATTAGAATTGTTTTTTTTCCTATTTTTGAAAGATTGTGATAGATTTGTTTGGTAATTTCATATTTTCTGTAGGATAATTATTTAGTTACATTTTTTTAAAGATTAAAATTGTTTTTATTATGTCAAATAATAATTACTTGTTAGATATAATTTTTTTGACATAATGCTAATACTTTAAATGTTAAAATAAAGGTTTAAAAGTTAGGTTATTGTTTTGTTTCATTATTAAATATTTTGCAGGAAAAGAGTTAGCTTTAGAGTATAAATTTTGCTACGTTTCTAAGTGACCTTTGGTATTTGGATACAGTCTAACTTTGAATTGTAAATGCTCATACATTGTTTTAGTTTGTTTTGTTGGTTTAGGGCATAGTTGTGTTACGGATTGCTCTAGTCTTAGTTCTTGGTAGCTTTGTTCTTTTTAAATAGATTCTTGTAATTCATGTAAGGTGGGTTAACTTCTTCCCGTTATGGATTGAACGGCATTATGCCATCCTTCCACTGCACTGTTGGTTTTTGCTTCTTGGGCTAGGGTACTGTTGTACACATTCCAGCATGGAATGTGGAATTTTAGGTAGTGTCTGTGCCCAGATCTATGCAGTCTTCCTACCCAGGTATACTCAAAATAGTGAAATAGGAAAGTTAGTTTTGTTTCTTTGGCTTGATAATATAGGCTTTCTGTTAAAAGGTTCTAGTGATTAGCACTTTTGGTTACTGGGATGTAGGCTAGTGCTATTAAGTTTTTTATTTCATCTGCAAAATGGCTGTTGGTTGCATTTTCTACACTAAGGGGACGATTACGATGCAGCTCTAAAGGCTCCAAACTACGGTCGGAGACGTTATGGCTGCATCGTAATGGGCTGCTTGGTTTCCTTTCTGACCGCCTCATTACGATGGAGGCCGTCGGAAAGGAAACAGACCGGTCATTCTGGCTAGTATCAGACCAGCTCGGAGAGCCAATCTGCCAGTAGGAAACTGGGAAGAAATCTCAAGGGCGGGCCTTTCTGCCCTTGAGATTACGATGACAGTTTCCAACATGGTCTTCATGCTGGTCTGTCCGACATGGAAACCATGTTGGAAAGTGTGTTTGGGTGCACGGCCTCCGGTTGTAGGCCGAGTGAACATCTATGGTGCCCCCCTGTTGATCCCTGCACCTAGTGGCAGGCACCTCCCATTTTACTATGGGAGCATGCATTATGGCCGGTTTATGGCCGTAATGCATGCTCCCATGGTGAAATATAGGAATGCAACTGAACAGTGTTCAGTAGCATTCGAATGGGGTGGTCGGTACTGCTGACCGGATGTCAGTCGGTCCCATGACTGAGTCAGTGTCGGGGGTAAGTGATTCCGTCCGACATCGTAATGACCCCCTTAGGGTAGATTTTTGAAGGTGTCTCTATATACTATGATTAAAATGGTAATGACACCCTTGTATGGCTGTGTGGGGAACATTTTCAGGATGGCTTATATCATTGATTGTTCAAACTCAATTATGATTTTCTGGGAGTTGTAATTGTTAGTTTCTTGTTTAATTTTGTTAAGGAGGTCTACATAGGTAGCTGTTTGTTCATTAGGTAAAAGTGCACAAATAAAGGGGATGTTACTGTTGTGGTATTGTCTATGGATTGCACATAATTGGTAAAATGGTTTGGGACATATTTTAAATGTCCCATCCATCATTCAAGTTTCGCATTGTCGAAGTTTTAATAGGTTTGTGGGTGTTGCAAAGACACTAATTCTTTTTTCATGATATTTATTGTCATAAAGAATGAATTGTTCTTCTTTCTCAGTTATTGATAAGTACGGGTGGTATTTGCACTTCACTGAATGTTGTAGGGGCAGGTTGTAGCTTCTTTGTTCTGCTAATTAATCTTTTTAAAGTTGGGATGGCAGGTAACTGGCCAATTACATGCTGTGGAACATGGGGTAGACTATCTTACAGAATTTCTGTTGTGGGTTTATGGGAGCTGGTACTAGCTTCCTTAATAGTTCGCAAAATATCTCTGACTTCGACTTCTGTTACGCTAGGGGGTGGTTATGCTCTTTAACATTTATTACAGTAGTTTCCCTTGTTATTGCCCTCCCATAACATGCATTGAAATAGTATTTGGTGCATTTCCAATTAATATGGTTAATATGGTTAGCATAGTAAAGGTTTTCCTTCCTGTGAAGTAATCCATTTTGCACCTTCTGTCATTTTCTTATTTGGACTGTAATTAAATATACACGTAGGTAATATAAAATATTTATTATGTACAATTTTTAAACATAAAAAAAACATTTCTTATCACACTTATATATTTGGGTGCGTTGGTATTTTTGGGTTTTGTAAAAATATTCTGTTCTTTGTTGTTAGTGGTTGGGTTTTTTCTGTTGAAGAAAAGAAAATTATTATTTATTTTGTTAAATACCACTATTTTTATGAGGGTCATTCGGAACGGAATACGTCTGACCGAATAGTACGGAAACAAGCCCGATGCGACCGACTCGCTCAGAAACACTGAAGAATAGCATTGAGGTTACCAATCAGACTCGGTTTTCCCCGAGAACAGATGACGATGCATCCGACGTGGGTATGGAACCGTGTCTGTTTGTGTAACAAATGGCAAGTGGAAATTGTCAAAAACAGTCTAAAAAAGCATTGGCACCGCCAAATTTCAAATAAAAAAAATTCAAAATATTAGCCACACCTACCAATCCACCTATATAAAGGGTCAAACACATGACCATGATCCTTTGCTCTAGCAGAACTGCTGAGAGGTTACAGGATTTGCCACAAATCTCCTGCTCTCTGCCTCAGACACACTTCACCCACCACACAACTTGCACAGATTTCTTTGGTTAAAACAATTCTCACAAACACACACTCTTTTTCATATTCACACTCACCTTCACCTTCACACTCACCCTCACCTTCATATTCACACTCACACCCACCACGACTCCAAGGAAGCAGCCAAGGTTCGCAGAGAAGGAGTTGGAAGTGCTTGTAGATGAAATAGTCAGAGTAGAGCCACAGTTATTTGGGAACCAAGTTCAACAGACCCCCCTGTCCCAGAGAAATAGGATGTGGACAGTATAGTCAACAAGGTGAATGCTGAAGCACCTGTCCTGCGCACAATGGATGATATCAGGAGTAGGTACTATGATGTGCTGAGTCAGTGTCGGGCGGAAGTGATTCCGTCCGACATCGTTATGACCCCCTTAGGGTAGAGTTTTGAAGGTGTCTCTATATGCTATGATTAAAATGGTAATGACACCCTTGTATGGCTGTGTGGGGAACATTTTCAGGATGGCTTGTATCATTGATTGTTCAAACTCAATTATGATTTTCTGGGAGTTGTAATTGTTAGTTTCTTGTTTAATTTTGTTAAAGAGGTCTACATAGGTAGCTGTTTGTTCATTAGGTAAAAGTGCACAAATAAAGGGGATGTTACTGTTGTGGTATTGTCCATGGATTGTATATAATTGGTAAAATGGTTTGGGACATATTTTAAATGTCCCATCCATCATTCAAGTTTCGCATTGTCGAAGTTTTAATAGGTTTGTGGCTGTTGCAAAGACACTAATTCTTTTTTCATGATATTTATTGTCATAAAGAATGAATTGTTCTTCTTTCTCAGTTATTGATAAGTACGGGTGGTATTTGCACTTCACTGAATGTTGTAGGGGCAGGTGGGGTATGAGTTGTAGCTTCTTTGTTCTGCTAATTAATCTTTTTAAAGTTGGGATGGCAGGTAACTGGCCAATTACATGCTGTGGAACATGGGGTAGACTAGCTTACAGAATTTCTGTTGTGGGTTTATGGGAGCTGGTACTAGCTTCCTTAATAGTTCGCAAAATATCTCTGACTTCGACTTCTGTTACGCTAGGAGGTGGTTATGCTCTTTAACATTTATTACAGTAGTTTCCCTTGTTATTGGCCTCCCATAACATGCATTGAAATAGTATTTGGTGCATTTCCAATTAATATGGTTAATATGGTTAGCATAGTAAAGGTTTTCCTTCCTGTGAAGTAATCCATTTTGCACCTTCTGTCATTTTCTTATTTGGACTGTAATTAAATATACACGTAGATAATGTAAAATATTTATTATGTACAATTTTTAAACATAAAAAAACATTTCTTATCACACATACATATTTGGGTGCGTTGGTATTTTTGGGTTTTGTAAAAATATTCTGTTCTTTGTTGTTAGTGGTTGGGTTTTTTCTGTTGAAGAAAAGAAAATTATTATTTATTTTGTTAAATACCACTATTTTTATGAGGGTCATTCGGAACGGAATACGTCTGACCGAATAGTCCAGAAACAAGCCCGATGCGACCGACTCGCTCAGAAACACCGAAGAATAGCATTGAGGTTACCAATCAGACTCGGTTTTCCCCGCGAACAGATGACGATGCATCCGACGTGGTTATGGAACCGTGTCTGGTTGTGTAACAAATGGCAAGTGGAAATTGTCAAAAACAGTCTAAAAAAGCATTGGCACCGCCAAATTTCAAATAAAAAAAATTCAAAATATTAGCCACACCTACCAATCCACCTATATAAAGGGTCAAACACATGACCATGATCCTTTGCTCTAGCAGAACTGCTGATAGGTTACAGGATTTGCCACACATCTCCTGCTCTCTGCCTCAGACACACTTCACCCACCACACAACTTGCACAGATTTCTTTGGTTAAAACAATTCTCACAAACACACACTCTTTTTCATATTCACACTCACCCTCACCTTCATATTCACACTCACCCCCACCATGACTCCAAGGAAGCAGCCAAGGTTCGCAGAGAAGGAGTTGGAAGTGCTTGTAGATGAAATAGTCAGAGTAGAGCCACAGTTATTTGGGAACCAAGTTCAACAAACCCCCCTGTCCCAGAGAAATAGGATGTGGACAGTATAGTCAACAAGGTGAATGCTGAAGCACCTGTCCTGCGCACAATGGATGATATCAGGAGTAGGTACTATGATGTGCGAAGGAGGGTAAAAAAAACTGCTGGCCAGAGAACCCCCCCAGAGCCAGCAGACTGGCGGTGGCCCTCCTGCACCACCCTTACACTTCGCTTCCTGGGAGGAGAAGGTGCGTGCTATCATTCCACCGGAGATCGTCTATGGACTACCAGAAGCACCAGAGTCTGGTAAGTAATTACTCCAGATTCAAACAAAATTAACAATCACACCTCTTTAGACATCACTGTAAAACAGCAGTCTTCAAACTGAGGGGTGCGCCCCCATGGGGGGCCGTGGATGTTTTCCCAGGGGGCGCAAATGGGTCTGCAATTACATGTAAATGAAGATAGCCTGGAAGCGGGAAAGGCTCGTTTCTAGGCTGTCTTTATTTACATGCAGCATTTAAAGTCCATAAGAAAGTGTGAGGACCGTAGTACTGAGTGGCATGGGGCAGGTTCAGGGAGTGTGGAGACTGGGTTAAAGACATAACTAAAAAAGAAAAAAAATCTGCATTTTTTTCCCCACCTTCAGGTAACTGCATATTAAAAACATGCACACACCTCAAAATAAAAATAAATGCAAGTTAAACTAATCAAAGGGAAATAGACTCTTTTACCTCTTGAAATCTCGGTTAGCTAATGTGATCACTGCTAATTGCTTTTTGTGTGACCAGAAAGTCACAGAATTAAATCCTTAATGGTGCAGTGAGGAATAGTGGCTTGTTAATTTACAGTGCTACAGGGATGAAGTGTGTAACGGAAAGCACTGTGAATGTCATTATTTTAAAATAAAATTACACAGTATAAAACAGGCTGCTGCAAAATACTGTTATAAGATAAAACAAGTGCTTTAAAAATATATAGTTTAGTGAGAAGCATTCAGATTATATCTAGTGTAAATATTTGATATGTGTCCATTAAAAGGGTGCACTCTTTTTAATGGACACATATATTAGCTCTCAAAATAAATAAGTATTTGTCAACGTGAAGCTCCAAGTGACTATTAACTAAAATCTACACTGGCTCCAAAGCAGCCTTTATATTTGGTGATTAATCAATTGCACACATTTAGATTTCTTTCAGGAAGGGGGCATCCTGGTGATAAGGCATATTTTTTCTTTCACAGTTCTCTATTCCTCTCTCTGCTTCACAGCAGGACCCCTCCCCCCGCCTGCATGTTCTGTGAGTGGTCACTGGGCCCCAGTTATGTCAGTCTTACGATGAAAAAGAACGTGGGGGGCTTTCATTCGGGTCCACTTCACCATTTCTGAGCATGGAACAGGGCCCAAACAACAGAGGGAGGGGAGCGGGGGGCATAAATGTACTTTTTGTTCTTGTTCTTTTACATGAAGTGGCGGAAAGCATGATTTGGGCATCCGGCCTATAAGTGATGGCCCTGTTCAGTTGGCAAAGTAGACAGTCTTTGGTGCTACTGCTCCTTTAGAGACCCAGGGCCTACTTGCTGTGCCAGTGTTGCCTTGGTCCTCAGAGCCATGGACCAAGGGAAGGGAAAATTGAAGCATAGGAGACAACTTGATTTGGGCATCAGAGAGATGGGGGGTGAATGATGAGAGATCAGAGGGAGAGGGATGAGGTGAGATGGAAGCCCATGTTGTTAACAAAGGTCAGAGGCGACAAGTTAGTAGCTATCATTAGTGAAGCTGGAGTAGTGATGCTTTTGCCCAGGGGCCCATTGCATCACAATTATGAATGTTTTACTATAAAAAGTGGGCATGAGGGCTCATTTTCCTTGCTAGCATTAGGGCAGATGGCACCCTTGGTACAAAAAGGGGGGCAGCATGCAGTACCTCATTTTTTTCAGAAAGAGACTGAGCTTGGTTTGAGATTAAGTGATGGTCAGACATGGCGGGGAATGAGTGAAAGAATAAGAGATCGGAAGCTTCTCAGGGCTACTGCCATCATGAGTGCAGCAGGTGGAGTTGCATTGGGGCCTACAGCACCCTTATTATGGGGAGTAGTGTGTTGGTAAATTCTGTTCTTGCTTGCATGCTGTTGCTTTTTTTGTGCACCCCACATTTAGTGTGGAGTACAAGCTACAGAAGAGCACATCTAAAATGATCTCATGATCTCATGATTCCCCCCGTGATCATCTCTATCCCTTTCCAAATCCTTGCCATATAGTTTTGGAGGGGGGGCCCAACTTCAAAACATTTTGCTTAGGGGGGCTCAGAGCAAAAACCTTTGAAGACCTCTGCTATACAGGTATTCAAATGACTGTTAATACATGAAAAAAACTGTTATGTGTATGTCATATTGATAAACAACATACCTGCAATGAAATTGAAAATGCATAATACTGTTACCATGTTCATACTCCTTACAAACTCACAGCAAGGCTTTGTGCTCCAAACACCAGTCACCAGTATCAGCCTTCTTGCCAGCACATTTTCACTCACTCGCAGGAAAGCTGAGTCACAGGTAGGCTGTTTGGGATGGCTGGGAAGGTGGGTGTGGGCACAGGCCTGATGGGAGTTGTAGTGACTGCAAACATTTCCCCTCCCACAAAACCCAAAAAAGCCCACATAGAACTATGCTTACCTCACAGTGAGTGGAAATATACTAGCAAGATGGCTCACACTGCTGCATGGTGTCTGGAGCAGAAGGTCTTGATGGGAGTTGCAGTCAACTCAAACAACAGGCACCACTGTCAGACATCTTGAATGTTCACTTCCCTCATTGTCTGGACATCACTCTCCTTGGTGATCTGGCTGGGCTGCCTGGGAGGAGGAGTGTATGCACCGACTACATCTCCCATCAGGCGCTGTCCCACATACACCTTCCCACATAGCTCAAACAGCGCACCTGGGACTATGCTGTCCCTGAAGGTGACTGTAAATGTACTGGCAAGATTGCTGACACTAGGGACTGCTGTTTGTAGCACAAAGCCATGATGGGAGTTGTGGTCAACTCAGACACCAGGCACCACTGTCTGACATCTTGAGAGTACACTACCCCTCAATGTCAGGATATCACTCTCTCTGGTGTGCTGTTTGAGCTGTGTGGGACGGTGTGTGTGGGGGCCATGCCTGATGGAAGTTGCAGTGACAGTAAGCACTCCTCCTCACACTTATTTCAAATAGCTCATCTGGGCCTATGACTACCTGACAGTGTGGGGAAGTGTACTTGCAAGATGGCTGACACTGCTACATGGTGTCGAACTTGAAGGCAAATACCATCATGGCCCTGTGCTACAAACACCAGGCCCCAGTGTCAGCCATCTTGCCAGTACATTTCTATTCACTCTCAGGGTCTGCATAGTTTCAGGTGTGCTGTTTGGGCTACCTGGCAAGGTGTGTGGAGGACAGGGCATGATGGGAGTTGAAGTCAGTGCAAACACTCGTCCTCCCACCCAGCACAAACAGACCACCAGGAACCATGCTTACCTGATAGTGAGTGGAAATGTACTGACAAAATGGCTGACACTGTGGACTGGTGTCTGGACAACTATGCCCTTCTGGGAGTAGTGGACAAATAGGCACCAGTCATCAGTGTCAGACATCTTGCAAGTACATTCCCAATCACTGTCAGGGAGGCAGAGTTACAGTTAGGCTTTTGGTGCTGGATGGGAAGGTGTGTGTGGGACAAGGCCTGATAGGAGTTGTAGCCATTGCAAATACTCATCCTCCCACCCTGCCCTGCTAACTCCTCTGTGCCTATGCTTACCTCACAATGAGGGGATGTGTACTGTCAAGGTGGCTGACACTGGTGCATGGTGTTGAACTTGAAGCCAACTCCCATCAAGGCCCTGTGCTCCAAACACCATGCAACAGTATCAGCCATCTTGCTAGTACACTTCCATTCACTGTCAGGTAGCCAGATGAGCTGTCTGTGCTGGTTAGGAGAAGCAGAGTTAGCCCTGACTACATCTCCCAGCAGGCCCTGTTCTACACACACTCTTCCCACCCAGCACAAACAGCCCAACTGGAACTCTGCTTATCTGACAGTGAGTGGAAATGTACTGACAAAATGGCTGACACTGGGGACTGGGGACTGGTGTTTGGAGCACAGGGCCATGATGCGATTTGTGGTCAACTCTGACAACACACACCAGTATCAGACATCTTGATAGTACATTCCCACTCACTGTGAGGTAATCATAGTTCCAGTTGTGCTGTTTGGGCTGGCTGGGAAGGTGTGTGGAGGACAGGGCCTGATGGGAGATGTACTTAGTGCAAACACTACTCATTCCTAACAGCACAACAAGCCCATCTGGAACTATGCTTACCTGACAGTGAGTGGAAATGTACTAGCAAGATGGCTGACACTGGGGACTGGTGTGTGGACAACAAGGCACTTTTGTGATTTGTGGCCAACTCAGACACCTGGCAGAAGTGTCACACATCTTGATGATACATATCCAACACTGTCAGGAAACCATACTGTCATGTGGTCAGTTTTCTCAGGGTGGAAAGAGAGTGTGTAGGGCAGAGCCTGATGGGAGTTGGAGTAATGGCAAACACTCTTACCCCCACCCAGCACAACTACTTCATCTGGGCATATGGCTACCTGACAGTGAATGGAAGTGCACTAGCAAGATGACTGACACTGTTGCATGGTGTTTGGGGCACAAGGCCTTGTTGGGAATTTGGTTTCAAGTTTAACACCATGCACCAGTGTTAGCCTACTTGCTACTACACTTCCCCTCACTGCCAGTTAGCCACAGTATCTGAGGAGTTTGCTGGGCTGGGTGGGAGGATGAGGATTTGTCATGGCTATAATTCACACCAGGCCCTGTCTAACATACACCTTCCCATCCCGCACAAACAGCCCAACAGGAACTAAACTTACCCACAGTGTTTCAAAATGTACTGTCAGGATGCATGACACTGGGCATTGGTCTCTGACTTTTCCTCAACTACCAACAGGGAATTTTGCTACAAACACCAGGCACCAGTGTCAGCCAGCTATTTCAGTACATATCCACTCACTCTCAGGAAAGCATAGTTCCAGGGGTGCTGTTGTGCACAGTAGAAAGAGTGTGTGTAGTACAGGGCTTGATGGGAGATCTGGCCATTGAAAACCCTCCTCCTCCCACCCAGCCCTACAGGCCCACTATGAAGCATGCTTACCTGATGGTGAGTGCAAATGTAACAACAAAATGCCTGAGACTGGGGAGTGGTGTGTGGAGCACAAGGTCATGAGTGGACTTGTTGTAAAGTCAGACACCAGTGCCCAGTGTCAGGTATCCTGCAGGTACATTCTGACACACTGTGAGGTAAGCCTAAGTCCTTTTGCGCTATTGTGCTGGGCGGGAAGGTGTATGTAGGACAGGGCCTGATGGGAGACGGAGTCAGTGAAAAAACTCCTCATCCCACACAAACCAAACAGCTCATCTGGTCCTATGGCTACCTGACAGTGAGGGGATGTGTATTAGCAAGATGGCAGACACTGGGGACTGATGTCTGAACCTCTTACAACTACCACATTTGCCTCTGGGCTACAAACACCACCCACCAGTGACAAATATCTTGCAAGTACACTTACCAACATTGTCTGGACAACACTCTTCCATGTGGCCTGTTGGGGCTGGGTGGGAGGAGGGGTGTACGTTTCACAATTAGAGCACAAGCACACAAACTGCAGTTTATCAAAGTTCTTTGCCACAAAATGGCAGAAAGCAGAGTTTATGAACTCATCTGACTATGGAGTCAATGTACAAAATGCATGAACTGTGTAGGCACAAAGCTAAGCAGTCACACATTTTGCTACTCACAGCCATTCACATGTGAATAATGAGATGAGAACAAAAAGCACCTCACTCACACCATTCCAAAACATATCTGGGAAGATTAACAGACTGTGAGTGTGTAGGCAGCCACACCAATGTGACTGCTTAAGACATGCACTAAGCCCAGTACACAGGCCTCAAAAATACCTGCATTGGGAGAGAAATAGTACGTATGTCACAGTGAAAGTAAAGATGTGCACAACAACAACCCACCTGTGCCATTCACAGGGTGTCATGAACCAGTCAATGTCTTTGGACAAGTAATGTCAACTAAACACAACATGTCGATTTATGCACATAGCTGGACATGTCCGTCAATCCACAACTTGTCCGAAATACATTGTACTAAAAAAACATAGGCCAGCATCATGGATGAAGGCGGCCAATCTACCTACATAAACTCATCATTAGTTTCAGTAGCCTATGCAATGGGTATGATTTGAGGGGCAGTGGACATTCACATCAATCATTGTGTCATCTATGTACCCACAGGGTGAGCTGGGAACACCACTGGAAGCAACCAGGACAGCCATTCCCAGACTCTGGTCGACCCGGAGCTCTCTGGCTTAGAGGTCTCTCAACCATCTTCGGATGACGAGAAACGACCTGGCCCATCAGGTTTGGGTCGGCCCACAGCACCAGCAGCGGCTACAGTAGGATCCTCTGCGACCACTCCCGTCTCAGCTGACAACACCCAGCTGACCCCTACCCTCACAGACACAACAGCCCAGGAGACAACCAACAGCACAGCAACACAGGGCACTCTGGAGTTGGCGGACAACAACATCCCTGTCAATGACGAAGGAGGCTCAGTGTTGACTGTGCCAACAACAACTGGTCCTGTTCGGGTGAGTAGGGGTGGTGGCCGTGGGGACCTGGGCCGTCATGCAGCTGGTGCTGCTGATGAGGAACACCCAAACCTCTCCAGAATCCTCCATGCCTATGAGGGTTGCCAAGGAGATTTTGGCCAGGTTGTTGGGATCCTCAGGACCATTGAACAGCAGCAGGCAGCCCAAAATGAAAAACTGGACATGTTCATGAGCAAAATTGATAACATGACTGCGGTGCACAGGGACATTGTCACCTGCCTCCGTCAGATTGCTAACAACATGTCAGCACCTCCCTGTGTGCCCACAACAACCAGTGCATCAACATCTGCACAAGCCACAGGGAGGGACGTGGACTCTGGCGGAGAGCCACCAGCACCGCCGCTGCCTGCACCTGAGGGTCCCCCCGAAAAACGTAAAAAGGGTCATCCAAAGAAGAATCCTTGAGAGACAGATGGCTATGCATCCCTCCCCCAGGAAGTGACAAACTGCTCCCTATATCCTCCATTGTGTGCCAAGCGTTCACTTTGTTGACTGTCATTGAACTGTTCCACATTGACTGGAGGGTCTAAGTTGGACTTTGGACTCAAATAACTGTGGATTTACTTTTGGAGACTTCATCTACAAACACTACCAACTCCTCTCTGCACTTTGTTTTTTATGTTTTGTTGAGCACTCCCCATTGTGTGGATTGTAATCATTACGTCATGCACTAAAATAAATCACTTTGCACAAAATACTTGCTCATGTCGTGACTTTGAATCCCAAATGTACAGATTGAAATGATGCACAAAATCACAAAGAAGAAAGTGTCAACAACATTGGATGAGAAATCCCTTCAGAAATATTAACTACTGTCTTGTGAGTTAATGTAACCTGTCACCACATGATAGATAGACACAACCAGGTTATCACACAACCCCTAGTCCATGGTACTGATGCCATTTAAGTCTACTGTCTACAAAAATATCACTATTTGCAAGCACAATCAACAATCATTGTCAGCAAACCAGATCATCATGGTACATGTTTTGTTTGTAAATAATCTTTGGATGTGTGAAAACAGACAAGGCACACCTCAATGTGGAGCACAGGTTTATTCTACAGATACAACTTGGCGCCTTCACACAAAATCAGATCACATCACACTGTGTCAAAAAGCACAAAAGAAAACAAAATGACCATCAGGTCAGAAGCTAGTGCGTGCCAGGGATTTCCACAACAGTTCAATGTTGGAATATGTCACTGCATCATGGGTCTGGTGAGGTCACAAGTCTGCAGACAACAAGGCAAAGTACCCTGGTAAGGAGAAACATAGAACAGAGTCAGGAACTCATGAATCAGTTGGCCCAATTTTGCAGAGAATGTTATCAAAAGCACAAAATCGTCTATGTGAATACTAGCTAGGATTCATGTTAGCACTGTACCTGTTAACCTGCAATTTAATTGAACCATTCAATTGGAAAAGATCATGTTAATTATCATATACTCACACGCATACATACATATTGTACACCAGCAACACACAAACAAACAATTGGGGTTTGTCACCTCCTCTCATTGCATACTTACACTCGTGAAAAAGTTGTGGATGAGCTGTCGTCACAAATCCAAGCCCTCCTCCTCATCACCACTGGCAACATGCCCAGTCCTGGTTCCTCCCTCGCTGGCGGCTGCTGGTCTCTGTCATCCAGTATGAGAGGTATTGCCTTCCTTTTAGCCAGGTTGTAGAGGATGCAGCAAGCAGTGATGATCTTGCACACCTTCAATGGGGCATATTGAAGGGCTCATCTTGTGCAATCCAGGCAGTGAAATCGGGTCTTCAGTAGGCCAAAAGTCCGCTCCACCGCTCACCTGGTCCTACCATGGGCCTCATTAAACTGCACTTCTGCAGGGGTGACAGGATTACGGAGTGGTGTCAGCAACCAAGGCTGGTTGGGGTATCCAGAGTCTCCTACATTGAACACATAAAAGACTTCAGTTGTCTGACAACAGAGCACTATCTGACATACAATCAACACACACTACAACATAAACATACAACATCACCTACTAACAAGCCAGGCCCGGTCAGGTTGCAGCTGAGACATCAAATGGGGGATGACGCTGTTCCTCAGGATGTAGGCATCGGGTGCAGAGCCAGGGAAACAGGCGCAGACGTGGGAGATCAACATGTCAGCCAGACATACCACCTGGACATTGATCGAGTGGTAATGTTTGCGGTTTTGGTATGTCTGCTCATTTGCTTGTGGAGGGATCTAAGCAATGTGGGTGCCATCAATAGAGCCAACGACATGTGGTATCCGTCCCAAGGCATAGAATTCCCCCTTGATGTCTGTCAACTCTCCAGGTGTCGGAAACTTAATGTACAGGTCCAGGTAATGTACAAAGGCCTCCAACACATCTCGAAGGACATGGCTGAACATTGCCTGGGACATTCCACCTGATGTTGCCACGGTGTGTAGGAATGTACCCATGGCAAAGAAATGTAGGGCTGCCATCACCGTCACCTTGGGGGTCAGCGCAGTAGGATATGTGCGACCATGCTGCAAATGCGGTGCCAAATGCTCAGATAACTCCTCAATAATTGGCCTGGTGAAACGGTATCTCCTAATTGTATCCCATTCTTCCATGGTCTGTAGGTCGGGAAAGGGCCTGTAGACTGGAGGTCGTCTGCGATACCTATGTGTAGAGTGTAAACAGAGTTGGTGTTACTTTACAATGTACGAAGCAACATACATTGAGACAAACTGAACATGAAATCTGAACACAAATAAAGGTACAGAACATTGGAAATACACATTTCAATAAAAAAGGCTGACCTTAGATACATATCGCAGCATTAGTACCCTTCCCAGAAATGTCAACAAGGTATGGTGACACAGCAATTAGGGTGCTGTAGTGTAAAAAGTCTCTACTGTCTGTCACTGTTCATGTGATCAAGCATCACATACTCCACAACTCCCCACCAAATAAGCCAAGATACAGGTTTGTGACAACAATTACATGGTTGAAAGGTACCCACAATAGGATCATGTAATGCCAGATATGTGGGACACATGATACACACAGCGTCTCACAATGAGAATCATGCACACCACTGTCACAGGGTGGACACTGTCATGTTGTCATGTCTACAAAACACACACAATCACATACACAAAACATGAACAATGCAGGTGTTGCATATATGACGCCATCATCCACTTAAGTCTGGGCAACAAAGATACACTAGTAGTTCACATAACAAACACAAGCTGATGTGGCTGCTTAATGTCACGGTCTACTCATTCAAAGGAAAATGCTATATCCATGACTTCAACATCCAACATTTACAGTTAGAAATCACACAGATTGCACGCTGGGTCACACAGTCCCCAAATGCAGTGAATATGTAAAAAAAACACTTGTATGTCCCCCAAAACTCATTGGCACTGTGACCAAGCCTAGGAGGGTAAAAGGAGTAGTTTTGTCTTAATGTTGGTATTAGCCTCAAAAACAGTGTGTCATATGCCACTCAAGGTTAGCTCCTCATGGGAGTGTGAGCTATTCATTTAAAGGTCCATTTCATCATGAAAAAACTGTCTCCACACATGTAATGCACAAAAATACATTAATTACAGGAGTGTCTGCCCTGCCGACCGATTATTGAAAGTATGCGGTAGCCGCATATTAACCGATTCTGACCGACCCATAGACTGTAAGTTGTTATGGTGACAGAGGTGGGTGAGTATTCAAAGGATGCAGTAGCCGCATCCGAGCCAATTTGGCCACAGCCATAGGCTGCAAGTTGTTATGGTGACAGACGCGGGTGAGTATTCAAAGGACGGGGTAGCCGCATCCGAACCGATTCGGTCACAGCCTTAGGCTGCAAGTTGTTATGGTGACAGACGTGGGTGTGTATTCAAAGGATGCAGTAGCCACATCTGAACCAATTTGGTCACAGCCATTGGCTGTTGGTTGTTATTGTGACAGACACGGGTGAGTATTCAAAGGACCCGGTAGCCGCATCCGAACTGATTCGGTCTCAGCCATTGGCTGTTGGTTGTTATGGTGACAGACGCGTGTTTCGATTGTTTCTGCACCGCGTGGAAACCGACTCGATAGCCTCCCATCACCAATGTATCAAAGTCAATCGCGCTCCGATGATGAGATTTTGAACGTCGCGGTAGGCGTGTCAGATGCAAGCAATGCAATGCATTGGACCGATTCGGAAAATGCGACCAACGCGAGTCTATCACTTTGGCTGCATGGAATTCAGACCGCCTCTGCTGTTCAGATATAACTGTCTGTTCCCTAGAGACTTGACTTGCCTGCACTACCTGCATCATTCCTGCACCTGCCCATCTCTCTGCTGCTGTGTCCACATCCTCTGGGAGCTACTGTGGCACATACAGTGTACAGGGCCCCAGCTTTTAGCGAGGAGGAGAACCAGGCTCTTTTGGACACCCTCCTGCCACTGTAAAGCCAGCTGTATGGCAACCGGATGAGCAGGTGAGTGATGATCACACTGCATTTTCATTGGACATGTGCAATCACCATGCTATACTACCATCAGCAATCTCAAATGACAAGCATGTAAACTGTTTTATGTAAGTTTAAAAGTATGTGGATGACTGTTCTGGGCAGGTACACTGCTGTAGAAGTGTGTGTACTGGGGTAAACATCTTATCACTGTTCTCATGGGAAGGACACAGGGCAACTGCTCAGAATGCCGTATGCCTAGCCCTTAGACATTGTTGCCAAACTGACCATGACTAATGTGTACAGTTGTCTGACTCAGAAACATGTTGCATGTGAACTAAGGATCTGTCACCATGTCATCCTTACAGGTCAACGCCATTGAGAAGGCCAAGCTGTGGAGGCCCATCGCCCGGAAGGTGCGCTCTGTGGGGTTGGAAACTCGGCGTGTCCGTCATTGCCGCAAGAGGTGGCAGGACCTTCATGGCTGGACCAAGAAGATCACTGAAGTCCAGCTAGGCCTGTCACTTCTAGGCAAGAGTGGCGGGCGCTGAACCCTGGCCCCCCACATGCTCCGCATCCTAGCAGTGGTCTTTCCTGGCCTGGATGGGCAGTTGAAAACCACACAGCAACAAGGAGGGGGTGAGTATGTGCCTTGTCAAACAACTTCATTAAACATGCATGTTACAGTATCTTAGCCTGCTGCCCCTTTTACACGTTGTAAGTCAGCCAAACCCACTGTCCAGTTTTGTAAGATGCACATGCACAAGGATAATTCAATGCCCGGTTATGTCCCTTTCATCAGGGACATGTGAGTCAGTTATGTTCAGGGAAGTGACAGTGGTGTCATGCTCATGTGATCAGCACAAATTACAACAACATGTTCATGGAGGTAACCTTCTGGAGTAATGCAATTGCCCAACATGTGCCTGAACATTGACTAATGTATGACCTGTTCTCAGTGTGGTTTCAACAAATCTGTGAAGTATGTTGTTATTGGAGCACACAAGTGTGACGAGGCCATGCTATACATCCCTGCAGCAGGTGACATCAATGTAGAGGCCTTGGTGAGTTTTGCTTGCTCATTGTACCAATGTTAGGTAACAGCCGAGGTGCTCAGTCTAATCAAATGTATCCCAAGGGCCAATTACTGGTATGCTAACTCCGGTCATCTGTCACACTGGCCTGTCACACGATTGTGTGGAAGATTCCATTCTCTCCATTCAAGAGAGTGAGTCCATGTGTCTGACTCTGTGACAGTGACAACACATGCCATTCATTGACAAACACAGGTGGTCACTGGTTGAAACATAGCTAAAAATGTGAGGTATGATGTTAGATACACATTGACAACAGTTGACATGGTGTAAATGCTGTTGACTATACATACTTGGGGCTTTGTAAACCATGTGTATGATGCATCACTTTCAGCCTGAGAGGTGTAAAATATGCATCATTTTGAAGTAAGTCAACAAAATGAAATGGGAAAGAAGAGCAATGTAAGATGCAGTCATCAGACTTGGAAGTGTGTTGACCATTCTTCACATCTGAAAATGGTGAGCTGTTTACAATGTGCACAACATTCTGATTCATCTTCATGACACTGTGCATAGATCACATAAGACAGTGGGCCACGTGCCTCTCACCCTAGCTATGCCTACTACCTTGGTGAATCCACAATATGAGTCAGATGTGTGACCCAACAGTATAGAACCTCATTTACAAGGCAAATAATCACATTCACTGTTATCTGTGTGACAAGACTCATGCAATGACTACGCCAGCTTAAAGTTTGACAAGAAAGTCATTTGACCTGTGACATTAGAGCCAATGGTTCCCAATTTGATGACTAGGGATTGCAGAATGGATACCATGTCTCAATTCAATTGTGTGAATCCTATTCCCATGGTGAGCTCTAAACTCCCTTGAGGGGATGAGACAGGTATGCCATGACCGTCAGGTGCAAAAGACGATACATCACCTGCTACATAGTCAAGAAGTTGACATTGTGGTTGTGGCATTTGATGTTGATACTCCCTATGTTGCAGATAACATCATGTGTGAGGGAGCAATGGTTAACTTGCAGACTAACAAGTGCCTTGTATGTAAATGTATCAAAAGATAATAGCACTAGTCAAAATGATGTAGTTCTTTGAACTGTGAGGATTTGTGATGTTACCTATGTGTCAAGTACATACAGATGACTTATGTGATTCTTTTTCATTTTTGTTCACAGCATCAGCACCGGCCTGTGGAGGAGGCAGTGCCAAGGATGTAGGGGGAGCAGTTCACCAGTCTGGGTCCAGTGTGGAGTCGGACGTGGAGGGAACCAGTGGTGGGGAGGGTGAGATCTCTGTGGGGCAGACAGCAGTGCTGAATGTTCTCCAGGTGCATACCAATCATTTAAATTTAACCTGCCGCGGTCCATGCAGGTAACAGCGGTGAGGCGGTGGGGCCGCGTGGGGGGGGGATTTCGAGGGACGATGCAGAGGGAGAATTAATTATTTATTTAATTTTCCCTCAGCATCGTCCCTCGAAGTCCCCTCACACTCGGCCCCACCGCCTCACCGATGTTACCTGCATGGACCGCTGCTGCATTTAACACAAATGGTAAAATACCTGGAGGGCATTCACTCGGATATGTCTGCCCTACACAGATCCAATGAGGCTGTGGCCTCCACACTGATGGCAGCAGTGTCCCAGCTCCAATACTCCCTCCCCTCCTGCCTCTTCCCCATCCACAGTCCCAACTACCCTCCTTGACCCAAGCCCACGCAAACATACACATGCACACACCTCAACAGCCACACGCAGCACACAAACACACAGACACAAGGACAAACCCACACACACGCACACTCAGGAGACAGACAGTACACTCACCACCAGGGACCTACAGCATACGAAACACATGCATCCACAGACACTTCGCAGACCTCAGAACCCTCTGCCTCAACAACACCTACCCTTGCCTCTCATGTCCCCCCTCTGCCCAGAAACTCTTCCTCTGTGACCTTGGCCTCTTCCCTACCTACCCATCCAAACCCCCTCCCAAGAAGAAGAGGCAACCCACCCCCCGGCCCTGACATCTAAACCTGCCACCACCCTCAAAAAAGAAACTCCCAAAACCCCCCTGCAAATCCCCCCGATCCCCAAAGCCCAAACCCCCTCTACCAACCCATACTTGCCCAGCCCAGTACCTCCCATACCAAAAAAAAAAACCCTCCCAAAAAGTCTGAGTTTCTCCCTATTCCTGTACATACCATTAAGGATTATACCATCCCAAAAATTTTAAAACCAAGACCACCCCCCCTCCATCGAGCCCTCACACTACAACTGCCACCCTTCAGTCTGAGCCTACCACTGCAGTGGACCCATCGCCCCCTCAATCGGACCCAACCAATGCAGTGGACCCACCGCCCCCTCAATCTGACCCAACCACTGCGGTAGACCGACCAACCCCTCCTGATCCCATCTATCCCAAAACCCAACCCAGTCCTCCCTAGTTTTGTCCCTTTGGTGCCTGGCATGTCCCCTAGATGCCCCTCCCGGGGGAGGTGACCCCTTAGAGTATTCGTTCAGGGAAGAGTCGATGGGCCAGACTTTTTGCCCATTGAGCATATGAACATTTATGGACTGGCGATTGGCCCTTGCGTTATTTATCGTTTCTGCTATTCCATGCAGAATAAAGCATGTTTCCAGTTGTACATTGCTGATTTCTGTGTCACACAAATTGTTTTTTAGTTAACTATAAATCATGTACAATTAGTAGTGCAAGTATACAATGATGTTAGTATGGCATTGATTGCATATGGTCCTTGGAGTATGTGCCCTTTGACAGTATGTATTCAAGATTTTGGTGTCTACATTTTCTGTGTGTCATCGTCCACATCAGTTTTGGCTATGAGTGTGACATGAAGTCACAAACCATTACTTTTTTACATCACAATTGCACATAGGTCATGCTTTCATATGTCAACATAGTGCAAGTGCTTGAAAGTGCAACAGTTTAGGAGGAGCATGCTGCATATGTTTGTGATGTGCAGAAAGACATCTGTCTCATCAATACACCTGGGCACATGTGGAGTTTGACTACATGGTAGTGACTTTGGACACACCCATGTACACAAAGTAATGGTACAATACTTGTATGTGACTTTATAGTGGTGGACCCATATCTGTGTCTTCTTTTGATCTGGTAGACTAGTGGCAATGGCAACTTTGCCACAGGTGGCATGCCACTGTAGGCAAATTCCCTTCATGGCTGTGTAGTCATCTGATACATTTTCTGAGCCCATGGTGAGTGTAAGGTGAGCAGTATTCTCACAGTCTTCTGACCCTGTTGCCTCCAAGGACTTAACTTTCTGCAGATATTCCTGTTCAGCAAGGTGTCTGCTGGCTTAATAGTCCAGTGCTTTCTTATTCATATGTCAGTCATGCCATCCTGCTTTTGAATTGCTACATCATGTTGATGTTGTGTTTTGTCCGTCCAAGCTTGAATTTCATATTTACAACCACACATCAGTCGTAGTTGAACATATGATTTGTGTGTAGGTTGTCATTTGTGCATTACTGACAATGGTGTGCTTTTGAGCTATGCTTGATGCAGTTCCAGATCACACAGAGCTGAACTAGGGATGCTGTAATGTCTGTTGGATTGCCCTGTGCTGCATGTGGTAAGCCGAGTAGACAGTGAGTGCAAAGAAGTGTTGTGGGTCCGTCTACCATGCAGATGCCACTGGAGCCAGTGTTACATCCATGCTCTTAATTGCCACACAGGGGAGAATGTGATATTTTGAATGTGAGGACTAGCTGCAGGTGTGTTTTGCAAGCTTCATGTTGCATGTGCTAAGCTAGCTCAAATAAGGGTAGAGGTGATAGAGACTAGTGTTTCCAACTTTGAAATCGAATGGATACTACTACGTAATGGGGGTAGGACAAATTTAGAGATTGTTAGAGAGTGTAAGGTATGAGTTAAGTTCATAGGCAGTTCTTGTGTAGGAGACATGAAGTATCCACTTTGTCCCAATGTGAGTGTTTTTGCATGCGGGGGTGTGAATCAGAGTATGCGAGCTTGTTAGACTGGTTAAATCCTGTGCAAGGTATGGTAAGAATAGGTGAATGTGATATATAACCAACTTGACAAGGTTTGATTCTGGCAGGTGATGAGAGCTCTAGTCTGTGGCACTATTATGAGAAATGACTGTAACAGGGCATTTTCAATGTGTGAGGATAGTTGTTAATGTGCATAAGTCAATGGGGTTATTGAGCATGGAAGTCATATGTGGATGTGACAGGGCCACAGTGAGACAAGGTTAAACCTGCCATATGTAACACAGTGGCTAAGTGTATATAAAAGGTATACACCAGTTGTGTAATTTAGTGTGCTGAACAGTGAAATGTGAGGTGTTGTCTAGTTGATGTATGTTGTGTTTGAATCTGTAGATGCATCTGTTTTAGAAATGACAATCTGTGGAACTTGAGCAGAGTAGGGTAGGTATATGGTGATATGCGAATTACTGAGTACATATATGAATTGAGCAATGTAAGTGTCTTGTTGTGAGATCTGGTGATGTGTGATGTGTGCATGTCAGAGTGGGCTTTGATGCTGAACGTTGCGACATGGGTGCAGTCCAAGACATTACCAAGGGTGCAACTGGTGATGAGAGTGGTACATTGACATGTTACGTATGACATCTGCTGAGGAGGGGATGAGTACAGTACATTGTGTGCATGTCATGTATGTGAGAGGTGTTGTGTACATAGTGATGAAGAGTGGTGCTGTGAATGTAGGTGTGGATGTGAGAAGGGCAGCGCCAGTGTGACATTGTAAGAATCGGGTTGGAAGAGTTTGAGTCCAAGGCTGGAGCTTGTGGGGCAGACATGTTTTTCCAGCTAACTGTACCAGAGGGGGATTATGACATGCTTGTGTGTATGATAGTTTTGAGAGATGGGCATGTATTTTGAAGTGGATGTGAGAGGGGTCATACCCGCACAAGTAGAGTTCATGCTGGCCATGTGGTTATGTTGAAATGTACATATGTCTAGATTATGTGTATGTAAGTGTGCAAAAACAGTAGCCAGAGTAAATATGAAGATGTGGAATGTGTTTGCTGCAGCTTTCTGTCTGCCAATGGATGTGCATGACTGATTGTTTTAATGGCCTCTTTGAGTACACTGTCATATGCAACTCCTATTGGCATCACAGGACAAGTAGCCTCCACCTAGCCTTGCCTTGTCTGATTTGTGTGTGGGCATATGTGGCGTGTTAACCTTTGTTAGTAGTTGTAGTCAGTTATTGGTCATTATTGCCCGTAGATACTACCCTGGGATGGAGGTGACAATTGCTAATATTCTAATGACATGATGCCGGAACATTGGATAGCAGTCCATTGCTTAGAGGGCTATAGCCCCCTCAAGTGAAAAGTCAAGGATGTGTGTTGTTGTGCCACATGGGGTCAGACTACTCCAGAAACGCATCCCCACACTTCCCAGTAGACTACACATGCATGGATATTCATGGCATTCTGACTTTGAATGTCCAAGGTATAGGGGCACCAAGGGAGTGGACTCATTGTGATGATAATTCTGGTTGTGTTGAGGACACCACATTGCACTGTAAGCAAACTCACATGTGACACTGGAACAGTGCTCCCAGTTCCATAAGTGTTAGCATTGTCAATATTTTGGAGCCTCTAATCCGGTTTGGCAAGGGTAGCCCTTGTGTGTGTCCATGAGGGCTCCCATTTTGCCCATTAAACACTGCCCTAGAGCCTGAGAGGAATATGTCTTTGTTAAAGGTCTCCTTGACATTTTCACAGATTTTGAGACAGTGTTTCAGTGCCAAATGTGGACAAAGCAGACTTCATTCTGCAAATATCCTTCATCCTCACAAGATGTACCCATATCCCCTGGCTTGAGGATGGCTATGTCAATTGTGTTTGTGAATCACAGATTGAGCCTCCCCCCCCGGCATCCTCACCAGTGCTGGCAGCTTATCTTACACAATAGGCTGTGCACTAGAGCCTCCAACACCTGTTGGTGGATCCTACGTCCTGAGTCTCATGCACACTCCTACTACTCTGCAGGACACAATCAGCACATTCAAAAGGGGATTATTATTTTGCGGCACACACTACAGCCTGAGGAGCTTGATGCAGACTTGCTGTGAATGACATTCTCCGAAGATGACCGTGTACACGTACAGATTGGGAGTTGTATGCAGCGCCCCTAGTCCACACATGGTGACTGTATCCTACATTGTTGTTGGTCCATGCTTCTCCCCAAACCAAGAAGGATTTTGTCTACAAATGTTTCATTGATGACTGTGACACAACCACTTCTAGGTTGTTGCAGTGGGAGGCACAAAAATCATTACTGAGTGGCTGGGTCTGTGGAGTAGTGTGTTGTCTGAGCCACTATCCTCTGGGCTTCACTGTACACAGACGCATCACAATGTCATACTTTTGTGAGTACATTGGAGTTCTGTTGCCCTGCAGGGTTTCAGTGTGTGTTGTGGTGGACTCATGCATTCACTTTGTGATACATACATATGTGTGGTTATGGCAATTTCTGTCCACCATCAAATGTGTGTTTCTCCTAATATTTAGCGGGCTAAGTGTACCTACCCGATGATGACATTCCCTCATTGGTCAGAAACAACATGCTATGGACCCATGGTGGGATTGGTATCACAATGATGCCTGGGCACTCTGAGAGTAATTGGCACACATTCCCTGATCATTGCTTTCATTGTGGCCTCTGTGCTTTTACATGTCAAGGGAGGTTTCAAAAAGGCACACTGCTGCTGCTCAAGGGGGAGTGGGGCAGTTTAGACTGGCCAAATGAGACTTGCCTCCCTGCAAGGCCCCTACATACAACGCAACCTACCTGCACCTGCCATGCCCTGAAAGTCATGGGTGGGTGGGGGAGATGGCACTGCTTCTGGCAAGGCATGTGAGGCAGGGCGCCAAGGTGAGCATGCTCCAAAGTCTGGCCCCCAGACTCAATTTGCAGCACAGCTGGTGAATGGACAAGATACTGGCGGCACATTGCTGTGGCCTGGTGGGGATTGGGAAAGTGAGTCAGTCTCTTGGTGTGATTTACAAGGGCCCCCAAACCCTGGCCCCCAGGAGACCCTGGTGCACCGGCCCATCAACCAATGCCCGATTGCCCACATAGCCAATCCAGGCCTATACAGAATACTTTCTGATTGGACTCAAAACACATAGGGCTTAATGGGCTTCAGCCCCCCCGTCGAGTGTGTCAGCCCAGGCTGACAGCTTCCCCACACACACATACAGTCCTTGAGCTGCTGTGGGTGGCTGGTCTGTCGGCTTTGCGCATCAGCACCCGAGTATTTCACAGGTTTTTAAGGGGCATTTACTAGATGGTGAGCTTTGTTTGTTTTTCAACAGCCCCTAGAGCCCCAACATCTCCACTCTGCCCATTCCTTAAAGTTGCCAGTTACTTTTGCTGCCACAGTGTGAGAATGCATTTCCTTCAAAGTGACCTTTGGCTTTGTTTTTTGTGAATTTTCTGTAGCTTGTCAAACTGTAGGCATTGGGGCACTTTGCATGATTACCAGTTACATTAGTCAATTACACATTGCGGGAGTGTTACCCCCAAACCCCCAACTTGGTTCTACATTGCTGGGGGTATTGGCCCCCCAACTCCCAAATTGGCTAAACATTGCTGGGGGTATTAGCCCCCCAATCCCTAAATTGACTAAACATTGCTGGGGGTACTAGCCCCCCAACCCCTCCAAATTGGCTCTGCATTGCTGGGGGTATTTGCCCCCAAATTGACTATAGATTGCTGGGGGTTAGCCCCCCACCCCCAAATTGGCTCAACATTGCTGGGGGTATTTGCCTCCCCAACCCCCAAATTGGTTAAACATTGCTGGGGGTATTAGCCCCAACCCCCAAATTGGCTCAACAATGCTGGGGGTATTTGCCCCAATCCCCAAATTGCTCAACATTGCTGGGGGTATTAGACCTCCAACCCCAAAATCGGCTCAACATTGCTGGGGATATTTGCCCCCAACCCCCACATTGACTATAGATTGCTGGGGGTATTAGCCCCCTCACCCCCAAATTGGCTCAACATTGCTGGGGATATTTGCCCCCAACCCCCAAATTGACTCAAGATTGCTGCGGGTGTAAGCCCCCCACCCCCAAATTGACTCAACATTGCTGGGGGTATTTGACCCCCAACCCCCAAATTGACTCAACATTGCTGGGAGTATTAGCCCCCCAATCCCCACATTGGCTCAACATTGCTGGGGGTATTTGCACCCCAAAACCCAAATTGACTCTAGATTGCAGGGGGTATTTGCCCCCCAAAACCCAAATTGACTCTTGATTGCTGGGGGTATTAGGGCCCCAACCCCAAATTAGCTCAACAATGCTTGGGGTATTTGCCCCCCAACCCCCAAATTGACTCTAGATTGCTGGGGGTGTCAGCCCCCACCACCAAATTGGCTCAACATTGATGGGGGTATTTGCCCCCAACCCCCAAATGGACTCTACATTGCTGGGGGATTAGCCCGAAACCCCCAAATTGGCTCAACATTGCTGGGGGTATTTGCCCCCCAACCCCCAATTGACTCTACATTGCTGGTGGTATTTGCCCCCAACCCACAAATTGACTCTAGATTGCTGGGGGTATTAACTCCCTAAGCCACAAATTGGCTTTACATTTCTGTGGGTGTTCGCCCCCCCAAATGGGTGTACATTGATTGTAGTATTAGCCCCCCTAAAATTGCCTCTACATTGTTGGAAGTATTCACTCCCCATGCCCAATTTGACTGTAGTTACGCCCCTGCTTTCTCTAGTGTTGTCTTTCGCGGGGTAGTTGCGTTCTTCTGTAGGGGTAGTGAATGAAGTGACCCGATTAGGGCCACCCGGGTCACTCTCGACCTCCTCTAGCCTTCCATTCAATGAAGAGTCAGTGACGCAGTAGAGAACACAAGCAAACTAGTTTATTCACAAAGTACACTGCAGTGGAGTCCAGTCTGACCAGCCTCCTATGATGGCTGACGAGGGACTGACTCTAACAAACATAAAGTTACATTATGTAGGTTTGCGAGCCCACAAAGACAAACCTACTATGGAAAAATACTGGTAGCTGTCGTAATACAATGGGGGTACAGAGCACAAGTTTCAATTCCGCAGCCTTGCACAAGCTATCTACTGCCCAAGGTCGTCTGGCTTATCCTCCCTACTAGACAGGTGGGAGAAGGCCTCTATGTAACAGAAAAGGCATGCGTTAATGAGCAAGATTCGACATTGAAGAAACGAAACTTATCAAGGACCATTTATCGTAAATGATCAAGGAAGAGTTTCGATTATAATACAAAATGGCATCTTCGAGAGCTAAAATGGTGGCACAGATGTCAACCTAACTAACATAACAGCTGCACTTTCTGGTTATGTATGCATACAGCGAGAATATATAATGAATTAGCTACATAAATGATAACATAGTATCGAATAAAATACGAGTAATATGGTACTGATACATTTCAATTCTAACAGACCCTCCTTTTAGCATTTATAAGCTAATACGGACACCTTTATTCGTGCTATCAGGTAAAGGTCTTTACAATTCTAAAAGTAGAGAATATATAGAAAGGCAGGTAATAACATGTCAAGTGCGGATGAATATACGTATATATGCAAAACCAAACATATGGAAGGAAATAACACTAAACATTATCAGTACAAGGAACATCAGGAACAGAACCTGCAAGAGAAGTAGTTGACCCAAAAACACCCTCATCTATTTGCATAATAGTATCAAGCTCCATTTGAAGCATTATCTTTGCATTAGTGTCGTGAACTGAAATCCTTTTGGGAGAAAGATAAGTAGCACAGTATGAGCAGCATAAAGGAAGACACTGAATCAAAACAGAGCAACAGATTAAAAGGACAATGAAATATATCACCTTTTCTAGAATCCAACCCCAACCACCAAATAATGACCAGCTCCAGTTACTGCTCTCCATTCCTCGAACATTTTCCAAAATGTCTAAAATATGTTGAGTGATATTTCTCTCCTTATTCGTGATACTGACCACACACTGCTCTCCTATTACTGCGCATGTACCACCGCTCTTGGCTAAAATAAAATCGACCGCATATCTCGTTTGCTCAGAGTATATGCGCATACTTTCTAACTGGGTGGTGATGTCACGTAAAGCTGCCACTGTAGAATTGGACAGAATCTGCAGTTTGCACCCAAAATACTCTTTAGCTCGTTCACCCCTGGCCATGGCAGTGCCACCAAATGTGATAATAGAGGAAAGTATATATCCAAAAGTGATACCATTACTGTAATTGTTGAATTCCAAATCGGTAACTCCCTCACAAAATTCCTTGGTCAGCGTTCTTTTCACCCATCTCGTATGTGGTTTACTATACTTGCAAGGTACTCCAAGAGGTAGCACCATTCCCAGGGCCACATCCTCTGTGCCGTTGTACATATTAGAATAGGTGCCATTTGACAAATAATAAAAACCTGGGTGTGCATAAAGCGGACCTTGATAATCCAATGGAGCATATCTAGTATTCAAACCCTCCATACTAGGGTCATCCTTCTTTCCTAAACACAATATATTTTTGTACACTATTGATCCGGAGCAATTTAGGTACAAATAAGCATCAGTACTATTTATTATTGGGCAACACGCAGGATAAATACTTGCCTCTTGAGTGACTGTCAGATCTTGATAATGCCACCCTGTCAGAGTGATATTTCTTTATCAATATACAAATTATCGCAATACATTTCAGGCATGCAACCTGGATACCCTGTCCCTCTGGGTTTTCTGTAATACAAACAAGGGCCAGGATATCCCATACCAAATTCACCTTTTGCCACTGCAAAATAGGGAGGACGAACATATGTATAATTCACCAATGATAATGGGTAAGCAGTCCATAAACATGTAACAGAATCAGTGGGATAACAAGCTGTGTTATCGCCGAAAAACCTCCTGTGCGTATCCAAGAAAACATTACTTCGTATATCTCTTTTGTTACGATCTGAAGAGACAATCCGATATAAAGCACACAATGGTGTATCACCAGAACACTCCAGAACCCAGAACATCCTCCCTCCTACCAATAAGAACAGTAATATGAAAATAACACAGAACACCTTCTTTCTGATCAACCAATCAAAACCAAACTGCCCCGGTCGCAGGGCAGCAAAAGGCTGCTCATCTTCTACAATAGGACGACCAAACAGATACATTTTTACTATGAATTTTACAAATAGAATCACCAGAGAAAGAGACATCACGTAATGGAACCAATGACGGAAAGGACACAAAAAAGAAAAAAATATAAAACGTTGAGAAAAAATTCAGGGTCCGTTACAAGCCTCCTTGGCAGGCTTCTATTGTTCAATCCTCGATGGTGCTATGAGCACTGTACGGTGGAGCCACACTGTTGCAGCTCATCAGCAAATGTTCACTGTCCTCAAGATAGGGCACTCTCCCTCCTTGGAAAATACCCTCAACTTATCCTGTCCTGCGTCACAGGCAGTGCACCAATTTTCTGATCCCTAGTCTAACAGGGAAAAGCAGAAACAAAAGGCCTTTTATTAATCCTATCCAAGAAGTCCATCCCTGCTACACTTACTTCTCTTTTGGTGCACTATCCTTCCGTCGAGGACGCAAATCATACCTTGCTACTCCAGGCACTGGCACATCTCGCAGAAGACTCTGAAATTCAGGGGGTGTCGGAGAGCGAGGCTCAGGCTCCTGTGGGTCGGGTGAAGAAGAAGCCTGGGCAGCCTTTATTTCTGGGGGAACTGCCTCGTTCAGAATCACCTCACTCTCTTCCTCCGTCTGCGCCCAAGTCAGCTGGGCGTCCGAAAAGGGAACAAAATGTGGAACCTTCTCCGTCTCGTGGTCCCCTATCCCCTCGCAAACCCATCCATCATAGGGGAGGGGAAGCGGCACTCATCAGCAATGAGAGGTATGGACCCAATGCTTCCGACCGTCCACTCTCACTGCCGTCCTTGTCGTGATAAGGATCAAATATGGTCCTTTCCATCTGGGTTCCAAGCTGTCTCGTCTCTGGAAATTCTTAATGAGGATGTAGTCTCCAGGCTGTATGGTGTGCCCGGGCCCCTCTGGTGCTGGAGGCAAAGCTTCATGTATCTGTTGATGAATAGAACGTAAACTTTTAGTAAGATCATATAAATAATTGACTAACAAAGGATAATCAATTTCAGAAAACGTTTTCGGTCTAGGGACGCCCCACACATTTGTGGGACGGCCAAAGACCACCTCATATGGCGATAATCCTGTTCTAGAATGGGCTGTCATTCTGGTGGACAATTGAGCAAGGGGTAATGCATCTGGCCATTGCAACCCAGTACTTTCATTAATCTTAGCCAATTTTAGCTTGAGAGTACCATTGTACTTCTCAACTAAACCTGCTGACTGGGGATGATTTGCTGCAGAAATTTTTGCTTGATGTGCAGACCATCGCACACCAATTGGATCACTTTTGCATTAAAGTGACTTCCGTTGTCACTCCAAATCAAACAGGGCAAGCCGTAGCGTGGGAAAAACTCTTTAATAAGAGCCTTCGCTGTCGCCATGGCTGTATTTTCTTTCGTTGAGTAGGTCTCAATCCAT
Source organism: Calotriton arnoldi (assembly GCA_963921515.1). NCBI lineage: Eukaryota > Metazoa > Chordata > Amphibia > Caudata > Salamandridae > Calotriton > Calotriton arnoldi. Next base: position 607,500 of record CAWUFW010001861.1, on the reverse strand, counting down.
TTACTAAATGCACAAACAACCACTAGCACATATTTCAAATTATTAACTCGCTGCATCTCAATATAGTCCATCTGGAGTACCTCAAAAGGGAGAAAAGGTGGCGCAAAATTACTAGAAGGTGTAGGGGTACCCTTTCCAGGATTATGCTTCATACAAATCAGACAATGTTTCACGAGATGAGCAGCAACCTTTGGGATGTTGCCATTTTGCCACACAGGATCCAATAGCCTACAGATTCCCTTCGCACTAATATGTGCCGGACCATGTGCCATTGTAACTACGGGAAATACATATGCATCAGGTAACATCCATCTCTGCTTCTCCGTTTTATCAGTCCAGCACCCTTCTTCATCTAAACGCCCTGTACTCTCCTGCCACACTGCCAACTCCTCAACTGTTGCCTCACTCTGTATTTCCCGGAAACTTGCTAGTGAATTTTCAAACATAGTAACATCTGGTATCCATCTAGCAGGTCCTGCCACAAACATTCTCGTCATTTTTGACCTAGCTGTCTCTTTTGCTGTCTGATCTGCAAAGGCATTTCCTTTCCCTACATCATCAGTGATTGTTTATGGGCACTATACTTCACTATTGCCAATCGTTTGGGAAGGGTCAAAGCTGTCAAAAGTCTTTCTATCAGCGGACCGTTCTGAATCTTAGTACCATGTGAAGTCAAGAATCCTCTCTCTGCCCAGAGGCGTCCAAAATTATGGGCGACCCCGAAGGCATTCTGGCTGTCAGTGTAGATATTGACAGTCAGTCCTTCACTCAATTCACATGCTCGCAAAAGAGCTATCAACTCCGCTGCTTGAGCAGATTGGTAAGGAATACGTAATGTCTCGACTACAGTGCGCAGCGTAGTAATAGCGTACGCCGCTGTAGTAGTGCCATCTGACAATTTAAAACAAGAACCATCGACATATAGTTCCCCTTGTGGGTCAGATAAGGGAACATCAGTTAAGTCTACCCGCCCCTTCATCTCTTCTTCTGTACGGAACAAACAATCATGGACATCTAGGCCCTCATCTTCCGAAGGGAGGGATAGTAACGTGGCTGGGTTCAGACTGGCACATCTTTTGATAGTAATATGAGGTGCAAATAAAGTCAATTCATAACCAGTCAGACGAGCACTGGTAAGGTGCTGCGTCTTCGTCTTGTTCAAAAGTACATCCACAGCATGAGGTACCATTACTGTGAGATCATGATTAGGAATGAGCCCTGCCGATTGTCGAATAGAGATCGCCGCAGCCGCGGAGGGCTCTAGTGACAGGGTCAAGCGTAGCAGAAAAATAAGCACACAGCCTCTGCTTACCTCCAAAGGCTTGTGTTAACACCGAAAGCACACACCCAGCCTTTTCGTGGACAGACAGCACAAAAGGCTTCTTATAATCAGGCGTACCAAGCACAGGTGCAGAGCAAAGCACAACTTTCAATTGCTCAAAAGCATGCTGGCATTCATGCGTCCAGGGCAAGGGTTCATGCACATCTTTAGCTGTTAGGCGAAGCAAGGGCTGTATTAATAAAGAATAAGCAGGTATCCACTGTCGACAATATGAGGTGATGTCTATAAAGGCACGCACATCCCTCTGAGTCACAGGGATAGGCATCTTAACAATGGCATCAACTCGTTCAGGTGTTAGCCTCCGACCCTCCTTCGACAGCAGGTGACCTAAATAGGTGACCTGCTGTTGACAATATTGAAATTTGGAAAGGGACACTTTATGCCCTTTGTTTGCCAAATGCTTCAATAATTTAACCGTAGCATCCCGACAACCCTCTTGGGTATCGGAGGCTATCAAAATGTCATCCACGTACTGCAGTAATAAATTACCTGCGGAAAAGACAGAGTCCAATTAACTTTTCAAAGCCTGACTGTAAATACTGGGACTTTCAGTGTACCCCTAAGGAGCTCAACAGAAATGGAAGCTCCTACCAGCCAATGCATATCTAAAAAGATACCTACTGTCTGGATGAAAAGGGATACTAAAAAAGCATTTTTCAAATCAATCACAGAAAAGAATTTGGCTGTGGAAGGAATAATCGTCAAGAGAACAGTATTATCTGGGACCACCGGGAAATGAGGAACTACAATCTTATTAATTTCCCGGAGATCAATCACAAAATGATAAACATCAGGATGTGCATCAAGGGAATCCAAGGGTGCCTTCTTAAGAATAGGGAGGATGGGGCTATTGCATACATTCGCTACTGTCTCCTCAACCACCCCTGATTTAATCAGGTCCTGTATAAACTGCATCAAAGTCTGTTCCCCAGCTTGTGATATTTTATACTGGGGAATACGAGGGAGCACAGCATTCTCCTTGACCTTTATGGAAACCTGTGGTATCTGTAACAACCCCACATCCATATCCCCTGTGGCCCACAATGAGGACGGCACATCTTTGAATTCAACAGGAAGCGGCGCATCCTTTGCCAGATACTGTTTTGTGCTAACCACATTAGGTCCAAGAGTCATGTAAACACCATCCGGGGAACAATAAATGGTAGAATATAATTTTTTCAACAAATCCAATCCTAATACATTTTCCCCACTATTCGCTGTTAACAAAAATAGAGAATCCACAGTAAAAGGACCAACAGTCAAAGCAAGAGGTTTGGAAATGGGGCTCACAACCGGTACGCCAGAAAAACCTACCAAAACATTATTACGGCCAGACAGGGCTGCCCCAGGGACCAGCGAATGAGAAACAGAGCTATTCATTGCACCTGTATCCACCAAAAGGTTCTGTGCCGAACCATACAAATCTGCTGTAACATAAGGACCACGCTGATCCACAGAAATTTGGACTGGTCCCTTTCCCTGTCCCTGGCTGTCCTAATCATAGGACATCCCTGCAGCGTCACCCATATCATAATCATCATGATAGTACTGCCTTCCCCGGGGGTCATCAAAATAGTTCTGATCAGAACGACCCCCGAGGATGCATCTGCTTGAGCCTCATCCCGACCAACCTCATAACGGCCCCTTCCACTCGAACCCCGCCCTCTAGGTACTGCAATTCTCTGTAACAAATCTGGACACTCGCTTCGCCAATGTACCTCCTTTTTACAATACGCACACTGATTCGGCCCTAGGGGTGCATCACTTCTACCAGCACCCCGTGACCTTTGAGCGTGACCTTTGAGCGGGACCAGTGCCCCTTCCCCTCCCAGACCCTCTTGCAACCTGCTGTAGCAACACCCTTGTTTTCAAATCCTTAACCTTCTTTTCCACCTTGTCTTTTTCCTCATTTTCTCGATGCTCATAGTACTGTGCCATACTCAATATCACCGAAGGGGAAGAGGGAGTCCAAGTGCTCTCTGAAGTCTGTAACCGAGCTGCAATCTCCGGAAGCAAATTTGCGACAGACCTATTAACAAACAAACAAACACCACCTTCAACTGACAAATCGTGTCCACTGAAATCCAAGAACACCCCTTCAAACCGAGTAAAAAAATCAGACACACTTTCCTCTTTCTTTTGATGACACGCCGTCAGCTTGTCCCAATCTACTCGTCTAGTTGGGATAAGAGAATGCATATAAGTAATAATACGACTTGGCAAAGCCAGAATCTCAGCCCTTGGCTTTTCACTGGGCTTTCGCTCCTTATCCCATGCCTTAATCTCATCCCAAGAGCCACCCAATTCCACCCTGTGATCCTGAGTATGTACTTGCCTCCAAATATCCACCGGCACCAACAGCCCAAAAAACATCTCAATATCTGTTAATGTCATAACTGATGAGGAGGCGGCCTCTGTTAACTCTTTAGTTTTTCCTAGGATCCGGTAACTGACTCTTAAGAGCTAACACCTCACTTCTCTTCCACGGAGTATAAACCCACTGCTCCTGAAAATGAGCCGCCACCCGCTGTTGAACCACATCTCCCCTCTGGTTACGCTACTCTGGGATCTCAGGATGAAAAATAGGATGCACCTCCCTCAACGGAAATTGGGACACACTAGTATGGTGATGTAATCGTTCTCGATAACTGAGTAGCGTCCCAACATTACCAAGAACTTCTGCAGGGGCCATACCAGCTGAATATACACGATCTCGAATATCATAAATAATTTGAGGAGCTGTGCCTCCAATACACTGTTCCCACAAACTGATCAATGTAGCCGACATATGCTGAAGGGCATGCTGTTGTACAAACGGATCGAAATCTTTCATCACACTCCATATATCCTCCACACTATAAATCGGGCTCCAAGCCCATTGTGCTGCCTGATTTGCAACCATCCTTTTCTCCTCTTCACCTACATCAGATCGAATCAATGCCTGCTCCATTCGCTCCCGTGCTGCCGCCCAATTCCCTCCATCTGACCCTCGCGCCGGTGTCCCACCACTAGACAACACTACAGATGAAACATCTGGGGAAGACACAAGGGATACAGATGCAGGTGACAGTGTTAATAATGACTGTGTGGTAGGTGTAAGAGAAGGTGGAGAAATATGAACAGACACAGCAGACACTGCAGGGGTGCCCGCAGTCACCACACTCGCAGGTTGCGAAACCGAAGAGGAGACAGATAGGGCTGGAGCTGAAGCCGTTGAGTCTGCAGAAAGACCAGAGGAAGGAGAAAGAACAACGGAGGACTGAGACGACGGAACAACAGGATATATTCTCTGCGGGGCATAGGGAGGTGGGGGGGCGAGTTTCCAACAGATCCTCCACAAAAGGATCCTCATCCTCTCAAACAACATAAGACTTATTACATTGTAATCGAAACTTCCTATCGGCACACTCAATACCCTTTTCTGTTTGTTCTCTATCATAAGCTACTGCTTTCCGAACCACTGTTTGCATCGCCTTCTTCCTAGACTCCTTCTCAGCTCGTATACGCCTCTGCTTAGCTTCCTTCTGCCATACCTGCAAAGTGTCAAACATTGACTGCCTACTTCTTCTAGCGAATAATTTGTCCTGCAAATAATTCAATTTTTGTTCATCAAAAGTACCATCTAGTGGCCACTGAAGCTCAGTATTGTCCCTCGTATACTTGTGCCATAATGTACAAAACACAATAGGGCCAATACCGTGCTTCACATACATCTCAAATCTCGGAGTGCCTTCTGGAGACGCAGGCTGCCTTTCCTCCAGTCGATGCTCAACAGAGCAACAGCGACACCCCAAGCACCACATTTTACTCCAACAAGGCATCTCAGCATCAGACACATTCACTATCCACTCAATCAACACACACACATGCAATAAAAACACACACAAACAAAAAGCTCTCAAAAACAGTCCGTAAACTGCACCTAGACAAGTCAGTCCTCAGACTGCACCAAGACAAGATAGGCTCTAGCCCCAGGCCTTTTCAAGAATAAGCCAAATTCAACAAGTGGCCTGGCAGAACGTTCACAAATGCTCCGTATCACAAGGGTCCACAGACCCACCAAGTTAATCAAGACGGCGCCGCTCTTACCAGAAATCACAATAAACTCACCTTGTGCACACAGGTCAAACAAGATTATTCACTGCCGACTCTTCAGACCAAACGGTCAGATCCAAGGATTTCGCCTTTTCAGGACCCCAGTCAAGATGACCACTAGACGAGGAGCCGCCCGATCAGACATGCGGGGCAGCCACGAGAACCAAGCTCTATCATATGGGGATCCCCGATCCGACCGGACACAACCCCGACCCCACAACCCGACTACGGGCGGGATGGGCAACCTGGTGGAGTCTCTGTTCGGGCTCCAACTGAAGGAGGTGACCTGATTAGGGCCACCCGGGTCACTCTCGACCTCCTCTAGCCTTCCATTCAATGAAGAGTCAGCGACGCAGTAGAGACCACAAGCAAACTAGTTTATTCACAAAGTACACTGCAGTGGAGTCCAGTCTGACCAGCCTCCTATGATGGCTGCCGAGGGACTGACTCTAACAAACAAAGTTACATTATGTAGGTTGCGGAGCCCACAAAGACAAACCTACTATGGAAAAATACTGGTAGCTGTCGTAATACAATGGGGGTACAGAGCACAAGTTTCAATTCCGCAGCCTGGCACAAGCTATCTACTGCCCAAGGTCGTCTAGCTTATCCTCCCCACTAGACAGGTGGGAGAAGCCCTTTATGTAACAGAAAAGGCATGCGTTAATGAGCAAGATTCGACATTGAAGAAACAAAACTTATCAAGGACCATTTCTCGTAAATGATCAAGGAACAGTTTCGATTATAATACAAAATGGCTTCTTCGAGAGCTAAAATGGTGGCACAGATGTCAACCTAACTAACATAACATCTTCACTTTCTGATTATGTATGCATACAGTGAGAATATATAATGAATTAGCTACATAAATGCTAACATAGTATCGAATAAAATACGAGTAATATGGTACTAATACATTTCAATTCTAACAGTAGGTGTGTAACTTACCGTCTGCGACAACCGCGTCAGTTGGGGTTGTAGTATTCATCGTAGACGTAGAGTAGAGGCAGGACATGCACAATGGGATCCATATCTGCACAGTCTCGGTCACAGGAATCTCTTTGTGGCACGAATCGGACTTCAAATACTCCCCTTTCGATTGCTCTGACGCGTTGGTTGTGGCGACCGATTCAGCGCATTGGAAGTTCGCATCGTACCTGGCCGGTGGGAATCGGACCTCGGGAGTAGCTCCAAACAGCTCCATCAGATGATTCAGAAGGCGTTTCGTTGGGAATATCCAACCGGAATCAAGGTAACCCAGTCAGCCACTAACTGATGGGTTTTAGGCATCGTAATGCATCAGTGGGGAAAACCAAAGCCAAGTCGGTAGGAAGGTCCTACTCCGGAAGGCTTTAGGATGCCCTTCCTGACGACATCGTAATCGGGCCCAAAGTAGATAATATACTTACTTTGAAAAGTTGTTGTTGAAAGTGTATAATTAAAGGTCTAGCACTCTGGTAGAAATCTGGCAGAGAGTTTACGGCCTGCTCTGGTAGTTGCAGTTATACTGGTAGATTATATCTAATTTCTTATGTCTTATATAGTGTTTATTTAATTTCTGGTGGATTATTATTGGTTGCTGTTATTTGTAGTTTTATTTTATTGGATTTTAAAGCGTCTGTTTTAATTGTTTTGAGTTATGTTCTTATTTGGAAAATGCAAATTATTTTTAATTGAATGTACATTTGATTATAAACGTTAATTTAGTAATATATAAGTATTACTTTTATTAAGAAATTCATTTATTCTATATCTAAAATATGTATTTTTTAAGTTATGTTTTTGTATGATATTTAATTTTTGGTGAAGAAAGAAATTTAAAAGATTGTGGAGTGGTGTTTTATATAAGTATAAATATGGTTGATATAGAGATTATAATTCTGTTTGTGTGTTGAATCATTTTTACATTGGTATTATTATTATTAGATTTGTTAATTTTTTTAAATGTTATTAAGGTTTCTATATTTGTGTTTGTACGATATTAATGGAGTTGATATTCTTAGTTTTTATATTTTTGTTATGTTCTATGTTTATTTAATGTTTACGATATTTTTGTTTTTTATATGTTTGTTTTTGATATTGGGTGTTTCGATGTATTTTATGACCATATTTGTGTATCTATATTTGTGTTTTTTTAAATTAAATATAGGTTGCCAATATTTCTGTTGTCGATATTAGTGTGACGATAATTTTGTAGGTCAATAGCAGTAGTGTCGATATTATGTCAATGAACCCTGGACAGCTCATCACCTACGAGGCATTGACCGGGACTGTTGTGGCTCTCAGGGAAGCGGGTAGGGAGAAGCCCCAGACCCATACCATCTTGCAGCTACTGTTGCATGGTGCACTTAACGGGATGGTACGGAAGAAGCTGAACCACTTTTGGCAAAAGGAGGGCAGGAGTACTAAATAGGGAAGTATCAGACAGGGAATGGACAAAAATACTAGCTTATCCACAGAAAGTGCTGAGGAACACCCAGTTCAAAGCTAATAATTTAATTACCTCTCTATGACTTACCTCACCCTGAAGAAGCTGATTGCAATATATGGGGGAGAACCTGAGCACTGTTCCTGCTGCGCTCTGGTGGAGGCAGATTTCTGCCACATGACTTGGTCCTGTGCGCATGTGCAAGTGTTCTGGACTGATGTTGTGCAGCGGAGGGGTTAGACAATGGGCCATGTTGTGCCGTCTATGTTAGGCATGTGCTTGTTGGGTTTATTCCCCCACCCTGTTTACAAGAATGTGGGGAACCATTTCCTGGATTTGGCCCTGCTGTTGGCCAAGAGTCAAATTGCCATGACTTGGAAGTCAGCAGTTGGCCCAGTGCTTGTGAGATGGGAAATGGCTGTCAGGGATTGGGCTCGAGCGAAAGACCTGGCACTCCACAGGGAGCCGACCGATAGCCCCAATGTGTACGGAAGTGCTGTGTGCCTTTGAGAACTCTGGGAGTCATGCTTACCCATTCTTAGAGGGGTCAGGGTCTGGAAGTGAGATTGAGGGGTTGATCCAGAGCATGCATAAGGACAGGGCTGTGGATATGAGAAGGTGATGGCAACTGGAGCCATGCCCATGATGGGCAGCGGATGACATGTTGACTGGTCTATACATGATTTGTTATGCCTATGGGCGAGAACAGTCATGGGGTCCCCCCCAACTGCATATTTCCCTCCTGTTTGGATCTCCATCAGTCCAGATTCCCTGAGGGTTCAACGGCTCTGACACCAAAACAACAAAAATCCAATAAGGGAAACTGTAGTTAGGAGTTTTTAAAGTTTGGATGTGAAAATTGCCTAAAAATGTGCAATAACCACTGTCATTTTGTTGTGCTTGATTGGTACCTCGTCGCAAGTTAAGACCGACCGTGATGGAGTGGATACAAAAATAAGCTTTGATCTGGTCAGAAGTTTTACCTTTGGACTTTGCCTCTGAAATGGAAGTCAAAACTACTCAGCAGGGCAAAGCAGCAGGCTGTGGCTAAAGAGGGCTCTACATTGTCAGATAGCCACTGGAAGACATCACACTGAAGTCATTGAATTTTGGCAGGAAAGCTCAGTAGGTAAAATTTGAATTTTGCACCCAGAGAAGGGCCCTTTGCTGGCAGTATACTTTTCATGCATTCGCCTGGTGGTAATTTCTACCTTCGGACTTAATCACTTTTTGGATCTCTGGTTCCTTCAGTGGGGCTGGTCTACAGGCTTCTGCCGAAGAAGGCTTCACGAGGCCTTACAGCTGAAAAGGAAAAGCTCTGATTGTCAGCAACTTGAGCTGCAGTGCACCCTTCATCTTCAGGTTGGTCCAGGTCCTCCTGAGATCTCGAACCCCAAAATTTCTAAGTCCCAGGTTTCAGGAAGAGTAAGGACGAGTACACTTTGACACCAGCCACAGGTTCACCACCTTGTGGACAGCACTGGGGGGCAAGGCTCACACAAGCATTGGCCATCACCAGTGTCCAAGACTGGTCCAGTTGGAACCGGTCAGCTGAGCAGTGGCAGAAAAGGCCTTGTGTAGCTTGTTGTGTCTCTTTAGCTTGAACAGGAGGTCAGCCTTATGACCCTTGTAGTCCACGTCTTTGACCTGGGCACCAAAGACAGAGCAGGTCCAGTCTTCTTGTCCCTTCTCAGGTCACAGATAGCAGGTCCAGACATCTTCTGTTCTTTCACTGGTCAAGAAAATGCCCATAGGAGGGCACTGGGAATTTTACATTTGTGCCTGGCACCAGTCTGTGTGTTGGGGAAACTCCTTGCCACCCCCTACAAATAGGATGAAAGTTCCCAGGGGTGACTCTACCCACTTTTGCAACATTTTCTGGGTACTCTTCTGTAAATAATCCCACAGTCCCTCTCTACACTGAACACCAAAATGGCAGAATCTTTCCTGACTTGTGCAGAGCACCTGAGCCCATCCCAGAGGTGTGGTCAGGGGAAGGGGCAACCCCTCCTCTGTGGTCACTCTAAACCAGTTCTGAGGACAGCTCCTCTCCTATAAGGATTGGTGCCTGGCTCACTTGAGGTAACAAATGAGGGCCCTACCCGAGTGTCAGCTAAATTTGCCTGTGACAGTGTAGGCCTAGTTGATGTTAATCAAGTTTCTGGGCACAGGCAGATGGTTATCCTGCCAGATGAACAGAACACCTCCCCACACTCAAGGACTTTGTCTCAGCTCTGGAAGCGTTTACACCTCAAGCGCATGGAAATGAGCCTCTTGCTGCTTTAGGCAGAGAAAAGATAGCTTTCTAAAAATAACTTTTCCAAAATCTGTATCACAAATCTGAATTCACCAGGGAATTGGGCTTGTAATAAATATTTCAGAAAGTCTAAAAAAGAAATTTGTAACTGTTTTCTAACTGGAGATAACAATATTAAATATAATATTGTATACCACTTCTTCAAGGAACAGTCTTTACTGTTACAGTGAAATTAGCTTTTGGGGCATTCACACTGTGAGGACATGTTGAACATTAAAGTTTTACATACTCTAGTGTTTAAATACCAGACACACAGACTTGTGGGCATGAAGTCCTACTTAGAGGTGAATTTTAATTTTAAAAGGAAGGGTTAGGCCTATCAAATGGGTTATTTTACAGGACAAAGTTACAGTTTAAAATTGCACAACCAGGCTACAGAGAGTATGTCTGCGGTCATGTTTACACTGTCATTGTAGTGGATGGCACAGTTGATCCTGCAGTCCTTAACTTATAGGCCCTTGGCACATTTTTGTATCATATGCAAGGGATGTATAGGTAAGTTAAATATGTCAATGCCAATTTAATCATGTTCAAAGGGGAACACAGGTACATTATCACTGGTTAGCAGAAGTCACATGCAGAGTTCTACAGCCAGCAAGAACAGACAAGGCAAAACTCGGGGGGGTGCACCACATCACATAAAATATGGTTATTCCCATACTCAAAGGACCAAGCAGAGTAACAATCTCTTCATTTCCTGACCAAATACATCTAGAAAACAGTTGCCCCTCCTTTCCTTTCTCACCTTTCCTTTCGCTTGCAACCACATTTCCTTCAAACTCCTCAATAGTCTAAATAGGGCCCTCCCTCCTATAACTTACTCTATGCCGCGTCCTCTAAATATCACTCAAATGTAAAGGGGTGCTCAATTCCTGTAAAATATGGATCATTATCATAGATGGAGCACAACAATATTGGTCACAGTATGCTGATTCTCTGAGAATCCTCAGCAAGACAGCTAAAGATAATAGGATTAAATTACTGTAGGAAGCTGGCTCATATATACTATACCAAAACGAGGTATAGTGTGCACAGAGTCAAGTGGAACCCCAAAGGTAGGCAGAGGTAAAAGTAGATAGCACCTTACTCTCTATTTGTGGTAGTGTGGGCGAGCAGTAAGGCTTTATCAAAGGGTAGTGTTAAGCATTTGTTCCTCCGTCAATATTGTGTTGTGACTGTACTGTACTATACACTATATGTTTTGTATGTCCTACAGCCCTGATGAAGTCCACTGAAGCTGGACGAAACGCGTTGGCTGCTTGGCTGTTTTTACTATGAATGAAGAATAAAAGAGACTGAATAATAACAAATATTTACAGACCTAATTATTGCATGATCTAGAATTGGTGGTGCAACCCACATTTGTGACAAATCTATTATTGGTCTTGGAGACTGCTCTCTGGAAACGGCGGGAGCGGTGGAGGTGCACACCGTCAGAGTAAAATACTCATTGGACTCTTTGTGGGGGATTTGTTATTTTGGGGGAGGTGCGTCACGTACACACCGAAGTGACGTTGTTAGGCTTGCTGTTTCAGGTTTTGTACAATACAAGCAAGCTGAATGAAAATGTCTTTGGTACAGGTTTGTAAATCTTTTCAATACAGTGGAAATTACTATTAGATTACTTTTGATTACTTTTCAGATTACTTTATGGATTACTTCTTCTACTCAGTGTGATATGCCTAGATATCACGCTGGGACATTTCTTAGAGAAAAGGTAAGTAAAGCAGTTTTTAGTTATTTGCAGTTTTTCAAGTTCTCATACAAAACCAACTCCACACTTAGAACAATTTTCAAGGAAAAACAGTCAATGTATTCCTATGGAGAAAATGTGGTTATCGGTTAACAGGTAAGTACTTAGTTGTGGGAGTTGGTATTCTGGGGTAAGAACCATGGTTCCCCCAGGGTCAAGGATGCACTCTCAAAGCACCCTCAGCGACACTAGGGCGGACGGGTGCAGAGTGCTGAGGCCCAATGTTATCCAATGGGGGATAGGGCACCTCCGGTTGGTGGCTGCTCACGAGCATGCCACTGGGTTGTGGGAGCAAAGCTCCTGGTGTTAGGCTCAGGGCAAAGGGGGATCCAAGTTCGCACCCAAAGTACAGCTGCAGCGGTGCAGGGGTGGCTGGGTGCAGGGTGCTGTTTTGGCATTGGGTGCCCTTTTGTTTTCAATGGGGATTCTCCGATTGCAACAAAGACTGCAGGCTCGGGACGAAGATCTTCTGGAGGTGACCACTGGTTGGAGAGGTAAGTTGGGATGCCTGTGGTTGCTGTCACACCGTCGGTTGGGCTACCCAAGGCCGTGGACGTCGGGTGCAGGGGTGTCTTTAGGCATCAGGTTTTCTTACCAGCTTTAATTGCGGTCAGGGGGATCCTCCAGAAAGAGGCTGCAGGCTTCGCTTGGAGATTCGGGGCAGGTCAGAGATCACCAGATCTCGGGTCAGGATCACCGGGGAAACTTCTTCGTGGTGTTGGGCCACTTGAACTCAAGCCGTAGGCGTCGGGTGCAGAGTGGTGCAGACTCGTGGATTTGGCTGGTGCCAGAGACTCTGGGTGAGAAAATCTGGTGCTCATGGGAAACAAAGTCTTTGACTTGGAAGGCAGGGCAGGTCCTCTGGGTTCTTGAGGTTGCTGGCTGCAGGACACACAGGGATTTCCCTGGAGCAGGTTCGAAATAGGAGCAGGCCGGTGGGGTTGGGGCCAAGTCAGTGGGCGTCCTCCTCTTCTTAGTTTCAGCAGGGGTGCTTTGGTCCTTCTTCTTCTCTTCTTCTTGTTGATTCTTGTCTGAGGAGGCAAGGTTCAGGGTTGCCCCTAAATACTAGATTTAGGTGCGTTACAGGTAGGTAAAGGTTGGGACCAATGGGTCCCTTCCTTGGAGTGGGTACACCCCCTATTATGCCACCCTCCAGTGGGAGGGGGCATATGCCTCACTCTGGTTGGCTAGGACTGAGAGTTGTGCTTCACCTTGCCTCCCCCACCTGAGGGGTGGGGTTGGCAAGGTGGGCACACCTCCAATCCTCACTTGGTTTTCCCACCGATTCTCCTGCCCAAAGTGGGGGTCAGAACCAGTGGGTACCAGTTTCTGGAAACAGTAAAGGCCTGGGGTAGCTCACAAAGGCAGCAAGCCTTTGAAGCTTCCCCTTCGTGGAGACCGGCCTTCATGGGGGAGGAGGCTTGGCACCTTGTCCTAGGATGTGCATTGTTTCAGAACCCCGAGAACAGCAGGTTATCGACCCAGGGGTTCAGAAACATGTCTGGTGGTGGCAGCTGGCGAGCAGCCACTCAGCCTGGACACTAGTGTTAGGTCGTTTTCAGGGGGCATCTCTAAGATGCCCTCTGAGTGCATTTTTCATTAAATCCCACACTGGCTTCAGTGTGGGTTTAATGTGCTGAGAAGGTTGATAACAAACTTCTCAGTTTTCAGTAAAGCCATTATAATGCTGTGGAGTTCGTAATGACAAACTCCCAGTACCATATAATTTTAATGGCATTACTGCACTTACAATATCTAAGAATTGGCTTAGACTCTGTAGGAGTACAGGGCTCCTGCACCTGTACCCTTACCACTGGTATAGTGCACCCAGCTAGAGGGGTGGCTGATCTATGCCAGGGCAGTGGGTTGTAGGCATGGCACACAGGGATGTGTGCTATGTCGACTCTTCGCTTTGTTCTGCACCAAAACATGCAGCCTGCAATGGCAGTGTGTGTGTATAAAGGTACAGGGCTTCTAAGGGTGGCACAATAAGTGCTGCAGCCCTTAGAGGCCTTCCTAGCCACAGTGCCCTTGGTACCTGTGGTACTATTTACAAGGGACTGACCTGTGGCCAAAGAGTGCCAATTGGGTTTTGTTTTTAATGCAGTTTAGGGAAAGAACAGACGCCCTGTGTACCTGTTTGGCAGGAACCCATGGCACACTCAGTCAAAGTACATCAGCAGTTTTGCAGAACGTGGGGGCAACCATGCAAAAAGAGGTCACTTTCTTACAATTACTAGCTAGAAAAATAGATTCTCTTTGGCTTTCCAAATCACTCCATGAATATCTTGGTCCCATTTTGTGCTCATAACGGATCCTCATAAAGTGTGACAGTGCTTACGCTAATGCCTGCTTATGTGGGAAGAATACAGTGTTATAATTAGCAGGAATAAAGATCCTCTATCCAACAGACCTTAACATAAACATACCCGCCCTAGTACCTCAATAACTTGATCTGTGATCCCAGATATCCGCATGATCATTTCCTGCATGTTGTCATAGAGCATAGCCTTACTTACAATATTGGCAAATAGAAGAATGATTTTAGGAAAATAGTGGTTTCAGTTGATGCATCGTTATCTTCATTTCATGGATCACTCACATTCTCTGATTGAGAAGATCCTGCCTCGTGCTCATTAGATAATTTCGATGAAGTAACATTTTCTGTCACGTTTGTTCTACATAGATTTGTATTCAAAGTAAGGTGCATAAGAACCATCCAAAATTGCATGCATTGTAGCAGTACAAGCTCCACTTGGCTTTTTGAGCAAGAGCCCTAGTCATTCACAGGATTATTTGAATTTGCTGTGCCATTCGCTGTTTTTGCATGAAATACAATTTAGACTGTTAGGCCTTCCAAAATATTGTGTTTTTTAACAACTGTAAGAAGGCTGGCTACATATCAGAACAAAACTAACACTGACCTGTGCAATCTTATTAGAAAAGTTACAAGCATAAGCAGGCAGCGGCAAGGTCTGTACAGCGCTCGCTGCTGTGCAGAAGGAGAACGCAATTCTAGGCAAGCAATGACTAGTGTAAATACAGTTTTAAACTGCTTTTAAACCCTCATATATTGTCAAATCTTTTGTAGCACAAAACTTTAGATTTTACTTGCTTTTATTATACCTACTTGTGGTTACTCTTGACCCTCGACATTAGTCCTAGCCCTGTTCCGCTGCGGCTGTTGGTGCCGTTTGAGCGGAGGGCGGGACTTAGCTTCTTTACACACTTCCGGTCACGGAAGTTGGCAGACCAGCCTCGGCAGCTCTCTGCCTATTTTAATCGCATGCTGCAGCGGACGCACAGCATAAGCAGGCAGCGGCAAGGTCTGTACAGCGCTCGCTGCTGTGCGGAAGGAGAACGCAATTCTAGGCAAGCAACGACTAGTGTGAACACAGTTTTAAACTGCTTTTAAACCCTCATATATTGTCAAATCTTTTGTAGCACAAAACTTTAGATTTTACTTGCTTTTATCATACCTACCTGTGGTTACTCTTGACCCTCGACGTTAGTCCTAGCCCTGTTCCGCCGCGGCTGTTGGTGCTGTTTGAGCGGAGGGCGGGACTTAGCTTCTTCACACACTTCCGGTCACGGAAGTAGGCGGACCAGCCTCGGCGGCTCTCTGCCTATTTTAATCGCATGCTGCAGCGGACGCGCAGCGGGTGCGCCGCTGGCACGCCGAAGGTGCACAAAAGGCAAGCCCGTCTGCGCCAGTCTGCGCCAGTCTGCGCAGTGCCCGCGCACAGCGCCAGCCACTATGCCGGTTTCTACCCAGATGACACCGGCAGATTTAGATGCCAGTACTCAAAGGAAGCCTTGCTACAACTTAGACCCACAGGTAATCCCTGCCTGGGTGCTCTCTTTGATCCTCAACTGAGTTCAGTGGAAAAACACTGCCTTCACTTCTCCAACGTGTTTCACCTTCTTACGCTGTCACAAGCAAGACGATGGAGTTTTACTCAAAGAACTCCAGAACAGAGACAGATAAAAACTCGCTGCGCACTCCTGAACACAAGGACGCCAAAAACGCTCTTGTCAAAAACGCTCTGGCTTTCCATGACTTCATGGATGACCATCAAATCGATTTGGCCTTTGTTACAGAAACCTGGGCCGATGTCTCCTCCGAACCCAATCTCCTAGGGGCTCTCCCTGAGGGTTTTAAAATCCTCAGGAAAGACAGAGTAGGGAAAAGAGGCGGAGGCATAGTGCTAATAGCCAGAAATGGTTTCAAAACATGGTTTAAACCAATCTTGGACAACACATAGTGTGAAGCAGCAATTTTTAAAATTGGGCTTGATAGTCAGAACACTTTTAATGGCACATTACTTTATCGTCCTACTAAAACTGGCTTTCTAAATTCAATAGGTCAACGTCTGGAGAACAAAGCAGACCAGTCCAATTTCTCTATTTTGGGTGACTTCAACTTCCACCTGGAAAATAGTGCAGACAGGGATACCCGAGCCCTTATTGATCATATGGCCAGTGCAGGACTTAGTCAGTTGGTCAAAGGGGCCACACACTCGGCCGGGCATTGCTTGGACGGGATCTTTTCGGATCATCCCAACCTAGTATGGACCAGACCATTGTCACTAATCTGGTCGGATCACAAGGCAATTATGTTTGAAATTGCCCTGCCGCCTAAAAGGCCCTCTAAACCCTCTGATAAAGTTATCAGTTTTCGACCCTGGAACAAGGTAAAGGTAGAAGAGCTAAACAAAGTGCTTACCTATTCCCTACAGCCTGCCCCTGCAGACCTGGACGAGGCAGTGATGAGCTATCACTCCTGGGTGGACTCCGCAGGCCAGCAGCTGGCTCCACCAACTACTCTGAGATCAGTCAGGCAATCTCCGTCAGAACCATGGTTCAATGAGTCATTGAGAACTCAAAAACAAATATGCAGAAGACTTTTTTATTACAAGATGGCCGACAGGTGAGGAGCTCCGACCGGGAGCTCCCTGACTAGGGATTGCCTTTTTGGCTCTCCCCTGGAATCTACCCCCCTGGAACTTCTACACCCCTAGGGATCGATGGACTGTTGCCCTCTGATTTCTACTATTCCCTCGATCGAATTTTAACTGATGATTCAACAACTCCTGAGGAACATGAAAACCTACCATCAGCGGAGCCCCAGCAACATGGCCGATGCCCGGTGGAGCTACCTAGGTAGCTATAGAGGAGATTGGCTGTGGATCTCCCTCTGGCGTCACCTACCCTCTGGACTTGGGCACTGTTTCTTGTCTCCCCGCTGCGTTGCCTTTCTTCCCTTGCCTTCCGATGAGATCCGAAAATTTGCCGATGGCGGATCCTGTTCAGCGCTGAAATGGATGAAAAAACAGCTGCCTACAACTAAACACCAACAAAACAGAAGTACTCATCATGGGCCCAAACCCCGACGCCTGGAACCACACCTGGTGGCCCCCGCCATCGGAAGCCCGCCCACCCCGACAGACCACGCACGCAACCTGGGAATCATCCTGGACTCCGAGCTCAAAATGGACCGCCAGATCAACTCTGTCTCGTCCTCCTGCTTCCACACCCTTCGCCTCCTACGTAAGACCTTCAAATAGATCCCCCTCGAACACAGAAAGACCGTCACTCACACCCTGGTCACCAGCAGACTCGACTACGGCAACGCACTCTACGCCGGAATAAACAAAAACCTCACCGCAAGCTACAGAACATCCAGAACGCCGCCACAAGACTGGTCCTCGACCTGCCAAGACACTGCCACATCTCCCAGCACCTGCGCACACTCCACTGGCTCCCCATCGCAGCTAGAGTCACCTTCAAGATGCTCACCCACGCTCACAAGGCCCTCCACGACACCGGACCAGCATACCTGAACAGCCGACTCAAATTCCACGCACTCCAGAGGACACTACGATCAGCCCAGCTCTCCTACACCGAGGTCCCCCACACCAGAAAGACCAGATCGCGAGGCCACTCCTTCTCCTTCCTCGCAGCCAGAGCCTGGAACGCCCTTCCGCTCCATCTCAGACAGACAACATCGCTCCCCATCTTTGCAAGAAACCTCAAAACCTGGCTCTTCGACAGACCCCCCCCTTGATGGACTGGAACCTGCTAACCCCCCCCAGCGCCTTGAGACCCCTACGGGGGAGTAGTCGCGCTTAACAAACGCCTGATTGATTGACCGCTGCCGATGGCCAGTTGAGCTGCATTGGTGGCTGTTGAGGAGATGGCTGGGGATTACCCTTCTGGCCATCACCTGCCTTCCGGGCTTGACCAATGTTGCCTGGCACCCCGCTACGCCTTTTTTGGGAAAACGGCTAGGATGCACGAGTCTTGTTCCCCGACAAAGCAGCATCGAGTAACCCGCGTCGCTGCTGCCCTGTACCATGGAGCTTGTTCTCCCTTTTCGTTTCCGAGTGAGCACGCCCTCCTGACCCCACAGCTTCCTTTCTCTTCCGGGACTGCTGCCTGGGCGCCCGCGCTGACTTACCCGGACTATACAGCCTGTTTAATGGAGGCACTGCTGCCCTTGTAGCCCCGTGCGTATGTTTATTACAACCCGAGAGAGATTGGCGATTTCCAGCCTTCCTCCCGCCAGATCCTGTGGCTACCTTCCCCATTTAGCCCTGCTCCATGGGGTAGGTTCCCTTGTTGGCTTTTCGATCGGATTTTTGTATACCTGCAATCCCGCCATTTACAAAGACTTGGGGTCCATGACCTGGATCCTCCATCTTGGCGGCTTCAACACACTCCCTGATTGATTCTTGCCGCTGGTCAGCACCTTGTTTCCACCTCACTGACATTTGCCTTAAGTCGGCCCCCACCTGGGACACCTACACCCCTCTTCTTGTTTGGTCACGGTGAGGCACCCTTTCACCCCCTCCTTCGGACCCGTTCCTTTTCTAATGGGATCCGTCGCAGTGAGGGAGTCCGTCACTGGATGTTATGATTTCTGGATCCCCTCCGGTTTGTTGACTCACTTCTCTGACTTTTTGTGTCCCCTGAAGTACTATCATTCATGTCCGGCCTACCTGACCCGATCTGCATCCCAAACCCATTTCCTATTCCCCCTCTACCTTCTATGCTCTAGAGGACTTGTTTCTATGTCATTTTTGCCAGTAACTGATGTAATTTTGTAACACCGTTCCGTTTTCTCTGTTATGCTTTGCTCTAGTAACTGATGTAACTATGTAACACTGTTCTTGTTTAATGCTAACCTCAAGTAAAGCGCTCTGATACCTCTGGGTCTAGCCAGCGCTATATAAAACTCTTCAAATAAAAATAAAAATAAATACTAGAAAGGAATTGGAGGCTAGATAGCGATGCTCAGACCAAAACAGACTACAGACTAGCCATCCAAGCATATAAAAACCTTATCCTGAAGGCAAAGTCAGCTTACTTCAAGGAAAAAATAGAAGCAGCCATTGGCTGCTCCAAAATACTATTTTCTGCTATTAAAAAACTCTCCAAACTCCCAGAATCCCAAGATCATGAAAGAAGCCAACAATTTTGCAATTAGCTAGCAGACTCTTTCCAACAATAGGTTAAACAGGTCTTCGATGCATTTTTGCCCCAATCGAACCAATACTCGTTGCCCCACAAGAACTCGGGTGATAGTTTTGGATCTCACTCAAACCCGGATAGCTACTCCATACCTACTTCCTCATCCTTTCTGCCCATCACTCTTGACCAGATTACCAAACTAATTCTCTTAGTAAAATCCGGATCTCCCCTCGACCCATGCCCACCGAAAATTCTTCATTCAGTCCCCGAGATCATAGCCTCTTCACTCTGGCCTATCTTCAATCTTATGGTCTCCTCAGGGCGCTTCCCCACTGAATGGAAGAAAGCTTCCATTCTGCCACTTTTGAAGAAATCCAATCTGGATCCTAAGGACCCTCTAATTATAGACCCATCTCTAGGTTGCCTTTCCCAGCAAAGATAATAGAAAGGTTTCTAAATGAATAATTATCCACTTTTCTTTTGGATGGTGACATCTTGGACCCTTCACAATATGGATTCCGGGCCCATCACAGCACCAAACTAGCACTAATAACGGCCACGGAAGAGCTTAGGAAAACTCTTGATAGGGGGAGCGCCGCACTTATCCTGTTAGATCTCTCAGCGACTTTTGAGACGGTCAACCACGATGTGTTGGTTGACCGCCTCGCTTCGCTGGGAATCAGGGATAAAGCGCTCTTCCTGCTCAGTTCCTTCCTGTCTAATAGATCTCAAATGGTGGCTCACGATGCATTTGTTTCCCCGGCTTTCTCACTCCCATGTGGAGTCCCACAGGGTTCATCATATAGCCCCACACTTTTTAACCTGTATGTCACTACCCTGGCTAAGCTAATAAGACACTACGGTTTCACCCTGGTGTCCTATGCGGATGACACGCAGATCATTGTGTCAATCAACAGCTCGTCCACTGATACTGCGTCCCGTTTCAAAGACTGCATGGGCCACATAGGAAAATGAATGCAGGATAACTGTTTAAAACTTAATTCATCTAAAATGGAAGTTATGCTTTTTGGCAACCCGTCCCTGATTTGGTCAGACAGTTGGTGGCCCAATCACATGGGCCCCCTTCCGATACCTGCTAGCAAAGTAAAACATCTCAGGGTTTTCTTCGACACTAAGCTGTCCTTCGAAACTCAGATCAATCATACTACAGCGGCATGCTTTTTTTTCTCAAAATATTGAAAAAGTACTTCCATTTATCCCATTTGAGCTAAGGAAAACAGTGGTCACAGCGCTAATTGCATCTAGGCTGGACTACTGTAACGCTCTATTTACCAGTGCGAGCAAGCGCAGCATACACAAACTTCAAATGACTCAAAATGTGGCAGCAAGAGTCCTGTTTGGGCTCTCTCGCTATGATTCGGTCTCCAGGGCTCTCACGGAGCAACACTGGTTGCCCATCAGCAAACGTATTCAATTCAAAACGTTATGCAAGCTTTTAAAGCCAGACACAGCCTTGGTCCGTGGCAACTGTCGCAATGTTTCAAATCCTACACTCCAGCCAGACCACTCAGATCGTCAGATAGCGGTAATCTGATTATCCCCAAGGCACACAAAGTAAAATGGGGAGGAAAAAGTTTTGCCTACACCACCACCAAACTCTGGAATTCCCTTCCGATATCCCTAAAAAAGAATCCAATTTGCTTACATTCAGGAAGGGTTTAAAAACCTGGCTATATTAGGGCGCTTCTACTGTAATACCTCTGCATGTATGCTCATTAAGCGCCTAGACTCCTCCAGGTATATGCAGCGCTATACAAATTCTTCATTTCATTTCATTTCACAACAGTATGGTCTTCTTAACCCTAACCCACACTGATCAATATTAAGCATTCCTTACATTTTATCAGGCACCCCTTTTCTAATTAAAGTGATACATGATTTCAGACACCTGGGATAGTTCATGGTTGCCTCAAAAGTTATCAGATGGCCCATATTTTTAAAGAGCCAAGTGTGGACTTAGAAAACCCAATATTTTTTACTCTGTTTCAGCTCTCTCATTCATAGGAAAAATCTGCACAGCGAAACAACAAAAATTTACATCAAAGACTACAATGTTTTCGATGAGCTCCTGTCAGGCTTTAGTTATGGCTGAAGTACAGCGAAGGCAATATTACACATTGGTAATGTTTTGCGGCTCATCATTGACAAAGGAGAGTCTTGCCTCCTCCTTCTGCTCAACCTGTCCGCAGCATTTGGCATGGTTATAACTCCCTTCTAAACATTTTAGAAGTTCAGATGGAAATCAGTAGTACAGTGTTAGATTGGTTTGAATCATATCTCAACAATAGCTCTGAAGGAATAAAACAGTCAATCTCCAACCCTTCACAAAAGGACCTAAAGGTTCCATTATCTCCTCTACACTCTGCAGTCTATGCAAGGAACCCCTTTGTGTGCTCCTGAGGCAATCCATCATTTCTGTCCATCTTTATGCGAATGACACTCAGCTTTCTATTAATGTTTCATTGCTAAAATATATAGCATATCTTACTAAAATCCTGGAAGACTCAAAATTATCTCAAATTGAAGCCCCAAAAATTGAGATCTTTCTGATTTCATCCCCTTCCTTTCACTGCAATGCTGAGACCCATACCTGGCAAGACAAATGACAATTAGTGGTCTTCAAACCTTCCATTGAAGAAATGTCAAAATCACTGGATTTCATTTTCAATAGGGACCTCAGTCTGGGAGTGCCCATTAATGTTTAAGATAAAGGGACACAATACAAAATAAGACTTCTCTGGAGAATCAAATTCCTTACCAATTCAAATGAAGAGTGGTCCAATTCTTACTCCAATCAAGATCGCCCAGCTTTACCAGAATCCCCTAGCGCCAAGAAAGCTGTCCTCGAAACGGCACCTAGGCTGATATGTGGGACAAGAAGATCTGACTGCATCCCTCTAATCCTAATCATACAAAACAGTATTCAGATAAAAGCCAGATGTTTATTCAAGTTGGCCTGTACAGTTCATAAGGCCTTACAGAGTAAGACAACAAAGTTCTCAGAACAAAGGTTGATAAATTCGGGTGGATCTTATCACCTGAAAGTATAAACTCATTCCTTCTCGAAAATCTTCCCTTTGACAAATCAAAAATTCTGAAACAAGTATTCTCATGGAATGTTGCCTCAGTTCTCGATTCCACTCGAAATAGGAAAACATCCATTGTACAACAGCGCTTCAGAGTTTAACTAGATACTTTGGCTAGCCATCCAGAAAAAGCTTGAAATGAATGTTAGAAAACAAACTTACTTGTGATTTTGACAATTCTAATTAACTGAATACTATTTGGTACCACTTTAACTCATACCTTATATACATTCAAAGATGCCCGTAAATCTCTTGAACTTATGTAAAATGCTCTGCTACCCTGGGCGGTTTTTGTTTGTGTAGGAAAAAAATGATTGAATAAAAAACCTCATTGTGCATCATGAATTACACCCTTTGGCAGTTACTGAATTATTGCTGTTAACTGCTTAATACCTAGGGCCAGATTCACAAACCTTTTGTGTTGGTTTTGTGTAACAAAAGTTACGTAAACATGCTCAAAACGTTTTTCTGTTGGATGTACTTTCCAGCGCGAAACTTGTTTTGCATTGGAAAGTTCCTAAAAGTAACCAAAGCAGCGCAAAGCATTGCACTTTACTGTGAGCCAGAGAGGCATTACATGGGTGGTAAAGGGGCATTCCAATGCGAGCACCCATGGTTATTGATGCAAAACCCTATCTACTAACAATAGTAGACAGGGTTTTGAGCCCAAAACAAAATGCCACTTTGATGCAGGCGTCAAAAGGAGTATTGCTTTTATTCCTCCTTTATCTTCCAGCTTTGCATGTGTGCTGCACTATAGAGCACACTTACAAAGTGCCTTATTACGATGTCAGGCGGATTCACGTCCGCCCAACACCATTCCGGCGTCAGGACCGCTCCGGAATCGGGACCGACCGACCCGAATACTCACATTTCCCTATGGGAGCTTGTGCTGCAGCCATAAACCGGTCGTAGCACAAGCTCCCATATAGAAATGGAAGAATCTGTTCATCCCAGCACCGTGGACCTCAGGGAGAAGGGAGCCCTGCTAGGTGCCCCCAAAGTCACTTTCCCTCAGGCTTTCTATGTCTGAAAGCCCGACATGGAAAGCCTGCCAGAAACCAACATCGTAATCCCAACGGCGGAAACACCGTCCACAGGGATTACGGTGGGGCCTCTGACTGGCCGACAGACTCCTTGAACCCGTCAGAATCCAGACGGAATGACCGGCCGGTTTCAGTATTTTGACCGCCTGCATTGTAGGCTTTCCAAGTCACATCGTATTGAGGCCCAAAGTAGGAAAAGTTTTACTGATTGTCTAGGCATAGAATTTTGTACTGAAAGGGGTACCCTTCCAGTTCAAAACCTATGCTATACTCATGTAGACACCTTTGGATTATGGTGCAAAGGTATGTGTGTGACACTTGACTGTCTGATTGTGGGCCAGCGCTACTGAAAGGCGAGAAGAGTGCCATTTCTCCATAGACATGGTGCTGTCCTTCTCTCTCCCTGTCACACAATGCAGCACAGCAGATTTGGGTGCTGCACTGCTTTGTTCAACAGGGTCGTAAATCTGGCCCTCGATACTGCACCTGCACCCTCCTCAGCCACAAGTTTCACCGTCCCAATTGCCCATCTTGCCATGGGATTGAGGTAGCCTTATCAACAATGAACACTATGAGGGTCTCTCCTCTTTTCTACTTACTCCCTTCCCACATGTGGACATTGTGGTAGTATTTATCTTGTGAGTTTCCTAGGAATGCTTTCTCTCTTTTTTTGTGTTACTTGCCACTGAGCAATAATATTCACTTTGGTGTTCATTTAGTCATCTCCTAGAAACGTAAGCTACCACTACTTCAAATACTTAATATTTTCTTAGTCAGAGACTTGAATATATGGGCAGACTGCCCAGACCTTACGAAGGTCAAAACTCTTTTCAAACCCCTTCAGTCTGATGCACCTAACTGGACATTCTCTGGGCCTTGTGTTTTTTTATCATGAGGGTCTCATTATGGTGCGTATTGCCTTCTGGCTGACCTCACCTCTGGACCAATGACTCAGAAATATTTTTACAGAATCAGCCCTCTTGTCCAGTAATGCTTTATGACTTTAATAGCCCCTGACTTAGATTGTAGCCCAAGCTTGCCACACGAGGATGAGCCATTCAATAATCAAATAAAAGGGATTCTGGCAGCTTAGAAGCATGACATGCTGGGCCTTCATTGCCTGTGTAATGGGAATAGTAAACTTTATTGTTTCCTGATTACATGGATAGAAGAATCTGGTGCCAGTATTCAAGTAGGTTCTTTATTATCTACAGAAGAGCATCAGTAAACAGGGCAACCACAAACCCTACAACATGTCCTCTTCTCCTCCAGTCCGTGCTCCTCAACTGTCACAGAATGCGGCAAGAAGATTCCACATTCTAACACAGCTCCAGAGGCACAGACTAAGGAGCGCGAGGTGCATGAGAGGAAAGACATAGCACACCACCCCCTTAATAATAACACAAGAAGAACACATTAAATGTCTAACTAAAACAAAACCTAGAAAAATAAAAACAGCAAAGATAATAAAAAATACACAGGGCCTCATTTATGAAAAGTGTTGCATCGCTGTGGTAAAACAGCTATGCAACCCTTTTCAGTGCACCCTCCGTGCGATACCATGGATGCGCCATATTTACTGTATGTCGCAAGGATTGACAGATACGTCAGGAACCCTGACGCATCTGTTGGCGCAAAAATGGAGCATTGCTGGAATGTATCTGGAAACAGACAGACACAAATGCAGCAATGTGTCATTTCACATGGGGAGAGCCCCATGTGAAAAGGCCTGCATCACCCCTTATGCCTGCTTCACTCATTCACCAGTGTATTAGCTCTCTCCACTCGGCCATTACTCTAGGGGAGATAGAAACTACGGGGCAGATTTACAAGAAAGTGACGCATCTGTAGAGATGCATCACTTTCCCTGCGCCACCCTGACACCCTGAGAAACCCTTGCGCCACCATGGATGCGCCGTATTTACAATACGGCGCACCATGGAGCAAGGATTGACAGATGCGTCATAAATTCTGACGCATCGGTTGGCGCAAAAGTCACGCATTGCTGGAGTCGTGTCACAAGCACGACGCAACTCTAGCAATGCATGGGGAGGCCTATCCTCATTGTTCTGCGTCACTCCTTACGCCTGCTCCAAGCAGGCGTAAGGTTTTGACGCAGTGGTGTCCTAGAGTGGCGCAGTGAAATCTTGCAGATTTCACTGCGTCACTTCTACGAGGCTTTCTTGCGTGGGAACGCCCACCCTGCATACATTATACCTGACGCAGGTATAATGTGATGCAGGGCTTTACAACATGACGCATCTCCCTAGATGTGTCACGTTGTAAATGGGCCGCATTTTTATGCCACCGCTGCGTCATAAAAAGTGACGCAACAGCAGCAAAAAAATGACGCAAGGGGCTTGTAAATCTGCCCCTACATCTTTTGTGTTTGATACCAGCACCTCTCAAAAATCCCACCATATCATCCGACACAAACTGCACCCCGTTGTCCGATATCACCTCAGATGGAAACCTTCTCTTGAAAATACATGTGTTAAGAAAGTTATTACTGTTTTAGTGTTTTCATCACCCACAAACTTCACTTCTATCCATTTCGACAAATGGTCAGTCAGTACACTGGCAAATCTTTGACTAAGATGCAACATTCTGAAAGGACCAAGAAAATCCAGACTCACTCTACTCTAAACATTGTCTGGACTGCCAACTTCCACCATGGGAGGAGTAGCACTCTTAAGGCTTTTATCATTTTGTAACCAGACTGAACATTTTCTAACAAATTTCTCAACATTTCTGTCCATACTAGGCCACCAATAGTTTTCCCTCAACCTCTTCTTATTGAGAGTCTTTCCTAGATGGCCCTCATGATCCAACTGCGACAAATTACTTCTGATGTTACATGGTAGATTCAATGTGTCCTCTCAAAAAAAAAGACATGCTTCAAGTGCTAACTCTGACTGTAACTTGCTTTATGGTTGCAAAGTGATACGTAATTGTTTTTTTTCTAGGCCACGCTTTCGTCATGTGTTCCACAACATTTTTCAAAGTACTGTCCTGATCCAATTCCTTCTCCACACATCTTCACTGATACATTTGATTTTACCCCACACAATGCTTGCTACCAAACAGTCTTCATCCTGTTGACCAAATAATTCTTTCTCTAAGTCATCACCTAAGCATGGTAGGCGAGACAGGCAGTCAGCTTTTATATTTCTGCCACCAGCAATATATTGTACCTCAAAATGATATTCCAACAGCTTCACACTCAACCTGATCAATTTTGCCGAGGCTTTTGTGGAACGAACATTAGAATCACTGATAATTTGCACCAAAGGCTCGCGATCGGTTTGTAAAAGAAACTTGGCTCCCCACTCATAACCTTTGAATTTTTCATCCGGCAACACACAAGCCAGCATCTCCCTTTCAATTACCCCACAGAGACACTTGTGCAGTTTGAGTGTGCATGACGCAAAATCAAGAATGCATTCAGCACTGTCTCTCCCTTGGGATAGGACTGCACCAAGGCCCACCCACTGGCATCAACAGTGATACTCAAAGGTTTCCCAGGACAATATGGAGACATGAGAAAATAATTTTGTTTGAGAATTCCCCCAAACAAATGTTGAATTCTTTTTTAACAAATTAATTAGTGGTTCAGCTTTGGTGGCAACATTTTGAATGAATTAGGCATAAATCTCACACGTACCTAGAAATGCTAGAAGCTGCTATTGATCAGCCAGAGTCGGAACTTCATCAATATCCTTGAGTAACCCAGGGTGTGGTGAAATGCCATCCCCTGACACCACATGACCAAGGAATTGAACTCTGCTGACACAAAATTCACATTTGTCCCACCTTAACTTGAACCCCCTGGCTCTGAGTGTAGAGAGAACAGCATTGAGTCTTAACACATGTTCAATATTATTTTCACCATACAGCAAAATGCCATCTTGGGAAACCAAGACTCCCTAAAAATCTTTCAGTACCTCTCCAATGACTTGTTGAAACACAGCCACATCCAACGCGAGGCCAAAAGGCATTCTGCAAAACTTAAACACTCCAGATGGTGTCACAAATGTAGTGAGGTGTCTAGACTCGTTTCAAGCACCACCTGGTGATAAGCTAACTTCATATCTAGATTACAAAAGCATTTAGCTCCAGCCAAAGTAGTGATCATCTCTTCAATATGGGGTAATGGATATCCATCCACCCATATGGCCTCATTAAGACTCCTAAGGTCAATGCACATTCTTAATTCATCATTCTTTTGCCCACCACTACAATGGGAGATAATCACAAGGATGAATCCACTGGTTCTATGACACCATCACGGCATGATTGAGAAATTAGTTAATCTAATTTACTTCGAATACTCAAAGGGATGCATCTACGTTTATACTTAACAGGTACACTATCATCTTTTAGCTTGATAACATGCTCAAATCCTCTCAATTTGTCCAGTTTCTCCTAAATAAAATCCCCCATTTTCTGTGAGCACAAAATCTAATTCACCACTGATAATAGGTTCATCAACCCCTTCCACCACTAGAATTTGATTTGCTTGACCAGGTTTTAAAATAATTCCTAAACACCTGCTGGTGATGCCAAACCAGGATGCCTGGACCATCATGAGAAACATATACTTTGCCTTGAAAGTCTCGCCCTCTGAACCATATAACTGATTTGAAAAATCCTTCCAGATCAATTCTTTCACCATTGTCCCTAACAGGATTAATGTCTGGTAATTCTAACTTGTCCTTAAAATCCCTACTCAAATAAGTATCTTTTGAAACGATTGTTATTTTTAAACCAGAATTTGTTAATAATGGCACACTTTTGTCATTAATGATTAACTCATCTATCGGATCTTTGGTCTTCAGAAAATCATTCTCATGCACCCTCACATGCAGAAGCATATTGTCCATTCTATGGGCTAATTCCTATTCCTCATCCATCACATTTACACTGTTCTTCCATGGTTATAAACAACAAACTCTGGCAAAATGGCTAGATGTGTCACATTTGAGACACACTTTGCCCGAAGCAGGACATTAATTAAACAATGCCACGTGAAATCTAGATCCACTACAAAAACATGTGTCACCCCCACTTTGGTTCTTTCTCTTGTCAAGCACCTTGTTGGACCCAGATTTGCCAGGTTTAACTAGAACCACAGCTTCTTCAGTGTCCTTATTAAGTTTCTTGACAGACTCTTAAGAATCCTACATACCGCTGGCAATGTCAACAACTTCATCGAGCGATAGATTCTTGCATGTTAGAAGTAATTCCTGAACCTTTTTATTATAGCACATAGTTAACAGTTGATCTCTGATAAGCTGGTCAGCAAATGTACCAAATTTGCACCTACCCGTGAAAACTCATAAAAAAGCCACATAGATGTCAATCAATTCTACAGCTGACTGTTCTCTTGAGAAAAATTTATGTCTCCTGACAATCAAGTTTGGAGGTTTGTAGAAATGTTTTTCAAGTTTTGTTACTGCCATTTCATATTAATCCATCACATCCTCCATTGCATCTGTCAATAGATCAGGTAAATGTGCAAGTATTTCTTGGCCTTCCACACCCAGTGAATGTTTCAAAAGCCACCGTTTCCTCTCTGGTTTGAATTTAAATCCATCAATCACACCCAAAAATGCATTCAATGCTCTAAACCAATTTTTTCATGGTATAGGTGGTTCACCTGGCGATTGTAAAAAGGGTGATGGAGGACTGATGCCTTGCATATTAAAAATCTTGATGCAAAAAGAGTAGAAAGAGAATGAACACCACCAAATATGCAACTTATCCTGAAAGAAATTGGATTCTTCTTTCCATCCTTTTTTTTTTTAAGCAAATAAAGTATACTTGTTTTATTAAAAAATCCAAAAATTAGACCAAACATTTTTTTAAAAATATGCCTAAACTCAAATTATGTAAGACATTAGGCAATCAAAATGGCTGCCAAAATGTATGGAATAGTGCCGGCCGATAAGACACATAAGATGGCCATAAAATCCTTGCTGGCAAAATTCTTGAAAATGCCTGACCTTACAATGTGACGACCATGAGTCCTGAAAATGGCCCCCAGACATGTGCATCGGTACGAGCATGCGTCATTTGTTTATCCGAAACAAGTGAGTGGTTGCCCAATGAACAAATTACTGGGAGCACAGGAGAAACTCCATGAATTGAACCAATGGGCGTGGAGCAGGAAAACAACGCAGCACTTACGATACACAATGAAGCACAGAGCCTGTGTGCGGATCAGCACTTCTAGCTAGAGGGCGGGCGTGACACTCACATCAAAGTTGCTGCCCCTCGGAAACTTTAACGATGTTCAGTCATCACCAGTGTTATGTCAGAAGAAACTGGTGCCAGGATTCAAGTAGGTTCAATATTATCTATAGAAGAGCATCAGTAAATAGAGAAACCACAAACCCAACAACACATCCACATCTCCTCCAGTTCGCACTCCTCAACCATCACAGAATGCTGAAAGAAGATTCCACATTAATTTAATTTAATTTAATTTGAAGCTTATAGAGCGCACAGCTACCTCCAACGGAGGTGTCCCGGCGCTAGCGGATATAAAAATAAAAGCAAGTTGCCACAGGCTACAGAAGCTTAGGGAAGGTCAAAAAGCCAGGTTTTTAGAGATTTACGAAAGACAGATTCCGAATTAGCCTTCCTAAGAAGTTCCGGTAAGGAATTCCACAGCCGAGTGGTTCTGACTGTGAACGACCGGCCACCAAGCCTCGCTTTTACAAAGCGGGGAGTTACTAGTAGGCCTTGATGATTGGATCTCAAGTTTCTTGTCTGGAGATATTTGCGGAGTCTTTTTCTGAGGTATTGTGGGCCCGTTTCTCTTGTTGCTCTGTAAGCTAGAGTCAAAGCCTTGAATTCTATCCTCCTCTTTACTGGGAGCCAGTGTAGGCTCCTCAGATGGGGGAAATATGGTGTCGTATCGGGATATTTCTAATGAGCCTAGCGGCTGCATTCTGTATAGTCTGCAACTTCCTGATCAGGTAATCTGGCTGACCCAAGTACAGACTATTTGCATAGTCTAGCTGTGAGGTAATAAGTGCATGGACCACTGTTTTTCTACATTCCATGGGCAGCAGGTGGAGAAATCTTCGTATGGACTTCATTTTCCAGAAACATGAGGATGAGACCTGATTTACCTGAGTCTTGCATGAAAGGGTAGAATCAAACTTAAAACCCAAATTTCTAGCAGAGGACACCGGCTGAGGGGGAGGGTTGAGCTCAGATGGCCACCATAAATCCGATGGTGGTGGGGATGGCTGGTTAAAAAATAGAACCTCAGTTTTATCCGAGTTAAGTCTTAAACAGTTATCAGTCATCCAGGCTGAGATGTTAATCAGGCATTGTTTAAAATTAGTGAAAGCTGCCTCGGTGTGTTCCCTGAAGGAGAACACCAGCTGAGTGTCATCAGCGTATGAGATGACACTTACACCATGCTGTTCAATCAGTGAGGCTAGAGGGGCGAGATAAATGTTAAAAGGGCAGGGCTCAAGGCCGAGCCCTGGGGAACTCCACAAACTATAGGGCGTGGAGACGAGATAAAAGGGTGCAGCAGAATTTTCTGGGATCGATCCCCTAAGAAGGAACTAAACCAAGACAATGTGGTCCCTGAGACTCCCAGTTGTCTTAATCTCTCCAAAAGGATCTTGTGTGACACAGTGTCAAATGCTGCCGACAAATCTAACAGCACAAGCATTGCACAGTGCCCAATATCCAAGGTCTCCCGGACAGTTTCAGCTACTTCTAGCAGCGCTGTCTCGGTGCTATATCCTGACCTGAATCCCGATTGTGAATCGTGGAGAAATTTGTTGGTTTCCATGAGTTCGGAGAGCTGTATCTGCACTACCTTCTCCAAGATTTTTGCAGGTGCCGGTAAGAGGGAGATGGGCCTAAAATTTTTCAGATCCGCTGGGTCTGCATCCTCTTTTTAAGAATGGGTTGAACGAGTGCAGTTTTCCAGGCAGAAGGGTAAATGCCTGTTTCCAGGGAAGAGTTCCAAATCTCATTTAGATTGGGGTTAAGTAGTGGGGCCAAGAGTTTAAAATATCTTGCTGGACAAGGGTCTAATGGAGATCCTGATTTTGTTTTTTCCAACAAAGTCAAAGAGACTTTGGGACTTAAGGGTCTAAAATTTGACCAGGTATTAGGAGGGCAAACACGGGACAGAGGTGCAATAGATAGTTCCCTAGGGGAAAATGATGAATAGATAGTTTGAATTTTCTCATGAAAAAACGCTGAAAGGTCTTCACATAATGTAGCAGAGGGTACTATATCACTTTGCATCGAATCTGGTTTAGTAAAATCTTTAACAATCTTAAAGATTGCTTTGGCAGAGTGATTTGAAGATTTAATTTGTTTGGCAGTGTAGTCCCTTATAGCTTTACACTTTTGTCTATGAAAGTTTTTAATGCTGATCTATAGAGTTTTTTTGTCTCTAAATTGTAGGTTTTTCGCCAAATCCGCTCAAGTTTCTTGCAGAGACTTTTCCCTAGACGGAGTTCAGGTGTAAACCAAGGAGCCGTAGGCTTATTTCTAGTCAGTTTCCTAGTTTTTATGGGAGCTATGAGGTCAAGGGATGATGTGACCCAATGGTTGAAGATAGCAGCATCACTGTTAGGATCACCAGACAGTGGTATGGGGGTGTTTAATAGTATGGGTTTTATAGCTTCAGATGTAACTTGCCTCCAATTCCTCCTGTCCTCATAGACCGTTTTTGTACGACTAGTATATTTGGTCATAGCCAATTGGAATGGTACAAGACTATGGTCTGACCAGGCAAGGGGAAGAGGGTCTCCGGTTGTTAAAGTTGGAATGTTGGTGAAAATAAGGTCCAACATGTGGCCAGCTACATGTGTAGGCAAGGAGACCTTTTGAATGAGATTATGCCCTTTTAGTGTATCTGTAAGCTGAGAGGCCAAGGGGCAATGCTCATTATCCATATGTACATTAAAGTCACCAAGGACTATAAAGTTCACATATTTCAGTGAGAGATCTGCAATAACGTCATATAGCTTCAGAAGTTCAGCAGGTTTGGAGTCGGGGGGCGATATACTAGTATTCCCGCAATGGAACAAGTAGGGAGATTTTAATACTGAATGACATAGCTTCTAAGAGACCTGTTAAATCAATTCTTTTATATGAAATCTCCCAGTTATCTCTTATAATCACTGCCAGTCCACCCCCCAGTCTATTACCAGCTCTATTAACCATCCTAATTTTGTAGCCAGCAGGAATGGCCAACATAATATCAGGGTTGGAACTATTACGTAACCAGGTTTCTGTGAGGAATACAAGGTCCCAATCATTAGTTTCCAACGTTAGCCAAATGTCATCTGCCGGCTTGGGGAGGGACCTACAATTAATTAAACAAGCGTTGACATTTGGTGCTGAATTAGTATTTTCTGACGGCATTCTAGAAGGTCTAGCCATGTCCAATCTACTGCACTTTTCCCCTAAACACTCTTTATTGAACTCAAAGAAACACGTACTGCAGTGTATGCTCTGCCCGATAGGGCTTAATTTTAGTGTATCGGGATCCAGGCATATAGGGTTTAGGCAGTTGTTAGAATTTAACTCATAAAGTTGTTCCCTTGACCATAC
Organism: Calotriton arnoldi; assembly: GCA_963921515.1. Lineage (NCBI taxonomy): Eukaryota > Metazoa > Chordata > Amphibia > Caudata > Salamandridae > Calotriton > Calotriton arnoldi. The sequence goes on along the minus strand of CAWUFW010001861.1, from coordinate 574,339 downwards.
TAGTCTTAAATCTGGGTGGATCTGAGTAGCGAGGCCAGCGCTAGACGCGGGCCAGGCGCGGACGGGCGCAGACGGGCTTGCCTTAGGCGCGCCTTCGGCGCGCCAGCGGCGCGCCCGCTGCGCACGTCCGCTGCGCATCCGCTGTCCCATCGGCTAAAGTAGAGGAGTGTCAGGCTGGCCCTGCCCTCTCTCAGCGCAAAATGGTATCAGCTGTAAGGAAGCAAAATCAACTGTCCCGCCCTCCACACAATCGGCACAAGCCGCGGTGGACCGGAGCGTTGGGAGCAGCAGCTGTGCAAAGTACGCAAATAGGTAAGAACTAAAAAAAAATTAAAAACAAGTAAAAAACCACTTTCCCGGTTCCCTTCAATAATCCTACAGCATTCCATGCAGCGCGAGCAGCAGACCAACCTCTACCCGGTTCCGCTGCGCATCCGCTGTCCCATCGGCTAAAGTAGAGGAGTGTCAGGCTGGCCCCGCCCTCTCTCAGCGCAAAATGGTATCAGCTGTAATAGAGCTCAAGGGGCACAGACTAAGAAGCGCAAGGTGCACGAGAGGAAAGACATTACAGATGGTCCTGCCTCCTGTGCATCTAGGCAGCCAGAATTGCTCATGCCTCTGAAGATGTCACTGCTCCACTGTCACACTGATGGGCTCCCGGACACCCTGTTTTTATTTTTTCATTGAAAGACTCATTCTTTGGCAAGAGGATTTGATACTGCCTCGTGAAGAAACAATATGTTCTGAGCACCTAAAATGTACAGTGATCCCTCCAAAATTCACATTATCCTTCTCAGATATGGCCAGAGGGGTAGTTCAACAGGAGTTGACGCTGGTAAAAAGACTAAACTGTTTGGATTAATACCCAGAGATGAAGCTTGGAACGTAAGATTGGGGATGTGAGCTTTAGATTTTACAACAATCACGCTGGCATACTATGTTTGCTGGAGTGGCAGGAATTTTTTAATTTAAAAGTCTCTGATTACCAGCATCAGGGCTAACCCTCGCCACTCGTTATATATGTTTGTGATGGATCTTTGCCTTTGTTTAAGAGAAGATCAGGAGCTGTACATAACCTAATTTTATAATTACAATCACTAAACTGTTTTCAGTCAGTAATGAGAGTTTGGTGTGACTTAAAGTGTTATATTAATCAACCTCTTTTCGTAAATCATCTTTAATAAAGTGACAGGTTAATTTGTGTTAATCTTGACCATCAATATATTAACAGAAAATAAAAATCAATATTATTTAATCAGATAATATAATACATGCATTAAAGTGTGTTCCACAAAAGAAGGAATCCCAGTTCTAAGAATGGGCAGAAAATAGAGTCAGTCAGAACCCATAAAGAGTTCTTGTTCTCGAGAGTGAGAGAAAAGTATAAAGCTTCGTCATTAAAGTCAGCTCAAAAGATCAAAAATATTTTGAAGCAGAACTTCCCATAAAGAGAAGTTGAAGAAACTTAGTAGAGTATCAAAGCAATGTGAAATAAGGTCTCGGTAAATGTAAAGTGGCAAAAATGGAATTGGTAAAGTGTCAATTATCTACTCTAGGAACATGCACTAATAGAGACAACACATTTTATCAATGTTGCAGCTTGCTATCTTCTTCTTCCTTCAGCCAGCCTGAATATATGTCTTTACTACGCATGCTTTACATTGCATGCCATTACAACGCAGTTGTTACAACGACCGCGTTGTTACATCGCGAACCATTACATCGCAAGTCGTTACAACGACTTGCTGTAGGGGAGCGCTGGACTTAGGAATAGTATAATTTACTATTCCTACTCCAGTTTGTGCAACAGCAGGGAAGGTGTTGCATTGTAAATCCAACACTTTCTGCCCCCTACAGCAAATCATTGTAACGACTTCCGATGTAATTGTTGGCGATGTAACAACGCGGTCGTTGTAACGACTGCGTTGTAATGGCATGCGATGTAAAGCATGCGATGTAAACGCTGTTTCCCAATTATCTTGCAAGGCTCTAATGGAATAGGCTCACTCCTCGTCTTCTCACAGGAATACAATAGTCCACAGACAACATTGTTGAGTTTACAACTAAGGGGACTATTATCATGTAGGGCGAAAAGCCTCCTCCCGACAGTCATAATTTTCTCTACCACGTCGGAACCCTTCCGACCGACATGGTCAGTTTACATTCTGACCGACAGATTATGATGTTCTCGGTCAGAACGTAAACCGCGCGGTCATTCCGAATCGGTTCCGACCGACTCCTGAAGTATCTGTGTTAGTCAGAACTGCATCATACACCCCTATGGACAGCGTTTCCGTCCTCGGAATTAAGATGTCGGTTTCGAACAGCCTTTCCATGCCGGCCTTTCCGACATGAAAAGGCTGTCGGAAAGTGACTTTGGGGGCCCCTAGCAGGACCCCCTTCATTCTGCGGCCTCCGGTTTGGGGCAGAGGGGTTACCTAAGGGACCCCCCTGTAAAACCCTGCACTGTGTTGCAGGCACAATGGGGTGCCTGCAACAGGGTGCAGGGTTTACTGCACACACCCCATTTCCCCATAGGGGCCTGTGTTACAGCCGGTTGTCGGGCGGAACACAATCTCCCATAGGGAACAATGGGAATCCGATCGAACAGTGTTCGGTCGCAATGTAAACGGATGGCCTGATCCGCCGACCACCAGTCGGTTGGTCCCGATTCCGAGACGATGTCTGGCGGAGGCTTTCAGCCCAACATCGTAATCGACCCCTTAGTTGTATCTATTCTAATTTCCTATGGGTCATTTTCCTATTCAGGTCTACTTTCCCCATTATAAACTATATTTCTAAAGTTCTAAAATCTCAATTTTATTCATTTGTTCAACAATGATCTATGTAAAAGTTGAAACATCACTATAGGGAAAAGAAAGAAACATTTAGCACAGCAACCATTCATTCTCTTTAAAAAAAGCTTTGCCTTCATATACAAACTCTTCACTAGTCCATTAAAAGAATAATTTCTAATCATTTGTTAACAGTGATCTTTGTGTAAGTAGAAACATTATGTGGAAATATATGAAAACATTTATGCAACTTTCATATATTATGAAAAACATGTTCATGGAAAGGTCAAGTAATAAGCATTCAATGCACAGTTAGTGTTTCAAGTGTAGTCAGCTTGTCAAGTCATGTTCCTTTAGCCATTTGAGGCCTAGTACAAGTAAATGTGGCTGCCTACTACAATTATAAACATTTAAAGCATTTTATTTTCATTAACCCTTCGATGCTCATGACGGAGCGGTTCCGTCATGAGCATCGGTTGGGCTGTGCTTATGACGGAACCGCTCTGTCATGAGCACAGCCCCTGGGGGAAGCGCTGGCGCTCCCCCTGGGGCATCGATCTTGCCCCCACAGAGGGGGATGGCAGTGGAAGAGTTTCCGCTGCCACCCCTGGCTTCCCCACGCTTCCCCATGAGGTCAGCGCGCACAGCGCGCGCCGACGTCATCAGGAAGCGCTGGACACGCTGGAAATCATTTCTTTCCAGCGCGTCCAGAGGGAGGGTAAGTGTTTGTTGTTCCGGTGGGGCGGGGGGTCGTAATAGGATGCCTTGAGGCATCGGGGGAGAGGAAAGAGTATTTCCTCTCCCCTGATGTCTCAATGCAGGGTATTCCTGCTTCACGATAGCGCACAGCGTCGCGATCGTGGAGCAGGAATGCCCCACTAGACACCAGGGATGTCCTTTTAAAATAAAGGAAGCGACCCCTTGGGCAAGGGTCGCTTCTAGAGGGCGACAATGTAATGAAGACTTTTCTGCCCCCCTGGGGACAGATCGACCATTTTTTCGGCCGTTTTTGGATCCAGGGGGGCAGAAAAGCCCACTAGATCCAGGGATCCATTTTGTAATGAAATGGAAGCGACCCCTTGGGCAAGGGTCGCTTCCTAGGGGGCCAACATTTTATTAAGACTTTTCTGCCCCCCCTGGGGACAGATCGACCGTTTTTTCGGCCGTTTTTGGATCCAGGGGGGGCAGAAAAGCCCACTAGATCCAGGGATTCATTTTGTAAATGAAATTGAAGCGACCCCTTGGGCAAGGGTCGCTTCCAGGGGGGCATATTTCTTTGTTTGGACATTCTGCCCCCCCCCTGGGGGCAGATCGGCCTGTTTTTTTGCCCTTTCTGACCCCGGGGGGGGGCAGAAAACCCCACTAGGCACCAGGGATTTATTTCAATTGTGATGGGAGTGACCCCTTGGGCAAGGGTCACTTCCAGGGGGCCATTTTATTTTGTAATAGGAATTCTGCCCCCTGGGGGCAGATCGGCCTGTTTTTTTGCCTTCCTGCCCCGGGGGGCAGAAACCCCCACTAGACACCAGGGAAGTAGTTTAAATAAAATGTAAGCGACCCCTTGGGCAAGGGTCGCTTCCAGAGGGCAGATTTTTTTATATGTGTATTCTGCCCCCTGGGGGCAGATCAGCCTAGTTTTTTGCCCTTTCTGCCCCCGGGGGGGGGCAGAAAACCCCACTAGGCACCAGGGATTTATTACTTTTGCAAGGGGGCAACTTTCTGTCTGCTGTTTTCTGCCCCACCTGGGAGGCAGATTGGCCTGGCAGACAACCTCACCCGATCCCTTGGGCAAGATCACCCCTATTTTTCTCAGCCCTATTTGAAGGCCCATCTGGCCGATTGACCATTTGGGTAGTAACATAGCGTGTTATAATTGTAATGCTTTATTTCTCTTTTTTTGTTCTAGTTGAAGGCTTTTGCTCTTTAGACTGTTCCAGGTTGCGGTTTCGTTACTGGTGGCTCTGCTGTTTGTGTAGTTGCACGTGTTTGGTAAGAGAGTTTTTTGTACAATGTAAATGAGTTTCATTTCTCTGCATGAATTTGTTTTTGCAAATGGTGTAATAATAGCAGTATGTTTGGCTTCTGTTTTTTGAGTGTCAAAAACATTTTGCATTTGTGCTCGATATGTATTTTGTTGTCTTGTGAGTAATTGGTTTTGTTTTTTTCTTTCTAGTGGGATATCGTTTTTGCTGTGTCTCTGCAGAGTAGGTGCTGGTGAGTGTAGCTGTCTCTTGTAAGTGAATTGTATAGTTTTTGAGTATATAGATCTTTGTGATAAAGGCACACATTTTTTACTTACTTGCTTTGCACAGTGTTGGTTGTTGTTGACTTGTTTGTGCAGTCTCCTTTCTTAGTAAGGATAATGGCTAGCCGCGGGGTTACTGCTCAGCAGGTTGTTGGTATGCTTTTTGAGTCTTCCTCTGACCATGGTTCAGAGACTGACTCTGCATCTGAGGCAGAGGAGGCAGGGGACGATTCAGGCAGTGAGTTTTCTCTCCACATGGAATCATCGGATACTGAAGATACTCTTAGTGCGGATGAAGTGCCTGTGTTAGAGGAGGAGATTGATGTGCCGATAGTGCGGCAAGAGGCATCTGGGCTGCAGCCTGGGGCTGCAAGGCTTTCGGTTGGTGTAGTGCGGCAAGAGGCATCTGGGCTGCAGCCTGCGGCTGCAAGGCTTCCCGTTGATATAGTGCGGCAAGAGGCATCTGGGGCAGCAAGGCTTCCCGTTGGTATAGTGCGGCAAGAGGCACCTGGGCTGCAGCATGGGGCTGCAAGGCTTCCCATTGAAAGTGCTGACCTCTGGGTTGCCCCAGGCATGGTGCAGCCGGCATTGCCAGACTTTACTGGTGTTCCAGGGTGTAGAGTGAATACTGAAAACTTTTTGCCGTTACATTTTTTTCAGTTGTTTATGGACGATGTGTTTTTGGCAGAGATTGTTGAGCAGACTAATTTGTATGCCGAACAGTTTTTGAGGGACAACAGTGCCAGTCTTAAGCCCCACTCTAGAGCTACCCGGTGGACTCCCACAAATCTGGAAGAGATGAAGAAGTTCTTGGGTTTAACTTTTTTGATGGGCTTGCTAAGGAAGCCATCAATGTCTTCATATTGGTCTACTAGTCCCTTGATGGCAACTGCTATTTTTCCGGCAGTCATGAGTCGTGATAGGTATTTGCTTCTGCTTCGGATGATGCATTTTGTCGATAATGGTTTAGCGTTGCCACAAGATCACCCTGAATGTGACCGTCTTTTTAAGATTCGGCCTGTCATTGATCACTTTGTTGATCGATTTTCTGAGATCTATGCTCCAGGGAAAGAAATTGCAGTGGATGAGTCTTTGGTGTTGTTCAAGGGCCGCTTGGTTTTTAGGCAATACATTCCTAGTAAGAGGGCACGCTATGGAATTAAGCTGTATATGCTGTGTGACAGTAGGACTGGATATGTCTCTAATTTCAGAGTTTACACCGGTAAGGATTCCAGTATTAACCCCCTGGTTGTCCGTCCACTTTTGGAGTGACTGAGAAAATTGTGTGGGAACTTGGAAGAGGATTTTTTAACAAAGGCCACCATTTATATGTAGATAACTTCTACACTGGTGTGCGGTTGTTCAGGGAATTGGCCAAAGTGGACACTGTTGCTTGTGGCACAATCCGCTCTAACCGTAAAGGTTTCCCAAAAGAACTTGTTTGTAAAAAGCTTGTGCGGGGACAGTGCAGTGCGTTGCGAGGAGCTTCTAGCTGTGAAGTTTTCAGACAGGAGAGATGTCTACATGCTGTCTACCATCCATGATGAAAGCACTGCACCTGTGACTGTTTGGGGTCAGGTTGCTGAAGCGCGCAAACCTGTGTGCATTTTAGACTATAATAAGCACATGGGTGGTGTTGACAGAGTAGATCAGAGGTTGGAACCTTACGCTGCTCTTCGTAAGGCTTACATTTGGTACAAGAAGTTGGCTATCCATCTTTTCCACTTGGCAACCTTTAATGCTTTTGTTGTGTTCCAGGATTCTTGTCCTGAGTCAAAGATGACTTTTGCTAAGTTTCAAGAGTCTGTAATAGGCAGCCTTGTTTTAGTGGAACAGGCAAGTGTTCCTAGAGTTGGATTGGTGGAGGATGTTGCTAGATTGAAAGATCGCCACTTTCCTGATCACATTCCTCCCACACCCTCAAAAGACTTTCCCAGTAGGAGATGTAGAGTCTGTTGGCGAAGAGGTATGCGGAAGGAGACTCGCATGTACTGCCCCGAGTGTCCTTCTAACCCTGGGCTGTGTGTGCCTGCTTGTTTTAGAATGTACCACACGCAAAATAATTTTTGGGAGCATCCATGAGGGGTAAAGTGAACTGCCTGGCCTCTATTGTTTAATATTTTTGATTCAGTTTCAAGGTTGGCATTTCTGTAGTGTATTGAGTTTCAGATGTTGTGTTAGTAGATTTGTATCTATTTGCAATTTGTTTGTTTTCTTATTTTTATTTAGAAAAATCCTAAATGTGATGGTGGTGTGCGTGGAGTGGCGCTTGGCTGGCGGTGTGCGTGGAGTGGCGCTTGGCTGGCGGTGTGTGTGGAGTGGCGCTTGGCTGGCAGTGTGCGTGGAGTGGCGCTTGGCTGGCGGTGTGCGTGGAGTGGCTCTTGGCTGGCGGTGTGCGTGGAGTGGCGCTTGGCTGGCGGTGTGCGTGGAGTGGCGCTTGGCTGGCGGTGTGCTTGGAGTGGCGCTTGGCTGGCGGTGTGCGTGGAGTGGCGCTTGGCTGGCGGTGTGCGTGGACTGGCGCTCGGCTGGCGGTGTGTGAGTAGTGACTTGCTGCTGGTCACTACACACACTGTTAGCCGAGCGACACTCCACGCAATCCATCAGCTTGTGTGGTTGCTGTGTTAGGAATGTGGGCGTGTGAAAGTGATGGGCCCTTGAATGGCGCTGTCTGCTGGTGTGAGTGTTGTAATGTGATGGGCCCGCGGCTGGTGGTGTGAATGGTTTTGTATGTGTCACACGTATGAAAGGTGTATGAATGGCCTGTAAAGAGGTTGGTGCCTTGTCGCGGGTACTTGGGCCTCCCACACAAGTGAGGCACCATTTTTAACGGGAGACCTGGGGGAACGCTGGGTGGTAGGAAATTTGTGTGAGGCCAGTGATGCCACACTTTCCCACACAAAAATGTGTGAAAAAAGTGATTTTTTCAGCTAAAATTGAGGTTTGCAGGGGATTCTGGGTAAGGAAACGTTGGGGGATCCACGCAAGCCATACCTCCCTGGAAGCCCCCGGGTGTCTACTTTTCAGAAATGTATGGGTTTGGTAGGTTTCCCTAGATGGCCGCCGAGCACGGGGCCAAAAACCCAGGTGACCCCCCTTGCAAAACCAGGTGGTTTTGAGATAGGCAATTTTGATGTCGCCTCACTATGTTTTGGGCCCTTGCCTGTCACGGGTACTTGGGCCTCCCACACAAGTGAGGCACCATTTTTATCGGGAGACCTGGGGAAACGCTGGGTGGTGGGAAATTTGTGTGAGGCCAGTGATGCCACACTTTCCCACACAAACATTTCTGAAAAAAGTGATTTTTTCAGCTAAAATTGAGTTTTGCAGGGGATTCTGGGTAAGGAAACGTTGGGGTATCCACGCAAGCCATACCTCCCTGGAAGCCCCCGGGTGTCTCCTTTTCAGAAATGTGTGGGTTTGGTAGGTTTTTGTGGATCCACGGAGATTTCAGAACTTTCCACCACAGAAATGTGGGGAAAATGTGGTTTTTTGACAATTTTTAGGTTTGCAAGGGATTCTGGGTAACAGAACCTGGTGGGAGGCAGTCAAGTCACCCCATCCTGGATTTCCTGGGTGTCTAGTTTTCAAAAATGTATAGTTTTGCTAGGTTTCCCTAGGTGCCGGCACAGCTAGGGTTCAAAAACTACAGCTAGGCACTTTGCCAAAAAGGGTCATTTTTCACTGCGAAAATGAGGTGTGACCACGTTGCGTTTTGCGCCGTTTCCTGTCGCAGGCACTAGGCCGACCCACACAAGTGAGGTACCATTTTTCTCGTAAGACTTTGGGGAACGCTGGGTGGGTGGAAATTTGTGGATCCACGCAGATTCCAGAACTTTCCACCACAGAAATTTGAGGAAAATGTGGGTTTTTTGACAAATTTTTAGGTTTGCAAGGGATTCTGGGTAACAGAACCTGGTGGGAGGCAGTCAAGTCACCCCATCCTGGATTCCCCTGGGTGTCTAGTTTTCAAAAATGTATAGGTTTGCTAGGTTTCCTTGGGTGCCGGCAGAGCTAGGGTTCAAAAACTACAGCTAGGCACTTTGCCAAAAAAGGGTCATTTTTCACTGCGAAATTGAGGTGTGACCACGTTGCGTTTTGCGCCGTTTCCTGTCGCAGGCACTGGGCCGATCCACACAAGTGAGGTACCATTTTTCTCATAAGACTTTGGGGAACACGGGGTGAGTGGAAATTTGTGGATCCACGCAGATTCCAGAACTTTCCACCACAGAAATGTGGGGAAAATGTGTTCTTTTGGACAATTTTTTAGGTTTGCAAGGGATTCTGGGTAACAGAACCTGGTGGGAGGCAGTCAAGTCACCCCATCCTGGATTCCCCTGGGTGTCTAGTTTTCAAAAATGTATAGGTTTGCTAGGTTTCCCTAGGTGCCGTTTCCTGTTGCAGGCACTAGGCCGACCCACACAAGTGAGGTACCATTTTTCTCGTAAGACTTTGGGGAACGCGGGGTGGGTGGAAATTTGTGGATCCACGCAGATTCCAAAACTTTCCACCACAGAAATGTGGGGAAAATGTGGTTTTTTAACAAATTGTTAGGTTTGCAAGGGATTCTGGGTAACAGAACCTGGTGGGAGGCAGTCAAGTCACCCCATCCTGGATTCCCCTGGGTGTCTAGTTTTCAAAGATGTATAGGTTTGCTAGGTTTCCCTGGGTGCCGGCAGAGCTAGGGTTCAAAAACTACAGCTAGGCACTTTGCCAAAAAGGGTCATTTTTCACTGCGAAATTGAGGTGTGACCACGTTGCGTTTTGCGCCGTTTCCTGTCGCAGGCACTAGGCCGACCCACACAAGTGAGGTACCATTTTTCTCGTAAGACTTTGGGGAACGCGGGGTGGGCGGAAATTTGTGGATCCACGCAGATTCCAGAACTTTCCACCACAGAAATGTGGGAAAATGCGTTTTTTTGACAATTTTTAGGTTTGCAAGGGATTCTGGGTAACAGAACCTGGTGGGAGGCAGTCAAGTCACCCCATCCTGGATTCCCCTGGGTGTCTAGTTTTCAAAAATGTATAGGTTTGCTAGGTTTCCCTAGGTGCCGGCAGAGCTAGGGTTCAAAAACTACAGCTAGGCACTTTGCCAAAAAGGGTCATTTTTCACTGCGAAATTGAGGTGTGACCACGTTGCGTTTTGCGCCGTTTCCTGTCGCAGGCACTAGGCCGACCCACACAAGTGAGGTACCATTTTTCTCGTAAGACTTTGGGGGAACGCGGGGTGGGTGGAAATTTGTGGATCCACGCAGATTCCAGAACTTTCCACCACAGAAATGTGGGGAAAATGTGTTTTTTGACAATTTTTTAGGTTTGCAAGGGATTCTGGGTAACAGAACCTGGTGGGAGGCAGTCAAGTCACCCCATCCTGGATTCCCCTGGGTGTCTAGTTTTCAAAAATGTATAGGTTTGCTAGGTTTCCCTAGGTGCCGGCAGAGGTAGGGTTCAAAAACTACAGCTAGGCACTTTGCCAAAAAGGGTCATTTTTCACTGCGAAATTGAGGTGTGACCACGTTGCGTTTTGCGCCGTTTCCTGTCGCAGGCACTAGGTCGACCCACACAAGTGAGGTACCATTTTTCTCGTAAGACTTTGGGGAACGCGGGGTGGGCAGAAATTTGTGGATCCACGCAGATTCCAGAACTTTCCACCACAGAAATGTGGGGAAAATGTGTTTTTTTGGACAATTTCTTAGGTTTGCAAGGGATTCTGGGTAACAGAACCTGGTGGGCGGCAGTCAAGTCACCCCATCCTGGATTCCCCTGGGTGTCTAGTTTTCAAAAATGTATAGGTTTGCTAGGTTTCCCTAGGTGCCGGCAGAGCTAGGGTTCAAAAACTACAGCTAGGCACTTTGCCAAAAAGGGTCATTTTTCACTGCGAAATTGAGGTGTGACCACGTTGCGTTTTGCGCCGTTTCCTGTCGCAGGCACTAGGCCGACCCACACAAGTGAGGTACCATTTTTCTCGTAAGACTTTGGGAAACGCGGGGTGGGTGGAAATTTGTGGATCCACGCAGATTCCAGAACTTTCCACCACAGAAATGTGGGGAAAATGTGTTTTTTTGACAATGTTTTAGGTTTGCGAGGAATTCTGGGTAACGAAACCTGGTGGGAGGCAGTCAAGTCACCCCATCCTGGATTCCCCTGGGTGTCTAGTTTCCAAAAATGTATAGGTTTGCTAGGTTTCCCTAGGTGCCGGCAGAGGTAGGGTTAAAAACTACAGCTAGGCACTTTGCAAAAAAAGGGTCATTTTTCACTGTGAAAATGTGGTGCGTCCACGTTGCGTTTTGCGCTGCTTCCTGTTGCGGGCACTAGGCCTACCCACACAAGTGAGGTACCATTGTTTTCGGAAGACCTTGGGGAACGCGGGGTGGGTAGAATTTTGTGGATCCGCGCAGATTCCAGAACTTTCCACCACAGAAAAGTGAGGAAAACGTGTTTTTTTACCAATTTTTTAGGTTTGCAAGGGATTCTGGGTAACAGAACCTGGTGAGAGCCAGTCAAGTCACCCCGTCCTGAATTCCCTGGGTGTCTAGTTTTCAAAAATGTATAGGTTTGCTAGGTTTCCCTAAGTGCCCGCAGAGCTAGGGTTCAAAAACTACAGCTAGGCACTTTGCAAAAAAGGGTAATTTTTCATTGTGCAAATGTGGTACGTCCACGTTGCATTTTGAGCCATTTCCTGTTGTGGGCACAAAGCCTACCCACACAAGTGAGGTACCATTTTATCGGGAGACTTAGGGTAACACCGAATTGTAGAGCAACTGTTATTACCTATTGACTTTCGATGCATTTCTGCCTTCCAAATGAAAGACAATGTGTAAAAAATAAGTCATTTTGAAAAATGACCTATAATTCTTATGCTAGTATGGGTACTCCCAATTTCGGAAATGTGCAAATATCTACTGTTTCTAAAATCTACATTTTGTTCCCATTTCAGAAATACATAGGTGTCTTTCATAACAATTTTTCCATGTATACATTTTCCCAAAATAATTGCTATATACCGGTACATAATAAAAAACCATTGCAAGATGCTGCTCAGTTATTGGCTCTGGGTTCGTCGGGTTCTTGGTGAACCTACAAGTCCTATATATCGCCACAACCAGAAAGGTCCAGCGGATATAACGGTATATTGCTTTCAAATAGCTGTCATAATTAGAAGAAGTTACAGGTGAAAACGTTGACACAAATGGCTGTTTTTTTCAACTACTTTTCAATTTTTCCTTCATTTAACTATTAGTTTCTATAAGGAAAACTTTAAAGATCTACACAAATGACCCCTTGCTGAATTCAGAATTTTGTCTACTTTTCAGAAATGTATAGCTTTCCAGGATCCATTATTGCTTTCATACCCATTTCTACCATTAACTGGAAGGAGGTTGAAAGCACAAAAATAGCAAAAATAGGCTATGTCCCAGAAAAATGCCAAAACTGTGTAAAAAAGTTGGTTTTCTGACAAAAGTCTGCTTGTCCCTGAAAGCTGGGAAGATGGTGATTTCAGCACCACAACCCCTTTTTGATGCCATTTGCAGAGAAAAAACAAGACGCTTTCATCTGTAGCCCTTTTTCGCATTTTTCCCCCAAAAAACAAAATTTAGCTGTATTTTGGCTAATTTCTGGGTCCCCTCCAGGGGAATCCACAAACCCTGGGTACCTTTACAATCCCCATGATGTTAGAAAAAAAGGACGCAAATTTGGCGTGGATACCTTTTGTGGTCAAAAAGTTACAGGGGCCTAAGCGCACACTACCCCAAATAGCCAAAAAAGGCTTAGCACAGGGGGGAAAAGGCCTAGCAGCGAAGGGGTTAAGGCCTGCACGTTAGTTTCTGCATTTCATTAAAACTATTTTATTTTTCTTGAGATTCTTAGAACACGCTTACAATTCCCCCCTCTGATGGTTATCTAACAATCACGCTTTCTTAACAATTGAATCTTTAGAGTTCACTCTCATCCTCAGTTGAGTCTTTACTCTTTCTTTCCAAACTCTCACATTGTTTTGCCTTCTTGTATTGTCGAATGATGCAATCATTTAATTCTTTACACCTCTCTAACTATCTGTCTGACTCTTTCTCTGATCTTTCTTCTAATAAAAGAAAACGTATAACCTTTGTAAAAAACAAACAAGGTCAGTAAAAACACCCTGCTATTAATATTGGCGCAAATATAGCTAAGAATCCCTCCTCCAGTGGTTGCATACCAATTTCCACTAACAGAAACTCCTTTACTTAAAATTCTAAAACACTACGGGGCTTATTACGATGTCGGTCAGTAAGTCTCCGCGGGCTTGTTGACTCTGACCTACCGATCTCGTTTCGGAAGCGGTCGTTTCAACCGCAGTATTACGATGCACTACAATGCATGGCTTACCGACCGATGTGGTTCTTCCGATTCTGGCTGGAAATTCCAATCGCGACTGTTTCGGAAAGGATGAATGGAGAAGATCCAAGCACGGTCTGGCCCTGGAACTGCCTGCCCTATTACGATGCGTATTTCCGACGCGCCGTCTGTGTTGGTCCAACCACCTCATCAGAGCTGGCAGAAGGGGAGGCTCATAAGGCTGAAATTCACCATAACACGCTTCCACAGTTCCTGTGCAGTCATGGAGCCCATCGCGCCCGTCATACTGCTTCTGTACCTACTCGATGACCAGCATAACCAGGACCGTCGCGGACGTCGCCGCCGTTAAGTGAACCATCTACCCCTACACAAGTGACCTTCACAATTATCATTGCTGCGCCGCCCCTGTAAAAATTAATATTTCCTTATCCCCCCCTTAATTTTTCCACAATTATTCATCGCAACCAGGCATCTGGTGTTGCTGATGGCTGTAATTCCATTGCCTCTCAAAGGGACAAACAAAATACCCTTATCTCAATGGTGATGCTGAAGATGAAATTATGAACAGGTCCATGAAGGAAGTTCAACATTGCATGTGTAAATTGTGACACCAATTCATAATAGCTTCAAATATGTTGTTAATGTTATCCTAGCACACCGAAGAGCATATCATCCCATTCAATACAGGAGGATTGGTATTATTTAAGCTCTGTTACCCCTTTTCACACATACTCCCAGTCAGGAAATAAATGATCAAAGTTGTCAGTGACAGTCCATTACAAGGCTGACTTACTGCTGCTCATACTCCTAACACTAAAAACAAAATATGATGCCTCTCTTGGCCAGACACTGGTGCCCCCCCTGATATCATTTAAGCCCTCCCCCATTTTGAACACCTCTAACCTACACATGGAAGTGACCACAAAGTGAAGGTGCAGTAATGTGAAAGTATCCTGTACCATGTTGTGCAGGGGGAATGAGGGAATGTCAACACCGGGTATCCCCAGTGTGAACTGGAAATACAGGGACAGACCCAACATATAGGCAGGAATAAAAATGGGCATAGGCACATGGATATATGTACAGAAATATGTAGAGTGAGCTCAACACTGTTTTAAGTGCCACATGTCATGACAACATAACACTATTGCACACCTAAAAGTATATCCCACAGAAACCGATACACTGGCACACTACATCCTCCCTGAACCAATACACTCATCACCACTGCTGGGACCAACGACTGAGGGTCCACCTGAACTCCTAAACTGCATCATGAATGAGTGTCGCAGTGCAGTGTCACGCTGAAAATGTATATCTTGAGATGTACCACATGAGGGGGCTTGAAGGTGCATTGGAGGACCAAGCAATGACAAATCTATTTCATTCTATGATGAGTAATTTGACTTGGTAGTGCCGAGCATTACCATGATGGCAATTGTATGCACAGTAAGCTACCATCCAAACTCCATTGAGTGTAGCAACATCTTGAAAAAACAGAAAGCAGACTTTGCAGCTGCATCACCTAACAGTTCCCCACAACTGATAGCTGAGATATCTGTAACACTCCAACCACATTCACCTACTGTCTACACTGACCCGCCTATAAATCCCAAAGCATTGAAGTCACCTTTGTGTCAGCAAGGTGAATTGACAACAACAGCCTTTGCCAATGTCAAACACTCAGGCACCTTAGGTACAATGTAAGGTGTGCATTCACTTATCTAGATCCTGTCATCTGCCTGAAGTATTGACATATCACATGTGCAACAACATGTGAAAACCACAATCATGTGGCTCATTTGGCTGTCAAAGCTGGCCACATAGACACAATACACATCCCTATGAGTCCCCACCCCAATTTCCTTCTTAAATGAAGCTACTCCAACTCTTGTTTTGACAAACAAGATAAATCAGTCACAATGCAAAGATCACTAGATTGATATACTCTACCACAATCCAGAAGTCCTAATGCTTGTGGCTGTGCCAATGTTTGCACGTGACACATCATACCTGGACATATACACACACTCAACATCACATGACACGCAAACACTCCTTGACAACCCTCACCCACACCTAACAAGAAACATGTCCCTCTGATAGCACATATATCCCCTACCAGGCAGGTAACCATGGTCAAGCATGGTGCATTATATCTTTGGTGGAAGTTCAAATATGGGGCCATGTGTGCATCAAGACAGAACATAAGGCACATCACATCAGCATGATGTGGCCTATGTTCAGTTTAGTAATAATGGACATGCACAGACTTACATACTCTAACTGTGCGTTAAGCCCTGAAGCTGATGTACATGACTCCGCAACGTAGTGCCCAACTCAACAATCACACCATACTATAACTAGCTATCAACTCCTGGGACACCCATTCCTGTGCCATAGGCCAGCTCCTCCTGCAACTAACACATACATCAGTAATGAATTTGTAAGTACAAAAACGCAGTCTAACAAACTAAGCATTGTCATGGACCAACACACACCATCCACATGAAAGAGGCAAATAATGTGAATGGCATTACAGCTGTCCAAATTCCACTACACAGCAGGCTACAGTGCATAGACACCCTACATACAATGAATCTCGAATTTAAGGGGAGTCCTTAAAGACAACTTGGCCAGGACATAGTCTGATTGGTACCTACCTCACACTCTCCATGTGGACAGGACATTGAGAATCAGTCTCAACTGTGACTAATGGCTATTGGCACAAAGTGGCATCCACATGTGGCACATTTGTCATTGGAAGTTCTTAACAAGATCCACTGAAGGAAAAGCAATTGGTCCGTATCTATTAAGTCACATTTAGCAGTTTATTTCAAATTCTTTTTATTTGGTTTTAAAGTCATCACAAAGAAATAGCACAATTATAAAATGCTCATTGCAGGCCAAGAGTTACAGAGATCACATATTGGTTACAGCTTATTCACAAGATCTTGGCGAGCCAGGTCTTCTTTATCCTTGCCCCATCCATGAATATTCTAAAACCATTAAGCTCCCATCTAATATAGGACAAGAAAGCTCTTCAAGCATATGCCCCTGTGGCATGTCACAATTGATATCAATAAACCTTACATTTTCCGTACATTGAAAAAAGAGAAAAGAAAACCAGAGAAAGAGAAAAAACGTTAGAACATTGATGTCATGGTGTATACATTGTTCAGTTGGTCAGGATTAGAGGGCGCCCGGCCTGAACGAGAAGCGACCCACTGGGGGCGGGACCCTCAGCTTTCAAATACGAATCTCCGTGTCTTTACATATGGAACAAATGGAGGGCTCTCAGCTGCGGATTGCATGCTAACATTGGGATCCCTTCCGATAAATATCCCACCAGCGGAGACCACATATAATCAAACCCTTTTCTCGTGTCCTCCACAATGTCGGTCATACGTTCCAGTGCAAGTGACCTCCACAACCTCGCATGCCATTGGGTTAAAGATGGTGCCTCTTGCTGCTTCCATGCTGCTGCTACTGCCATTTTCGCTGCACCTAGACAGAGCCACATGACCGACCTATCTCCCTGCGTTTGACGTTTCAGGGTCGGGTCCCTCAACCCCAGCAGCGTGTGTTCCATAGAATTCGGAATTGGATACCCTAGTATGCTTTTGATTTGGGATAAAATCTCCTTCCAAAACGGCTGAATGGAGGGGCAGTCCCACCATATATGGCGAAAGTCCCCCAGCAGACCACAACCCCTCCAGCATCTGTCAGAGGAGTTTTGGAAGATCTTATGTATTTTCTGGGGGTAAAGTACATGATTTTGTAGTGAGCTTCTCTAAGAAACATTGATCTGTTGTATTTGGTAATGTCTCTACATAAGTGATCCCACTGTTTCTCCGCTACTGGGGTGTCCAGGATTGTGTCCCAAAATGTTCTGTGTCTCGGGTCGATCTCTGGCTCAGCGCCTGAATGAGGGCATATAGAAAGGAGATGCACCCTTTAGATGTGGTCCCAGATTGGGCAAATTTCTCTATTGGGAGCAGGTCTCTGGTAGCGGCCCGCCGCTCCAGAGGTTGCTGCACCCAATGTTTAAGCTGTAGATAGTGGAATTCCTCCTTGGCAGACAGTTGGAATTGTTTCATGCATTCTCTAAAGGTGAGCAATTCCCCTTTGCTGTATAAATCGGAAATAATAAGACAGCCCCCTGCCCTCCATGCCTCGAATGGTCCCTCTTGAAGAGCCAGAGGGAAGGCAGCGTTAAAGTGAATGGGGGTGTAGGGAGACGGGAAATTGTCAGCTGCAACCGCTTGGTGAGGTCATCCCAGACCCATAGCGTGGTAGCTGTGGGCATACTAAGGTAGGCATTGGGCGGTCTATCGTGCTTCGGTTTCAAAGAAGGTCCCAGATTGTCCTGCCAGTTACCTGCCTGTCTATGTGGAGTCACTGTTTTTCGGAGGCTCGCAGTGACCACTCAGTCTCATCTGTGCCGCTCTATAGTACCCCAAAAAATCCGGCAGAGCCAGGCCCCCATCTTTGCGCGGTCTACTGAGAAGGCGATGTGACAGGCGCACTATCTGTCCCTGCCAAATAAATTTAGTGGTCATCCGTTTTAGCTCCCTAAAAAGTCCTTTTTCTACTGGTATAGGTAACCCCTGGAAGAGGTAAAGCAGTCTGGGGAGAGCGTTCATCTTTATGGCATTTATCCTGCCTATCCAGGAAATATATGCGGCGCTCCATTTGCCAAAGTCGGCCTTTAACTGTCTCAGTAGGGGGGGGGAGTTGGCCCTGTACAGATCAGTGATATTGGGAGTGAGCTTAATGCCCAAGTAGGTGATTTCTTTGCTTATGCAACGGAAAGGAGACGCTCCCTCCACCCTCCTCCACGTCTCCTGAGGCAAAGTCAGATTAAGTAAGAAGGATTTGGCTAGATTGACCTTGAATCCCGCTACTTTTTCAAACAGCGAGAGCTCAGCCTGAATTGCTGGAAGAGAGGTCAAAGGTTCTGTGACTGGGAGAAGCACATCGCCTGCGAAAAGCGAGATCTTGTGATCATCTGTGCCAAATCTTACCTCTCGTATGTCAGGATTCTCTCTAATTTTGTGCACTAGGGGTTCGATACAAAGGGTTAAGAGTAGGGGGGACAGCGGACACCCCTGTCTCGTCCCTCTCGCCAAATTGAAGGAGTCCGATGCAGCTCCATTTACCAGGACTCGCGAGCTAGGGGAGTGATAGTTGGCCCGAATCATCCCTATAAAGGTCTTGCTGATCCCAAAGCGCTTCAACGCATGAAATAAAAAGGTCCACTCAACGCGGTCAAAAGCTTTCGCTGCGTCCAGCGATAGAAGAGCTGTCAGGATGTGTTTTTTCTGACCTTTTCCATAATATGAATGATTCGTCTGAGGTTATCATGGGTCTGGCGCCCCTTAATGAACCCTGATTGGTCTGGGTCTATAAGACCCGGGAGTACGGTTTCTATACGACCAGCCAATATTTTAGAATAAATCTTTGCGTCCATATTCAAAAGTGCTATCGGTCCATAAGAGGAGCAAGCTTTGGGGTCCTTTCCTGGTTTATGGATCACTGCGATGAGTGCCTCCCCCATGGTGGGAGTGCCCTGTTGTTTAGATGCAATATCATTAAATAGGGTCGCTAAATGAGGGGTCAGTTCCGGCGCAAACGTGCTGTAGAAGTGCGCGGTAAACCCATCGGGCCCTGGTGCCTTCTGTAATTTGAGTGCATCTATCGCTTTCTGGACCTCCTCGTTCGAGATAGGTTAATCCAGGTCCTCATTGGAGCTTGATGTGACCTGCGGGAGGTCCAAGGAGTCCAGATACCCCGATTGGTCATGCGGCCTTGGCTCCTCCGAGGTATAGAGAGTATGATAAAACTCCCCAAAGGCATTTGCCTTCCCTTCTTCCATTAAATGGGAGACACCCTCGTCATCCACTATTATTTTGATGTACTCTTTTTCCTGTTCGGCGCTAAGCTGGCGGGCTAACAAAGAACCCACTTTGTTCCCCCCCTCATACCCTTTGGCCTGTAGGCGCAAAATGGTCTTTTCTGCCCTGTTGGTATATATGGCCTGCAGCTTCCCCTTAAGTGAGGTAACTTTCCATAGCGTATGTACCAATGGGCTCCCCTTATGTGCTTTCTCTGCGTCCTGTAGTTCCCTTTCGAGCATGAGTCTCTCCTCTCTCTGCTGAGTTTTAAGAGTAGTTGCCAGCTCTATACATTTAACGCGGATAACCGCCTTGAATGCATCCCAGGTGGTTGCATGGGAGGTGAGTGTGGGATCGTTAATCTCAAAGAAATCCTTAATTGCCTGTCTGAGTTCGTCCCTCAGGAGTCTGTCCCTACAGAGAAAATTAGGGAAGTACCAGCGCGCATGCTTTGGTCTCGGTGCCGGCCAGCTGAGGGCCATCTCAAGAGGAGCATGGTCAGAGAGACATATCGGGTGGAAGTTGGACTTCGAGACAGCATGGAATATAGATTGGCTTATGAAAATGTGATCGCTTCGGGAGTAAGTCCTGTGCGAGTGGGAGAAGAAGGAATAGTCACGCATGGTGGGATTAGTTCCCCTCCACACGTCCACCAAGCCCAGATGTTGAAGGTTTGCCCTAAGTGCCTTCCCAACAACTCCCCCCACCGCCCTGTGTGGGTACGTCGTGTCTAGTCCCGGATCCCAGATCAGGTTGAAGTCCCCCAGTAGGATAATGTCCCCCTTTGCAATGTTTTCCAGGTTCGTGAAGAAGGAGAGGAGAAAGTCCTGCTGGCCAGCGTTGGGCGCATATACTACTGCTAACGTACACATTCTTCCCCCCAATTCCCCTCTCACCATTAGGTATCTCCCTGACTTATCGCATTTTGTGTCTTGAGAGTGGAACGGGACCCCCGTGTGAAAGAGGAGTGCCACCCCATTCTGCTTTGAGGCATGAGAGGATCTAAAAATGAGAGGGTAAGCGTTATGTTTTAGACGATGTTCCTCAGTTTTTTTGAGGTGTGTTTCATGGAGTGCAGCCACCTTAATATTATGATCCAGCAGGTATTTCCAAAGGCGCAGCCTCTTGCTAGGGGAGTTAAGGCCCCTAACGTTCCATGTTATACAACTAACTGGCATTCAAATCTGGATGGGTGCCGACCCCACCACCACGGGCCCCATGCTCTGCCGATCCTCCCCGCCCGCCCCACTCCCCCTGACCCAGTAAATAGAAGTCTAAGCAAGGCCACCATGACATCCAACCTACATAACAAACAGTACAAACAAGAACTATGAGTTCGGATATTCCCCATCTTAGAGGAAAACGCCTCTACAAAAAACTCCAGGAGCGAGCCCACTTCCGCTCCCCCGACCCCTTAACTCTTAGCATTTAAGGCGTGTGAATATCGTTACTTTAGTGCTATGAAATTGAATTCGCACCCCGACCCCTCCCTGCATTAGCTGCTCAAGTCTGTCCTTGTAGAAGTCTCTGCTCCCTTCATAGCAATCGAGTGTCCTCAATCCCATTGCCCCTCTGTCTAATGACCCCCTTACTGCACCATTGGCGGGGATTATTCCGCTTTACTGACAGGAGGAACAGTGCAGCCACAAACCCCAAAGTCCGCTAATTTCAGTCTGGCGTTTTCTTACTCCTACGTCCCGTCGTTCGCCACGGACCACCACCTTGTCGCACTTTCTGCTGCTCCCCTTCATTATCCCTTGAGGATGTTGCGTGTCTGGGTGAGGAAATCTTGACTCCCAGGAGGTCCGCCGCCTCCTCCAGTTCCGTGCAATGGAGGTGTTTATTGTCCCATTGAAAAGCAATCCCAAATGGGTATGTCCACCGGTACTTTATTTTCCGCTCTCTCAAGGTGTCGGTGATCGGCCGGAAGTGCTGCTGTCGAGCTAGCGTGGCCTGGGCCACATCCTGGAAGAGCGTGCACGTGGCGTTCTGGAAGGTGACCTTGTCGGCATTCCTCGCCTTCTGTAGGACCATTTCTTTGATCTTGAAAGAGCTGAATTTTGCCAAGACGTCACATGGTCTTCGATTTTCCCCCTTGAGCCGCGGCCCCACTCTGTGGACTCGCTCAAGCCCGATCTCAGGGCCTTCCTCCCCCACGACAGATGAGAAAAGACCCACCATGAAAGCTTCAAGGTCCGGGCCCTCACAGCCTTCTTCCAGGCCTCTGACTCGTATATTGTCTCGACGGGACCGATTTTCCAAGTCCTCACACTTGAGCAACGTGGCCCGCAGCTTGCCACTTAGGTCTGCCGTGCCTTCTTCCAGGGGTTTCAGACGATCAGCTAGCTCCTGATATTTCACCTCGAGGTCCATCGTGCGCGTGCCCACCAAGTCGACATCAGCCTGCAGGGCCACAAACTTCCCTCTCATCTCCGCTCTGATAGTTTCAAAGGAGGCGTCCATATCTGCTTTGATGTCTGCACGGAGCTCCTTTTTAAACTCCCTTAAGGAAGTCAGTAAGTCCTCCCTTGTTAGCGCCATGTTGCTTTTGGGAAGAGCCGCCTGCTCCCCAAGTGTCCCCGCTCCTGAGGTAGCGAAATAGCTGGAGACTTTGTTCTTGGGTGCTTTTTTCGGTGGCATAAGGGGGCACAACCTCTGGTCAGCTCTTGGCCGCCCCTCCATCTGCCCAAAACGAGTCCAAACTCAATCAGACAATGTGGGGGCCCACCGTCCTCTCCTCTCCCACTGCGACGTGCTCCAAGGGCTCCTCACGTGGCTGCTGTAGAGGCTGCCTATTGGGCCCTCGTGGATTCCCCTGTTGATTACATACACAGATTCTTATCTTTTCCCTTCCAAGTCGGCTGTCCCTTAAGGCCCAATGCTCCACAGTCCTTCTCCTGCCCTCTTGTCTCACTGGGAGGGGGGCGAGCACTCTCTGTCGTCAGTTTCCCCCTGGTCATGCTCCCTACATTCGTCTCCCAATGGTGGCCATTTTAGAGTCAGGCACCGGGCAACCAGAGCAGAAGAGTGGGCTCTTTCCCTCTTTCTTTCTCCACTTATGGACCCTCTGGGAGCGGCGGCCCCTGCCCAGCCACCTTCGTGCTCCTCCCGCTGTTAGCCGGGCCCCCCGCCGGTGAATCGGGCCGACGGGTCGTTTCCCACCAAGAGACCCGCGTCTCCAGCGGCCCCCCTCCTTCCAGAATAGCGCTCTATTGGGCTCCGGTGCACATCCCTCCGTGCTACAAGGGGGGCCCTTGCGCCTCCGCTCACCTTTCCAACTGGCGGCGGTCCTCGGCTACAGCTTCTCGTTGCTCCCGTGAGGGAGGCCCGCCATTTTGTGAAGTCCGCCTCTCAAGCGGACACGGCCCTGTTGGTGCTTAGTTACGGCGAGTCGGAGTCTCCCAGGAGCTCGGATTCCGCCCTTGGCAGTTCCCCCATGCCCCGCTTCTCCTCAGGGCGGCCGAGGTGCGCTTTATGACGCCCTATATCATTGCAGTATCGGGGTCTGGGACGGAGTCGTTCGGATTCACGCTCAAGCGGCCATGATGGTTGGCCACGCCCTCCATTTAGCAGTTTACACATTGCTTTATGTACATGTGTGGCTAAGCTGTCATATATGTAGACTCACAACGCCTCCAAGTGTATTGACAAGCAGATTTTTTTGTACACATCAAATACATATGCAGCATACATCTCATTGAGTTTTGTCCATTGACACACTTGCACAATGGACTTAGGAATCTAACTAAACTATGATTGCATACAATGTCCAATGCATGTTTTGGTCCTTCACCCTCATGCGGACATTGACACCCAGCCAATGTAGGTAAACAAACCTGTACAACATCCCAATAGACTTACCTACTTTAGGAAATATATGCTATCATTGTCATACTAACAGAACTGTACTCACACATTTTAAATTACACATGAATAACAGTTAACATAAAGAGATATGTTTGGCAAAGGAATACCAAAAACAAAATAAAAACAGCTTTATTCAGCCTCCAGAGTTCAAGTATTAAAACAAAGGCCAATGGCCAGTCCAAATGTCCATGTTGAGGGCCATCGAAGTGTGGCCCACCCAAACTTGCCTTCATAAATGCTGCTGCAGAATACCTCCGCTGGAAGGGGCATCTATGGGGCAGGCCAGGCACCCAAAAAAAACTAGGGGGGGCTGGGTTGGTCCTTGGGAGGGCTGGTACTTGGGAGGGTTGGGCTCAGGATTGGGGGGGTCGGCTGGGTCAGTGGGAGGGCAGGATGTGGGGTGGGGGCTGGGCTTCACCATTTTGGGGATTTTATTCCCCTGAAAGCTGCTGAAGGGAATGGGAGGGACCTTTTAGACTTTTCATTTCCCAGTTGAGGTAAGAGGATAGGATGGGGAAGAAGTTCTTCTGGGTTTAGGAGGGGTTGGGGCGGCGGCAGGAGAGCTTTCCTCTTCCTGCTTCCCTGCTGTTGCTTGTGGGTCTCAGTAGGAGGCTGGCTATGTGTTTTGGGGTGGATGTGGAAGGGTATGGCACGGGCACAAGGGTCTTCACTTTACGTTTGGGGTGTGGTTGGTGAGTTTGGGAAGGGAAGAGGTCAAAGGCAATGAGGTTGAGTTTCTGGGCCAATTGGGTACAAGGAGAGGCAAGGGTAGTGATCTATGTGGCATGTCTGTGGGTGCTGGTGTGGTGTGGTGTCTGTCATGGCTGTGTGTGATGGTGTTGTGTCTGCCTGCAAGTCAGTGAATTTGGAAGTCAGGGTGTGTGTGTCTGTCTTTTGCTTTATGTCTGTGTGTTTGTGTGCTGCATGCAGATGTTGAGGTGGATGCGTGTTCAGGTTTGTGTGTGCTTTGGTCAGGTATGGGAATAGGGACTGTGGATGGGGTAGAGGCAGGAGAGGGGGTGGAAAGCTACATTTGGGATATTGCTGCCATCAGTGTGGAGGCTAGAGCCTGAATGGATCTCTGTAGGGAAGACATGTCAGAGTGAATGCCCTCCAGGAAAGATACCATCTGGGTCTGCTAATTGGTATGGACCTGGAGGATATTCAGCACTGCTGTCTGACCCACAGAGATCTATCTCAGGAGGTCAATGGACCCCACACTCAGGTCAGCTGGGGAGACAGAGGCAGGGGGTGAGGTGCCTGGCGCGAATGAGACTCCTACCCTCTTAGGAGAGTGGTCATGGACAGCGGGCTGGGAAGCAGCTGTGAGGGTGGAGATGGTAGGGGGGTGGTGGACTCAGATGTAGTGGACACAGGTCCAGGGGGATCCACCACCACCTGGGAGGGCACACTGGAGTCTGATGATGATGACATTTCTGTGACATCTATCAGCTCCTCAGTGGCGCTCCCATCACCCTCTGTGCCACTGGTTCCCTCTTGCTCACTGGCAGCAAAAGAGCAACCGTGACCAGCTGCTTCCCCAACAGTCGTGGCCCTGTCACCCTCGCTGCCATGGTCTGATGCTGAAAAAAAGATTATAAAGGAAATTAGTTGAGATGTTACATAGGTGTGATAACAACTCTACCCACATTGGCTGACATCATAATTTCTACTTGGTTGACAACATTAGGTCATACAGGGTCAATAGCACATTAGTGAAAGCTACTAGACCCGAGCACACTCTCACATAATGGTGTCAGGAACACAGTTTGATGCAACGTCATGTTTATCCTTCTCAACATCTGAACCACATCTATGGACCAGCTGAAGTATTGTCGCTCACTCCTGATGCCCTCATAGTATACCACCTTTACCTCATGTGATCCAAGGGAGAAAAGACCTTCTACTAAGAAATGGAAGAACAATGCAGCCTTAAGATACAGCATATAGTGAACTCTCCAAATCCAGAGCTTGTAGAACAGCAGGTGCCCTGCTTCAGTAAACAAAGTTTGATGAGTCAACATCAAGATGTTGGAGCCATGGAATGGGCTATTTCACATGGAGCACATTACTGTTGCACATCTGTCCATTAGCAAATGAAGCAGTTCTAAGTGTTACATGTGTAACTCATATAGAAGTCACACACGGAATATAGGCCTAGCAAGTCCAAAATTTATTTCTACAAGTATTGTGTCATACCTGCACAGTGCAATAATCAAATGTACTATAGGCAGATTGTAACACTTATAACAGTTTGTCATGTAAACACAGCTTATCATACTGCCAATGACAATGACTTAATATTACTTCAGGGGCATGTGGCTTACCATACCACCATGCCAGGAGAAAGCATTGTGTGGCCACAATGTTAGTGCACAACATTTTACTTGATACATTTTGACAACACTATTACTTATAGTGGACATTCTGCTGATATCCACATCTCACAAGGACAAGCCAGCCTATCTCTCCCAGAGAAATATCATCAGTCACATATTGTCCAGCTTATATGCCGCGGTGTTCTTCACCTGAATATATCTGCCCTTCTAAGATGTCGGAGAAGCCACATTTCCAGATTTCTGAGTAACACTGCTAAACTAGAGTTGCATTTGCACACAAAGATTAATGGTCCTTGTAACAACCATCAACACCATAGGTAATGAGTAATTTCCACTTCCATGGTCTTACCCCCCCTTAACCTGACATGATCTTTGTTAGGCATTCACAGACATCTGTTGTCACCTAAACATAGTCCAAAACATGGAATCAGTTCACATTGATATAGGATGTATTCTGTCACTCACTTATGGTAAGGTTCAGTCTGACATGTGTCATCAATACACATAAGTCTGCATATTGACAGCTGCTACATTGGACAACAGATATCACCAGTGCTGTTCGTAATTGTTTAACACAGATCAATCTCCACTTACCAAGGCCTGCAATTACACAGTGCCTGCTATCTGGTTGTATTGCATGGCATGTCACAGTCAAGTTCACATGCATCAAATAACACAAATGTTTTGTTGTCTCAATACAGAGAGCATGGCAAGCAATGGTATTTGTGTTGAACTATGTTGAGCATCACAGAAATAGGTAAAGGGTCTCTTTCTTGCACATTGTGTTGTCATGTGTCCAAATTACGATAGAATTGCACTACTGGTAATACCCAGCCTCTTTCAGTCTGGCATGGCCCTGATTCAAGGGACCTAACCATGCAACAACAACTCTTGCAGCATTTGCTACATGTTACATACTACATGGGTCTCGATTGTCGCAAAACTTGAAAGTCATGACACTGCCTGCAAAACGTGTACATGCATGGTATTGTACAAAGTTCATCAAGGCACATACTTACCCCCTCCTTGCTGCTGTCTAGCTCTCAACTGCCCATCGAGGTTGGGATAGGCCACTGCCAGGGTTCAACACATAAGGGGGGTCAGGGTGAGGCATGCGCCCCTCCTGCCTGGAGGTGCCAGGCCCAGCTGTACCTCAGCGATCTTATTTGCCCATCCTCTCAGGTCCTGCCACCGTTTGCGGCAAGGGGCACTGTGCCAACGTATGACCCCCAGGGAACGCACCTTCCTGGCAATGGTCCTCCACAGGAATACCTTCTGACGGGCGTTGACCTGTAAGGATGACATAGTATCGGACACTTAGTACACATGCAAGATGTACATATCTATGTACTTTGTCACATAGGTCAGGAATTGTTTGCGTAAACATTAACATACAATTAGCATACTAGAATTCTCAACAATGCACCTGTTGTCAAACATGTGATTTTAACATTTTTCATGACACTTTTTCATTTCCTGTTGACACCACATTCCAACCTGACCTTGCCCTAAGTGACCATGCAGCACCTCTCACTACACTGTGGGTGGGAGAACAGCACATGTGGCATAAAAACTGATAACGACTGACCTCAGCACACCTATGTCTTATGTGGATGGGAACAGTAGCAATTTGGCCTTGCACATACACCTAACTAGTATGCCAAATTGCCAATGATTACACTGTGTCAATTACACATTGTCTAACATGATCTACACATGGCCTGAATAGACATTATGATACACACACCTGGTCACCATCCTACAGCTGACATGGACATTTTGGAGCACTGTGATTTCTTTGCCATTTGAGGGTTTGTCACTTGCCTGATATTGCATCATGTGTGTGGAGTTGTTGTAGTGACTGTATACAGTAACAACCTAACCACATATGCAAATGACATTTCACATTCACCATTAGAATCAGTTTAGCTATGACTCCACAAGCAAATGTACTTTGAAATAAGACAGGAAACAAGGCATCATCTTGTCTAACTGATATTTACATGCCTAACTAATACACCATACGAAGTTTGTGGTTGATGATGAGATATTCACATGAGAACAGTGACATAAACTCCAGACCAGTACATACATACACACATACAGCAGTGAATTTGTCCATCACATTTCCAAACACACTTTTAAACAATTGGCTACAGATTCAGATGTGTGTCTCACTGCAACAATCTGCCCTATGTTCACGGATAGCTGACATTTAAAATATGTTTCCTGCCTGAATTGTTCTCACTTGCTCCTCTGGTGTACCATACAGCTGCCTGTACAGGAGAAGGACCATGTCCACCAGCATCTTCAGCTCCTCAGCTGTCAAGACAGGGGCCCTGATCCCTGTACAGCGAGACATTGTAACTCACAGAGGATGTGAACAGCAGCAGAGAGATGGGGAGGCCTGTAGGAGTTCGGGTTCTGAAGACAAATGATCTGTGTAGCAAAATGCAAGGCTTATGTCTAGACAGCATAGGCGGTCTTCTGTGCATGCCGTCAAAGGGATAGGTCCGCATCGGTCGCATTTTCCGAAGTCGTCCAATGGATTCAGTTGCTGCCTGACACTCAGCCTACCGTGTGGTGCAAAATAGCTGGCGGGTCACAAGTAAGATTGCTACATCAACAATGGAAGTTTACCACGTTGGTCTTCACTGCAGGTGGACACAATCAGCGAGCCGCAACTGTCACCATAACAAGTTACAGACTATGGCTGTGTCCGCCTGTGACCGCCTAAAAACGTGAAAATGTTGAAGTTTTGTACTAAACCATGCCTGGATCCATTACATTGTTTGTTGAAGGAGTATACAATGCAAATGCACACATTCACATGAATAAGGCACCTTGAGAGGACCCTGAAACACTTGTTGGCAGGCTAAACCAACATGAAAGTACATAGTACAGATTCTGATTTTCACATTTCTCTCAGGCAGTATGCTGCCCATGTCCATTGACAGGTGTAAATGCACCACATAACAGTTCGGGAAGCCACTGTCACTCAGTGTGCGATGTTTGTGATGTCCAGGTGGAAAGGGTGTGTGTGTCTGATGTACAGTATCCTACCTTCCCAGGGGGCCCATACACTCAAATTTCAAGCACCCTACAGAGTCACTGAGAGTAAATGGGGCATTGTAAGTGGTCCATTTGTTCCATACTTAAGTGACATCTGCATATTGAGAAAGATTTACATTGTCAATGGGTTGTGTATGTCATTGGATGTGCCATGCAGACATTACTGTATGACAGTGTCCACCATGTAACATTTGTCTGCATGAACTGCAGAGTGAATTTTAAGATGTATGTGGTGTACATGATGCCATACTTAACTTGATCCTACTATGTTTACGACAAAATCCGCTCAGTCATTAGACATACCTAAGTCATGCGTACTTGGCTTGTGAGATTTGGAGTATGTCCTGCTTGATTTTGCAGAAAACAATGCCACTAGTGATATGAGTCAAGTGTACTTTCCTTCCTTTGCAACTATACATTTGAGACATAATCAGATATGTCATGTATGCTGTGGTATGGTTAGTATATTTTTGTTTTGTGAAATCTGGTTTGCACTGCCATGGACTGTCATGTGTGTTCACTTGGTCTTTGGTGTTTGTCTAAGTACATGTTGCTGGGGACAATGTGATCTAACACTTACTGTGTTTACACTCCACACAAAAGTCTCGCAGAGGAGCCGGAAGACAGCCTCCCATCTACAGGCCCATTCCTGACCTACAAACCATGGAAGAGAGGGACGTGATCAGAAATTTCCATCTCAATAAGGCCACAATACATGATTTGTGCCAGCAGTTGGCACCTTCATCGCATCCACATCGCTACTATCCTACATCACTGATGCCCAAAGTCAAGGTGATGGCAGTACTGCATTTCTTGGCCATGGGGTCAATCCAGTGCACAGTGGCAACATCTGGCGGAATGTCCCAGCCCCTGTTTAGCAATGTACTTCGGGATGTACTGCAGGCATTGACAAGACACATGGACAGCTACATAAAGTTTCCCCAAACAGGGGGAATTTAACTATATCAAAGCTGATTTTTATGGGTTTGGATGAATCCCACATGTCATTGGAGCAATATTGCTTTGATTCCACCACAGGCCAATGAGCAAGTATATTGGAACAGGAAGCACTTCCACTCAATCAACATTCAGGTGGTGCGATTGGCAGATATGTGTTTTTTTCCACATCTGTGCCTGATTTCCCGGATCAGCCCATGACTTGCATATTCTAAGGACCAGCATCATACCTCATTTGATGACTCAACTACTTCCAGAGTGGGCCTGGCTTGTTGGTAAGTAAGCTTCTTAATGCTGTTTGTTGTGAGTGTCTTTGTGCGTATTATCAGTGAATGTTTGCTTGAACATTGTGCTCATGTCTATCTTCCATTTAGGAGACACAGGATATCCCACACAGCCATGGCTACTAACACCATTGCGGAATCCAGTCACTCCAGGAGAACTCTGCCTCAATGAGGCACATGGGAGGACAAGGTGGATAGTGAAGCAGACTTTTGGCCTCCTGAAGGCAAGATTCCGCTGTCTTGACAAAACTGGAGGAGCCCTAGAATATTCTCCAGGAAAGGTGTGCCAGATCATTGTTGCCTGCTGCATGCTCCACAACCTGGCAATTAGGAAGGAAATCCCTCTGATTGAAGATGAAGGAGACCAGCTAGGGCCACCGGCTGAGGATCCAGGACTGGGCAATGAAGACAGTGGTGAGGAGGAAGGAGTTGACTTGCGAGAACAGCTTATCAACAGCTTCTTTTCATGACTGTAAGTATGCACTGAGATGTCTTTCGTATTCCACTGTGTTTGTTGTGTAGCTGTGTGGACTATGTGTATGTACACATCGCAGTGTAGGATAAGTGTGCCAATGTTTATGCAGGACAGGTTTGGGATATGGTCATAGTTACATGCACACTGTGTCATTCAGGCCTAACTAGTGTTAACAGTGACATTGTTCTGGTTGAAGTTGAAGTTTTCTCTTACTTGTGAGACATGATTTGCCCTTGCTTATCTTATTTCATTTTGTTGTTTCAGTTTACTTTGCCATGTTGTCATATGTGGGGAGTTTCTGAGTTGTGCCATCACTAGGGATAGGATGCTGTGTGTGAGTGCAAACTGGACATGAAATGCTCCTGGGAATGTCTGACACAGACTTTGAGATTACATAACTGTTACGACACCTGCTTGCAATTGTACGAATTAAAGTTGCTACAGCACCAATGGACTTTCATCCCATCGTGTGTACTTTGTTTTGCAATAAGTGTGCCATCATGTGCCCAATAGCAATGTGGTTGTGGGGATAGACCATGGTAGTTCCCATTCATATCACCTAGATGAGCAGGGTTTGAAAAAATGATATAGCTGTAGATGTGTGTCCTCATTGTATGTCACAATGCAAGTGCCACACCACTGACATATGCTTGTAACCTAGCTAAAGATGCAGCCAACTTCTTGTAATGTTACCTGTTTGCACTGGCCAGTAGTACAGTCCTGTGTGTTTTTCTTTTGTCCACTGATTGTGTATGTCATTTATGGTGTTTGTGATCTGCTACCAGGTGTTCACGGCAAATAAAATGTGTGTTTCACATTGAAGTTTGCATTGTCTGCTGTAGCTCCTCCGAATTTGTTGTCTAGTTGTTTGAACACGACAAACTAGTTAGGTGGCATAGATTGTTGAGTGGGATGTCACCTTGTGATGATTGTTCTTACAAATGACTATCTGCAAAAATGTACAGTGGACTAAAGTTTGCATGATACACTGAATCTGACTGACTATCTTGTGGTGTCATGATTGATTGACTTTGTGGCACTTAAGGTACATTTTACATGTACTTTGTGACCTAGATTGATTATTCTTTCTGCAGAGTGCTCACATGATACTCACAACAATTTGAGATAGATGTCAAAGGCACAACATCAGCTGGTATTGATGTGCAAAGTGTATTTTATTTACAAGACATAGTGGATAGGTGAAGACACACGTTATGGATCAGTGAAAATGAAACAAAAAGAAAATAGATAAGTTGACAGTGTTGTTGGTAGAAATCCAAAAAGTCATAGCCACAGTTATCAGAGTCTAAAGTCCAATGGTGTACTTCCATCTGATGACTCAGCGTCCCTCCCTGTGGCTTGTGCAGATGTTGATGACACAGATGGAGATGTCACACAGGGAGGGGCACTTGTGTGTGCAAAGGCCTGGCAGAGGATGGAACTGATCTCCCTCAGCACCCCTATGACCTCGTCCATTTGCTCATTGAACCGCTTGAGTCATTGGTCTTGGGATGCCTGCAGTTGTTCAATGTTCCGGAGGTGTTATGAAACCTGGCCCATTGCTCCCTGGTACCCTTCACAGGCATCAAGTACCCGGGAGAGGTTTTCTTTCGCATCAGTGGTACTAGCTGTTTGGCGACAGGGATCCATATGGCCCCCTCCCACCACCCCTACCTCCATGGGCTGGCATGGTTTGTGCCTGCACAGTCGTAGCAGATCCTCCTTCCTCATTGACTGAGTTTGTATCCGTCAACTCCAGAGTGGACTGTGCAGCCATTATGGTGTTGTTGCCTGTGGTTGATGGTGCATCTGTTGTGGTAGGGGTCAGCTGGATGTTGGTAGCTGAGGTGGGAGTTGTCGCCGTGGATCCCACTGGACATGCTGGTGCCGTCTGCCGTGCCAAACTTGATGGGCCAGGTTCCTCGTCCAAGGGTAAGGGAGAGTCTTCTTCACCGGGGAGCTCATCCAAGGTTGGAGTCTGGGCCTGGTTGTTTTCTTCACTCTGCATAAATGTGTTCCCAAATTGCTGTGTTGGTACAGATATGACACAGTCAATTATGTGATGATACATCATACCGTAACTGGTTCACATTGAGAATATGCCTGGATGCCTAAACAGTTTTAGATGGCTGATTTGTCACCTATCCACATGATGTTAGCCTTTATTTGGCATTGACAATGCAACTTGATCATGATGTGGATTATGGTCTTGCTCCATATCTGTGCTGATTTGGTGATGTTCTCAAATTGGATTTTAACATGTCTACTGGCATTGACTTATACCTGACACTCTGTAGATGACACTTGCAGATTTGTGAGCTTACAATCTACATGGATTGCATGACATACATACTCATCTATTGTTGATGTTATTTGGTATTTGTGTGTGCTGTGCATGGTCTATTTTTCACCAGACACAATGATGTAACAGCCTAACCCTGAGCAGTTTGTGCATATTCCTATATAATGTAGTCATGCTGTGAGTGATGGTCTCATTCTTTTCTACTCAAGAGACTGTGGTACCTCAGCCTGGGTTGGCATCTGTGTATGTGCATAGCATTGTGTAAACACAGCTCACTGAATTTTAAATTACATTCCATAGTGAGATGTGAGGTAAATGGTTTTGGAGGTACATCACAGGTGACTGTTTCTGTGAGCTTGTATTTGAAGGCATGCTGGGATGTGTGGTCTTTTCTAACACTCTTCCCCCTCCCCCACACTTGACCAATGACTTCCTGCCAGTGAGGGTGGGTGTAGTAGCAAGATGGCTGATACAGGGGGATGGAGTTTGGAGTAGAAGGCCTGCTGTGATGCCTGGTCTTTTCTAACACTCTTCCCCCTCCCCCACACTTGACCAATGACTTCCTGCCAGTAAGGGTATGTGTAGTAGCAAGATAACTGACAGAGGGGGATGGAGTTTGGAGTGGAAGGCCTGCTGGAATGTGTGGTAAGTGCAGTGAGTCTTCCTCCCAGCCAGCCCAGCCAGCCGACCTGGGCCTATTGCTTCCTGCAAGTGAGGGTGAGTGTAGTAGCAAGATGGCTGACAGAGGGGGATGGAGTTTGGAGTGGAAGGGCTGCTGGGATGTGTGGTCTTTTCTAACACTCCTCCCCCTGTCCCCTACTTGACCAATGACTTCCTGCCAGTAACAGTGTATGTAGTTGCAAGCTGGCTGACAGAGGGGGATGGAGTTTGGAGTGGAAGGCCTGCTGGGATGTATGGTCTTTTCTGACACTCCTCCCCCTCCCACCCACTTGACCAATGACTTCCTGCCAGTAAGGGTGTGTGTAGTAGCAAGATGGCTGACAGAGGGGGATGGATTTTGGATTAGAAGTCCTGCTGGGATGTCTGGTCTTTTCTGGCACTCCTCTCCCTCCCCCCTACTTGGTCTTCCTGCCAGTAAGCATGTGTGTAGCAGCAAGATGGCTAATGGAGGTGGATGGAGTTTGGAGTGAAAGGCCTCATGGGATGCCTGGTCTTTTCTAACACTCCTCCCCCCCCATTTGACCAATGACTTCCTGCCAGTAAAGGTATGTGTAGTAGCAAGATGGCTGATAAAGGGGGATTGAGTTTGAAGTGGAAGGCCTGCTGGGATATCTGGCCAGTTACCTGGTATACATCATGATACAGCAGTCGGAAGGCTCGCGGTTGAGTCGGTCGGAATCTCACTGCAGTTGGACGGTCATCGTAATCAGGCCCTACATGTCTCTAATGGTTCTAATTCAAGTTTCAGACCAGAAATGTTCTTTGTGAATTCTAGAACTTTCTTACAGGTATGTATGAACAGAAATACTGAGCATTCAGCTTCTTGGAGATACCTCCTTTCTCTGCAAGCAAAATGTCTAATGCTAGCCGTAAAACTTTTGATATATTAGCCTCTAATTCTGTATTTACAACTAAGAAAGCTCCAGAAGTACTGGTTGCAGTTTGTCCACAACTGATAAAAGCTTTCTAATTTTCTCATTGTGTAAAATAACTCCTACTGGTGGTATGATTGCTCCAAAAATGTCTCCAACTAGTTGTGTTCTACCACCTATGCTAAGTGTATGTCTGTGTGATGGTGTCATTGTTAATGCATCTACACTATATTCATGAAATATCTTAGGAAACAGCAAAGCTAAATAGAAAATACCCATCCAATCAGCTGGTAATTGAAAATAAGCATCTTGTCCATAAACAAAATAAATTCCTGGAATTGCTGTTTATTCCCCTGATAAGATTAGCCATGTACCTCCCATAATTTCAAATATGTGTTCAACACTTCTAATCCCGTGTTTATTTCTACTTTGGGTTCTTGCTTTGTAAACACATAATTTTCCCTTTTCTCTGCTGTCTAATTTTAATTTTGGATAAATCATTTTCTTTTTAAATTCATCTTCTTTTTTCCAAACATTTTTCCAAACATCTTCCTATCTGTTTTTACTGTGTAAAGTATTTGTGCTCCTTCCCTCTAATGTCTTAATGAATACCTTCTCTAGCGGTCTCTTAAGCAGGTTAGATTGTTTTCGTATGCCATAACACCATCTATAGGTATGGCTGATCTAAAATAATGCCAACATGTATCCATTTATTTTGGCTGTGGGTGTAAATTCATACTCTTCTGTAATCGTTTTCTTGAAAGAACCAAGTCATAATTTGAGTAAAAATATTCAAAGTGTTCTCATCTATATACTAAGCTAAGCAAAATGCTACATGTGATTGCATATGACAAAGGTATGTGGTGATAAGTCATCTCCTCTGCAGCTGATGAAGGTAAGTGGACACAGACATAACAATCCTTTGTGCTTAGTGCCTTTGTATATTCTTGAACTAATCTAGAATAAACATTAGTAGAATAATCTTCTTTCATGTAGCTCACAAATTATGCCTTTAATTTGGGCTCATCGATTGTGTATGCGGATGTTGAAGTTTCAGGTGTAGACATAGGCTTCTCTATTTCTGGTGTCAAACAAAACCCTATTAATGTTGTAATCACTAACACTGTTACTAAAAATGGAGGAGCCATGATAATCTTGCATCTAGCTCTATTTAGAAGACACGCTTGTATGTAGTCAGATTGTTAAGCAAAAATATAGTAGCAATAATTCACAGTTTGTTTTTCAGATTGTCTTAAAGCAGCTTCTTGAGTTTTTCTGTTGCACCTAGTTTGTTTCACCTTTATTTACAGTAGTCTTCATATAGTCATCCCTAATCCTACTCAGTCGTCTTCTAAATGTGTTGTCCCTACTCTTCTACTGCAGCCCCGGGCCTAGGGAAATCTTCTTAAAACAAAAAATAATATTTCAGTCTTTTGCTGTTTCTCATTTAATAATGTCTCTCAAACAATTGTTTATTTTCAGAATTTATTTCAAACAGCTTTTCCCCAAATTCATTTTTAGTGTGGTGTCATGGGGGTTCAACAGTTCTGATCTTAAATCAAGCAAATTTTCCACTGGCACATTTAACATCTGACTAAGGTAGTATATCCATTCAGGTGAAGTATACCTTCGACAAGGCACTCTTTCTCTTTTCGACCTTCTTGGTGTCTGCTGATCTTTTTTTTAATTTTATTTTTTTATTTCAATCCATGAAAATACCAATACACATCATAGTTCATTAACACAATCTTAGTAAAAGCTGATAAAAGGCAGTACAAAAGCTATAATTCCTCCAAAAGTTAAGACATAGACAGGAAGATGATACATACACATAAATACTTACATCATAAATAGTTAATAACAATGGATACTCAGTCTTTCATATGTTCAATCATAGGGCCCCATATCTGCATACCCAACATCCGCCTGCGTGGGCCTTTAAGAGCATATAAACTATATTCAAGATTAAAAATGGTATAAAATCTAGCTCTCCACAGCTCGAAGGTCGGGGCATCCTTCTGCAGCCACATAGAAGCAATGCAGATCCTAGCTACAGCCGTGGCTAGGAAAGTTATATAGCAAAACTTATGTGCTGGTTGCCCCACCCTCACATTTTCCTCCATCCCTAACAGCATAGTAGAGGCTGATATATTTATGACTGCCCCAGTTATTTCACAGACGAACTTCTCAATATGCTCCAAGAGGTTGGTCAAGCACCCACATGCATAAAAGATATGTACAATGTCCGCCCCATCTGCTCTACAGCGAAAACATTTCCCATCATTTGCCCCTCTCCATTTTAACATTTTGGCTGGGGTGTGGTACAGGTTAAACACGGTCTTATAATGCTGCGACCGCAAGTTAGCAGATAGTAATATCTTGCCTGCCAGCTCAATAGATTGCTCAACACGAATGCCCTGGCACCCTAACCTGTTATCCCACTTTAAATTTTGGGCATCTAAATCATCATTCTGAGTGTCAAGCAGCCTATTGTATAGGGTACCGATACGGGAATTATTTCTAATAGCCTCAACAAAGGGATTCAGCTCTATCGTCCGTCGCCTTTTACATAGATAGTCACGAATCTGTAGAAATTGAAAGAATTCGGTCTTAGGCAGCTGATATCTATCGGCTAACATAGCGTAGGATGCCAAACTCCCATTGATATATAAATCACCAATGTGTAAGATCCCTTTGCTTCTCCATCTGTCGATAGTCCTATCCCAGAAAACCGACGGGAGTAAACCCGTAGCAGATGTGGGAGTGTAGTACGAGACACCTTCAAATTGATAAAGTTTCCGTATGACCTTCCAAACCTTATAGGCGGTGTTTAGCACCTTGAACTGAGTTTTTTTATAGTAGCTGAATTCCAGCATCATAAATAAACGGCTATTGGCATCAGCACCCAGCAGCATCTGATAAATAGATGGGGCTTCCGCAATATTACTGACCTCTTCTCCAGTTAGTAAAATTTGCATGTTTTGAAGGATACAGGCATAATAATATAGCGTAAAATCTGGAACTGCCCACCCACCTTTCTCCCGGGGTAGCGTCATAAAACGCATTGCTCTCCAGGAATTCCTTTGGGCCCATAAAAACCTGGCACATATCGATTGGAGTAGTTGCAGCTGGAGGCGGGTAAGTTCTAGTGGGACTGATCTGAAGTAATATAAAACCTTAGGTAAAATCATCATTTTAAGAACATTACATCGCCCCACCAGCGACAAGTGTAAGCATTCAAAACGGTCTAATTGTTGTTTTACTGTCGTTAAAATAGACCCCCAGTTAACCTCTACTAATGCTTTTAAGCATGTCCTTAATCTGATGCCCAGATATGATACCTCATCCATGACCCTAGGGTCATTGCTACAGTCTTGATTTATACACAAGATCTGTGTTTTAGTCACTTTAAGTTTGTAGCCTGAGACCAAGCCAAATGTGTGTGCCAACTGCTCTATCTCAGGCATAGCAGTGATAGGGTTAGATGTTACAACCGCTATATCGTCCGCATACGCAAGGACCCGGTATTGTTCTTGTCTACAGATAACAGATTCGATCCTCGGACTCTGTTCTAACATGATTAAAAAGGGATTGATATACAGTGAGAACAACAAAGGGGAACACGGACATCCCTGTCTTGTACCTCTGGTAATGCATACAGGTTCAGACTCTAAGCCCATCATACAAATTTTAGCGGTAGGGGTTCGATATAAAATCTGAATAGCTTTGACAAAACCGGGGTGAAAGCCAAGCCTTCGTAAAACCACCCATAAAAAATCCCACGCGACCCGGTCGAACGCCTTTTCAGCATCTAAAAGGATCAGAACGAATTTATTACCCTGAGCGTTGGCAGCATCTAGCAAAGTTATCACCCTATTATTATGATTGACTATACTCCTCTCCGGTATGAACCCATGCTGCCGAAGAGGGGAGAGTTGACTCTGGCCAACCGGGTCGCCAGTATTTTGGCATAAATTTTGCCATCACAATTTAACAGTGATATTGGTCAATAAGAGCTCGGAAGATCGGGTGGCTTATCTTTTTTTTTTTTTTAAACGATTATGCTTGCTTCATCACATGATAGTGGCGCTGCCCCTAACTGTGCTTGTTGAAAAACAGTTAGCATATCCCTTTTTAACTCTTGAAAAAAAGTTTGGTATACTTCCGATGGCAGTCTATCGGGTCCTGCCGCTTTACCATTAACTAGACTGTTAATGGCTGACTCAAGCTCCTCCATAGTTATTATTGACTCCAACATATCTACATCCTGTTGTCTTAGCCTTTCACCATTAAGATTATGTAACAAGATCTCGCTTGCTTGTACAGCAGCGCAGTCTCCTGTGTTTAGTCCCTTGAAAAAATCATGAAAGACACTAAGAATCCTATCAGGGGTATCTACAGTATTACCATGCTTATCAATCATGCCCTTAATTCTTTGCACTGCTTCCTTTGACTGCAACCTTTGTGCCAAGCAACGCCCTGCTGCTTCACCATATTCATAGCTTTGTTCTTTGTTGAGAGTGTGTTTGATGGCTATTGCTTTGCTCCACTGCAGGTTAATTTTGGCCTTACAACGTGCGACCTCAGTTTGCAGTAATATGACATCACCCTTTGCTTGTATTCCCAGCAAGAGATTCTCTTCAGCTATTATAAGCTTTGAGTACAAGTCCTGAGTCTCCAATTTCAACTGTTGCTGTTTGTGTAGCCCAAAACTAAGAGTCTCTCCCCTGAACCCAGCTTTTAGAGCGTCCCATATAAAACCCCATTTAGTAGAATTGCGATTTATAAGTAAAAACTGATTGATCCAATCATTCATGTGTGCAACAAATGTTCCATCCAACAATAGTTTCCTATTGAATGAAAAGGATCCAACCTTTGGACCCGTACTGATTGTCTGTATATCGAGTACTAAGGGGCCATGATCCGCCGTGATCCGGGGAAAAACTTGTATTTTTGCTTCTGCCAGTAATGCTGTTGGAATAAAGAAATAATCTAGTCTAACCAGTTTATGATGCGGGTGTGAATAAAATGTAAAGCCTGGGTCAGGAGCTCATAGAGTGGCTCAAGCTTCAGCCAACCCGTGATCCACCACCAAGTTCTGAAGAGCCTTAAACACTTTGGGTTTCCTACCCTTATAATCTTTAATGTCTGACTGCAAACCCTGGGGCTCCAAGTGTATATTAAAATCACCACACAGGATCAAGGGAGTCGGCCTTGATGCTAATTCAACATTCAGCCCCTCTAACACTGCTGACTCATCGAGGTTGGAACCGTACACCGAACATACTGTGCATCTAGCATTCCCTATTATACATTCAATAATGACCCACCAGCCTTGTTTATCCGCCATAGCTCTTCCCGACCCCTGCACAGTACTTTTGGCCAGTACCGCTACCCCTCGGTTCGTAGTGGATTGTTGTGTACTTATCAACACCGAATAGCCAAGTTCAGCTAACAGCTTTCGTATGCCCCATGGAATATGGGTTTCTTGTATACAGACCAAGTCTGGTTGGACCACCCGTAGCTCCGCAGCCACCCGTTGTCTCTTCCCATAATTATTCAGCTCACATACATTAAAAGAACAGATCCGTAATCCTGAATGACATTTCCTATCCCCCATCACATATCAATGTTTCTGTCTGATCTAAGACCATGTGATTTAACTGTGTACACTTTTCTCTTTTTACTCTTGAATTTTCATGGATTGTTTTATCCTGTGCTCCCCCACCCCCACCCCATGCCCAAGTGCCCCCCTCCTCCAAACCCCCTCCCAATTCCCCCCACCCTCTCCTCCGTCACAGAGCTTCGGCCGAAGCCCTGTCCCCCCCCAGCCTTGCCCTGAACAGCAGCGTTAGGGCCAATGGTCCCTGAGATGGATCAAGCTCCTGCCCCCCCCCGGATCGCCCCGCCCCATACAATTAGTGCATCCCTTTAGTGCAATACCCCCATTACTAAAGTCAGCAAAAGGAGCAAAAAAGAAGACCGTACCCCCTGGAAGAACTTAACCTAGGGAAGGAAAAAAAGCAGAAGAGAGGAAGAGAAAACCCCAATTACGGCCAGTTATACACATAGGTTATTTAAAGCCATGTCCCCTTTTTAAGGAATGCAAGTATTCTTTAGCTTGTAGTTCTGTAGTGAAGAATCGAACTTGCTCATTAAATATAACTTTGAGTTTGGCTGAATTTAGCAAGTAGGCTTGGGTCCCCTTGCCTTAAAATGGGGTAATGAGTTGACGTAATTGCCATCTTTTCTCCACCGTCAGGGGACAATAGTCAGGGCGTACAAAGAATTCCATCCCTTTCCCTGTTTTCTTTCGATCTGGGCGTGCAAGATCGTAAACTGCCTCTTGAGCCAAAAAGTTGTTAATCGAAATTAGAATTGCTCTGGGTCTAGGAGCACTCTGCCCTTGCCTTGCACGCTGAGTGAAGGGG
This sequence comes from Calotriton arnoldi, assembly GCA_963921515.1. Classification (NCBI taxonomy): domain Eukaryota; kingdom Metazoa; phylum Chordata; class Amphibia; order Caudata; family Salamandridae; genus Calotriton; species Calotriton arnoldi. The sequence goes on along the minus strand of CAWUFW010001861.1, from coordinate 533,788 downwards.
AATCTATGCGCCCTCTGAATCTCACGATTCCAATCCCATTGCGACAACCCTGGGAAGGCCTCAGAAAAGAGCTCAATGATACATTTTCGAGCGTCTAGTCCTTCTGCACCCTCTGGAATCTCCAAAACCAGCAAGTTATTGCGTCGAAGACAATTTTCAAGGTCCGTTAGTTTCCAGAGAGTATCATTTTTCGATGTCCGCAGTGCTTCTGTAGCCGCATTTTGCGCTGCAAGTTCATCCTCCAAGTTTGAGATCCGTGTTTCTGCCTCGTTGAATCGTTCTACAAATTCTGTGCACGATTTTGCAATCCTTCGAACCGAGTTCTGTAATTTCCGACAAGCCCCTTGCGTGCGCTGGCTCTCTATCCGAGTCTCCTCCCTATGAGCCATTATGTTCTGCAATATGACCGCTAATGAAATGTCCTCTACTTTCTCCAGCGGTTTTTCACATGACTGCATCACTATGGCCTCACCCCTTGTGCCGGCTTCAGCCAGAAAGGAATAGTCCCACAGCAAGGCATCGGTGCATTCGGTGCTTTCGGTGGCTCTAAGTTTTTCACTTGCTTCACCTCTCTTGCGTACCGTACTTGGACTGCTTCCTGGTGTTCCCGGTGTATCTGTTCCCGGATCGTCTAGATGGGAGCTGCTTATTCCACTATAGCCACTGTCTGGGGAACCCCTCCTCCGGTTTGAACGAGTAGTCGGTTCGGTCTCATCATCAGAAGTATCTGAGGGGTCAGAGAGGGAGAAGAAGTTGTCCCCTGAATCGATTTCCTTTACCAGCCCCTGGATGGTATTATCGTTTGTTCCAATTGGCCTGTCCACATTGGAGGAGTCGCCCTTCTGACCATCCGCTATATTGGTTGTAGCCAGGAGGTCCTTCCCAAGGTCCTTGCCAGGGTCAACTAATGTACTCTGTTTAATAGCTGGATCCCCCGTATCCATAGTAGCATAGTCACCTTCCCTAATGTTTATTTTTGTAGTCCTCATTGCTTCCTTCCGGATATTAATATTACCAGGCGTGCCCCCAGTTTGACACCCCCCCCTTTGCATTGGCATCCTTCTGGCCCGAACCAACATTTGGAGTTTTCTCCCCTTTGCTAATTTGTCCATCTACCTCTTTGAAAGGGCCAGCGTGTGGGTGGGTGGGTTGTTTTTTCATTTTCCCTGAAAAAAAGAGAGACAGCACAGTCCGCTTACCGGTGGTGTCCCCGCGTGTGCTCTCTCTTCTCTCACTTCTCTCTGCTGCCGGGTCTCCCGTGCTGCCGTTCTTGCCAGCTCGTACCGTAGTTCCACAGGCTGCCACACAACTACTTCCTCCAGCTTCAGTAGGGTTTCGGACCTTTACACGTCCCGCCTTTGGAGGCATTACTGCAGAGGGCGCCGTCGGGTCAACCCCACCTTCGATCCTGAGCCTCCTTGCGAACCCGGAAGACCGCCAAACTACCTCCAGGAGCCGCCGCACAGAGACACAAGAAGCCGCTGTAGCTGACCGGGCACACCAGAGCATACCGCTACGCATGGTAAATTTCGTCGTTTGCCTTTATTTGCCTTGCTTGATTTCACCGTGTATTACTGTCATTGTCCAGGGGATGTAAAGCGTGGGGCGCGAGTGTCCAAGAGCACAGGCTTACACGACCGTCCGCGCGGTCGCCATCTTCCGCCTCTCCGTCTGCTGATCTTCTTATGTGTCATTTATACCACTTGGTTCTCTCTCTTCAGCAATTGTTGGTGGCATGCAATCAACTGACACACTTCAGATGATTCGCATACCAACAAAAAAGTGCAGAAGAAACAGAGTCAAGTGGTCCTGTCACCAGTGCTTTTGGTTCTGGCTAATACAACACTATCTCTTCCTATGGACTTCTTACTTTCTTAGTAATGTACCTAGTTTGGTACTCTGGCATACTTAACAGCAGTGTTCATGATGAGAATCACCTGGAAGGGGCCTTTCTATCTCAACAAGACTTCTGAACGTGCTTCTTGACAAAAACCCAGTCACCGGGACTGATCTTGTGGCACTGTTCTTGATGCGGTTTTAAGGTAACAGCTTCAACCTGTTGAGAGACAGAATGCACCACATCACCCAATCATTTGCAGTAGTCAAGTATCATGTCATCTTTGATGTTCAAAAGTGCATTTGCAGGCACAGCAAGCAGTCTCCTTGCAAGCCCCAACAAACTCCTGTGGGGAGATAACCCTGTCTCCCTGTCAAGAATACTTGGGAGACTCATCAACACCAAGAGTAAAGCATCTGGCTATGTCAGTGATGTGGAAGCACAAACTTTTGCCAACCAGGACTTTATGGTTCCATTGAGCTGTTGAACGATCCCAGAGACTTCTGGTCGATAACTACAGTGTAATCTCTGTTCAATCTGTAATGCTGCACAAATCATTCTCAGGACCTCATTATTGAAATGAGTCCCACAATCTTACTCCAGAGAAACCAGTAATCCGTACCTAGATTTCAACTCCCGCAACATCATTTTAGCTACAGGGAGGGTGTCATTTCTCTGTGTTGGTTAGCCTTCCACCCATCAAGAGAAAATGCACACTATAACCAGGACATTCTGTTAAAGGGACCACCCAATCTCTGTATGTGACTTAGTGTTACTGGTGTTCTTTTTTCTACGTTCATCTGTTGACATGTCACACAACCATGACACAATTCCTCTGCAGGCATCCTAAATCTGGGATTAAACAAATTCTACCGGAATATCTCACCATTATATCTCTTCCTAGATGTGTTGGACTATAAAAATATAGGGTCATGGAAAACAATAAACTTTCTGGCAACACTGGTCTTCTATCTGCTGACATCTGAATGCCATTTTCATTTTTCTCACACCCTTCTCTGATCCAGCACTGTTGTTCTGCTTCTCAAGCATCTTCTTGCTATCTTTTGAGCTCTTCCCATGTATCAGCAACTGACAATAACATTGGGAAAACAGTTTCCCCGTCAGATTCTTCTGTATAAACCTTGTTAAATGCACAGGCCACAAGTGCACAATACTGTGCAACATTGTCAGTAAATATGTTTCCAATTGCAACATATCCCTTGCCACTTCTAGGAGCTGCATATTTAACAAGTGCAGCTTCTGTTAGCTTTTGCAGTGCCTCGCGCAATTTTCTTACATGTTCCCTATTTCTAATTGGGGTTCCAGATGAGGTCATGAAACCTCATTTAACTATAACTGTCCAAAGTCATGGACTACACCAAAGCCATATTGACTATCTGTAAATATGGTCACTCTCAAGTGGGATATTAAACTGCAAGCTCTTGTAAGGGCAATCAATTCTACAACTTGTGCTGAGGTAACACTTCGAAGTCATGAAGCATTTACAACTTTTTGAACTGTACAGACAGCGTACGCTGCTCTCAAGGTACCTTCATTATTTCTCAGACATGATCCATTGACAAAAATTATATAATGAGGCTCAATCTAAGGTGCATCTTTAATTTCTGGCTTTGGCTTGGTGCATACATCCGTGACATCTAGACAATCAGGCTCAACTTCATCTTCATTGAAATCCTCATTTACAGGTAACAAGGTTGACAGGTTTAAAATATGACAGCGTTTTAAAAAAATATTCTCATCAGTCAGAATCTGCTGTTCATACTTTGTGAGTCTGCTGCATGTCATATACTGGGTTTTTGTTCTGGTGAGCAATATCTCTACAGAGTGAGGGACCATAAAAATTATAGGATATGCCATCACCATGTTCTTTCTCCTCTCAGCACTGACTGCGGCCGCAGCTACCGATTTAAGGCAGCCAGGCAGTCCTGAAGCTACAGGGTCAAGGGTCATCCAGAAATAAGTCACAGGTCTTTTTATTTTGCATCTCCATGCACCTTAGTAGGCAATGAGAGAGCGCAGCCCTCCCTTTCTCTGCAAAACAATGTGAACATTTTACTGTAATCAGACATTTCTAGTGCCGGGGCACTACAGAGACTTTCAGCTCTAGGGAAAGCTTTTAAGGACTCGTTTTCCCATGGAAGCAGATCGGGCAATCTTTGTGTGTTAGTCTCAGTACAGGCTTAGCCACTAGGGGAAAGTTTAGTGTCCACTGTCTACAGTAGCCAACCATTCCCAAACATATTCTGACCTCTCTCTGTGTTCTGGGTGGAATTCATCTGAAGGATAGTCTCAGCTCTCTCTGGTGACCCTTTTCTCACTCAATGATATGTCCCAAGTATGGACCTCTTTTTGACAGTATTGGAGTTTACCCGGAGACTTTGGGCCTGATTTAGAGTTTGGAGGACTGGGTTACTCCATCACAAACATAACGGATATCCCATCCACCATATTACAAATCCATTATATCCTATAGCACATATAATTCAGCGGACGCAATACCAATCATGTTTGTGACAGAGTAACCCATGTTTCAAACTCTAAATCAGGCCGTTTATGTCCATTTTCAGCCAGGTGATTTAATAGTGCAATCGTACCGTTTGCAAGCTTCTCATTTATCTAATGCCACAAGTAGGTCATCGATATATTGCACAAGAACTGAACTGTAAGTCATATGCAGTGATTCAAGATTCTTTTTCAAGATCTGATTAAATATTGACAGGCTCTTTGCATACCTTTGTGGAACTCGGCATCATGCCGAAACTCTCTCTTTCAACACAAAAAAGAACAAGAACTGACTGTCCTCATGCAATGGAACAGAGAAGAAAGCCTGACAGAAGTCCATGACTGAACCATTCTGCAGTGAACAGAATTTGGAAAAGTATGGTGGCTGGATTCGGTACCACAGATCAACATGGAACAACAATGCTGTTAATCTTTCGAAGGTCTTGCACAATTAGATAATTACCATTAGGTTTCTGTTTAGAGAATGATTAGAGAATTGTAAGGGCTTCCAACATTTTCTTTTGAAATCACTTTTCTCAACATGTCTTCAATTACAGGCGTTATTCCTGCAACTGTTTCTGAGATTAAAGTATATGGTCGCGTTCTCGGATACACAGCGTTTAGTTTTACTGTAACTCAAACAGGTTCTATGCCTTTAATTAGTCCAATATCTTTCCCTATAAAGTTCCATACTTCTGGGTTCATGGTTCCTTTTAATTCAAGAGGCAAATCCTTAACTGTCCTTACTGGATACAATCCTACAGCTGTTTCCTGGTGGGCCATTTTAAATTCAACATCTTCATCATGTGTCTGACAGGACTAGAATCACAAACAAATTGATGATTTTCTTCAAATGAATCAATTTTTACCGGGACCTTAGAGGGATAGGTCTGGATCTTCCTCTGTTCTAATAGTGGAACAGGTAGCACAGGTGTTGATCAAAAATGATACTTGGTAGCCATTAGCTTCTCCTTCTACAAACAGTCCACTCTAGTCTACGTCTAGGACTGTGCCAAGCATGCAATCTTCCTCCCCTCTCAGGCAAAATCATTGTGCGTTGTCGGCGCCAAAACTGTCATTGTCTAGCATTGAGAACTGTTGAAATGGGTTGTGACTCTGGTTCTTAAAATGGGTCTAAATTTGCTTTGGGCATTTGATTCATTTTAAATCTGAGATTTCCCCTATTCTGTGGGACCATCTGGGCTTGTGGAACCTGCATCATTGGATCCTGTTTCTGCACTGCCACTTGCATTTGCTGAACTGGTACATTCTGCATCTGCATCTGATTTCCCCATTGCATTGGATCATTTCCGTTCATTTTATCTGAATTCAGTCTACACTCTCTCTTCCAATGTTCGATCTTATTACAGAAGTGACAACCGGTCATTTTCTTCAGCATTGCAATATCTACACCAGAATTCGATCAATCAGAACACCTCTCCCTCTAGTCTCTTAAACTCCAAGTCCTCCATGAACACTGTGAGTCTGCAAACCAACACCTTGCATTTCACTCTGGTTTTCCACAAAAGACTGATTCTAAAAACCTTTGTTAGCAAACCTCATCTGGGCTAACATGAACTTTTCCTTAAGCTTTTTCTGTTTCATCTCTTGTTTGTCACTGCAATATATTGCATACCTTAGGATCTCATCCAACAATTTTGTCTGCCAGCAAATCACACTCTTTTGTATGTGCATACTGATCTCTGGTCTTAACCCAAAAACAAACTGAGACACAAAAAATCCCATATCACTCTGTGCAGGATATTCCCACCATTGTGGTGTTGAAACACGTGAAGCAATCTTTAATAGTAATCATGCACTGATTCCTTTGGATCTTGTGAGGTTCTTTTAATCTTTACCCAATCAATATCTGTTGGAGGAACATTGTCTTTCAGAAATGCAATCACTGCATCTTGTTTTTCCATAACCACAGGAGATGGTGTATTAGTGTGGGCATCTCTTGTTGGTTCTGCATGTGGCCATTGTACAGCAATTTTACATTTGGCCTACACATCACTTGGCATTACAATATCAAAGAATGTATTCAAATCAATTGACAGCACTTTCCAAATTTGAGCAAATCTCTCAAGTTGTATATAACATTGGCAAGGTTTCTCTCTCAGCTTTGGAAAATTATCGTAAATGCTGCAAGATCGCCTCTGCTCAATGGTACATGAATATACCCTCCCACCTGGTAATTCTCTTGACTGATAAGCTGAAACTTTCTCTTCATCTGTCGATGGCTTATTGTTTTCTTCTACTGCCTCTAATTGTTTCTTTTTCTTCTCATTCGTCTTTGCTCAATTGCTCCCTAATTTATCAAATTCACTCCATATACGAACGCATTTTACTATTTCAGTGATGTGTAATCGCGTTCCTGAAGAATGCATTTTCTCAATAGCTTTATCATCCATTTGCATCCTGAAACTTTCCTGATATGGAAAACTTTTTGAATATCGACTTCATATTTTCTGGCTAAGTCGGTCATGAGTAGGTGCTGCACATCTAATAATTTCTTTGCTCAAATATATCAGCTCTTTGTCTTACCACTGATTCACATGTTCAAGATCTCTGAATATTTCTTCTAATTCTGTTTCATCTTGGGACATTTAATGGTCTCTCCTTCTCTGTCTGCTGTGCAGTGGGATCTTGATTTTTCTGCACTTCTTGCCTTTTTATTTTCTGCAGCTTCTTCAAACCATGGGAGAAAATTCCCATCTTCAAATTAGTTGGTCTCACACTGTGTTATTGTTGTCGTAAAGACAGTCCTTCTCCCTTCTCTAAATGATTGAACTCATTGTTGTTTTGTCCAAGCAACAATCTGAAAATTCTGTGATGTCGGGATGAACCATTTCACAGGTGCTCCTCCAAAGGCTCCTTGAACTACTGCATTTGGGACAACATTAACCGGAGCGCTCATTGTACAAATCTCTTATGGCTGTGCAGTTATTACCCTAGCACCAGGTGCTGTCACAGTTACAATAGAGGCAGTAATACCTGGAGGCATCATTGTAGGAACATTCTCAATTTGTACAATTACAACATTAGATATAACAAGTTGTACAACAGGCTTTGTCATCTGTAATGGTCTTTCAACTTGAACCATATTCGGGTCAACATGTGCTTGTAGCCACTGTTACATTGGATGTCGAAGTACCCTCAGCATTATAGTGTGGCTAACAATGCATCCAAAATATAATCCCCTGAATCATTATCGGTATCTGATTTCTTTGCAGCACCCTCTAAATCTTTTCCTTGAGGCTCATTCTTTTTTAACTTATTAGGTCTTTTCAGTAGTCATAGCTGGATACAGTCTAGCCCTTTCGACTATAGCTTTTCTCCATCTCTATTACTCCTCAACCCATCGAGCATCTGCATAATTCTGCACTGCTCTCTTAGTCTTAATCTGGTATTTTTGTATCTCCTTAGCATGTGCTGTTTTCTCCCAAATATTTAAAGCTCCATATTGTATGGGTCTAGGTGGTGGCTTCATCTAGTATAGTTTTTCTCTCAATCTTTCAATTATTCTTAATTCAAATGTACAGCATCTTGGAAAGCTCAAAAGACCTTCATTTCAGTGATATTGCACCATTGATGAAGCCAAAAACAGGTATGTAACCCCATATTCGTTGTCATATAATGTACTGGTGTACCCTTGGGAGGTGCCTCTTAACCTTCTCATACTAGAATTGTTACATCACCTCTCACAAGACTTCTGAAACCCCTATCACCTTTCATGACTTTCGATTATTCAAAAAAAATCAAACAATGTAATTCAAATTTCCAAATGTTTTGATTCTATTCCGTAAACGTCAGATTTCTTTCCTCCAATCCTGTTATAGGTTTAATACTTGAAGACTCGTTAACCAATCTCAATGCAGCACTTACACAACAATTTACCTGTAGCAGCGCGGTACTCTGTGTCATCGTCAACCAATAACAGTGCAACAGTACATCAGCCAATCAATCTCAGGACAGCACACTATGACGTATGATCTCACTCCTTGCAGTGGCTCACCCTCCTTTCCAATTTCTCTTCTACACACAATTCTACAACTTTAAGTTTACATAAATAAACAATCTTTGTCTGCTCCTTTAAACAAAGACAAAAACAATCCAACAATCAGAATTTTAAGGTTTTTACACTCTCCGACTTTTCACACAGAAAGATTTTTCACACATGCGAATGAAATCTTGACCAGTGGGAAATCACCTTAATCAATGTAACTTCACCTTTTGCGCAATTAGGTTCTGCCAACACCAATCAATATTAGTTCATTCACAACAATTTGACATAATTCCTATCTCAATTGTGTAGTCAACAGTACCTCATGACCTACACCACAAATCCTTAGCAGACAAGAAAAAACATACAGTGTATTCTACACTCATCTCAATATCCCTGGATCTTAGTCTACATCGGAGTCCAATAATATCTTTAACTTCTTTACAATAAGCACATAAACATCACCAATTTATGCAACACTCTTCTGCAACACATGGCAATCTCAACAACAACTACATTTTCAGGGCATAACCACCCCTTCAACACAGCAACTACCTTTGAACCCGCACCTTGTCAGTTTTCAAATTCTGGGCTTTTGGGCAATGGGACTTGGGCGTTACTCTGACTCGGGTTAATCATTCATTGCTTCTCTTCTCATAACGTAAACCATCTTCTTCTACCAAGTTTCGTAGAGTGGTTTACCAACATCAGGGTTAACCCTCCGCCACTCACTGTGTCTGTTTGCGATAGATCTTTGCCGCTGATTTAGAGAAGATCAGGAGCTGTACATCACATAAATTATAATTACAGTCACCAATCTATTTTAAGTCAATAATGAGAGTTTGGTATGAGTTAAAGGGTTTTATTAGTCAAATCTTTTAGTAAATCATCTTTATTAAAGTCCCAAATTAATTTGCATTAATCTAAGTCATCAATATATACACCAAAATTGACAATCAATATTTGTTAATCAGATAATATATAAAATGCAATAAAGCAAAATTCCATAAAGGATTTAATCCCTATTATAGGAATGGGGAGAAAATTGAGTCAGTCAGAACCCATACAGAGTTCTTGTTTGAGAGAGTTAGAGAAAAGCATAACACTTTAGAATTAAAGTCAGCTCAATAGATCAAAAATAATTGGAAGCAGAACTTCCCATAAAGAGAAGCTCCTAGAAACTCAGTAGAGTCTCAAAGCAATGTGGAATAATGTCTGGGTAAATCAAAAATGGAAGTGGTAAAGTGTCAATAACCTACTCTAGGAACACCCACTAATATAGACAACACATTTCATCTATGCTTTAGCTTGTGGTCTTCTTCCTCCTTCAGCCAGTTAATCATCTTCTCACAGGGATACAATAGTCCCCAGACAGTAATGTTGAGTTTTCAACTAAGTTGTATCCAATCTAAGTTCATGTGGGTCATTTACCCATTCAGGTCTGCTTTCCCATGTATAAACTACAATTCTAACCTTCTAATATCTCATTTTTATTCATTTGTTTAACAATGGTCTATGTAAAAATTGAAACATCAATATAACAAAAAGAAAAACATTTATTACAGCAACCATTTACTCTCTTTAAGAAAGCTGCATCTTCATATATGAACTCTTCACTACCCCATTAAAAGACTAAGATCCACATGTATAAAAAAATCAATTTTGCATTCCATAAATAGCGAATTTTAGGTAATCGCTATTTAAGGAATGCAAAATGGTATGTAAGAAAATAGCGATTAGCTAATAGCGATTCGTACAGAGTCGCAACCGCAATTAGGTAATTCCTATTCAGTAATTCCACTCCATTAGTTCCTATGGGCAAATGCCCATAGGAACGAATGATTTTGCATTACCTAATTTGCTATTACCTAATTGGTAATCACAAATTAGGTAATGCAAAACCAAGGATGCCCAGGGGCCTAAGGCCCCCCTGAAGCACCCCAAAAAGAATATGCACATGTAAAGCGCACACATGCCCTAAGGGCATGTGTGCACTACACAGCACTTGGAAAAATTCATTTTTTGTGCATTTTCAAAAATTGCACATGGTTATCCATCGACTTGGAGTCAATGGTAGTAGCATTTCCTAAATACACAGTTTGCATTTAGAAAATGCTTGGTGCATGTGCTTAGAGAATCGCAAATTGTGATTCCCTATTTGCAGTCGCAATGTTATGGAATTGCAAAAAATTGCAATACCTAAAATGCACTGCCAAAGCCTTTTGAAAGGCTATTTTGCATTCACAAATGGTCAAATTTAGTGATTTGCACCGTTAGTGAATGTTAACAGTGATCTTTGTGTAAGTAGAAACATTCTGTGGAAATATATGAAAACATTTATGCAACTTTTATTTATTATGAAAAACATGTTAATGGAAAGGTGTAGAAATAAACGTTATATGCACATTTAGCGTTTCTAGTCAAGTCAGCGTGTCAAGCAATTGTTTAGCCATTTGAGACCTAGTACGAGTAAATATGGTTGCCTTCTACAATTTCATGCATTTAAAGCATTTTATTTTTATTAAGGCCTACATTGTAGTTTCAGCATATTATTAAAACTATTTCATTTTTCTTGAGACTTTTAAAATGTGCCTACATGTTCAAATACATTATAGGAGGAGCACTGCATGAGGGGTGCTTAAAGGGCAGCAGAAAGGGAGAGGAGTGCGGATTGTTAGGGGTACTTAAAACTCATCATTTTGTAAAATAACCAGCAGATTTTAAGACCTTCTAATCAGAGATGAGAAAAAGTGTGTTGAGTACTTTTGTCTGTATGTGTACATAAAAATCCCAGGTGGAATCCAACAGACACCTCACCATACCCGACTGATAGCACCTTTACCAAACTATTTATTAGAGAATACATTTATTAGGTGGGTGAAACATCCCAAACATCCCATCCACCCAAAGCTAGGCCCCTGTTAATATCCAGAAATAACAACAAGCCTGTGTTGTTGGATGTTTCACCACTTGTCCTTAGTTGTATAGGACAAATCATTATTACAATTGCTTATTTCTGATTTTATCACTGCTGTGAAATACACCTTATGTTTTGAGTACTGAGTCATCTTTGGACACTTCATGCCTTTCATTGACAATAATCAAGGCCAGGTGAATTATGGGATTTTGTGGTTCTTTTTATTCGCAAAGTTATGGATTTACTGTCTGTGACACATAATCCATCATCTGCTGCCTAATCTGCAAATTTTACAGAAAAAAACATGGGCTGCTGCGCAGTGGAAGGCTATTTGTAATGATTGATTTGTCATCTGTCTATTGTGTATTGCTATATTTGTGTATTAAACTAGTACTAATGAAGTGAAATTATACCCAGACAATGTTAGCTAGTGTAAAAATGATAAAATAATAAAGTAATACTATTACAAAATGTGGCCCATTGCGTTGCATTATTTGCATTTTGTGGCGCATAATTAAATGAACCCAACTGAATAATTTGGTCCTCCCCTGCTGCACAATTCTGGTGCCCGTGACAAATAATTTATGAATAGAATAAATTTTGCTCAGAGACAGACTCGCCTGCATCATCCATTGAATATCACCATCGAATTATTGAATTTTGTCAACTGAAAAATAAATATCAATTGAATAGTTCTCATTGCCAAGTGGAGTCACTATTGTTTGCTACTGTACCAAGTCTACGACATGACAGAAGATGACATTGATCAAATGTACAGACTGGATCGTGCCATCAAATCTTAAATAGTCATGATGACAGCAAGACCACAATTAGACATAGATTGATTGCAAGTCAACAACATTTCTGTGCATGTGTGCTTCTGTCCATGGTCACTTCAAGATCTGTGTATCCACAACAGTTCAACTATTTTTCAGAGATCTCGGACTACCTTTCAAAATCATAGCTATTCATCCCATAGATGGAGAGATGAAGTACACCCAGGTGCACATCACAAGAGCCCTGTGGAGTGTGCTTTTTAGGTTCCTCAAATGAAGCTTCAGATCATGGATGAGTGTGGTGGTGCCTCAGTGTAATGTTTGTAGAATTGTGGTGATGTGCTGCATGATGCTCAAAATTTTATTTGTGGTGATGGATTAATTTCACACTTGGCGTTGATATATAGAGAGAGAACCAGATGCACACCTTGATGCCAGACAACATAAGGGATATGATGATGAGCAATAGGATGCACCAGCTGCATGACTTGATCTGACTGAATGTAATTTTCAGTGGTGGTAAGTATCCTTTGCGTGATGTGTGGAATGTCTGCTGTATTGTTTGTGATACATGCCTTGCTGTCCTCATGTAACTAACACAGGTGCCTTGCTCAAAAGTGATGTAACTTTAGGCTGCTTCTCCAGTCAAATGTCATCTGGTGATGTCATTTGATGGGAGGCTGCACATATACACCAAACAATGCTTATGATATGTAGGATAGCAGGTCATCTACATTCACGTATATTTGCATGTTCCATTCCAACCATATATCTCACAGGCTTTGTCTCATTGAGTCATGTTTTCATCTCACGAAACTTGCACAAATGTTGGTAAAACACAGACTGCCATTAAACAGAACCTGGATATTGATAGAGGGAAATTGATTTCTGTTGCATAACAGTAGCTACAACTACACGGTATATGACAGAAAAGTGCTTTGAAATTAACTTTCTCCACTCTGATATTTATTGTATACATGGGAAGTAGGTGCTGTGTCAGTCGTAGAACAACAGTCATCTGGAAATAGCCTTGATTTACATGATGGCAGCACTGACAGTAGTCTGACTAATGTTGGTATTGTTGTAATGATGTTGTTCTCAGATTTAATGATTGATAATGAGATGTCTGTTACTAGTTAAATAGACTATTGCCAATAATGCGTGCATGTTTTGTGAGACATTGACACTGCATTAGACTCTTCATGCTTCTATTATCCCTACATGAATTAGCAAGGACAAACAATCAAAGGAAAGGTTGTTTGTTCTTTAGCAGGTAGCATAGAACATAGAGATAGGAAACACAATTGTGACCATGGGCACCGTCTCACATGTGTATGTGGGCATGATGGAAGATGGATAGAATACACATTTCTGATGACTGGGTGGGGGAAGTTTGTACTGCTATTCACTGTGCTATAACTGTGTTATGTGTGGGGTGATTCAAAGTTTGTATGACTGCTGTTTGTGCTCTACCTGTTCTGTGTATCTGAGGGATTTTTGTGCTATGGATGCCCTTGTGGTATCTGTCATGTTTATCATACTTGAGCTTGAGAAAGTCTTGAGTACACTCTGATGCCTGCCATGGGTCCAGGATATAGGGGGCACCTCTTGAGGATCAGGACTCACTCCAGCAAAGGCCAGCAGCAGGGCACAGGCAGATCCAGTTGAGTCTGGGCAGCTAGGCAGATGTAAAACAAATCTCTGGAGCTTGTTATATCCCTATAGCTCAGAACAGGAGGCTACTCAGAAGCCTTTAGAGTCACTCTGGTGGTTCTGTTCTGGGTTCAAGGAGCAGGTGCAGTCTTCCTTCCTCAGGCATCAAGCCAGTCCTTCTTGCAGCAGGGTAACAGCGCAGTCCTTCCAGCAGCAGGCCAGCAGAGCAGTCCTTATTCTGAGGCTTCCACAGGTCCAGAAGTGATATGAAGTGTTGGTCTGAGGGTCCAATGTTATTCCTGGTGCCAGCTTTGAAATGGGAGAGACTTCTAGACTTTCCCTGACATCTGGTTCTGGAATTTCCTTCTTTCCCCTGCCCTGGCCCCGAGGGGACTGGGTTGACAACAGACTAGGGTGAAGTCGTTTGTGAGTGTGCTGAGACAGTCCCTTTGAAGTGCAAGTGTGGTAGGTGACAGCTCTGCACCTCCCATTCGGACAAGATGTCCCATCCTCAAAACACCTAGTCCCCTTTTGTATCACTATCTGAGAGGAATACACAAAGGCCAACTGTCAACTACACTTAGTCATGTGACCCAGGATGCAGGCTGCAAGCACCAAATGGGTAGGAAAAGAAAATGACAACTTTCTAAAAGTGGAATTTTCATAATGGTGACTTAAAATCCAACTTTACCATTAAAGAGGGCTTTAAATTTTAATTCATTTGAATCCAAACCTGACATTCCTATCAGCTCGCAATGAAACTCTATCACTTATTAAAGTTACTAAGATAACCCAATGTTGACCTATGGGAGAGGTAGGCTTTGCAGTAGTGATAAACTAATTAAAGAGACATGTAAAACTTAAAAGTACATTTCCAATGTTTTAAATGCACTGCACCATGCCCTTAGGGCTGTTTTGGGCCTACCTTACAGATGACTTTTATGTATTAAAAAGGAAGGTTGAGGCAGGGTAAAAAGGATGTTTTGTCAAGTCGAAGTGGCAGTTTAAAACTGCACATAGGCTGCTGTGGCAGCCCTGAGATATGTTTAAAAAGGCTATTTAGGTGGGTGGCACAATGAGCACTGCAGGTCAACTAGTAGCATTTAACTTACAGTCCCAGTGTACATGTAGTACCACTTTACCAGGAACTAACAAGTAAATTAAATGTGCCAATCGGGTGCAAGCCAATCGTACTATGTTTTAGGGAGAGAGAACCAGCACTTTAGCACTGGTTAGTAGTGTGTTAGACCTGGCATCCTTGGCGTGGGTCTCCCTTCCATTTTTTATGATGCCTCCAATGTTATTGATCTGTTTTTGCTGGTGTTAGATGCTTTGGGCACTGTGCCACTGCTATTCAGTGCCACAGTGCAAGTGCTCCCTATGATAAATTGTGTTATGTATTAGTGGCTCCCTGATTGGATGATTGGTTTACTTGTCAGTCCCTAGTACAGTGCACTGAGTGTGCCCAGGGCTTGTAAATCCAATGCTGCTGGTGGGCTTGCAGCACTGGTTGTGCCACCCACAGAAGCAGCCGGTAAAAGTGTGTCTAAGGCCTGCCATTGCAGAGCCTGTGTGCAGTCTGGTACTGTCATACTGACTGGGCAAGTGCACCCACTTGCCAGTCCCTAAACCTTCCCTTCTCTTCATGTCAGACACCCCTATGGTAGGCCCAAGGGCAGGGTGCATTGTAAGTATAAGGTAGGACATGCCCTGGTGTGTGTGGCATGTCCTAATAGTGAATTACAGCCATTTTCGTTTTTCACTATTGCAAGGCTACCTGCTCCCCATAGGCCAGAATGGGCAGTTTGATTATTACACCTTATAATCCTAACTGACCCAGGGAACATGGTAGAAAAACGAATTTAGTATGCCTGAACTCAGGATGATAAAATACATCTTTTAGTGAAGTTGGTTTTAACATTCTGTGTTTGAAAATACCACTTTTAGAAAGTAGGTATTTTCTTGCCTAACCTTCCAAGCCTGCATCTGCTGGGTTGTGTATTCCTTGTCTGGGTTTGTGAGTGCAGGGGCTGGGTGGCTCCAGGAGACAGGGTGAGTCAGCACAGGGCTGAATAGAGAGATATGCATCCAGAGTGGAGGGAGGAGTTGCACCTGGGTCTGAATAGGGCTGTGCCTGCCGTCGCATCGTAGATGTCGCCGCTGTAGCTGTCGCATTGCACCGCATCAAGAGAAGCGTCTCGCCACGAGGAAGAAGCGTGTCGCCGTCGCAGCCGCTGCCGTCACATCGTAGATGTCGCCGCTGTAGCTGTCGCATTGCACCGCATCAAGAGAAGCGCCTCGCATCCCCGGAGAAGCGTGCCGCCGTCTGAGCTGCTGCCGTCGCATCACGGAACAAGGGTGTCGCCGCTGCAGTTGTCGCATCGAGCGGAAGCGCCTCGCAACGTCGGAAAAGTGTCGCCGCCAAAGCCGCTGTCGTCGCATCACTGAACAAGGGTGACGCCGCTGCAGCTGACGCATCGAGCCGAGACTTCTCGCAACATCGGAGAAGCGTGCCGCATCAGGAAGAACTGGACGTCTTTATTTCTTTGCACCGGATCTTTGCCGCATCTCCATCTCTGCAACACTTTCGTTGTAGAAGCGTGACGCATCGTAAGGTACATTGACTCAAAGTGTCGCATTTTAAGAACTGAAGAGAACTAAGCTAAACCTACCATTTTAAGTACAGTATTGTGGATTTTTGTCGTTATGGTCTTGTGTTAAATCTATATAAAGAATACTTATTTTTGATATAAAACTTGTGTGGTGTCCATCTGTAGTGTTGTCACTGGATTACTGTATGTGTTCACAAATGCTTAACACACTGCCTCTGAGATAAGCCTGTCTGCTCGTGCCAAGCTACCAAGGGGGTGAGCAGGGGTTATTTTAGGAGTGTACCCCCCTACCCTGACTAGAGGCGAGGGTCCCTATTTGTCACAAGTACCTACCTGTGCCAACTAGAGACCCCCAAATCTAACATTGGTGGGCAGCGGTGAGGATTCTGGACTTGCATTTGTGACTCATGTACAGTGATTGGTGAACACTACTAGTGAGTGCAGACCAAAACGCGACCACATACTTTTGGTAGATCTCTTTTTTCTGGGATTTTCTATTTTTGCCAAGTTCAACCATCATGAAACCAGCATCCAAAGCAACTGTTGATTTTGATTGGGAAGAGGAGAAACTAGAATGCTACAATGTGAAACAGCTGAAGCACTTCTGCAAGAAATTTAACGTTGCAATTACCGGGCTCACCAAGAGGGATGAGTTCTACAAGGCGCTGAGGGCCTGGGTAGAAGCAAGGAAAACCCCTGAGAATGAGGAAGGGGATGAGAATGCAGGTGTGCAGCTGGAAGGGCCACCGGGTCCAGGGGAAATGAGAGCACCTTCCCCTGCCAAAGGTCTGTCCACAGAAGAGCTGGAGGACAGAGAGAGAAGTAGGATGCATGAGTTGGAGCTGGCCAAAATGAATGGGCAATTGGAGATTAGGAAAATGGCCCTGGAAGAAAAGAGGATGCAGCTTGAGCATGAGAAAAGTTTGAGGGAGTTGGATTTGAAAGCTAGGAGCTTAGAGATTACTCCCTCTGGTGGCAGCACACCGTCAATGCCTGTGGAATCTAGGGTGTATATTCCTAAGGATGTGGTCAGAGAGTTTTATAAGAATGATGACATTGGGCAGTGGTTCAAGGCCTATGAGGTAGCCATGTCTTCCCACCGGGTCCCTGAGAAGGATTGGGGAGCGGGGTTGTGGGGACGGTTCCTTAGTGAGGGGCGGGACACACTGCTAGATTTGCCTTCTGATGTCCATAATTCTTATAGCCACATGAAAGATGCATTAATGTCCAGGTATGGTTTGACTCCTGAATTGTATAGACAGAGGTTCAGGGGTTGCAAAAAGATAGAGAACAGTACCTGGGTTGAATATATCACTTTTTTCTGCAGAGCATTGGATGGTTGGGTGAAGGGTAGCAAAGTTGATGATTTTCAGGGGCTTCTTGATTTGATTGCATGGGAGCACTTGTCAAGTAATTGTTTTCCTGAGCTACGCCAGCACCTGATTGATAGTAGGCTGACTAATCCTAGGAAGCTTGCTGAGGAGGCGGACTGCTGGGTCAGTACCATGGTCCACAAGGGTCACGTGGGAGACTCAGCCAAGAGTGGGCAGGGTCCCCAGCAGAAGAGTGGGGGGACAAGGGTAAACAGAGGGAGTTCCAGAGAGGGCCCCAAAGTAGTCCCCAAGGGAACCAAGGGAACCAAGGGAAAGGTTCTCAGCCTCCCCAACAGAAACCATTAGGGGCCCCCGACAGGTCCACCTGTTCAAGGGGGACCCCTGAGATGCTACAAATGTGGGGACCTGGGTCATAAGGCGAATGATCCCAGGTGCCGCCAGTTTGGAAAGACAGCACCCCCTGGTGCGGCCCCCCGGCAGATGGCTAGTGTAGCCCTTGGTGAGGAGATGGGTGCCCAAGGTGGGTGGGGTCCCGCAGAGATGTCCCTTGTCTCATTAGGAGTCTGTGAGGTGGTCCCCAGGACCCAGTTGCCTGATAACACTAAGAAATACAGGCAGTGGGTGACCATCAATGGCCATAGGGTGAAGGCTCTTAGAGATACAGGAGCCAGTGTGACAGCTGTCAAGTGTCACCTGGTGTCTCAAGAGCAGGTTGTCCCCCATGCATTCTATCCAGTTGCTGCCGCTGACAACACAGAGAGTCACTGTAAGGTGGCTCAGGTTCCCTTTGAGTGGGGGGGGGGTCTCTGGTACTCTTCAGGTAGCTGTGAGGCCCGCCATGCCTGTTGACTGTTTGTTGGGGAACGACTTGGAGAGCTCACCTTGGGCGAAGGTGGAGCGAAGTGCTCATTTAGAAATGTTGGGTTTGCCTGACTGGGCGTGTGTGACCACCCGGTCCATGGCAGCAAGTAAAGGTGCTCAAGAGGACCTGGAGCCTGAGAGGGAGGCCCAGGTACCTGCCGTCACGAGAGGAGGCAGGGGGTGCGGGAAATCGGCCCCCGAAGTTCCCACGGTCCAGGAGGAGGCAGACCTTGAGGGGGATGCCCTGGAGCCTACAGGGGAACAGGTAGCTGAACTGGGGGACCTGCCTGAGCTGACCCATTGGCAGCAAGAAGGAGGACCCTCCAGGGCAGAATTCTGCCAGGAGCAGAAAGAATGCCCTTCTCTTGTGGGTCTGCGGCAACAGGCTGCAGACCAGGCCGCAGGTGATCAGTCTGGGTCACATTGGATTTACTGGGAGAATGATCTCCTGTATACTGAGCCTAAGGTTGCTGAGCCTGGGTCAGCCCGTGTGCTGGTGGTACCCCAGCGCTTCAGAGCCTTCCTACTGGGGCTGGCTCATGATGTTCCATTGGCAGGACATTTGGGGCAAGACAAGACCTTTGAGAGGCTTGTCACCCACTTTTATTGGCCCCAAATGCGCAGGAGTTCAGACACTCACTGCAGGACATGTCAGACTTGCCAGGCAAGTGGAAAGAGTGGGAGGAAGCAAAGGCTCCTCTCCAGCCATTCCCTGTAGTCAGCACCCCCTTTGAACGGGTGGGGATTGACATTGTGGGGCCACTGGACCCCAAGACAGCCATGGGCAACAGGTTCATCCTGGTCTTGGTGGACCATGCCAC
Organism: Calotriton arnoldi; assembly: GCA_963921515.1. NCBI lineage: Eukaryota > Metazoa > Chordata > Amphibia > Caudata > Salamandridae > Calotriton > Calotriton arnoldi. Next base: position 514,448 of record CAWUFW010001861.1, on the reverse strand, counting down.
CCGGTACCCGGAAGCCATACCTCTGAGGACAGTGACGGCCCCCGTGGTGGGACGAGCACTGATGGGAATTTTCTCCAGAGTGGGATTCCCTCGCGAGGTAGTGTCTGACCGGGGGACCAACTTCATTTCCAAATATATGAAGTCCCTGTGGCAGGAGTGTGGGGTAACCTACAAGTTCACCACTCCTTACCACCCCCAAGGAAATGGGTTGGTTGAAAGGTTCAACCGAACCCTCAAAGGCATGATTATGGGTCTTGAGGAACCTATGAGGCGTAAGTGGGACGTCCTCTTACCATGCCTGCTCTTTGCTTACCGTGAGGTGCCACAGAAATCTCTAGGGTTCAGTCCCTTTGAGCTTCTCTATGGACACCCAGTGAGGGGACCTCTAAGTTTGGTCAAAGAAGGCTGGGAGCAATCTCCCAGGAAACCTCCCCAGGATGTATACAGTTACATGCTGGCCTTTAGGAACCAAACTAGGCGTTTCAGGCAACTCGCTGAAGGGAATCTGGAAGCCAGCCAGGAGGAGATGAAGCGGTGGTACGACCAGAATGCCACTCTGGTAGAGGTTCAGCATGGTCAGAAAGTGTGGGTCATGGCCCCCGTGGAGCCCTGCGCGCTCCAGGATAAGTGGACCGGACCCTTTGAGGTTGTAGAGCGCAAGAGTCCGGTTACCTACTTGGTGGACTTGCGGTCTCCCAGGAACCCCTTGAGGGTCCTGCATGTCAACCGCCTGAAGCCCCACTTGGAGAGGTCCCAAGTGGGCATGCTCTTAGCAACAGATGCTGGGATGGAGGAGGAGACCGAGCCTCTTCCTGACCTCCTGTCGGCGACAGAGCAAGATGGGTCAGTGGATGGTGTCAACCTCTCTTCCACCCTGACCCCTGAGCAACAGAATGACTGCCGCCAGTTGCTGGGACAGTTTTCTGACCTGTTCTCCCTGGTTCCTGGTGTCACAGATTGGTGCATCCATGACGTGGACACTGGGGACAGTACACCTGTGAAGCACAAAACTTACAGGTGACTGACAGGGTGAGAGCTTGCATCAAGGAGGAGGTCTCCAAAATGCTTGCATTAGGGGTGATTGAGTCCTCGAACAGTCCTTGGGCCAGCCCAGTGGTCTTGGTCCCAAAGGCTGCCGCACCGGGTGCCACACCAGAACTCCGGTTCTGTGTGGACTACCGAGGGCTCAATTCAGTCACCAGGACTGACGCGCACCCCATCCCCAGAGCTGATGAGCTCATAGATCGGCTAGGGGCTGCACGGTACCTCAGCACGTTTGACTTAACGTCTGGGTACTGGCAGATCGCCTTGACTGATGGGGCAAGAGAGAGGTCAGCATTCTCCACCCCAGATGGGCACTACCAGTTCCGGGTGATGCCCTTTGGCATGAAGAATGCCCCTGCCACCTTCCAGAGGTTGGTCAACCAGGTGTTGGCTGGACTGGACTCGTTCAGTGCCGCCTACCTGGATGACATCGCGGTGTTCAGCGCCAGTTGGGAAGAACATCTGCGCCACCTCTGGGAAGTGTTGATGGCGCTGCGGAGGGCAGGCCTCACGATCAAGGCGAGTAAGTGCCAGATCGGGCAGGGTTCCGTGGTGTACTTGGGACACCAGGTGGGGAGCAGCCAGGTGGCGCCCTACAACCCAAAATTGAAACCATCCTGACTTGGGAACCCCCAAAACCCAGACAGAGGTGTGAGCCTTTTTAGGACTCACGGGTTACTACAGGAGGTTTGTCAAGGGGTATGGCAACATTGTTGCACCCTTGACGGCGTTGACTTCCAAGAAGCAGCCCAAGAAAGTGATTTGGACTGACACCTGTCAGAAAGCTTTTGAAGCCCTGAAAACTGCTATGTGCACGGCGCCCGTGCTCCTGGCACCCAACTTCTCCAAAGAGTTCGTAGTACAAACAGACGCTTCAGAGCATGGTGTGGGGGCTGTTCTGTCACAGATGAATGAGGAGGGCCTGGATCAACCCGTAGCCTTCATCAGTAGGAGGTTACTGCCACGGGAACAGAGGTGGAGTGCTATTGAGCGTGAGGCATTTGCTGTGGTCTGGGCACTGAAGAAGCTGAGATCATACCTGTTTGGGACTCACTTCCGGGTTCAGACAGACCACAGGCCCCTCAGATGGTTGATGCAGATGAGGGGTGAGAATCCAAAGCTGTTGAGGTGGTCCATTTCCCTACAGGGGATGGATTTCACGGTGGAACACCGCCCTGGTACAGAACACGCCAATGCTGATGGTCTGTCCAGATTTTTCCGCCTTAGTGAAGAGAACTCCCATGAGGTAGGGTAGTTCTCCCCACATTTCAGCTGGAGGGGACACGTGTTAGACCTGGCATCCTTGGCGTGGGTCTCCCTTCCATTTTTTATGATGCCTCCAATGTTATTGATCTGTTTTTGCTGGTGTTAGATGCTTTGGGCACTGTGCCACTGCTATTCAGTGCCACAGTGCAAGTGCTCCCTATGATAAATTGTGTTATGTATTAGTGACTCCCTGATTGGATGATTGGTTTACTTGTCAGTCCCTAGTACAATGCACTGAGTGTGCCCAGGGCTTGTAAATCCAATGCTGCTGGTGGGCTTGCAGCACTGGTTGTGCCACCCACAGAAGCAGCCGGTAAAAGTGTGTCTAAGGCCTGCCATTGCAGAGCCTGTGTGCAGTCTGGTACTGTCATACTGACTGGGCAAGTGCACCCACTTGCCAGTCCCTAAACCTTCCCTTCTCGTCATGTCAGACACCCCTATGGTAGGCCCAAGGGCAGGGTGCATTGTAAGTATAAGGTAGGACATGCCCTGGTGTGTGTGGCATGTCCTAATAGTGAATTACAGCCATTTTCGTTTTTCACTATTGCAAGGCTACCTGCTCCCCATAGGCCAGAATGGGCAGTTTGATTATTACACCTTATAATCCTAACTGACCCAGGGAACATGGTAGAAAAACGAATTTAGTATGCCTGAACTCAGGATGATAAAATACATCTTTTAGTGAAGTTGGTTTTAACATTCTGTGTTTGAAAATACCACTTTTAGAAAGTAGGTATTTTCTTGCCTAACCTTCCAAGCCTGCCTCTGCTGGGTTGTGTATTCCTTGTCTGGGTTTGTGAGTGACAGGGGCTGGGTGGCTCCAGGAGACAGGGTGAGTCAGCACAGGGCTGAATAGAGAGATCTGCATCCAGAGTGGAGGGAGGAGTTGCACCTGGGTCTGAATAGGGCTGTGCCTGCCTTCCACAATGCTGGCTCCACCTCCTGCCGGGCGGCTGAGCACTCTGCCCCACATTCTGAAAGGAGGGAAGGAGTCCTGTAAACAAAGTGCTCCAGGACTGACCAGAACTGGTTTGGACTAGGCAAAGGCCTCTCTGCCTTCAGAGAACAAAGAGAAACTGTGTATAAAAAGGGGACCAAGACCCCTAGGAAATTAGATCACTTTGGGAAACAAGAAGAAACCTTTGCTGAGGAGAGGAACCAGAAGGAACTGAGGAGAGACTATCCCTAAGCTGAAGTGCTGCTTGGGGGATTGGCCTGCAGTGGTTGCCTGACTGCCAAAGAAAGGAGAAAAGGACTTTGTGTGCACTTTTATTCAACTTGTGAAGGATCTCCAAGGGCTTGAGAAAAGAGCTTGCCTCCTGCTGAAGTCTCAGGGACAACAGACTTCAACCCCCAGCTCCCCAAGAGTTCTTTGGAAGTGCCTGCTGCTGTTTTGGGCCTTCTGAGGGACTGCGTGTCGCAAGGAGCTGGAAGCGCGACTCAAGAGGGGGAAGCGTGTCGCCGTCGCAGCCGTCGCATCGTGAATGTCGCCGCTGTAGCTGTCGCATTGCACCGCATCTCAAGAAACGTCCCGCAACCCCGAAGAAGCGTGTCGCCGTCGCAGCCGCTGCCGTCGCATCGTAGATGTCACCGCTGTAGCTGTCGCATTGCACCGCATCAAGAGAAGCGCCTCGCATCCCTGGAGAAGCGTGCCGCCGTCGGAGCTGCTGCCGTCGCATCACGGAACAAGGGTGTCGCTGCTGCAGTTGTCGCATCGAGCGGAAGCGTCTCGCAACGTCGGAGAAGAATGTCGCCGCTGTCGTCGCATCACTGAACAAGGGTGTCGCCGCTGCAGCTGACGCATCGAGCCGAGACTTCTCGCAACATCAGAGAAGCGTGCCGCATCAGGAAGAACTGGACGTCTTTATTTCTTTGCACCGGATCTTTGCCGCATCTCCATCTCTGCAACACTTTCGTTGTAGAAGCGTGACGCATCGTAAGGTACATTGACTCAAAGTGTCGCATTTTAAGAACTGAAGAGAACTAAGCTAAACCTACCATTTTAAGTACAGTATTGTGGATTTTTGTCCTTATGGTCTTGTGTTAAATCTATATAAAGAATACTTATTTTTGATATAAAACTTGTGTGGTGTCCATCTGTAGTGTTGTCACTGGATTACTGTATGTGTTCACAAATGCTTAACACACTGCCTCTGAGATAAGCCTATCTGCTCGTGCCAAGCTACCAAGGGGGTGAGCTGGGGTTATTTTAGGAGTGTACCCCCCTACCCTGACTAGAGGCGAGGGTCCCTATTTGTCACAAGTACCTACCTGTGCCAACTAGAGACCCCCAAATCTAACATAGTGGTAAAGACACGCAGTCGTAAAGCCAACAAAAACGAATTCAGCAACACAGGAAGGGTAGGGCAAAAAGCTTGGTGGTGACTCTGCAGATAGGGCCAGTTTCAACACTTTGCATTACATCAATATCTTCACCCTAATGCTTTAAATCATAAAAGTAAAAAAAAGCAAAAGGAAATGCATTTGTAGCAAAGAAGAAAACAAGAACATGCCTGGTGAGTAAAAAAAGTACACAGACACATTTAAACTGATCATTTCAGCACTAAGCAAACTCTTTCCAAACAATGCATTGTGTAAATGTTTGCATTCACTCATTCATTCTTTTGCAGGAAAACGTTTTTAGTTAGGATGGAGCTATGCTGCAAAGGGGGATCCTATACACATAGAAAGCAATAATCGAATAAAAGGTGCAAAATATTTATTACCATTGTGGACATCTTCCCTATCCAGTCCTCACATGCAAGATTCAACCCAGATCTGTGACAGGGGTGGAGTGTCTGAAAAGTTTCAGCGCTCCGTCCGTCATCTCCTTGTGTTTACTTTGTTCGCCCTAAGTTGGCAGGGTATGCCCAGACGTGGGTCCCTTGCTCACTTTGCCACTGGATTCAAGCTAGCCTGGCTGATGAGGGCTGTTAGCCCGAAACCGGTCCCAGGATGCTTGTTTCCGGTCCAGGGAAGACATGGCTTGGCAGTTCGGGCTGGACTGTTACCATGAGGCACAGGGTCATGACTGATTTGCATATAGCTATGTCTGAACTGGGGTGGCAAAGTGAGCTAAAGAACGATGATGGATTCAACCCAGATCTGTGACTGGGGGTGAGTGTCTGAAAAGTTTCAGCGCTCCGTCCATCATCTTCTTGTGTTTACTTTGTTCGCCCTAAGTTGGCAGGGTATGCCCAGACGTGGGTCCCTTGCTCACTTTGCCACTGGATTCAAGCTAACCTGGCTGATGAGTGCTGTTAGCCCGAAACCGGTCGCAGGATACTTCTTTCCGGTCCAGGGAAGACATGGCTTGGCAGTTCGGGCTGGACTGTTCCCATGAGGCACAGGGTCAAGACTGATTTGGGGTGGCAAAGTGAGCTAAAGAACGATGATGGATTCAACCCAGATCTGTGACTGGGGGTGAGTGTCTGAAAAGTTTCAGCGCTCCGTCCATCATCTCCTTGTGTTTACTCACATGCAAGATGACATTTAAATCCTGAAAAATCTGTTCCCTAGCTGACAAATATAGTTCCCCCATATGGCTGCCATTATCCAGCAACCACTAGAAAAGTGAGGAACTTCAAACTCAATTCCTGCTTTTTTTCTTTTTGCATCCTGACTCTCACTATCTGATGCAGGTAAGATTTTAAAAGTTGTTTATTGTATGTTTTGAGGAATTGGTTTATTGTGGAGATATGCTGTAGTAATCTTTGTATTTAAGTTCCTAACACCTTGCTCTAGCAGGCAGGACTTATGGGAATCACTAGCACTAACTCTTGACCAAGACTTTCCCCAGCAGTTCTTACGATGAAGCATTTTAATGTCTGCATTTCACTTGTTTAGTGATTTTCAAAGAAATCTTATATTTTTTAAAGAACACTATTATTTAACTGTAGCGCTCAGTGCTAGTAAATATATTTCCTCCTTGCAGAGTGCCCGATCCAAGATGGCATGCTTTGGTCTGCCCTCTCCCAGGATAGGCGGAGAGTTAGTCTGCTTAGAAAAAGCGACCAGTCATTTTCTGCTTTGATGGTGCCTGCAAGGATTGAAGATGTTAGTGCCTGGATTAGTTAAAACTTTACAAAATACTGGCAGCCTCTGGTGACAGCATGGAGGAGGCAGTAGAAGAGATGGGTTGGCATGGCATGGATCCAGCATATGACTGAGAGTGCAATGGAGGCTGCTTTCAAAGCCATAAAAGGTCTGTTGTCGCCTAAAATTTCCAGGATGGAGGTACCTGGGGATCCTGGAACAATATACAGGAGATGGGTATGTAAGGTCATTTCATCCAGGGAACTGAACTTTCTGACTTGCTAAAGCATTTGCATGACAATTCAAGCCTGCCTCCTCCAGAGTCTTCTGTGGAGGAAGAAGACTTTTTTTCAGTTTCAGACGACAGATCCAGATGGCTCCCGTTGCATGGAGCCATTAAGCGGGTCTTTGCACATGAACAGAAAGAAGTGGACAAGTCTGGTTTTCCAAAATGTTTGGCCATACGGAACCAATTAGATAAATTATTAGAGGAATTTCCATCTTTGGTCATAACCTTATAACAGCTCACTCCTCTCAGAGTAATGTGATTTCTGAAGACGCATGGCCTCCAGATCCTGTCGACAATAAAGTGAAAAGTGCATTAAAACCATCCTACGCAGTTTCAAATTGTTCTATACGGGCACACATATTCACAACATACATGGTTCAATCGCTCCTGAAGGATTTTCAGACCGTGTGGAATGCATGAATGAGGGCCTGGTATTTTCATCCCTGCTTAGCCTCATGGAACAACAGGTACGCTTTTTATCTGATTTATCCTTTGATAACTTGTGTGCCTCAGCAGTGGCTTCAGGAGCAGCGATTTTGGGTTATCGCCATCTTTGGATGCAGTCTTAGAAGGCTAATTCTGCTCAGAAATCGATATTGATTAGATTGCCTTTTGAGGGTTCCAGGACGCTCGTTCAACTATTGGAAGATACGATAAGGAAAACAGTTGAAAATAAAAAGCTACTGACTCCGGTGAATCCATTTTCCAATGGTAGAGACTTTGATACAAAAGGGACTTTCTTACCGTTGCCGTTGGTAGGAAGGGGTCTTGGTTAGTGGGCCCACAAATCCTGAAATACAGTTCTACTCTGGTGCCAGCACCCCAAACCCCCTCCAAAAGAATGACTATCTGCTGAAGCTCCCAATGGGGGAGGCCGTCTATTGTTTTTCCGGGACATTTTGGAGACAATCTATCCCAGCTATATGAGCAGACATTGTGTTAACCAAGGGATACTGCCAGGGTTCTCAGACACTCTGTCCTCTTGCTACAAGCCACCCCTCTTCTAAGGAACCCTCAACAACAGTGAGCTCTTTTTGACGAGATCCACAAGTTGCTCCTCAAAGAAGCCCTAGATCCAATTCTGGCCTGACGAGGAAGGCCAAGGATATTATTCAATTATTTTCATGGTGAAAAACGTTCTTGAAACTGTTGCCCAGTACTAGATCTCAGAGGGCTCAACCGTTATCTAGAACACCAGACTTTCAAGACAGTAATTCTAGGAAGCATATTTTCATTGTTGCAAAAAAGGACAGAATCTGGTTATGCTAGATGCATATCATCATGTACCAATCCTTCCAGCATATCGAAAGTTTCTAAGGTTCCTGATCGAAGGTCATCACTACCTGTTTCATGTCCTTCCTTTCGGGTAAATGTTTGCCACAAGAGTGTTTACAAAGCTTTTGGCTTTGCTGGTGGATATTTTACATATTCAAGGTATTTAGTTATATCTGTATCTCGACCGGTAATTGCTTCTTCTTCATTCCTTAAGGCTGAGAAGGATGTCAAGGAAGTGTGTGGACTCCTTTAGGTCTATGGGTTCCTCATAAATTAAAAAAATGTCACCTTTATCCAATGCAGGCACTGAAGTTCATCAGGGTCCTCTTTTGTATGGACATGGTAGAGATGTTCCTCTCCTTCGAGAGGAAGGACAGACTAGTTCTTCATTTATCAAGACTTCTGGAAATCATCACACTATTCCAAGACTGGGGCACAGATGCCAAGGGGAGATGGTTTCCGCTCTGGCAATTGTTCTCTGAAGCTGACTCCCCTAGGTATCCATTAATTCATCATATCTGAGTCATTGGATCCCTCTCTCAGAGGATTACAAGATTTTGATTCCAATAACCATGTGAAAATAAAAGCAGATCTGCAGTGGTGGCTTTCTCCAGCCAGCCTGCGGAAGGGGACCAGTTGAATCAGCCTTCCCTTCTCATCACTTCTACAGATGCAAGCAAGAAGGGTTAGGGGCAGTCCTCTGAGCAGCCAAGGCTTGGGGCAGGTGGAGCACACAAACATCCATTGCTCTTCCAACTGGAAGAAGTTGGCTGCAGTGAAAGAAGCCTGTCATTCTTTCTTCCCATGATAAGGAACCAACCTGTCCGTATCTACAGCGAAAACCAGTTGGTGAGAGCCTACTTGAATCAGCAGGGAGGGATGATTTGCTCTCTCTTTCTTCTTCCCAAGGAGAAATGTTCTTGGTTGAATCAGAATCTTCAATCCCTGAAGGCAGTGTACCTTCCGGGGAGGGGATGACTCGGAGGTTCGGTCTTTCATGGCTGGACCTCTTTGCCACATAGACGAATTCCCATCTCCTTCAGTTCTGCTGCCTGATTCTTTCTCCTGTAGCTTGGGCGATAGATGACTTTTTAGTGACTTGGCCTAAGGACCTTCTTTATTGCTTCCCACCTTTTCCATGAATCCCTCAAGTCTTACAGAAGATTTGTGAGGATCAAGACAGGGTTCTGTTGGTGGTAAAAGGGTGGTCAAGAAGACCGTGGTTTCCCCCCCTGCTTCAGTTAGCAATATCCCTCTCTTGGAGGAGTCACTCAGCTGACCGGATCTGGGTCTTTGGCTGCTGAACGGATGATTGTCTTGTACAGGGTTGTTCAGCAAAGGTTGCTGAGCCTATTCAACTTTATTGGCATCCTGCTACCTGTTTGTCATAGAGTCAATAGTGGCACAATTTTGAAAACTGGTGTTTATCTAGAAATCTGCAGCTGATAGTTTGTGAACCAGTTAAGATCCTCACCTTTTCATGGGAGGGCTTTGTTTTGGGTTTGGCTATTTCCACTATTAGAGCTCAATGGGCAGAAATTCAAGCTTTCTCAGTGGAGGGAGTGTCTGTGATTGCTCCTTTGGTATCAGGTTTGTTATGCAGTTTTTTTTCTTCAAAAGCTATCAATTCACTCAGTTATTCCCGCTTAAGATTTACCATTGGTTCTTCTCGCGGTGACTGGTCTTCCGTTCAAGCCACTTCATTCAGTAGATTTGAAGTATCTGAAAAGAATATCAAAATCAACAATATCGTGTAGCACAAATATTGTGTCAAAAATATCTTTTACAAAAATATGATGTCCCTATCCTTATAATGCTAAGTACAGAAATATAGAAAACAATATATTGTTTCACATTAATATTGTTAAAAGACATACACAAATATTGTTTCTTGATATATATATAGATGTCATGTGATCAAGGCCGAGTGTCGGCTGAAACGCGTCATGGCGGACAGAATGGGTGAAATTTGAAAATAAAAAATACCTGCACTAAAGCTGGGTCCACACTCATATTTCTTGGATTCCTGGGAGAAGGATCGTTAATCTACGAGGTTTTGGATAGATATATATATATCAAAGATGGTTTATTTCAGTTACGCGTTTCGCCTGTAACACAGGCTTGTTCACACACTGCATTGTAGGAACAGACATCAATACATACACAGTGTAAAAACAGAAGTAGGACCACATATCATACAAATCACTGTGGCCACAGTGGCATCCATGTTGTAATGTTGCTTTAGGCCGGTAAAGTATTGCAATTTCATACCTCGACCGCCTCTCAACTGTAATCTGGACCTCACTCCAGTGCACACACCACAAATGAGAAGAAAGTAAATTGAATGCCTAGTGCTGTGTGTGTGCTAAACTGTGATCCTAATATGTGTAGTGATCCGCGAGTGCGGGGCCTCTATTCCCGGAGTCATTACGAGAGATACTGAGCTGCCTGCTTCTTCCCGATCTCTCCCTAAGTCCAGTAATTCTAATGGGTGGGGCAGAGTGCCCTAGAGCTGGAGGTAGGGATGTAGATAGATAGACCAATTTAATTCTTACGACATAGTGCCAGAATGAATAGTCAAACTAATATAAATTCTTACGGCATAGTGCCAGAATGTTTGATGTAAAATCTTAAATCTCACAGTTGAAAATTATCTCAACATAGTGCCAAAATGTACCAGAAGAATGAGGTCACAAACATGAACATACTACTCTGTTGTGAGTCTGACCCAACAAATTTGAAAAACCAAACTGTTCCACATTTAACTAAAAAGAGTGTAAGTGATCTAAAATCCCCAGATCAATTGAGATAAAGTTCAAAGTAAAGTAGAACGGATCTCTTATCTGTAGGGGTGTAGCCCTCCACCATGTTGAATCTGATTGAAAAGTAAGGGGACTGCCTTTGGAGATTCTCTAAGTTGGCCTCTTTCTTCTCCTCCTGTGATAAAAGAAAATAAACTATGAGCAGGTCTCACAGTAAGGGTTAAGATATTAAAAAACATAAACAGATATAACAAGAGTTATTTTTACAAGCAGCAATATACATAGAAAACATGCGTTCACAAACATCAGATGTTAACTTTTCTGAAGTGTTTGACCAGTAGGATTCAAGATGGAGTACTATCCTAGTTACGTAGATGGATGCTCATTTCCTCGTCCTGATTCAACCCGTCCGGGATTTTAGTTTGAAGATTAATTATGTGCCAGGATTCACTTTTGCGTAAGTTTAACACTCTATTGCCTCCCCTACGGTTCTGCTGGATCTGTTCTACTGCAAAGAAAGTTAAAAGGGAGTTATTGGAGAGATGATAGTCTGCAAAGTGTCTGGCTACTGGGTAATGTGGGTCTTTATTACTGATGGCCCGCATGTGTTCCAGAACTCTCTTTTGGTGGCCAGAGTGGTGCTCCCTATGTATCTCTTCTTGCAAGGACATTCAAGGATGTAAATGGTGAATGTAGTCCCACATGTAAGGAATTGAGTAATGTTATTTTCCCCTGTCGGTGTTTTATATGATTTTCTCATGGTACTATTCCGGCAAGACTTACAGTGGCCACAGGGAAAGAATCCCTGTAGTCCGAGATGTGTTTTGAGGTGCGTATTGGTGATATCCCCCTTAACCAGCAGATCTGTGAGATTTTTACCTTTGCGATATGTGATTTGAGGTCGGTTGGGTAATCTATGACCAATTGTCGAATCACTCTAAACGATGTTCCAGTTCTGATTCAGAATTTTGGAGATTTTTTGGGACTCTTGGTTGTATGTGAGGATCACCCTAGTGGTGGAGTCTTCTTTTTGTACAGGTTTTTCTTCTAGAGTATCTTCTCTTTCGATTTTACCCACTTTCTCCTTGGCTCTTTCTAGCACCCATCTGGGGTATCCTCGTTCCCTAAATCTAATCATCATGTTTTCTTGTTCGGCTTCGAAGTCCCCTTGGTTGCTACAGTTTCTTCTTGCTCTCAGCAGCTCCCCAAAGGGGATACTCCACTTAAGGGTTTCAGGGTGGCTGCTGAGAGCATGGAGAAGACTGTTACCCGCTGTAGCTTTTCTGTGAAGTTTTGTACTAAGTTCATTGTTTTTGATTTCAATCATGACATCCAAAAATTCTATACTGGTCCTACTCATAGAGTGTGTAAGATTGAAATTACTGTCATTGAGTTTGTTAATGACATTCCTAGCACTTTCTTCGCTACCCTTCCATATTACGAACAAATCGTCGATGTATCTATACCATCTGATAACCTTGTTCTCCATCCCGGTGGCGATGAGGTCTTTTTGGACCTCTTCCTCCCATACCCCCAGGAACAGATTGGCAAAGCTAGGGGCAAAACAAGTGCCCATACTTCCTGTATTATATCTTCTGCCCAAGATACATAAGGATCCCATCAATCCGCCGGGGCGCCCCATATTTTCATCCAGGGGCAGCGTAGCAGAACATATCTCCAAATATGCAGACCATTTCCTTAGGGAATTTGTCACCGGGTTGCCCAGTTATATCAGGGACACCAAGGATTTCCTCAATAAAATACAAAACATACAATGGGAGGCAGGTTTTCTGTTCATCACTTTGGATGTCCAATCACTCTATACTATCATAGAACACCAACAAGGATTGGAGGCATGTGAGTATTTTCTGACAACTAGGCCCATCAGATTCAGGGAACATAGCAGGATGATTGTGGAAATGATAAGACACTGTTTGTCCAATAATATCTTTTCATTCAACGGTGTCCTATACAGACAAATCACCGGGACTGCCATGGGTTCTTGCTTCGCTCCCAGCTTTGCGAACCTCTTTATGGGGCGCTGGGAGCAAGAGGTATTTGCAGATCCCACACATACCAGACAGTTGGCACATGTGGTTGCATGGATGCGCTACATAGATGACCTGTTGATTGTCTGGAAAGGTTCCAGACAGGAGGCGGGTACATTTGTGGCTGATCTAAACAACAACGTGTACAACATTGTCCTCACCAGTAACATCAGTGAGACCAAGGCAGAATATCTTGACGTCGGTTTGGAAATCAGGGACAACTGTATCCACACTTCTCTGTTCCGTAAATCCACGGCTAGTAACAGCATCCTCCACGCCCTCAGCAGCCATCCAGAGACCCTGAAATGGAGTATCCCCTTAGGAGAACTGTTGAGGGCGAAAAGGAACTGTAACATGGAGGAGGCGTACCAACAGGAGTGCGGAGAAATGTTAGACCGCTTCAGAGCCAGAGGGTATCCTGACTGGGTGCTACATAGAGCCAAGATCAGGGCAGATGGCATACCCAGGACACTCACCATTGCTGAAAAGGTGGTTACCAACACTGAGGGTGAGGATGATGATACCACTCGGATTATCATGACATACAGTTCTGACTCCAGCAACATTCGTAAAATCTTAACTCAAAATTGGGGCATTCTAAAATGTGATAATACCATAGGCGACAGTATGCCTAACAGGCCTAACATTACCTACAAAAAGGGCAGGAGTATCAGAGACATGCTGGTACGCAGCGATATCACAGTATATCCCAAGAAACAGGATCATGGACTCAGAGGATTTTTCCCATGTGGCCACTGCAAGGCCTGCAAAAGCAGTACCTACTGCAATTCGGCCAGTTACAAGGGGATCAGTAAGGAGATCAATCAATTCCTTACGTGCAGCACGACTTTTGTGGTATACGTGATTGAGTGCCTGTGCAAGCTCTGGTATATTGGGAGTACCACCGCTATGGCCAAGAAACGCATACTTGAGCATTGCAGGGCAGTCACTCACGTAGATGAGAAATATCCGGTTGCACGTCATTTTAGGGACGGACATTACAGCAATCCATCACTTCTAAAGTTTTTCATTCTCGGACAAATTGTGAGTAAACCCAGGGGTGGTAATCGGGTATTGACTTTAAGGCAAAAAGAATCGAGATACATCTTAGATTTTCAGACCAAACACCCCGGGGGTTTGAATCACGATGAAGAATTGGCATTTCATTTAAGAGAGTGATTGTATATGCTTAATGTATTTACTTTTCTACATCTTTCTACTCTGTTCTTGCGGAGGTTATATGTGATTTATCTCCCTTCCGCCCTCCACCCCCTCTTCTTCCATGTTTCCATCAGTGCATAATTTTGAATTGTTTTGTGATTGGAATATTTTTTCAAAATTTTCATTGTATAAATTTTCATTGCATATTTATTCTCTATTTTTCACAGGAGGAAAGGAAGGGGCCCAGACTTCCACATTCACCGCGCACGGGCATCCTACCCTTTTCCCCCTCCTTTTCTCACCTTCAAAATCCACTGATAGGTATTGTATATACAGCTAACTTCAAGTTCATTACTAGGACTTGGGCACTTGCCCTGACACAGCCAGTCCCTTGACAGCATGACCCGTGCTGCAATATGTACAGACTCACGTTTGTCTCTGTTATCAGTTTGCCTCCCATTATGATCATGTGCTTGATTATTTACAACTGTCAAATGGTTGACTGCCTATAATCAGATTTGGCATTTCCAGATATTTCACTACCCCTTTTACTGCATGAAACCTGTTTTAGATGTTAGCCACTTTTTTAGTCCGCGACGTTCAGCGGGGCAATTTATCCCCAGTGAACTCGTATTTACCACAAGGACTTGGGCTCTCGCACCATTAGAGTCATCACCATGACAGCAGGAATTCAGATGCATTGCATACTGATTTACTACATGTTTTCCTATTTCCTTATTTTTTTCTTTACCATGATCAAATATTATATCTTCTCATCTTATAACATGGACGAGCATTATACACTTGATTTCAGCACCATGGTTGGAATGTATTATATTATTGTATTGTATCACTGCACTACTGCCAGTAGTCCGTTCCAAGATGTCTGCCATCTTTTGGTGTAATTTGAGACTCTAGAACTTTTAGTCCTACAACAATGTTTAGCTGTACTTTACTTTATCAATATGGTTCTTTGTGCACACAATCATACGTGAACAAGGCTTCTTGTGAGGCTGAAACGCGTTGTTTTGATTAAACACCCTTGGATTTTCCGTGAGTCTGTGGTTCCTGAGAGCATTTGTTAAAAGACTTTTTGGGGATAGATATATATATATATATATATATATGTATATATGTCATCCGACGTTGGTTCACTTTTGCCCGGATTCTCGGCGCTCAAAAAGGTGCGTGACCATCGCGGTTGAACCAAACCGCTGCACATCCAAACTCCTCCTTCGTGTAGAAAGAAACAGGTCGCACTCCAGCAGTAATGATTTAGCAAGTTAATTTATTCTTAAATCCTTTTTCGACAGCATGCACAGACCCAACGAACGCGTTTCGGTATATCGTAATACCTTGCTCACGGCTGATTTTTGGCGCAATCCACCTTATTTTTAAATTTAAACTACAGGAAAAGCTAATGCATCACTTCTTGTTTGTTGTCAGGGGTCCCTCCACAGCCTACTGGGAGATGTAGTACCCTGTTATTTTCTGTGAAAAAATTGTGCAAAAGTAATAGTGCAAGATACAATCTTTACAGATTATGTGAAATAAAATCAGTATCCAATTATATCACCAATCAGCAACATATATATATGTATATAACATTTGTTTTACATGAAACATAAAAAAATAACAATTCAGTTCCCTCACAATTAAAATTAAAAAATGTAAAACAAAAAAAGACTTTTACAAAAAATATATATTTTTTTAAATCAAATAGAAATGTAAACACATACTATAAAACATTCTTAGGAAATGTATTGTAATCTGGGAATAATAGATATACTATTCCCACTCCAATTTATGCAACAGTAGAGAAAGTGTAGGACTTTGGAGAGGTTAAATATATTATACCCCTTCCAAACAGCACAACTAGGGAAAGCGTTGGACTTCGGAGGGGTTCAATTACGTGTTCTCACTCCAGTCTGTGCAACAGTAAGGAAAGCATTGGACTTTGGAGGGGTTACATTTTCCACTACCAATCCAGTCTGTGCAAAAGTAGGGAAAACGTTGCACTTTGAAGGGGTAAGATTTACTGTTCCCACTCTAGTCTCTAGTCTGTGCAACAGTAGTGAGTGCGTTGGACTTCAGAGGGGTAAGATTTACTATTCCCACTCCAGTCTGTGCAGCAGTAGGGAAAGTGTTGGACTTCAGAGGGGTAAGATTTACTATTTCAACTCCACTCTGTGCCACGGTAGGGAAAGCGTTGGACTTCAGAGGGGTGAAATTTACTATTCCCCCTCCAGTCTAAGCAGCAGTAGGTATACTACTTCACTTCAAACACATTACATATTTCAATAACCCTATTAATTTAGAAAGAATGAAAAACTCTTAATATAAACATTATTAGTTATCATAAAGTATATATATTAAAAAACAAAACAAAATAGTTAACCAATATACAAAACTCATAAACAATGTAATAACTAATTTGCAATAAAAAAATAATGGTTATTTAATTATTACTTAATTAACTTGCCACTCTATACCCCTACAAACCTAGTAAACCAAATAAATATGTATAACACAATTTACATGATTGATAATCAATTATACATTTTATAATAAATAAAAAATTAATGGTTAATTAATTATTATTAATTACATTCCCACTGTGTACCCCTACAAACATAGCAACATAAAATATAAGGTAAATAAATCAGTATTATATAACATAAATAATTAATATCTATCACATACTTACTTAAAAATGATTAATTAACTAATAGTTAATTACTACTTAATTAACTTTCCAACCTATCTCCCTACAAACCCAACTACCTATATTCAAAGTTTTTTATAACAATTATACAAACAATAGTAATACAATAAATTAATATATGAACTAAAACACATTAAAATAATTTTAAAACAATATTTTCACTATAGTAATGAAAATGATATTAACAACGATATTCTTAACAATGATATTACTTACCTGAAAAAATGATATTCTTGACAATGATATTTCTGCATCACAATATTTTTGATTCACTATATTTTTTTCCCAATATTTGTGTCTCCCGATATTTATAACTCAATATTTTGTCCAAATACCGTATGTGACAGTGAAAGTGGTTTTTCTGGTGGCAATTTGTTGAGGGAAAAGAGTTGGGGAACCTGGGGCTCTGCTTTCTGCTTCTTCTTTTATCCGTTTCCTCCCTGATACGGTGGTCCTTCGTCCTAGCCCCTCTTTTTTGCCCAAAGTATCATCCGCTTTCCACTGTTCAGACATTGTTCTCCCAGTTTTCCATCCCGCTCCCACCTCGGCTGAGGAGAAAGGTCTTCACACTTTGGATATCCATAGGGCTTTGTCTATTTACTTAGAAAGGACATCTTTTCAAAAGGTAGACTCTACCTCTAGGTGGTTTAAGCCTGCCATTATCGAAAGTTGTAAACAAACAAACACATATATTCCTCTGCAGGGTCAAGGTAAATCGACGAGAGAGAGATATCTGCCTCATGGACTTCCTTTAAAGGGGGCCTCACTAAGAGATACTTCCTGTGCGGCCACATGGAGGCCTCTACACACTTTTCTTTCACATTATCGAGTGCTATTGGGTGAACAATTGTTTTCCTTCCTTGGGGGATCATGCGCTACCTTCTTTTAAACAGGGGTAATTATAGTTTTTTTCTCAAAAAATATAATTTTGAATGATTTATAGGAAAATGTATCCTTTATTAAACTTTGCGTTGCATTTAGCAAACAACTTTTTGTGTTTATAGTGATACAGTTTAGAATATAATCGATCAGGGGCCGTATTACATAAGGTCCCCCGGTGGCGCAACGGGCGTTTGCGCCCACTTTGCACACCCCGGGGGACTTTGGTATTATAGAAGGGGGCGCAGATGCTTGTGCGTCCCCTTCTATAATACTGATAGAGCTGGTGCACTTAAAGCGCCAGCGCTGTCAGCAGAGGGTGTTCCTTCATTTGCATAGGGGCGTGCCCTATGCAAATGAGGGAATTCCTTTGACTCTGCGCCCGCGCCATATTACAGACAGTAAGAGTCAAAGAAGCCCTCAGAAGGTGCACTGACAGTGCGCCATTTAAAAGGTGCTGCACTGTCAGTGCGCCCCCTGAGAGCAGCCCTCTGCAGGGGGTAAAGAGGGTCCCATGGACCTCCCAGACATCCCCTTGCAGGCGGATGCAGTCACTGACTGCACCCGCCTGCAAGGGGAAATCTAATCCCCTTTGAAAGTGCAGGCGGGTGCCGCCTGCACTGTGAAAACATGGAGCTGCTCCGTGTTTTCGCATGCATGCGCTGCCCCCAGGGCAACGCGAGGTCGCGGCTGCCCCCAGGGCAGCGCATTCACCATAATGGGGTGCATTGGCATTGTTTGCGCCCAGTGGACCTTTTCAAAGGCGCGCCGGGCGCAAACAATGCCAATACGTACTAAGGCCCGAGTTATGCTAGGGTATTATCTCGCATGTGAGGACTGGGTCTGGAAAGATTTTTGGCAGATAGGAACAAGTTCTGCAGGACGGAGATTTCATCCTGCATGTGAGGAAGGTATCAGGGAAGAACTGGACTCAGAGTAATACCTATTATTTAAATTAAAATACTCATTAATGTATGAAGTAGATTAGGAAATATTGCATGGCGCTCTCCAGATGCAAGAAGGTGCCCTTTAACGACATGTTACAAGTGGACAAGGACTACGTCTGTCACGGGGATGCGCACATTTTCCAACATTCCAATCTCACCGAACACAATTCTGAAAAGCAACGGGACTATGAGAACCAAGAGAAAACTAGTAATTGCTTTTTAGATTACAATTAACTTGTCATAAATAGTGGTAACGCGCAATTAAAACTTGCCACAAAAGGGCTGAAGGTAAAAATATTGTCAACAGCTGTCACACTTTTCTAAAGTTCATAGTGCAAAATCCCCATCTAAATTCTGCAAATGAAGCTGTACTCCCCATGGGATACTCTGATTACTATTCATGATAGAATCACCCTCGAATATATAAGGTCTCCAAATGACAGAGTTGAAATTTATCTCACACATTATATGCCAGAGGCATCTCATATCTGCAATACAAAACTGACAAAATCAATACAAATTGATCTCTGTCCACAAAATACATCATGAAACACTAACCAAAATTACAGAGTGGCGAAAGGAAGATGTGAGATGTCTGAGAGAATAGATATCTTGTGCAATATGCATAAATAACATGCTGACTATCATGAATTCTAAGTCGCCGCTCCAGAATCGTGATTTAAACGGTCCAAGTGGGCGGTAGTACTTTCGATGCGTTTTCGTTCTATTAGTTATTGACCAATAGTTAAAGGGACTAATTGTTCAGAGGTTTGTAAAGACACGAGTGAAGTGGAATGCAAACAAAATAAAATTATACAGTGAAGAATTCCAAAGGCACATTCAGTCAGCCTACGTACTTAATGCTGTATGCAGACAGGTCCAATTTGGAGCCAATGTATTGTTGGCCAATTCGCCTTGCAGTGCCTCATCGGCCATTCTATTCTCTGGGTCAGTTGCATGAATCGGGCCATGCACAAAAAGGATGGTTGCAACAATTATTAGCAAACCTGGAATGTACAATACCTTTCGCGAATCCTTAGGGCCAACTCTGAAAACAGGGATGGAGGCCTAAAATGGACAAAATACCTGGGTTCTGCATTTTCGAATGCAACCCTTGTCACTTAATTAGTGCTGAACCAGCCATGTTGGGCACTTCCCATGGGAGGCTGGAGGTATGGAGGTCAATTTTGGTTTTGGTTCTGCGGCTTACAGCCCCCCCCCGAGTAAAAGATTAATTTATGGAGTGCATATGGTGGCTTTGCACCGCCCCCAACCTTTTGTTGACACTACTTCACTGTACCTATGTAAGGAGCAATCACACCTGTGCCCACCTTTTGTTGCACTCATACCAGGCTAGCCTAGGCCTAAGGGAAAATGCTGATTGGGGTCTAGGAGGTTAATGTTGAACCCCACTTCATTCCTCTGCTCCCCTTCCACTCCCTCCCTGGTAGGACTATGCTGCAGCTCGGTAAAGACACTGAATGTCCAGGATGGGGAAGTTCGTGGGCTTCAGCGTTGAATGCACCATGTGTGTGGAGCTGGATGACACAGTGTCCACACTTGAAAATTATATGAAAAAAGTTAAATAAGGCGGGGAACATGGCGGCCAGCTAAGAAGCCGGTCGCGAGCCGCTCTCACTAACCTCCTGATGTGAACTCCCGTTGAGCTCGTTTGGCTGCGCCAGTGACTCTTGTTTTCCCGGTGTTGCTCTGTAATCTCGGCGGTGATCTCGGCGGTGCCCTCGCCCCTTCTGCTCCGCGGGTCTTGGCGGGTGGCGGTCGGACTCCTCAGGCGTCTCCGGCGCCATTCTACTCTCTGTCTCTGTGGTTGCGTGCTTTGGCTCCGGCTCCTCTCTTTCGATCCCGGCGCGGCCCCGACATGGTGAAGTGGCGAATCTGCAGTACCCCATACTGCATATATTTTTGCATGAATTTTACCGAAATGTTATCGGAGCCCCATAAAGGAAGAAGGGGCACTGCGAGGGGAGATAGCCTCCATTCTAGCATTCTTTATAGCACTTGAGGGAAATAAAACGATTTGTAAGCCAGGCGCGGATGAGCCTGGGCCTTCTTTGGATTCATCTTGCCTTGGACTGTCTGGATGTGTGGCGGATCAGTCTTTATGCTCTTCAGGGCTGCTGGAGCACTTGGTGAGTTACGCCGAGCTCGGTCTCGGATCTTTGAGCTGACCCCTTGTCACTGGGTCAGCCCTGGTCCCTGGTAGAGCAAACGCACGTTGCACACTCTGCTCCCTGGTGAGAACCCAGAATCCTGGTTGGCCCCAGACCGAGGTGTGTACTTTGTATCCAGGGGTTCAGGTGGGGTGCCTGTTGAGATGAGTTGCAGGATAAACTTCAAGAAGACCAGGTAAGTTTGAAGAGGAGATTTATTCCAGAGCACAACCTGGCATCCGACCACCTCGACGATCCAGCAGCAACTGACAACCGTCGAGTGCCGTCAGCCTCACATTCTAAAGAACCCCAGAATATGAACACTCCAAACCAAGCCAAGGTAAGGTAACAATTATAAAAGGACTAGCTGCAAGGGAGAAAAGGTAAGTTACATCACAACACATCCTCCTCCTTAATGAAACAAAATTTAAAAAGAACAAGGAAAAGAAAGATAAAGGAGAATACAGGATAAAACAGAATAATAAAACAATATTAAACAGTCACATAGTCTTGCAGATACAAAGGAGGTCTGCGAACTCTAACGCCAGGATCTACTTTGTTTCCTGGAGTGACATCATGACTGTCTACATGATCTCCAGAGTTCGTCTTATGATTGACAACATCATGACCCATCCTCTGTGGGAGAGAAACCAGAGAAAAATTGGGATCCTGAGAGCAATGATTGTAAGGAACATCTGGTAAAAACATAGTACCGAAACAACCTTCATCATCACCAGATTGCTTGACGAGAGATCCACGCCTCTGGTAAAGAGCTACTCCGCAAATTCCATTTTTGCCCACCTTCAACAACAACAAAGTGTTTGGCAACACTGATAACACGACAGGGTCCCATAAATTTGCTCAAACCAGCTTTCACTCTGCCACACTTCAATTTGATCCAATCACCAACCAAGAACTTGGAGGAGACAAAATCTTGAAGATGTTCGCCTCCGGACAGCACCCAATCCTTCAACCACGCAGGAACAAGACGAGAACCAGGTACACTTCCTCTCATAACTTGAAAAGGTGATAAATGAGTGACACTATGCACGGTGGTGCGATAGGCCCAAAGCATTTCCTCAATAAGACGCCTAGGAGCTTGTCCATTAGCCAATGCCAGTTGAATGGTGCCTTTTACTAATCTGTTGGGGAAGCACTCTCACCTTTGCACCAGCCGTGAGGGGAACGGCGAACGACAGCTCTCTCCCGCTCCCGCCGCCGTGAGGGGAACGGCCACCGCAAGGAGACTCCAATCCCCAGCAGCCTAAGCGGCGGCGCCAGCCTTGACGCCGCTTTTCGCGCCCGGAGGCGCGATAAAGGTCACACAGGCCTCCCGCAGTGCGCCCGTCAGCGACAGGAAGAGGCAGGGCAGGGCCACCCCCCTTTCATCTGCATCTGAGGATCATCGTGCAGGGCCAGGAGCTTGCTTGGAGGTACTGTTGGTTCTGTGGCATATTTGATTTTATCTTTTGGATGACAACAAGCCCAATGGTCGCTTCGCCTTCTATTCATCCTTAGCGTACTTTTGCACCGACACTGACGGTTAAGGAGTGCCTATATCACTCTTCTTGAAGTAGGTCTTGTACTTACCCTACGCCCCAGGCTTCTGCACTACACTCTGCACTTTAGTGCTCGCATTGTGTTAAACTGATCTTTAGTCAGACAGTAGGGGCGTGCCACCGGAGTCACCTACTCGCCGGGAGGGGAACGGCCTACAACCCCAGCAGTCCTGGCCCGCTGACGGTAAAACAGCGCCACACCAGCGCCTCCAGGTACTCGTCAAGCGCTGCTCGGGACCAGGGCGGGTTAATTTGAGACTGATTGGGACTGGTTTGGGCCACCCACCGTCAAGCCGTCTTGATATGCCTAATGATTGACCTTGGCTACATTTTGTTGAATTAGGGAGAGTTATTTTTTTGGGTTCTAAGGTGTGTTGCTTTGGGCATGAAGTACAGCTAGCATTGTTGGGACTTCGCTCATCTTGCACAGTTGAAACACAATCTTATTTGAATTTCCCTTTCACCAAGGTAGCACAGCAATTGTACAAGTATGGGGAAGAGTACAGCCCCGACCCTAAGACCAAGCACTAGACAGAAACCATCTGTGCGAACCCCTAGTGTGGAACCCACAGCTATTGACAAAATGTTAAGACAGGCAATTGGGGTTGTCTCTAGTGAGATAAAACGCACTGAGAGACGACTCTCCCTAACACCAATGATCCCAAGCACTACACCGACCATGAGAACTAGAGTACCCGATTCCCCCCAAACAGTAAATCTATCGATTACTCCTGATTTAATGCTTGCTCAAGAAGTTGTAATCACTGATAATGCAAATAAAACTAACACGGGGGGCGTAATTAGGAAAAGTGGTCAGCCGAAACGAAAAGCTCGCAAGGGGGTGAAACAAGCGAAGCACCCATCGATGGTAGACCCAAAGGAACAGACAGTGGGTCATGTAGTTAGTGAAAGTCACCCAGACCTAATGGAGCAACCACTTTGGGTGCTGAACTTGGTTAAAGATCTTAAAATCCATCTCGAAAATCTTATAAAAGCTGAGCTAGAAGCAGTAATGAGACAAATAGAGAAGCTGACTTCGCTGGTAGACACCTGGGGAGTAAAATTGCTACAATCTTAAACATTACTGAAACAACTAAATCTCTGGACCAGGCTCCAACTTCCCAACGAAAACATGTGATCCCTTCTGTTACCACGGCCCCTTTGTATCCCATGGGTTAAACCCACTAGTGCAAACTAATGCTCCAACTAGGCCTACTTCCTATCCCCATCAAGACACAGCCCCTATTTCTATCCAATATGGGGCAACACGAGCCGAAGATGAAGCCCCCGGCTCCAGGACAACGACAACAAGCTTAGGTCCGATGGTGGAACGTAAAACACCTAGCAATTGCATTGGAGACAATGGGAGTACATGCCAATCCAACCTGAGGTTAACAAACTCCAGCCTGCCATGTATAGATTTACCACCAGCCTCTACTCCCTATGTTGTTATACTAGCCGGAGTCCCTGAGTTGAAAAAAGGTAGTGGGGAGTCCTACTCTGAACTAAAGAACAAAAGTACTTTTTGGCTAAACAAACATAGACCTCTCCCACCTCTAATACAAAGTGAAATTCTATTTGTACGCAGGGTCAGTTGGTTGGGACAGAGGCGGAAAGAAATCCCGGGGCACTGCATTTTGATTAACTTTAGGGATACCAGGACGGTCCAACACATTTTTAAATGGGGATCATCTGGGGAGTTTGGTGGTATACAGACACTCGCCTTAGGCTACTTTTACCCCCCCAGTCCCCTGCTAGGAAGAATGGGAAGTGTATACAAAAAATGGGAAACGAGAGCTCAGACTGGCAACTCACTACACATGGGGCGGGGCTTCGAAACTATCTCGCCTTTTAACATTCCAATTAGTAATAGATACAGCTCCCTAGATCTGGTCGATTGACTGAATCCCACAGCTAAACAAAAGGAATGCATAGCAAACCACCCTGTCGAGCATTATTATTGTGAAAGATCTGAGCCTATGGATCATCCCCCTAGGACGACTTGTGAGGCCACAGTGGCATATAACAGCTTGGGTGCTTCCACTAACTCACCAGGGAACTTGGAAGGTACCCCACAGGGTCAGGAAGGGATCCCACATCAAGCATTCCATCATGAGCAGGGCCATCGGCATACACAGACCGACTCAGTAAAAGCCCAGCAGATCACTAAGATCTTATCCTGGAACATAGCAGGTCTTACCTCCAAAATGGACCTCCCTGATTGGGGAGAGTGCATTGATACACATGAGCTATGTCTTTTCCAGGAAACTTGGTCTACCGAAGCATTGCATAGAGCGGCCTATGTTGCATACTGTACTCCAGCTCTCCAGGGGCCTAGGGGGAGACCCTCACGGGGCCTTTGTATCTGGGTCGCTATCCACCTGTGTTGCACTATTAAGAGAATAGATACCCACTCCCCGGATATCCTATGTATTCTTCTTTCTTTTGATGACTCCCTCGAGATGGCTGTTATCAACATCTACTCTCGACCAGTTAGGCAGGGGCAAACTTCACAGACCCTGGACTGCCTGGCCAACTTCCTCTCCACTTTACCTGAGTCTGTACATACAATTATTGGAGGGGATTTTAATTGCCACTATGAACCTCTCAATGGCCTATGCACTACTATATCTAGCGAGGAAGACTCTGTTTGGGCCATTCCTGAATGTAACATCTACCCAATAAGGGGCTGGACTCCCCTTGTTCTTCAAATGAACTCACTCACACTCAGCCACTCGCTCAGGGCATGTAATGGCCTATTGCCCTCCGACAGCCCAGGCAACCCAACTTTTAACAAATTGGGAGAGGCCTCCACCATTGACTACATCTTGGTAGACGTCGAGAACTGGCATAGAATTTTGGACTTTTCGGTCCAATCTCGATGTGAAAGTGATCATAATCCATTGGTGTTAGAGATAGCCTACTCCCAATTCAAAGACGACCAGGGCCTGACAAGACAACCTGCCCCAAACTTAATTGCAGCAGAAGGAGGGAGAAGAGTACGTTGGGGAACATTTGCAGCCTCTATCGAAAAAAGGGCCACCCTGTACAAACAAACTATTCCCTTCTTAGAGATCGCGTTTTGTCTGTCAGAAAAGAGTCAAGGCTGTGAATTCCTGCTGTTGCTAGGCAGGAACCACCAAGACATGTTTTCAAATTTGGCGGAGTTCTTCTATACCCCCGAAAACAATAACAACCCCGACCCTAAACTTAAACATCCCTGGTATAACAAAGCGTGTAGGGAAGCAAAACGCGGATTGCTACTTGGGATAAAGAACAAGGATACCCTATGTATTAAAGCTAGCAGGACACATTATAAAAAAACCCTAGTCGAAGCCAAAGCAGCCTGGGAGTTTGAAAAATGGGAAGCAATTAAGATAGCCCTAGACAATAGAGACATGAGAGGCTTCTGGAATCTTGTAAAGACCGGTAAGTTCGAAGGCAACTCTGCCATCGAACCAAACCTGGGGGAAGAAGCCTGGAGATCCCATTTTAAAGTTTTATATTCTAGCCCCATAGATGAAGGTGTAGTAAATAGTGCAATTGACATAGACCAAATACCCCTAAACACGGGTACACCACCCTGCACATTGGCAGAAGTCACCATGGCGCTGGGTAAATTGCTACCAAACAAAGCTCCGGGGTTGGATAGAATACGAGGTGACCTGTTTAGAAATGAACAAACAGTGTGGGCACCCTATCTACAGATCTGGTTCAATGCCATCCTCCAGGGTATGGCGCTCCCTCCGACTTGGGCCGGTGCAGAAATTATTCCTATCTTTAAAAAAGGCTCTCCGCACAATCCGGCAAATTATCGGCCAATAAGCCTTATCGATGTCACCCCGAAGCTATTTGCCCGAGTCCTTTTGGGTCATCTGCAATCATGGATGGACGAGATGAATGTACTAACACCCTTACAAGCAGGCTTTAGGTCTAAAACCTCGACCATCTATCAGATTTTCAGATTGCAGCTGATCCATTGGAAAACCGTAACCTTGGAGGATGGCAGCCTTTATTTAACTTTTGTGGATCTTAAGTCCGCATTCGATATGGTGCGGCGTGACCAGCTTTGGGGCCTACTCCACGACATGGGTGCACCAGTTTATCTCTGTCAGCAGTTGAAGCGCCTACATGAAGGCACCTACGCGAGGGTTAGATATGGTAGGAAAGGAGAATTGACAGCCCCCTTTCCAGTGGAGAAAGGGGTGAGGCAGGGATGCGTTTTAGCTCCAACCCTCTTTTCTCTTTTCCCTTTTCCTAAATGGTCTAATAGAAACGCTCCTGTCAGTGAAGGACATAGACTCACCAAGGCTAGCGAACCGCAAAATTCCAGCCTTAATGTTTGCGGACGATACCCTACTCCTGTCTAAATCACCAATGGGTATGCAGCGGGTTCTGGAAGAGTTTAGTGCATTTTGCAGGAAGAGGAATCTGGAGATAAATCTCCAGAAAACAAAATACATGGTCTTCCATGCCAACACCACCAATTGCCCCCACCCACAATTGGAGGGTAGGTTTCTAGAGAAAGTCTCCATTTTTGACTACTTGGGTCTCACACTTAATGATAAGATGGACTGGGGGACCTAAATCAAGAAAGCTAATTTGAAATTAGCTCAGTCAATAGGGGGCATTTTAAAAGTCCACAAAAATTGCACCCAAAAAGTGGTTGGTCCGCCAGCAGAAATCTATAAAACCCAAGCGAGGGAGCCTCACTTTATGGAGCTGAACTTTGGGGACATTGCCCATCCCATACCCTATCCGCCACAGAGAACACATTTATTAGGCAATTATTGGGCCTCCCAAAAGTACTCCTTTAACCCCACATAGGATGGATTTGGGTATAGGACCTATTGCTGACATAATTGCCTCTCGCCCTCTTTTATTCTGGCGTCGCCTATGGAGCACCCCGAGTTATCCACTTATAGGGAGGAACTGAGGGATGTTATGTCCATATTGGGTGCTGGAAATTTACCTTGGCTGTCATACATTAGGCGTACTTGCCATTCTCTAGGATGGGTAAACATGTGGGCAACCCCCGAAGAGACCTGCCCGTCCATCCCCAAAAATCCCTATCTCTAGCCTTTAAAGAACATAAACTGGCCCTATTGTCCCAGAGTATGAATTCATGCTGCTTGACATCTAAATTTCTGGATGTCAAGCAGCAGTACAAATTGGAACTGGTCCTGGACAATATACAACCATTTATGGCAAAGAAGTTGTTCTTACAATTTAGACATGGGACGCTCCCGCTCCGAACATTTACAAAAAATGGAAGGGAGCAACCAGATCAGATTGTCCTGGGTGTAATCTTTCAGAAGAAACAGAACTCCATGTCATGCTATTTTGCCCTGCCTATAAAAGGTCTAGATCTAAGTGGGTTCTCCAGCTTTGTAGAAACTTGGGGTTGAGAAACCACATCGAGGTTTTTAGGCTACTGAAATACGAGACACACCCACTATTTGTAGTTGTTACCTCGAAATTTTTATTTGCGATGTGGTGCATACGTAAAGGCATTATAAAGGGAAATGAGATGGGCAATACTTAAACTGTGGCTCTTTACTAGAAATTGTTCTGCACTATATTTGCACAGCACTTTATTTAGGGGAAATGTCCTGCAATTTTTATCTCCTGATGTCTAATCTTAATCTTTTTCCTCTAAATTATTTTTTAAATGCTTTAAATCTAATTGTTTTAAATGCTCTTATACGCTCCTACATAGGATATCCTGGCTACACTTGATTCATAGGGTCATCAACTAATTTTATGGGGTTGAGTAGTTGGGGGATAACAAATGCGGCATCTCAACCCACACATATTTGATGACACTTGTACAATAATTTTTTAACTTTTTTGTTCATAATAATTAATTGTATCTTATGTATCGTCTTAATCATCTGTGCTTTTATGGCTGTACAGCCGAAATAAAGATTTTTTTGACTTGACTTGACTAATCTGTTGGCCCTCTCTACCATTCCATTGCCCATAGGATTGTAAAGAGAGGTGCATGAATGTTTAACTCCACACTTCTCTAAAAACAGCGCATATCACCAGAAGTCAATTGTGTACCGTTGTCAGTCAACAACATATGCGGCACACCCTCTTCTAAAAACAACTTTTCTAACACCTCAATAGTGGACTGGGTAGTCACATCCCTCATGAACTTTACCACAAGCCATCTTGAGTGAACATCTATAATAACAGCTGCAAAGCGCATATCCAAAGATAATTCAGAAAGTGGACCAATAAAATCTAAACAAATAGTGTACCAAGCCTTCCCAGGATCAGTAATATGACCCATACTTCTCTGATTGCCGACCTTGAGTCTTTTTGCGCTCTCCTTACACAAAATGCAAGTTTCAACCCACCTACAAATCTGTTCATCCATACCAGGCCACCAAAATTCCTGTTTAATTCTCCTGATATGTCAACAACAAAGAGAGACCAAAAGGGCAATAAAGGTCCAGCATACGGGCCCTAGCATCAATAGCAATAAAGAGGGTATGCAGTTCCTGAAGTGAAAGGCGGGAAAATAGCGATGGAAGTATCAATAACTGGCTAACAAAAAGGAAGGATGGGGAATCCTTCCTTTCGGAAATAGTGCCCTCACACACCCAGCCCGCTGGGTGTCATGCTTCATCATTGGGCATGCTCCTCGTCGGGTCGGCGCTGCAATACCCGACGGGCACCCTCAGTGGGGGCTCTTTGGCGGAGATCTTTTATTCCTGCCGTTTGGTGAGGTGCGTGTGAGGGGCCCTATAGTGTAGAAGTGCAGTGAAGTGTATAGTGCTCAATGGAGACAAAGTGAATTAAAACAGGTCTGGGAGAAACCAGGGCAATTAATTTAATATTCCTGACTCCCCACCTGATTAAAACTAGAAATGTGGCAACTGTCTCAAGTAATGTGAAAGGCAGTTGCACTTTAAATCATACGGTCAACATGTTTCTTGCCCTAGTAGTCCCTAATGGATCAAGCGGCAATTCATCAGGACCTAAATCTGGGTTGGAAATCTACACTAAACCATTGGTAATGGGGTATGTTAACCTAGATATTACCAGTCTTGTCACATCGGTGACGTGCAATGTTCATGGGTGCTGTAGCCAGTCTAAAAGATGGGATAAATAAAAACAAACCATCTGTTTACAACATATCGATTCCACCAAAGCCATATAGTAGCATGCTGTAAGCACATACTCGTATCGTCATCGCTAAATAATAAAAGCGTCCCATCTAATATAGGGCATCAGTTTAACCTTTGTGCGCACAAGGTACCGCACTCGTGATAAGTCATAAATCATGTGAGGTCACAATGCAGCAGAGGTACAACGTGAGAAATGAAAGAAAACTAAAAATGCATATACAATATAAAATCACGGTGAATTAGCAACAACATCCCAGTGTATTGCAGATGTAAAAACTCACCGAAAATTAGTTAAAAGCCAGCCCCATCAGATACCGGCAAGGAATGGACACGTTGATTCAACATGTGTCCTGCATGATGGGGAAATTGAGATAAGTAAAACCAGTGGATATGCCAAGGAAATTTTTGGGGGAAAGTATCAAAGGGTGCACACCCCGTCTGTTTAGAAACATAAAGCGGAAAACCACCTCTAGGGTCGGTGATAAACAAGCAATCCAAAGCCTGAGGGTCGTTATCCCCAGGTCATGATAATGACAACACAAAACCAGGAAACCAGACCGAGCATCGCTAGATCCCCTATTGTGGGACCCCGCAATAAACCACGGATCACAGTCCCCCTGCCGTGAAGAAATGTGGGACCTTAGGAGCCCGAATCCAAGTGGTAGCTTGTTACCGGTCCCCATCAAACATGGGGAACAGATCAACAGACCCAGCGGTATCAACCACTAAAGGTCCCAAACCAACGTCGCGTCTTACCTTGATACTGAAGGATCAGGAAAAAGGAAGGGCAGCAATGCAATACTCACAACAGCTCGCGCCCACTCAGCGGAGGACCTAACCTGCAATGCCGGTTCCGGGAAGGTAACTGCCTGCCCGGTTCTGGCTCCAGTTATCCTGTCAGAAGCGGCGCGCACACCAGGGCCGCCGCGTGGTGAACGGAGGCTGGTGCGGAAATTGGCTAAAGAACAGTGGAAACCAAGGTGGCCATTTTGAAAGGATATTCAGGCGTGCTCTGTAAAGAGTGTCGGTGGTAATGTCAATAGTGACAATTCCTTAAGTTATGGCACGACTCCATCCGGTGAAGGTGGATATTGCTACTGCGACTATGGCAGTTAATAATTGATAATGCCAGTAACGCAGCCCCATAAGTCAAGTGCCCCAAAGGGGTGTGAGATCGCGATATGCAGAGAAGAGGTAGAATTACTGCACTTGGTAAAGCAGCCGTGCTTTTGTATCAGTGTACTCTCTACTAGCCTCTTACTGGTACAGTACTCAAGTGTATACCAGGTTTACGGTCAAATGTGTTAAAAAAGGGGAGGAGAGACAAGGTGAGGTTACTCCAGGCTGGTGCAGAACTAGATAGCAGGTCAAACTTAGATACCCCCAGATAGGTGAATGTGTACAATGACCACTAGGATGAATGACAGATTAGTGATTATTTAAGGTCACCCAGGGAATGTCCTCATTCAGACCAATTCTGTCTGAGCATAAGCGATGTACCCAACGTTGTTCAATCCTGAACAACGCCTCCGGGGTAATAGAGGCATGCGCCTCCAGGACCACCCACCCTAATGTATCGCAAGTATGTTCGTTCGTTAAGAAGTGGGTATAGAGGCGTGTGGTGGTCTTATGACATCTAATGTTGCTTTTGTGCTCTGTTATGCGGATTTTGACTGGTCTCGTAGTCATACCCACATATACAAGGTTGCATGGACAGGATAGTAAATAAATGCAATTAGTGGTGTTACAGTTAGTGTGTCTTTTCATCTTCCAAGTAAAGTTGTTAGGAAAAGTTATCATCTTGGTGAGTCTAGTTTGAGGGCACACTGCACAGGTTCCGCACGGGTAATGTCCAACCACTGGCGGTAAATCCCATAAACATCTTTGGGTAAGACCTGTTTTAAACTTGGGTCTGGTATGTATCAATAGATCTTTCAGATTACTTGTGCGTTTAAATGCAAATCTAGGGGCTGGCAGTGCCAGGTCACCAGTGTTTAGAATATCCCAATGTTTGAGTATGATGTTTCTGATTTGGCTTGAAGCTGGTGTGTAGGAAGTCACACAAGTGATGGCCTCTGAAGGATTTCTGACTTTCTTTTCCAGTAGTGCCTCTCTATTATTGTTTCTTGCTCTTTTCATGGCCATGCAGACTGTCTGCTGTGGGTATTCTCTTTTTCGTAAATCAGATGCTAATCTGCCTGCTTCTACTTTGTAATTCTCAATAGATGAACAATTCCTCCTGATCCGGAGAAATTGCCCGAATGGTAAGTTAATTTTGAGAGCCCTCGGATGATAACTACTGAAGAGTAGGAGGCTATTGCAATCTGTGGGTTTCCTATACAGTGTCGTATTCAAACAACCTGCTGCCAGATTGATGTTGAGGTCCAGGAAGGGTATCGTGGACTCAGAGATAGTATGAGTGAACTTAAGATATGGATTCAAAGTATTGATCCACAGGCAGAAGTCCCCACACCTACCTCTGTCCCCTTTCCAAAAATCAGAATGTCGTCAATATACCTCTTCCACATTATCAAGTTGTCTGTATATGGGTTAGATGAGTGAAAGATGGATCTAGACTCAAAGGCTGACACGTAGAGGCAGGCTACACTAGGAGCGAAGGTACTCCCCATAGATGTTCCCTGTGTCTGATGGAAGAGCTTCTTGTTGAACTCAAAAAAGTTCTCAGTAAGAGCCAGGGTAGCACATTCCATTATAAAAGGTATCGGTGTAGGTGATGTCCAATTGGAGGAGCTTAGTGCATCCTCAATAACCTCTAAGGTAGCACGTTGGGGAATGTTGGTGTATAGTGCCTCCACGTCTAAAGTGACTAATAAGTCAATGTCACCTGTGTGTGGAAAGTCATCTATGAGTCGTAGCACTGATGTGGTGTCTAAAAGGAAGGCTGGTGTTTGTTTCACTAGTGGCTGCAGGAAGTAATCGCAGAACTTGGATAATGGTTCTAATACTGAACCTATCCCAGAAACAATTGGCCTTCCTGGGACCGGATCAATGCCCTTGTGTACTTTAGGTAGAATATAAAAGTACGGTGTAATCGGGTCTTTTGTCACCAGAAAATCCGATTCTTTTTAGTGATCCATCCCTCTGATTCTGCTGTGAAGGCCATGGCAGAAATTATAGTAGATAGCCTCTTGGTAGGATTCTCACTAAGAGGGGTGTAGTATCTAACATTGTTAAGTTGACGGAAACATTCGGTGTCATAATCATCAGTCGACATTATGACGGTCGCTCCCCTTTGTCGGCCTGTTTGATAGTAATAGAGGTGTCATCAGCCAGTGATTTTACAGCTGCCCACTCTGCATTTGAGAGGTTTTTGAAGGTGGCAATGGGTGTGATCTCCTTAAGATCTTTAAGCACCGCTTGTTCAAAAGTAAGGACCTCATTAGGCACCATCCCACTGTTGGGGGTAAAAGTAGAAGGGTTATGCAAACCCGTGTTGATGTTGTTGGGGGAGGTCTATCCGTAAAGAAGGCATTCAGTCTAACTTTACGAAAGAGACTATGGATCTCACATTGGTCTCTGAATTTATCAATCGTGGGTGTGGGAACATATCCCAATCCTTTCTGGAGAACGTCATGTTCTATCTCTGTTAGGTTTCTGTGGGAGAGATTGATTACTAATGTTTTTTCCCCTCGTCATGCTCCGTGTCTCTACAGTATTCTGGGTTTGTTCTTGCCAGTGTACTTGCTTGGCGTTTCCTCTTCGCCGCCTCTCTTCCTCTGCCCCAACCTCTTCCTAAAAAGGTTGGTTATTGCCATTGAAAAATGGATGTGGTCCCAATGGGTATCCCGGAGGCCCTGATGGGAAACCTGGGTATTGCCACATAGGTGGACCTTGGTAAGGTGGTATAGGATAATTATAGTAAGCCGGGCGCGCTGTACGCTTTGAGGAATTACTGCCCCAGCTACCAGTGCTAGAATCACTATTAGAGGAAGAGCCTCTCCTTGTGTCAGTAGCACTTTCATCTGAAGAATAGCTAGATTTGATAGTGGAGAAGTCGGCTTTAAGGTATGGATAAACTTTCTCTTTATCAAATCTTTGAATATCCTTCTGCAATTTACTGATCTTTTGTTTCATCAGGAATTCCCTACTTTCGCTGATTTCATGATTAATCTCAGTGAGCTTACACTTAAAAATAGTGTTTTGAATGGCAGCCTTCAGATTGCCTTCAGCTAGTTGTATTTGGGCCAGGAGAGCATCCGCTAACCTTTTGGCAGTATTGATGATTAATATCAGAAGATCCCTGGTGCATTTCCAAGACACCAGGGACCATTCTTTCTTGAATACAGGATCATCTAAGAACAGGCGTGGAAAATTATGGACAATTAGACCGTTAGGGGCGATATTGGCCCGTAGGTATTCTGTCATCAGCGCTCCGTGGAGCGTTGTCTTGAGCCATTCTTTCTTAAGCAAACTTAAGGAAGTCCAATCCTCAGACTGACTCCCAGTTGCTAGGTTACCATCATTACTTAAAATAGATGGTGTCTTTAAAATTTCTGCTGCTACCTCCTCACCGAAACTCAGTCCCTGGGTTTCTTCCATCCTGATAGGATATAGTGAAGGAGGCTAAAAGAAGTGAACAATCGGATAAGGGATGGACCAGACCACGTAGTACACGGTTCTGGTAGCCTAAAGTCTCACGGCCAAAGACCGTGCTATATATGTCAACAACAAAGAGAGACCAAAAGGGCAATAAAGGTCCAGCATACGGGCCCTAGCATCAATAGCAATAAAGAGGGTATGCAGTTCCTGAAGTGAAAGGCGGGAAAATAGCGATGGAAGTATCAATAACTGGCTAACAAAAAGGAAGGATGGGGAATCCTTCCTTTCGGAAATAGTGCCCTCACACACCCAGCCCGCTGGGTGTCATGCTTCATCATTGGGCATGCTCCTCGTCGGGTCGGCGCTGCAATACCCGACGGGCACCCTCAGTGGGGGCTCTTTGGCGGAGATCTTTTATTCCTGCCGTTTGGTGAGGTGCGTGTGAGGGGCCCTATAGTGTAGAAGTGCAGTGAAGTGTATAGTGCTCAATGGAGACAAAGTGAATTAAAACAGGTCTGGGAGAAACCAGGGCATTTAATTTAATATTCCTGACTCCCCACCTGATTAAAACTAGAAATGTGGCAACTGTCTCAAGTAATGTGAAAGGCAGTTGCACTTTAAATCATACGGTCAACATGTTTCTTGCCCTAGTAGTCCCTAATGGATCAAGCGGCAATTCATCAGGACCTAAATCTGGGTTGGAAATCTACACTAAACCATTGGTAATGGGGTATGTTAACCTAGATATTACCAGTCTTGTCACATCGGTGACGTGCAATGTTCATGGGTGCTGTAGCCAGTCTAAAAGATGGGATAAATAAAAACAAACCATCTGTTTACAACATATCGATTCCACCAAAGCCATATAGTAGCATGCTGTAAGCACATACTCGTATCGTCATCGCTAAATAATAAAAGCGTCCCATCTAATATAGGGCATCAGTTTAACCTTTGTGCGCACAAGGTACCGCACTCGTGATAAGTCATAAATCATGTGAGGTCACAATGCAGCAGAGGTACAACGTGAGAAATGAAAGAAAACTAAAAATGCATATACAATATAAAATCACGGTGAATTAGCAACAACATCCCAGTGTATTGCAGATGTAAAAACTCACCGAAAATTAGTTAAAAGCCAGCCCCATCAGATACCGGCAAGGAATGGACACGTTGATTCAACATGTGTCCTGCATGATGGGGAAATTGAGATAAGTAAAACCAGTGGATATGCCAAGGAAATTTTTGGGGGAAAGTATCAAAGGGTGCACACCCCGTCTGTTTAGAAACATAAAGCGGAAAACCACCTCTAGGGTCGGTGATAAACAAGCAATCCAAAGCCTGAGGGTCGTTATCCCCAGGTCATGATAATGACAACACAAAACCAGGAAACCAGACCGAGCATCGCTAGATCCCCTATTGTGGGACCCCGCAATAAACCACGGATCCTGATAGTCATGCCCTGGCCTAGATGACCTTCATGAGCTAGTTTGAAAATGTGCAAACGAAGTCCACAAGGAGGCACAAACCTGTCACCTCTCATGACAACATCAGATCCATTTACAGATAACTCATCTAAGAGTTTCCAATAAGGTCTAATAGCAAGCGGCACCATATTCTCACGGGGGGCACCTTTCTAAATTAGGGCAATAACTTCCCTCAAAGTGGTATCCAAACGCATTTCTTCCAACCACTGTGCTTTGGAAAAAGCACCCAAGCTGCATTCACAAACCTCACTCACCAAAGCCACAGCCTCCTCGGATTCAAACTATTTGACAACATCTTCATCAACAACTTCCCAATCTAAAGACATGCGAGATAAGCAATCAGCTTGCAAATTCCTCCATCCATGAATAAATTCAATATCATACGAGTATTCCTGCAACCTGGCAGCAAATCTGGCCAAACGAGCTGAGCCTTTCCCAGCACCCCCAGCAGACAAAATGTTCATTAAAGGCTTGTGATCTGTCCTCAATACAAATCTAGAACCCCACAAGTATACTCTAAAGTACTCAACGCCCCAAGCTGCAGCAAGTGCTTCCCTCTCAATTACGGAATAGTTTCTTTCTGCTTGTGTCAGAGTCCTAGAGGCAAAGGCAATTGTTCTTTCTACTCCACGTTGGTTTTGAGAAAGGACAACACCAATACCTGTAAGACTGGCATCGACTGTGAGAAAAGATTTGCATTCTGACTTAAAGGGAGATAAGATACCCGCGTTACAAATCTCATTTTTAATATTCAAGAATGCTTCTTGTTGTTCCTTATTCCACACGTATTTGGTTCCTTTTCGTAAAAGACTCCTCAAAGGTTCAGAAATGTCAGCAAAACCTCTCACAAATTTGGAATAATATTCCACAAGGCCTAGAAAAGACCTGAGTTGATCTTTGTCTTTGGGACACAGAGCATTTTTTATAGCATCCAACAAATTCCGTTTAGGAGCTATTCCACCACTAGAAATGGTGTACCCAAGGTATTCAACTTGTTCGGTTAAAAACTTACATTTCTCTTTATTGACCGTTAAACCTGCCTGTTCAAGTTTCCATAATACTTGTCTAAGCAGAGCATTATGTTCCTCAACTGTTTTCCCTGAAACAAGAATGTCATCCTGGAAGTATACCACCCCAACCAGCCCTTTAAACATGTTGGACATCATTCTCTGAAAAACACTCGCAGCCGACGCCAAACCGAACGGCATGCGAGTGAATTGAAAAGTGCCCTCAGTCGTGATGAAAGCAGTGAGTGACTTGGACTCAGGGTGTAACTTGATTTGGTGATAAGCACTTCTCTGATCTATTTTAGAGAAAAACTTACCACCACCCACAGATTGCAGCAACTCGTTAATGTTGGGCAGAGGAAAGGTATCAATGACAATGTCACGGTTGAGCGATCTTAGGTCAATGCAGAATCTCAAACGACCATCAGATTTAAGAGTCAGAACCACTGGAGAAATCCATGAGGACGCCTCTACGGGTTCAATGACACCAGACTTTAGCAACTCTTGTATAAGATCTTTAAGACCTTGTCTCACCGACAGTGGTACCTTTCTCAATTTATGTTGTACTGGACACGCATCGGGTTTCAGTATTATTTTATGAAGGTAGCCCTGCACACAGCGTAGTCTGTCCTCAAATACCTTATGTGCATCTTGTAAAATATGATCAATCTGTATGTCATCTTCAACCACCATAATTTGGTTGGGGGACCTTGGGTTAATGACTATATGTAAATCATATTGGTGCATCCAGCCAAGAATTGGTGGACCATCCTTAGCAACGTAGATTTTACCTTGAGTACTCCTCAAGCCAAATTTAATAGTTCCATACATATAGCCCAAAATGTCAATCGACTGCCCCTGATAACCAACAGGATTGATGTCCTTATTAGATAAAGAAACATCCTTCCAACATGTTTGAAAAAGAGACTCAGGGATAATGGTGAACATAGAGCCTGAGTCCACCATGAGAGTAACATTTTGTCCACACACACTGAATTCAGCAGAAGGTCTGGTTAATCTGCGTAAATCTTGATTGACTTCACCCTGAAAACAATCAGTGCCCTCTTCTAAAACCAATACCCTGTTGAGTGTTTGTTTAAGATCAGAACATTGTTGAACAACATTAACCTTAGATTTATACTTGTCAGAACTGTCAAATGATTTGCACATACGTGCATAATGTCCTTTCCGACCACACTTCCTACATATTTGGTCTAAAGCGAAGCATTTTTTGTAGTCTGCCAAATGATACTGGCTACCACATCTCAAACATTCTCTGCTTTTGGGTTTATTTGCAGACCCAAAAGTACTCACATTCTTCACAGTTTTTTTAAAAACTAAATTAACATCAACATCTTCTTCTTTAGAAAAACCTTCAACATTAGCAATTTCAGTAAAAGCTTTGTCTCTCCTACCCAACTCTTTAATACATATTTGGGATTCTTCAATCACTTTAACTAGATCAATAGCTTCTTTAAGTGAAGGTTCCTTAGCGGCCCAAAGTCTCTCTTGAATCTTCCTATCTCGACATTGAACAATCAATTGGTCACGGATTATCTCGTCGGTCATTGTCCCAAAGCGACACTTTACGGAGAGTTCACGTAATCTGGCTACAAACTCATCAATACTTTCACGCTCCGATTGAGGTTGAGTGTAAAATTTATATCTTGCCATGACTAAATTTACTTCTTTAGCAAACCTTGTTTCCCAACGTTTGACGGCTTCCTTATAAACATCATCCATGGGTTGACCATTTGCACCCATGGCAACAGGAAGATATTTAAAAATATGCTGACCCTCGCTGCCTAAGGCACTAAGTAGTAAAGCCTTCTGTCTAGCAGGTGAAAAGTTAATACCATCTAGTGCTGTAATATAATTTTCTAACATCTCTAACCAATCTTCCCATATAATGGTAGGAGTGCCAGGCAAAGGTAAAAACAAGGGTGGCATAATCACATTAGTATGTGGTTCACACATGACTACTAAAAGGTAAATGTGTGACAATATAAGGAAACAGATGTTCAATAATAAATGTGAGCAGATTATGTGTCCAGATAGTGACGAAAAACGACAAAATTGCAAATAGTCAGCAATGAAATACAGCAGGGTGTGCAGATCACCGACGTATGACTGCACTGCAGAGATGAGTTAAAACGATGCGCTGGATATAAATACGAGCTAAACTCACCAGCGATGCGACATTACTTAGACAGGACGAGATTGCAGAAGAGCCCAACAAACATAGTAAGGTGTGCAGATCACCGAAAATAGGTTGCGCTGCAACTGCACTCTGGGTATAAGTGTCTGGTAAACTCACCAGCAAAGCAGCAGCAAAGAAATAGGAACCAGACAAACCCAGCGGTACTGCCAGCTTGAGGCTGACTGAATTTAGAAGAGAAAACACTTCTCTAAAATGGCGGCACGTACGTGACGTGAATGACGTTGCGCACGGCGTACGTTGAACACGCACTAGAAAGTAAGCGTGAATTACGCTGTGCGTTCCAGATGACGGAGATGTGAGTTGAATGAAGTTGGAACGTTGGGCTCGTGGAGATGCGCGCGGTTTTGATGGCAGAACGAACTCCAAATAAAAGAAATGAAGTACAGTACCTTTATACAAAAATAAGGCGAAGATCCATCGTGGGTTCCAGGAGATCAGCGAAGCAAGAGTATCCCAGAGGTGCTGGAAGAGGAGAGACCGCAAATCCAGGGATCACCAGGTTGTGCTCAGAAACGCCGAGGACAGTGAGGCACAAGATCATCGCCAAAATTGTTGAGATGAGTTGCAGGATAAACTTCAAGAAGACCAGGTAAGTTTGAAGAGGAGATTTATTCCAGAGCACAACCTGGCATCCAACCACCTCGACGATCCAGCAGCAACTGACAACCGTCGAGTGCCGTCAGCCTCACATTCTAAAGAACCCCAGAATATGAACACTCCAAACCAAGGTAAGGTAAACATTATAAAAGGACTAGCTGCAAGGGAGAAAATGTACGTTACATCACGACAGTGCCCTTTAGAATTTTGCCCTGTTAAGGAGCTAAGCAAACTAAAAGAGGGCATAGGGGGCGTAGTTAGGCATGATACGGCCTCTGGGCATATGGAGTTAGCTTCCCTGTGTTGTGGGGGAAAGATACAACATAAAACGCTGCCTGCCCTCCCTGCCAACCTTAACCCGGATAGTGAGGCTTTACTAGGGAAGAGATATAAGTTGAGATCTAGTACATTCCTTGGGAAATAACCATCTACCCAAAAAAATACGCAGCCTAGCCAACTTCTTGGGTTCCCACTGAGTAAACATAAATGCAGGAAGCTGCCGGGTTAAGTCAGGGAAACCCACTCCTGTAGGGGAAAGAAAGAGAAAAGCCATCTTAGCTCCTGCAAAAGTGACCCCTTCACTCATCCTATTTCAAGGGTGGTATGGAAATGACTAAGCAGGGAGTTTCTATGTCTGGGTCCTCCTCGCTACCTAATCCTGATTTACCTTTGTCAAATAGATTCTCCCCTTTGAGTGATTCAGTTTCTACACCTGGGGGGGGGAGCCAGAAGGAAGGTGACCTGACAAGAGATTTATCGTTAGAGGGGGCCCCCGCAGCAGCCCCTATGGTTGGCTCAGACCCGATACAAGCATCGCTGAGCCAGTTATCCTTAGAGATCAAGGAGCGCTTCTGTGAGAAGTTGGCCTGGTATATGCTGTTCACTAGTTAAAGTGGACACCTTGCACCAGTACAATTCGACTCTTATGGTAGGTAGGTTTAAGACAACCTTTATAGAAAGCTATCCTAGTGGTAGCTGTGGAGAGCAGCCTTCAGGCTAAGTCTTGGAGGAATGTAAAGCAGCTTGTTTTACCACACAATCTCTTGAAACACCAAATGAAAAGACACCAGACAGGTATATATATCAAATATATATGTATTTATTACTATACAACTCTCTACTAATCTCTTGTGAGATTAGAAGTCAGGAACATATGCACAAATCAACGTTTCACAATAAATTAAGCACAAATATGGCTGGGGCCCTAGGGGCGTAGCAGACCATATACTAAAAAAGAGACTTAAGAACAACGACTTGCAAAGGGACAAGGCCTAGGGCCTTCAGAAGTGCTGGGGCCTCACGAAACCACCCAAGGCAGGTAAGTAAAGGACCCACGGGGGACGCGTGCAGTGACAGAACACAGGCGCGGGTCGCCGTAGACTTCAATGGGGCAAGTCGCAGTTGGAAATTAAGAGTTTAAGGGCACTTCGGGAGTAGCTACAAGCAAGTCACTTACAGGGTAAGTAGTTCTAGGGCCAACACCCACAGGAGCACCGTAGTGCTGGAGTTACCTCACCCAGGGAAGCCGGGTGCATAGGTGTCCTTTGGTGTCGGGTCGCGGCGTCGTTTTCAATGGGAGCCAATGAAGACTTGCTGCTTGTGAAGCCAGAAGAAGTGTCCGGTGGAATCCAAGCCTGGATTTGGAAGAAGGAAGACCTGAAAGCAGAGGGGACAGTGTTCAAAGTCACTGGGCAGTGACCCGGGGCAAGGAAGATGAATGCCCACCGTCGTCGACAGATTCAGGTCGTTCACGGGTGTCTTGACTCTTCGGCCACGAGGTCCAGGAGGTGTCAAGGACAACCAGGAGCTGGATTCAGCGTGTCCCACAAAGTCTGCAGCTGACTGCGGTGTCGGCGACCCGATTGGAGCCAACAAGCCTTGGTAGCAGCAAGTCTCGTGGAAAGAGTAAAAAGTAAATGGTGCAGACCAGCAAGGTCTGGGGAACTCACCCAGCGAGGGTAAGTGAGGGTAGGCCTGGAGCAACCAGGGGAGCCCTTTGGTTTGGTAGAAAAGTCTTCAGGGGACCCACAAGCCAGCTGGCAAGGGATTGCGAAGATGCCTCGGGAGGATTCCTTCAACAGGGGCCCACGGTCACTCGGGACAGGGTAGGCCTCTGATCTTCGGAGGGATTCCTGCTAGAGGCTGGGACCACACATGGTCCAAAGCACAGGTTCGTAGAACGTCGTGAAGGGGTTGCACTCGAAAATAGTGCACGGTACCCAGGGACTGCGGTTCCTCATCACTCGTCCACTTGCCTCAGCTTCGCTGGGGACTCACGATGGCCTTGGAGAAGTCAGGAAATCCTCGTCTTGGGCTGCAGGGACCTCGGGCTCCGGCGGGAGCGGCGTAGTTTGCGACCGTCGTTTCAGTTTTTGGTGCCTGCCAAGCAGGGGAGTCACTCCTTGACTCCAAGGGAGATTCTTCAGTCTTCCAGAGGTAGTGGAACGTCGAAGGTCCGGGATTCTTCTTCAGAGCGTCGTCCAGGGATATCTAGTTTGCAATGGCAAGGGTTCCCTATCTTATACTAAAATAAAGGGAGGGACTAGCTCTATGACCCCACCTATGGGAGGGTCAGGGGAGTAGGTGGCTACACCCACTTCCCTTTGTCCAGTTTTGCGCCAGAGCAGGGGCAGGTAGCCCCTGAGCCGGTTTGAACTGGTGTATGCACAGAGGAGCCTTCTGCTCCCCCAGTGCAGGACTTCAAAGCACTCTAGGAGTGCACCCACCCAGCCCCAATACACTAAACCCTGTCTGGGAGGTGGTCACACCTCCCTGTGACAGGATACCTATTGTTGGGCCTCCTCCACTGCGAGTTTCGGTCAATAGCAGGAGGGCAGCCCAGTGTCTGTGACTGGTGGCATCCATTTTGTGATGCCAGGGCTCTTCAGGATTCTACCGCATTTCCACAGTAGGTACATGCCTATCCCTCTAGAAGGGTGGAATGCTACCCCTGCCACCAGAACTGGCGGGGGGGTAGTATTCCAAGATGTTTGACACCAAACACGACATGTTTCCGTGCAGCCATCCCAAAGTTAGCATTTAACGCGGGGTTATAATGCGCTTAAGAGTATATGGTCAGGCTGCACTACAAACAGCATCAGAGAAGGGTCTCCGAGTGCTGCAGAGGGGCTCTGCTCATGCAGGGGCACCCTCTCACATAGGAACCAAGCACTCTGCCGTCAGGATTGATAAGGCCTGCCATAGGAGTGACTTATAGGTTTATATGTGTGTATCTATGTAGTGATATGGGTAGCCTATATCACAGTAAGGGGTGCATGCACCACCTTACCCAGGCTGCAGGAGCAGACCTGTGGTGTCAGATTTAGTCTGCTTCCCAGGGGTGGCATAATACATGCTTCAGCCCCTGGTAGGCCTGTGAAGTACCTATGCCCTTGGTACCTAAGGTACCATATACTAGGGACTCATAAGGTACCACAGTATCCAATCACTAGTGCACCTAGAGTGCACTCCAAGTCGTTTAGAGAGAACAGAGAGGCTGGGGCCCTGATTGGCAGGGTCCCAGCCAGACTATAGCCAGAAACCAGTGTAAACATCAGAAAAAAAGTGGGGGCAACATAAGAGGCAGATCCTACTGTCCTACACAACCCCCCAAACGCAGGGACACTAAACTAACCTTGACCAGTTGAGTCTTCGTGCTCTAAGTGGAAATACCTTGAGAGTCCATCTGCATTGGCATGTTGGGTCCCAGGCCTATGTTCCACTGTATA
The DNA here is from genome assembly GCA_963921515.1 of Calotriton arnoldi. Lineage (NCBI taxonomy): Eukaryota > Metazoa > Chordata > Amphibia > Caudata > Salamandridae > Calotriton > Calotriton arnoldi. Next base: position 471,551 of record CAWUFW010001861.1, on the reverse strand, counting down.
GTCCATCCCCTGTAGGGAAATGGACCACCTTAAAAGTTTTGGGTTTTCACCTTTCATCTGTTTAAGCCATAGGAGGGGCTTGTGGTCAGTCTGAACTATGAAGTGAGTGCCAAACAAGTATGGCCTCAGCTTCTTCAGGGCCCACACCACAGCAAAGGCCTCCCTCTCTATAGCTGACCAACGTTTCTCTCTAGGGGTCAGCCTCCTGCTAATAAAAGCTACTGGCTGGTCTTGACCTTCATCATTCAGTTGAGACAGTACAGCTCCCACACCCAGCTCAGAAGCATCTGTTTGGACAATGAACTTTTGGTGTAGTCTGGACTCTGTAAGATGGGGGCAGTGCACATGGCCTGCTTTAGGTCTTCAAATGCCTTCTGACAGCTTGCTGTCCACTGAACCTTTTTGGCATTTTCTTTGAGGTCAGATCATTCAAGGGGGTCACTATAGATCCATATCCCTTCACAAACCTCCTATAGTACCCAGTCAGGCCTAAGAAGGCTCTCACCTGTGTCTGGGTGGTTGGGGCAACCCATTCCATTATGGTTTGGATTTTGCTCTGTAAAGGCTGAACCTGGCCTCCACCCACAAGGTGGCCCAGGTACACAACCTGACTCTGCCCTATCTGGCACTTAGTGGCCTTGATAGTGAGGCCTGCTTTCTGCAGAGCCTCCAAAACATTTCTGAGGTGGACCAGGTGATCCTGCCAGGAGGAACTAAAGACAGCAATATCATCTAGATAAGCTGAGCAATAAGTTTCCATCCCTGCCAGAACTTTGTTCACCAACCTCTGAAAAGTGGCAGGTGCATTTTTCAATCCAAAGGGCATCACCACAAAGTGGTAGTGCCCACCAGGGGTCGAAAATGCTGTTTTGGCTTTTGCATCATCAGCTAACCTGATCTGCCAGTAGCCAGCTGTTAGGTTAAATGTACTCAGATACTTGGCTGAGGCCAAAGTATCAATCAGCTCATCTGTCCTTGGTATGGGATAGGCATCAGTCCTGGTGACTGCATTGAGGCCTCTGTAGTCTACACAAAACCTCATTTCTTTCTTACCACCCTGGGTATGAGGCTTGGGTACTAGGACTACTGGGCTAGCCCAAGGGCTATCTGAAGGCTCAATTACCCCTAACTCCAACATCTTCTGGACTTCAGTCCTGATACAGTCCCTGACATGGTCAGGTTGCCTGTAGATTTTACTCTTGACAGGCAGACTGTCCCCAGTGTCCACCTCATGGGTGCACCAGGTAGTCTGACTAGGGGTCAGGCTAAACATATGTCTGTACTGCTGCAGAACTTGTCTGCACTCAGTTTGCTGATGGTCAGTGAGGCTGCTTGCCAAAGCAACACCATCTACTGACCCATCATCAGGGTTCTGTGAGAGCAGGTCAGGGAGAGGGTCACTCTCCTCCTCCTGTTCCTCATCAGTTGCCATGAGCAAGCCCATGTCAGCCCTGTCAACATATGGTTTCAATCTGTTGACATGGAGCACCCTCAGGGGCTCCTGGGAGTTCCAAGATTCACCAGATAGGTGACTTCTCCCTTTTGCTCAACTATTGTATGGGGGCCACTCAATTTGTCTTGGAGGGCTGCTGGGGCCACAGGCTCCAACACCCACACTTTCTGTCCTGCCTGGTACACAGTCAGCACAGCCTTTTGGTCATGCCAAGCTTTTTGTAATTCTTGGCTGGCCTCCAGGGTTTTGGTTGCCTTCTTCATGTATTTGGCCATCCTGGAGCGGAGACCAAGTACATAGTCCATCACATCCTGTTTGGGGGGTTTGAGAGGTAACTCCCAGCCCTCTTTTACCAAACATAATGGACCTCTTACAGGATGCCCAAACAGAAGCTCAAATGGGCTGTAACCAACCCCCTTCTGTGGAACCTCTCTGTATGCAAACAACAGGCAGGGAAGAAGAAGGTCCCATTTCCGCCTAAGCTTCTCTGGGAGTCCTTTAATCATTCCCTTCAGGGTTTTGTTGAAGCGTTCAACCAACCCATTGCATTGTGGGTGATAGGGGATGGTGAACTTATAAGTTACACCACACTCCTTCCACATTGCTTTCAAATATCCTGACATGAAGTTTGTACCTCTGTCAGAGATTACCTCCTTTGGGAAACCCACTCTGGAGAAAACTCCAATGAGGGCTCTTGCCACCACAGGGGCTGTGGTGGTCCTCAGGGGAATTGCCTCTGGGTACCTGGTGGCATGATCCACTACCACCAGGATAAATCTGTGCTCAGATGCAGTTTGAGGGTCAAGGGGACCAACAATGTCAATCCCTACCCTTTCAAAGGGTACCCCCACCACAGGTAGTGGTATCAGGGGGGCCTTTGTGGTGCTACCTGCCTTGCCACTGGCTTGGCAGGTGACACAGGAGCGACAAAACTCCTTTGTGTCCTCTGACATATGTGGCCAATGAAAATGTGGAACAAGCCTGTCCCAGGTCTTGTTTTGGCCCAAGTGACCTGCTAAAGGGATATCATGTGCTAGGGTCAAGAGGAACCCCTAAACTTCTGAGGTATTACCAACCTCCTGGTGGCTCCAGGGGCTGGATCTCTACCCTCAGAATATAGGAGTCCCTCAACCCAATAAACTTTATGGGACCCACTAGCACTCCCAGCAGCCTCAGCAGCAGCCTGCTGTTTGAGGGGTTCAAGAGAGGGGCAGCACTGTTACTCCTTACTCAGATCTTCCCTAGAAGGGCCCCCTTCCCCCAAGAACTCAACCTGATCAGGCTCAAGTTCCTCTGGGGCAGTTCCTTCTTCAGGATCTGCTCCTCCTCCCTCAAGAGGGGAATCAGTGATCTGAGACAGAGGGGAAGGCACTGCCTTACCCTTACTGCTCCTCTTCTTGTGAAGCATCTGGTCCATGGTTTCAGGATCCAGAGCTGGTTCAGTGTCATGCATTTTGGCCTGTGACCTGGTCACAGCAAATACCTTTGCAGGGATGCCCAACATCTCAGCATGAGTCCATAACTCTACTTCAGACCAGGCTGAAGTTTCTAGATAATTGCCCAATAGACATTCTACAGGGAGGTCTGCACTGACTACAACCTTCTTGAGGCCAGTTACCCCTCCCCAGGAGAAATTCACAACTGCCAGACTATGGTTGGTCCTGACATTGCTTGCATTGGTCACCTGGTACATTTCGCCCAGGATGATCTGTCCAGGGTCCACAAGATCCTCTGCCACCATGGTGACACTAGCACCTGTGTCCCTAAATGCCAAAGCCTGTTTGCCATTTATTACAGGCTGCTGTTTGTATTTGCCCAGATTACTGGGGCTCACCAGGAAGGACATGTCAATGTCTCCATCACAAATCAGCATTGCCTGAGTGGGTACTCTGACGAGGCCAGAGTCCACTTCAGTACCCGGGGTCAACCCTACTACACCCTTATTCTGAGTACCACCTCCACCAGTAGCTGAACTAGGGGGAACAGTTGCCTTAGGGGCAGGAGTGGTGGTGGTTTGGTCTTTGGACTTGTTACAATCAGAAGTCCAGTGCCCTTTCTGTTTACAGAATTTGCACCAGGGCTTCTTTTGGCCTTTTCCCTTGTTGGATTGTGACTCCCCACCAGATGCAGATTTTTGGGGACCTTGTGAAGACTTCTGGTGTTTTGACTTATCCCCACTTTTCTCAGAGCCCTTAGAATCCTGCTTCTTTGTGTCACCCCCTTGGTTCTGGGTTTTCTGCCTCACCCTGGTTCTGACCCACTTGTCTGCCTTCTTTCCCAATTCTTGGGGAGAGGTCAGATCTGAGTCCACCAGGTATTGATGCAACAACTGGTTCTGGCAATTATTAAGGATCTGTTCTCTCATCATTAGATTATACAAACCCTTGAAATCAGTAACCCTACTGCCAACCAGCCAACCCTCCAGAGCCTTGGTTGCACAATCTACAAAGTCAGTCCAGTCCTGAGTCGGTGTCTCTGAACTTCAACCTGTACTGCTCAGTGGTTAAGCCAAACCCATCTATCAGTGCACTCTTCAGGACTTCATAGTCATCAGCATCCTCTTCTCTAACAGTGAGGAGCTTGTCTCTACCTTTATCTGAAAAGGAGAGCCACAAGATTGCTGCCCACTGCTTTTGGGGACCTGTTGTACTCTACAGGCCCTTTCCATAGCAGTTGCCCACTTATGGATATCATCCCCACTCTGGTAGGGAGGAACAACCTTGCTCAGGTTACTATGGTCTGGAATATATTCTCTACCTCTAGGGACACTGTTGCTGCCACCAGGGGGTTCTAACCCCTCTTTTCTAGAAGCTCTCTGGAGCTCCAGGGCTTCCTTATCTAATGCCAACTGCTTGGTTTTGAGGGCAAACCTTGCTTCCTCATACTGCAGCAGTTTGTACATTCTGTCAGAGGAGGTCTCTCTTCTTGAGAAGTAGGAGTTCCTCTGGTAGACAGATTCTCTGCCAGAGTGATAGGAGTGTTCAGATTCCCTAGAAAGGGACCTTGGCCTCTCCTCCACTATGTCAGTTCTCTTAGGGAGAATTCCTCTGTCCTGTTCAGACCCCTTGGGACCTGGCCCTACAACCACAGAGTCCTGGTCATCCTGATGTCCATCATCTGACCCAGACACTGTAATTGACCCACTCACTGATTCAGACCCATTAGCTCCTAGAGCTAATCTAAGATCATCTGCTGTCAGCAGATCTATCAGGTGTAGTGTGGAGGGACTCTGTCCTAGCTTCAGGTGCCTTTCAGCACACATGGCTTTCAAGTCAAAGAAAGTCATGTCCTTATACTGAGGCTGAGTGGATCCACTGGGTCCACCCCTTAAGGACATTCTAGTGTTGTGCAGTGTTGTACTACCTACACTAGTTTGTGGCCTACTGATACTAGCTTGAGCTGTAGAAAGGGTGTGCTATCCCTTGGCACACAGCTCTAAGTTCAGTAGAACGTATTGATACTAAGCTTGACTTTATATGTACCTTGAGTACCTATAGTGGTTTTCAGTTAGTAATTCAAATAGAGATTTTCTGGTAAAACAATAGCAAGCTGGAATCCCACACGCTGCCACCAATGTGAGAAGTTGGCCTGGTATATGCTGTTCACTAGTTAAAGTGGACACCTTGCACCAGTACAATTCGACTCTTATGGTAGGTAGGTTTAAGACAACCTTTATAGAAAGCTATCCTAGTGGTAGCTGTGGAGAGCAGCCTTCAGGCTAAGTCTTGGAGGAATGTAAAGCAGCTTGTTTTACCACACAGTCTCTTGAATCACCAAATGAAAACACACCACACAGGTATATATATCAAGTCAAGTCAATAGCAACTTTATTTCGATCAAATTGACCTTAAAAGTACAATTAAAATGTTTTACACAATTCATTACCTTATAAAATCAATGTAAAAAAGGAGCTAAAAGAGGAGCGATAAAACAAGAATAGATCCATAAAACGAACATGATTTTAGTAAAACATACACAGTTTATATACAATTCAGTGTTTCATAGCAAGAAAAACTTGGATAAAAAAATACAAGTTTGAAACTCTGCAGAGTAAAATCCTCGTTATACTTGTAAATGAATAAAACCCTCATTTGTTACTATTGCTTTGTTTTCAAAGGGCCCTGCGGGTACACCACATAGAAAATAGGAAGCCTGCTACCGAGTAAACTATCGGGAGGCTGGTATCATGTTTCAGTATCCTAAAAGCCTCGCAACAACGTCTGGTCCCTAAGTTCCTGCAAATCTGAACCACCCAGCGTTTTCTAACTTTGTGATACCCGGGGCAGCTGAAGAAAACATGGAGAACAGATACTATTGGGCAATCACATGCCGGGCACCCCAAAGTTTGTAAGTTGCCCCAGCTGTTTGTGAAGGAGCGGAGGGGCAAAACCCCATATCTGAACTGCAAGAAACGTTTTCTAGCAGTAGCTGGCTTAATGTCATTTAAAACTAATTCTAGGCTATACCTATCCTTAGACTCCAAAAATGTTAGAGTGAGTTTGCCTACAGAAGGGTTAGACTGTAGCTGAGCCAATTTGAATTCCCCGTAGGAATTCCTCAACACTTTCTTAGAGATTAGGACACAGGCAGCCTCTGGATCATCCCACAGATTGCCCCATCCCAGGCTAGTTAGCGTGTGGCGTACGTAGGACAACCAAGGTAATTTGCCTGCCCCTGGTAGGTTCAGGATCTCTCTTAGTTCATCTCTATATGCTGCAAGTTCAGAGGTGACCCACAGACGACGCCAATATAGGAGGGGTCTAAAATTAGATTCATCCACTATGGGTCTTACCCCCAGATCTAGACGTAATGGCGTAAGGGGGGTGCTCTGGGGAAGATTAAACAATTGTCTGAGAAAACAATTTTCTATCAGTGTTAAGTTCTCAGAACTACGGTGACCCCACAATTCTGCCCCGTATAGTGCCTTCAGAAGTGCTGGGGCCTCACGAAACCACCCAAGGCAGGTAAGTAAAGGACCCACGGGGGACGCGTGCAGTGAGAGAACACAGGCGCGGGTCGCCGTAGACTTCAATGGGGCAAGTCGCGGTTGGAAATTAAGAGTTTAAGGGCACTTCGGGAGTAGCTACAAGCAAGTCACTTACAGGGTAAGTAGTTCTAGGGCCAACACCCACAGGAGCACCGTAGTGCTGGAGTTACCTCACCCAGGGAAGTCGGGTGCATAGGTGTCCTTTGGTGTCGGGTCGCGGCGTCGTTTTCAATGGGAGCCAATGAAGACTTGCTGCTTGTGAAGCCAGAAGAAGTGTCCGGTGGAATCCAAGCCTGGATTCGGAAGAAGGAAGACCTGAAAGCAGAGGGGACAGTGTTCAAAGTCACTGGGCAGTGACCCGGGGCAAGGAAGATGAATGCCCACCGTCGTTGACAGATTCAGGTTGTTCACTGGTGTCTTGACTCTTCGGCCACGAGGTCCAGGAGGTGTCAAGGACAACTAGGAGCTGGATTCAGCGTGTCCCACAAAGTCTGCAGCTGACTGCAGTATCGGCGACCCGATTGGAGCCAACAAGCCTTGGTAGCAGTAAGTCTCGTGGAAAGAGTAAAAAGTCAATGGTGCAGACCAGCAAGGTCTGAGGAACTCACCCAGCGAGGGTAAGTGAGGGCAGGCCTGGAGCAACCAGGGGAGCCCTTTGGTTTGGTATAAAAGTCTTCAGGGGACCCACAAGCTGGCTGGCAAGGGATCGCGAAGACGCCTCGGGATCATTCCTTCAACTGTGGTAAATTAATTTTACTTATTACCTCATTTCTGAATTTCTATGCTTAATAAATCATAATTTCTTGTCAATGCAAAGCGAGGAGTCCGTGGTGCTCAAATGAAGGAGGAGAAGACCAATAACTCGAGTTAAAGGGAGCGCTTCCAGCACCAAGCGGGCACAGGAGCAATCTCTCAAGTCCCTCTCTTTAAGTGGGGGTTCTTTATTTTCAACAGCAGAATATTTATACAGTCTTGGTCACGAGGCAAAATAGAGGAACAAACAGGTCGTGGCAGATAGAGGAACAAAGATTCAGCAAGAGGAGCAGAGTGTGAAGAAATGGGGGCGTGTCTTAGGCTTCGTGAGGGGACTTGCGATGTGAAATAGTCTGACAGTTGGAAGGGGAAGGCTTCCTCATTTGGGGGTTTGTGCTCGTGCTTCATGTCAGAAACATGAACCATCTCTGCGGGGGAGCAGGAACTCATGTACTGGTTTCCCGGACTTGGCAGAAACCACAGAGACAGATGGTGAAAATGAGGAAAACCAGGTGCAGGGGTGTCGTGCTCGTGCTCGGGGTCTTGGGACACCAAAGGGTGAATTAAAAACAAAATGGTGTCGGCTTTTAATGTGGGCAATTATTAATCGCGCAAAGGGGATCGCGCAAAGGGGCATAATTAGATCGCGCAGAGGGCAGCGAAGGGGCATAATTATAGATTTTATTTCCACATTCCCTCCTTGCCCCAGAGTGTACCTACATTATATCTCAATTTGCATGAGATCATTTATACATTCTTGTAACATGATTCTTTCCCTTTCTCTCTGCTGGACAAGTGGTTTAGGAATGCATTTTGCAGCGCATAGACCGCATAGGGCAGGACCACATTGGATGCAAAGGCAGCATCCAGTTATTATCAGGAATATTATGCCTGCTGCTGACAGCAGTTGCCATCCCCAGGACGATATTATCTTCCAGAACCAGTCAGACCACGTCCAAGTGCCAGGTTCTTGATGTAAACTTACGGCTATCTTGTGTAATTTTGTTATGGCCGTGTATACAGATGGGGAATTATCAGGAAGAAATATACAGCAGCTAGAGCCTATAATTTTACAGGCTCCACCTCTGTCAGCCAAGATGATGTCAAGGACAAGGCGATTTTGGAGAGTAACCAATCGTATGGCAGACTGCTCCTGGGTTAAGCTCCCCAGGGCAGACGCCGTCTGGTTTACTACAGCCTCTAAGGTCCTTGTCAACCTGCGTATAAGCTTGCTGTTCTGTACAGGGCCAACAAAGAAGAAGAACCCTTTGTTAAAATCTGTATACTGTTCCCATGAGGTTTCCGTTTGGTCAACCAAGGAGGTATCGATCGTTCTTTTATGTCTGACATGGGGCACTAGGAGGTCTCTGTGGTAAGTGGATGGGGCCACAAAGACAGGGGGTAACAGGAATGCTATATAGCAAGTTCCCCCCAGTTCAAGGGCAGCTGCACATAGGCCGTTTGGCCACAGATGAAATAAGTATGGCGAGATGCTAGAAATGAGGACTTTCCTCTGTCTTCAAAACTTATAGTGGTATGACAGTCACTGTGTCCTAATGGAACAGAGCCATTTTTCTGGATGCACAGGTGTCCTTTTACTGGTGAGACCGAGATGGAAGGGGAACCAGCATTCTTTTTAGGTTTGGTATTTAACATCTTGTAGGACATGGTCATGTTCCCTTGCTTGTATTCTTCACTTTCTAGGACTGTACCGGTCGCCTGAGGATCTCCCTCCTTATTAGGGTAACAGGCAGTATTGAGTACCTTGTTTAAATCCCCCAAGGCCACCCATTCTTGCATGAATTATTTCCGTCAGGGCAGGAGGTGGGGGTAGTAGCGTCAGCTGTTATTAGGGCGAACCAGGCTTCACAAGTTCCATTATAAGAGAATGGGAAAGAAAAAGAGGCATCCCTCCCTTTTTCTGATGAGGTGGGATGCGGCCACATATCCAACAATTGGTGCTATTACTGGCTTGCTGAGTGTGGTGTAGCATCTGTATGAAGGTATTGTTTCGCAAGGCTAGTCTATGGGCTTGTTCATGAGGGGGTAGGTCGTGATAGGTGTGTTCCTGAGTGCTGTTGGGTGTATGAGAGGTGTGTTGTGTTGGGGGAAAAACAGTGTGGAGAATCCAACCAAGACACGTCATAACTGCCATGAGGAAAAATAATACTGTCAAACATATAATAGGACCATTATGTCTTTTTCTAGAGTTCATTTTTTTTTTTTCTCCCACATAGTCAAGGTGTTAAAATCCATTCCCATGCTCCAACCGCTTCACCACTGGACCGACGCCCAATGGACTTAATTAGCCAGAGTCCGAATGGCAGACCTTAACTTTGATTTGTAATCCTGTTGTGGGGTTAGTTCCAAAGGCAATAAAGATTGTTCAGTCACAATGTCAGTGGGATTGGCAGGGCCATCAGCAACAGTGTCTTTTTGTCCAAAATGTTTCCGGCAGTGGCTTGCGTGGAGCCAGCCCTTCCTGCCCTCGACCTTCACTGCTGTCCGTGTTGTTAGTAGTACGAGTCTTGGCTTCTTCCACCTGGGCTGGAGGGGACTGGTCCGGTCGAAGTTCCTCACGAGGACCCAGTCCCCGGGTCGGATGGCGTGTTCTTCCGGGTTGATTTTGTCAGGGAAGGTGGCAGCAACCTGAGAACGACAAGATTGGAGTGCAGACATCAAGGAAGCCAGGTAGTCAGTCAGCATAGTACTGTCAACATCAGTTATTCTTTTAGGCCTTGGCGTACCCCACATATTTGGTGGTCTGCCAAAGACCACTTTATATGGAGATAAGCCAGTTCTGGAATGGGCTACCATACGCATGTAGAAGAGGGCAACCGGTAAGGCTACCATCCAGTCCACGCCTTTGTCAGTGCATATCTTGGCCAATTTTGTCTTCAAAGTTTGGTTGTGCCTTTCTACTAGACCTGCTGCATGAGGATGTCTTACACAGTGAAACTTCCAAGTGTACCCTAACAGAAGAGACACTTGCTTCATGAGTTCAGAGGAAAAAGGTTGGCCGTTATCTGAGTAGATGACACGGGGCAACCCATACCTCGGAAAAAACTCTCTAACTAATTGTTTAGCAGTTGTCGTTGCAGTGTAATCTGGGACGGGATAGGCTTCTGTCCATCTGGTCAGAGCACACACTACAACTAGCACATACTTGTGACCTCTACATCTCTCCATCTGGATATAGTCCATCTGGAGAACTTCAAATGGATGGTCAGGGGTTGGAATCCTCCCTGTTCCACCTTTGTGCCTTTTCCTGGGTTGAACTGATTACAAATCATGCACGTTTTAACTTTTTGTTTGGCTGCAGCTCTCAAATGTTTGTTGTGCCATATATTCTGTATGCTGTCTAACATTGCTTTTTCTCCCAGATGTGCTGGTCCATGTATGGTGTTTACAATAACTTGTACCATGGCATCCGGTAGAAACCATACTGCTCTTTCAGGTGTCATCCAGCCTTGATCTGTAAGGACCCCTCCTTTTTCCTTCCATTCTAGCAGTTCCTGTGGTGTGGCGTGACTTTGGACATCCTGGATGTCAGAAAAGGGGTCTCGTATTGTATATTGGCGGTGTGGTATACTTAATTCTGTGTTTGCTGCTAACTTGGCTGCACTGTCTGCAGAATCATTTCCTTTTGATATTTCATCTGTTCCTTTTGTGTGCGCTTTACATTTTAGCACTGCGATTTTCTCTGGTAACTGACTGGCCTCTAAGAGGGCAGTGATGAGTGTAGCATGCTGTATTCTGAACCCATGTGATGTGAGAAATCCTCTCTCTTTCCATAATGTACCGAAGTTGTGTACAACTCCAAAGGCATATTGTGAATCAGTGTAGATGTTAACTGACTTTCCTTTTGCTAAGTGACATGCTCGTGTTAGGGCTATGAGTTCTGCTGCCTGTGCCGACAGTATCTCTATCTTGTGTGCTTCTAAAGTGTCTGTACCATTTGTGACGGCATAGGCTGCTGCTAATTCTCCTGTGGGGAGTCTCATACATGAACCATCAACAAAGAGTGTCATTTCTGCCTTAGCAAGGGGAGTATCTTGTAAATCTGGTCTTGGTTTGGTCACTAAATCAATTATGTCAATACAATCGTGAATTTCTTCAGTAGGAGAGGTCAGTGGCAACAGTGTTGCTGGGTTTAAAATGTTGCAGCGTCTAATCTCAATGTGTGGCTGAAAAAGTGTCATCTCATATCCGGTGAGTCTGGCTATTGTCAGATGCTGTGTTTGTGTTCTGTTTAACAGAAGTTCTACAGCGTGTGGGACCTGAACTATCAGATGATGTCCCAATACAATAGAATCGCTTTGTCTAATAGCTTGTGCAGTAGCTGCTACTGATTTTAGACATGCAGGCAATGCTTGTGCTACTGGATCTAATGTGCTTGAAAAATAACCACATGGTTTATGTTTGTCTGCTTGAAGTTGGGTCAGAACTGATAGTGCTGTACCTGAGTTTTCTGTTACAAATAATGTAAAATCTTTGGTGTAATTAGGTGTTGCCAGCACTGGGGCTTGACACATAGCTTTTTTAAGAGACTGAAAGGCTTGCGTGTGTTCATCTGTCCAGGGTAATTGTGGAGTAGCGCCAGCTTCGAGTGTTGTCAGCTGCACTAACGGTTTGGAAATGAGTGCAAATTGTGGGATCCACTGTCTACAATATGAGGTGAGACCAACAAAGGCTCGAACTTGTTTCTGTGTTGTTGGTTGTGGTATTTGTTGTATGAGTTGGATGCGTTCCTGTGTAAGCTGCCTACCCTCCTTTGACAGCAAGTGCCCTAAGTATGCCACTTGCTGTAAACAAAATTGGAGCTTACCAGGGGAAACTTTATGGCCATTTGCAGCTAGGAATTCTAGTACTAGTAGTGATGCTTCAGCACATGCTGCGTCAGATCTGGCCGTAATGAGGATATCATCAACATATTGTAGTATGGCTGTATCCGTGGGCATTTGAACAGTATCTAGTTGTCTTTTTAATGCTTGGCTATATACGCTTGGACTCTCTGTGAAACCTTGAGGAGCTCTTGTGAATTGGAAACTTCGTCCTTGTAAGGAGAAGCCAAAAAGGTATTGACTGTCTGGGTGAATAGGTATGCTAAAGAATGCGTTTTTCAAGTCAATGACTGAAAAATGCGTTGCTTCCGCATCTATGGCTGTGAGTAGGGTGGAGATGTCTGGAACCACAGGGTGTTGTGGAACGACACATTTATTGAGCTCTCTCAAATCCACCACTAGTCTGTAGACAGGTGGTGTTCCTGGTTCCACTTTTTTATGAGCTGGTAAAACAGGGGAATTGCAAATGTTAGAAGTTGTTTCCTTAATCACACCTGACTGTATTAGGTCCTGAATAATTAACATTAATGCTTGTTCAGCCTGAGGTGGAATTTTGTATTGCCTTATGCGTGGTAGTTGGGCTCCCTCTTTCAGTGTAACCTTGTGAGGTGTTATTTCCATACATCCTACTGTGGTGGAATCAGTGGCCCACAGGGTGTGTGGCAAATCTTTCAAACGCTCATCTAATTCTCTACTTGTGTAGTGGCCCTTGAAATCTCGCAGAAATAGTCTGACATCTGTAGGTGAGCAAACAATGACAGCTCCTAATTCTTTCAATGTTTTTATACCAAGCAAGTTTTCTGGACATGATTTTGTCAATATAAGATCTGTAGTTGTCATGAGGGGACCAACCTGCAAGGGCAGTGGCTTTGACGTGACGTTTGTCACAGGTTGTCCCGAGAAACCCAGAGAAATACTTTTTGAACCCGAGAGAGGAGCCTCTGGGACCTCTTGATGGCTTATTGTTGTTTTACTGGCCCCAGTGTCTAGTAGAAACTTCCTATCCTCCCCAAGAAGTCGGACCTCTATAAATGGACCTGTCTGATCTACTGGAATGGGGATTAGGGGCAGTTTGTCATCTTCTCTCTCTGGGCAACATCATGAGAAATCTGGGTAATATTCAGTGTAGGCGCTGTCTATAATATTCATTTGGGCCATTTGTGTTGTCAGTGGAACTGAAGGTGTTGAACTGTCTAGGGAATCATTCTGTTTTGGCTGATATGGGCGTGGCTGGGTCTTACCAGTAGCCAAATTGTGCTTTAAGACAGGGCAATCTTTAACGAAGTGTCCCATCTTTTTGCAATAATTACAAGTGCTTTTTATATTTGTCTGGCTACTTGGTGTCTGTTGACGCTGGGGTGCAGTTTGGGCTACTAATGCTTTCATCTTTGTGTCTTTCATGCGTTTCTTATCATTTTCTTCTTCATCCCTAATGCGATTCTGGTGATATTGTAGCATTTGTAACACCTGTGGAGGTGTATGTGCTTGCCAGGTACTTTCTACTTTTAGTACTCTGTCCTTAATGGCTGGCAAGGCGTTATCTACTAATTTGGAAACAAACAGATGCGGGTAAGCTTCACTTGTTGGCGTAAGGCCGCTATTTACCGCAAAACACTTTTCAAGTCTAGTGTAATAATCTCCTATGTCTTCACCATGTTTCTGTTTGCAGGAGGAAATGGCATCCCAGTCCTCCTTTTTCACTGTTAGTAACTGTGGTAGCACCTTTAAAATAGTGCCAGGAAGTGCTTTTAGTTTGTCTCCTATACCTTGACCTGCTACTCTAGTATTTTCGTCATTCTGAAGTTCAGTCCATTTAATGTGTTCACCTGCTACTTCCCAATCTTTTTCTCTTAGTTTGTCATATATACCTGATGGCAACAATAATTTCAGAATTGCTGTGATATCAGAAAGAGTATATGTTCCCATCATTAATACATCTCCTAATTCCTTAAAGAATCCAGCAGGATCCTTTGAGTGGGAGGGAACCATCTCTTTCATCCTTAGTAACTCAAGTTTTGTCAAGGGTACATAAATGAAGACGCGTTGTAGCGCGCCATTCGTGTCAGCTCTGGGGTGGACCTCTCTCATGGGGAACTGGCGTGTTTGAGGAAGTCTATTAGTTGATCCACACGTATTATGGGGAGATCTATATCCAGTCACTTTCTGGTATTTCTGTCTAAAATCTATAAATGTGTTAAGAAAAACTGAACTATTGTGGAGGAACATGTTATCAGCGCAGTCAGACAGAAAATCTTCGAGTCTTGGATCATGTTTAAAATGAGTGTCATTGAGTGTGATGAGATGTTGTACCATGTAGAGACTTGCTAATCTTTGATGTGAGCGTGGTAATGCTAGAAAAAGCTGGGCTATGAGATCATTGTCATATATCTTATATTGAGAGACCCATAGGGTCGCAGTTCTGGCTATTTCCTCCTCCTCCGGTGTAAGCGGAGGTTCCTGGTCTAACCAGTAGTCTAATGCATTGGATGTATTTTCAAATAACTCATCTGGAGATGACCGTTCAGAGTGACCTTGGAGGAATGTAGGCGGGGGTGTTCGTGAATTAGGGGCGGAAGAACGAACGGGTAGGACTTTTTCAGTAGGTTCAGTAATTTCCTCCTCAAGTTTCTTATTCTCTTCATTTGTTTGCAAGTTTTGCAGAATACGGGTCACATTACGGGTGAACCTGTCTAGTGCATCATTTATAAGTTCTAGACTAGTGTGGTCGGATGCGGAATCTAATAAGTCAAAAAGTGAAACTGGTACATTTCTTTCCTCTGCTTGTATGTGTTTTATGAAACAGCAAAGGAGGAACCTATACATGTGCATTTTTACAGGGTGTGATCTTCTTGTAGTCATAGCGTTAATGGCTCGTGAGTTCTCTCCAGTACGAAGAAACTCAGAGGCCGCTTGAAGAAACGTGTCAATTGCTGGTAGATGTCTTATTTCTTCCCAGGAGTCATGAAGTATTTTACTTATTCGGCCCGCCTCCCCTGTGTTGCTCGGAGTCGGGTCATAGGGGCAGTCGGGAATTGTTTTACCTGGGTCTGGACCTACGGCACCCCCTTCTGGAGTGAGAGGTGGTGCGTTATGTTGTGAAAGGGGTGGCGGAGGCAGAGGGTGTTGAATGACTGGAACTTCATAGGGTGGTGGAGTATCTAAGAGAAAATTAGTAAAAGTATCCTCTGGTGGTGGGGCTGTAGGCTGTGCTGATGCAATGTTAAGGTTTTCAGGTGCAGATGGCAATACAGGATAAAAACCAGTAGAAATGGCTGATTGTTCCCTTTTATTCCTTTCACTAACTACTTCTTTCCCTATTTCTTGTAACTGTTCTTTCTTGGCCTGCTCTGACATTCTCTTACCCTTTTCAACTTTATGCAATTCCTTCTGTTGCCTCCTATGGGCTTCTTTTCTCCATAATTCTACTGAGTCACTCTGTGACTGGCGGACTCTCTTTTTCTTCCATAACTGTTCCTCTAATTTCATAATACACTCCGTATCAAAACTACCATTTTCAGGCCATCTATATCTGAGTTCTAGGTCTTTAGTATATTCTACCCATAGATCACAATAAATAAGTGCACCGACACCATGTTTTGCATACATGAAGTGTCCTGGAGTATCCCGAGGAGGAAGGGGAATTTCCTTCTCAAGAATACTCCTTTTGGTTGCCATCTTACGTATTTTCGAGAAAATAGGCATGATGGCAAGACTTTCAAAGATTTTAGAAGTGAGAAAAACATAAACAGAACAAATATCTTTACCGTACCCACGAAAGAGGTGAGTCCGTCTTTTATACTAGTTTAGTAGTCCTCACAAAATAAGTGAGAAACCCACAAAAAACATGTATCTTTACCGTGCCCACAAGGTAGTGAGTCCGTCTTTTATACTAGTTTTAGTAGTCCTCACCAAAGATAGGTGAGAAACCAAAAAACGCGTATCTTTACCGCCCCCACAAAAGCTGTGGGTTCGTTTTTATACTTTTCAGCAGTACTCACCGAAAAGTAACTGGAAGGCCTCTTGAAGATTTTGGGAAAACGCGGCGCGCAGTTTCAAGGTGGGATTTGTAGAACCTCGGACTCGTCTGCTTCGCAGGTTGGGCTTTGGTTCAGGACGTTCCGCTATTTCCTCACCGCCTCGTGTGGATGCTGGGCCGCAGTCGGTCCCCCTCTTCGCCTCGAGGGAGTTAGCGGGAATTCCCCGCGTTGTGCACTTTTGAAGTCCGTCAACGGTCAGGAGGGGACAGTACCGGGTCCAATATCGCCGGCGCGTGGGGGAAAGGGAAGGTCCCTGTTCGGGCGCCAATTACTGTGGTAAATTAAATTTGACTTATTACCTCATTTCTGAATTTCTATGCTTAATAAATCATAATTTCTTGTCAATGCAAAGCGAGGAGTCCGTGGTGCTCAAATGAAGGAGGAGAAGACCAATAACTCGAGTTAAAGGGAGCGCTTCCAGCACCAAGCGGGCACAGGAGCAATCTCTCAAGTCCCTCTCTTTAAGTGGGGGTTCTTTATTTTCAACAGCAGAATATTTATACAGTCTTGGTCACGAGGCAAAATAGAGGAACAAACAGGTCGTGGCAGATAGAGGAACAAAGATTCAGCAAGAGGAGCAGAGTGTGAAGAAATGGGGGCGTGTCTTAGGCTTCGTGAGGGGACTTGCGATGTGAAATAGTCTGACAGTTGGAAGGGGAAGGCTTCCTCATTTGGGGGTTTGTGCTCGTGCTTCATGTCAGAAACATGAACCATCTCTGCGGGGGAGCAGGAACTCATGTACTGGTTTCCCGGACTTGGCAGAAACCACAGAGACAGATGGTGAAAATGAGGAAAACCAGGTGCAGGGGTGTCGTGCTCGTGCTCGGGGTCTTGGGACACCAAAGGGTGAATTAAAAACAAAATGGTGTCGGCTTTTAATGTGGGCAATTATTAATCGCGCAAAGGGGATCGCGCAAAGGGGCATAATTAGATCGCGCAGAGGGCAGCGAAGGGGCATAATTATAGATTTTATTTCCACACAACAGGGGCCCACGGTCACTCGGGACAGGGTAGGCCTCTGATCTTCGGAGGGATTCCTGCTAGAGGCTGGGACCACACATGGTCCAAAGCACAGGTTCGTAGAACATTGTGAAGGGGTTGCACTCGAAAATAGTGCACGGTACCCAGGGACTGCGGTTCCTCATCACTCGTGGGGTCCACTTGCCTCAGCTTTGCTGGGGACTCACGATGGCCTTGGAGAAGTCAGGAAATCCTCGTTTTGGGCTGCAGGGACCTCGGGCTCCGGCGGGAGCGGCGTAGTTTGCGACCGTCGTTTCAATTTTTGGTGCCTGCCAAGCAGGGGAGTCACTCCTTGACTCCAAGGGAGATTCTTCAGTCTTCCAGAGGTAGTGGAACATCGAAGGTCCGGGATTCTTCTTCAGAGCGTCGTCCAGGGATATCTAGTTTGCAATGGCAAGGGTTCCCTATCTTATACTAAAAGAAAGGGAGGGACTAGCTCTATGACCCCACCTATGGGAAGGTCAGGGGAGTAGGTGGCTACACCCACTTCCCTTTGTCCAGTTTCGCGCCAGAGCAGGGGCAGGTAGCCCCTGAGCCGGTTTGAACTGGTGTATGCACAGAGGAGCCTTCTGCTCCCCCAGTGCAGGACTTCAAAGCACTCTAGGAGTGCACCCACCCAGCCCCAATACACTAAACCCTGTCTGGGAGGTGGTCACACCTCCCTGTGACAGGATACCTATTGTTGGGCCTCCTCCACTGCGAGTTTCGGTCAACAGCAGGAGGGCAGCCCAGTGTCTGTGACTGGTGGCATCCATTTTGTGATGCCAGGGCTCTTCAGGATTCTACCGCGTTTCCACAGTAGGTACATGCCTATCACTCTAGAAGGGTGGAATGCCACCCCCGCCGCCAGAACTGGCGGGGGGGTAGTATTCCAAGATGTTTGACACCAAACACGACATGTTTCCGTGCAGCCATCCCAAAGTTAGCATTTAACGTGGGGTTATAATGCGCTTAAGAGTATAGGGTCAGGCTGCACTACAAACAGCATCAGAGAAGGGTCTCCGAGTGCTGCAGAGGGGCTCTGCTCATGCAGGGGCACCCTCTCACATAGGAACCAAGCACTCTGCCTTCAGGATTGATAAGGCCTGCCATAGGAGTGACTTATAGGTTTATATGTGTGTATCTATGTAGTGATATAGGTAGCCTATATCACAGTAAGGGGTGCATGCACCACCTTAGCCAGGCTGCAGTAGCAGACCTGTGGTGTCAGATTTAGTCTGCTTCCCAGGGGTGGCATAATACATGCTTCAGCCCCTGGTAGGCCTCTGAAGTACCTATGCCCTTGGTACCTAAGGTACCATATACTAGGGACTCATAAGGTACCACAGTATCCAATCACTAGTGCACCTAGAGTGCACTCCAAGTCGTTTAGAGAGAACAGAGAGGCTGGGGCCCTGATTGGCAGGGTCCCAGCCAGACTATAGCCAGAAACCAGTGTAAACATCAGAAAAAAAGTGGGGGCAACATAAGAGGCAGATCCTACTCTCCTACAGCTTCTCTACCTCAGAAATAAACCAGAAGAAGATCCAAGATACATGTACCAGCTTAGAGGAAAATCTGTCGGTGCTAGCGCACGGTATGGAGGAGCTAGAGAATAAAGTGGGGGAGTTGAAGCTAGATGTGAAGGACAACGCTCAGGAACTGGCTAGGTTGAAGGAAAAGGAAAGGGACCTCTCGGAAAGGCTGGAGAGACTCAAAAATAATTCTAGAAGGAACAACATTAGGATCCTGGACTTGAAAGAAGGACTGGAAGGGGATAACATTAAAACTTTTGTCATTGAGATTTTGACTAAAGCTTTCCCGCAGGTTGCCTCTGCATCTGTCTGGGAAACGGAGATTCAACGGATCCATAGAAACCCATTTAAGCTGAACCCTGGACGAAAAAAACCTAGAAAAATCCTATTATACATCCAGTGATATCTTCTTAAGGAACAACTACTGGGGGCTGCACTTAAGCTTAAGAGTATTCAGGTACAAGATGTATCCTTTAGAATACGGTCAGATATCTCCAGTATAACAGAGGATAGAAGATGGGAGTTGGGTAAGCGGATGGATTCCTTGAGAGAGCTTGGCGCCCAAGTACAGTTAAGATTTCCTGCTTTTCTGAAAGTAATGTGGGCCAATAAGATGTATAATTTTAGATCCCCTGAGGAAGTGGATAGCTTTTTGGCACACAACAAGTCCACAGCCAGCTGAGGTTTTCTATCTAATTGGTTTTGAGGGAGTTCAGCTTTAGTGATGCTGATAACTTTGCTTTATTTTTTTTCTTTGAGGTTAGTGTCCCCGGCTCGAAGTGGCAATTCCTATTGCCAATGAAAGGTTGGGGAGGGTTCCCTTGGGTGGGGTGGGTAGGGGGGGCACTGCACGAGCGTGGTTGGGGAGCATTTGGAAAAATACAAAAAAGAAAACCCTTGACAGGGACCTCATGTGACTTACTTGCATGTAGATCTAGCTGTGGGTGGAAACAAGCCTATGATAGGGGGTAGTTCTTTACCGGGGGGGGGTTGTCTTAAAATTTTGTCTTGGAATGTGAATGGCCTGAGAGTCAAGAGAAGACAACGCCTGGTTCTGCAGTATCTTAAGGATAATCGAGCCAGGATTCTCATGCTCCAAGAAACCCACCTCTTACACTCAGAATGTAAGACTCTGTTTGACAAGCAAAGATGGGTCGATAAGGTGATAGTCTCCGATCAACAATGTTGTTCGAAAGGGGTGGCCATAATCCTCAAAGTAAACTCAGGAGTGGAGCTTATCAAGGCGCATGCGGATGAAAGAGGACGTTGGGCAATAGCTGAGGTGAGGAGCCAGGGCGTTAAATACACGTTGGCTAATGACTATGGTCCTAACGTGGATGACATCACCCCCCTAAATAATCTTTGTATTGCGCTGGCGGATTTTGACGCCCCCTTGATATTAGGTGGAGACTTCAATGTGCTTTTAAACAACAAGTTAGATAGATCCTCCACTAGAACTCAGATTGCTGCACCTCGGGTTAAAGCACACCTCTCTGCAATACTAAAAAACTTTAATGTGTGTGACAGTCGCGGCTCCTGGAGGGAGTTTAGCCGGGCGGTGACGTGCAGCGGGGGAGGGGCAGGGTGGGGGGTAGTAAAAACCGGAATCCGGCTGAACACAGGTAAGTTAGCAAATAAATAAATAAAACGAATTTCGTAGCGCGCGCTGCATCGCATTTGGCTCGATCTCAGGATCTGGTACTCCCACATCCACTAAAGATCTATTCCTGCCCATAGGTGCGATTATAAATTCAGAGGTAAGAGGGGCTTGATTATTTGATACAACTGAAGTAGCACCTACAGAACCTTGGAGTCCCAGGTGAGATTCATAAAAAAGTTCGCCAGAGGCATCTTGTGTCACACCAGCATTATTTAGGGGCTGCAACCCAGTGATTTTCGGATTAGGCTCACTTTTAGTCCCCCTAGCCCCTGGGTAAAAGAGGGATCAGATGGAGTCGAAAGTCAATCTACCTCTTCAAGGGCCCCAAACCTATTTGCTACTGGAACATTATACTGTATTCTGGAGAGTTGGCCAAATGTGGGATGGGGTTGTAACCAGTGTGTTGGAGCTCTAGTGCCTGGGGTCCATGGAGATGGGTATTTACAAGAATAAAAAAAAAGCCAAGGTGTGTAATTGGATCCCTGTAGGCGGTGCATAAAAGCTGGGAGACTGATCAGCCAAAATTCGGACTGTCCGGGGATTACTATAATTAATAACTATACAGTCTCCTTTGATTGTCTTAGGGTTCTTACCAACCCACCCCACTCTCCGAACTAGTAGTATCTCACCCGCCCTATCATAAGGGAACTGTCCATAACTGTTGAGCCATAAAAGGCACTTGGTTCTCAACTCCAGCTGTGTTTCTTTCGTTCCAGTTTTTAATTCAGGTACACCAGTTAAAACTGTAACATAAGGGAGTGAGGCTGGAGGTAAATCGATTATTGGCAGGGCCAGGGGAACTGGGCCTATATTCACATTATCTGCTGAGATAGGCACTTCCCTATCCATCGACTGGTCAGTATGGAAACTCCCACTCTGCGTACTAGGGCCCCTGGTGCTAGGAATGTCCTTCCTTATTTGAGCTCGGTATGTACCGAGTTCCTTACCAGGAGAATAAACATTACCCTCTTGAGCAACGCTAGGAGCCCCTAACTTGACAGCACTCATAGGGGCTAGGCGTGATGGAATGGTGGAAGTGCCATCTCTAGCTAGTGGAGGTTGCCCTACTTTGTCCGTCTGTGAACTACAGTCTTTCTTCTCCACTGGTGCCGGCAGGATGTTAGCCAGAGGGTTGCCCAGTACACACGGGGCAGACATCTGGTCACTAAGTCTGTTCCCAAGATGGTTCTCTAATTCTTCTTTAACAATGGCTCTCATCTGTACCTCTAACTCCACTATCAGGTTCCTCACCCATAAAGGGCAATCAGGATGTTTATAAGAGTTTGAGGGAGATTCTACCACTCTTCCCAGTCTGACTGATTCTCCCTCACTGAGACTAATTTCTGCACTGGTCTTTTTGTTTGATCCTGTTCCATTACCCATTTTTCGCCTTACGGCTTTAGGTAAAGTAGTATTTATTCTACCTTTGCGGGTTCTTGGTTTTGCTGGGGAGGGTTGTAAGGGTGATAACAGAGTCTCGCTTGGTCCAGGTAAAGATTTTAACGAGGTAAGGGTGGAACCCGGACTGGATTGTACAGAAATAGGTGGCTCAGAGGATTGAAGAAAGATGTCTGGGGTTAAGGATAGTCGCCTCTCTGTAAGCTCAATTTCAGTCGAGACTACCCCAATAGCTCTCTGAAGCATCCTATCAATTGAAGTTTGGGGAGTGGGGCCGGTATTAACACCGAAGGATTTTTTGGGTGCACAGCCACGCTTCCTATATCCAAAACAAAAGGAGAAGCAATCATACAATAACACAAAAAGGAGACTAAGTAAATACAAACCCAAAAGTCGGGTTAACAAATAACCAATCAACTGGATTTCAGAGTTAGTCAAAAGCCAAACAAAGCCTTGCCCCTAAGGACAAAAGTGCAACGTGCTTAATATGTTTTGGAGCTGAAGGACATGTAAACATAGACCAAAAAGTGCAAAGTGCTATGGCTAACAAGGCCTAGCCCCAAAGGACAAAAGTGCGATGTGCTTAATATGATTGAGAGCAGAAGGACATGTAAACATAGACCAAAAAGTGCAAAGTGCTATGGCTAACAAGGCCTAGGCCCAAGGGACAAAAGTGCGATGTGCTTAATGTATTTAGCAGCAAAGGGGCATATAAACAAGTTACTGTCAATAAAATGCGTCATACAATGTCCTGGTTTTAGATATATAGCAAGTCCCAGAGGGTCCAATCAGCCCACGCTGGAATAAAAGGAAGTTATTAATGTTATACCCAGTCAACTTGACCACGGAACGTACCGGTTCCAAATATCTCTGTGAGGGGAAATATCAACTGGAAATGCAAGGGCAGTGAAAGAAGAATCTCACAGTACCTCTCAGCCAAGTCTAGTGGAGGACGAAGACCTGGGCCCTTACATGTAAGAGGGGTGGCCCTGCCCTGCCTCTTCCTGGCGAAGACAGGCAAGGACGGGCCCTCCCTTGGCCCGGGCGCTGCCCGCGCGCGTCCCGCGCTGCGGGAGGGCAGCAGCGTTTTTGAGCAGGGTGCAGGCGCAGAGATGACGCTGGATACTCGCGCCGGCCAGGGGCTGCTGGGACATGTAGTCCAATGTAGGTAATTGCAGTGCCGTTCCCCTCACGGCGGTGAAATTGGCAGCAATGCCGTTTTCCTCACGGCAGTGAAATTGGCAGCAATGCCGTTCCCCTCACAGCGGTAAAATTGGCAGCAATGCCGTTCCCCTCACGGTGAGTATTAGATGCCGATTAACACGTCCCGCGCTGCGGGAGGGCAGCAGCGTTTTTGAGCAGGGTGCAGGCGCAGAGATGACGCTGGATACTCGCGCCGGCCAGGGGCTGCTGGGACGTGTAGTCCGATGTAGGTAATTGCAGTGCCGTTCCCCTCACGCAGGTGAAATTGGCAGCAATGCCGTTCCCCTCACGGCGGTGAAATTGGCAGCAATGCCGTTCCCCTCACGGCGGTAAAATTGGCAGCAATGCCGTTCCCCTCACGGCGAGTATTAGATGCCGATTAACGCGTCTTTATGTTAATAATTGATTAAATCATCCCAGTCTGGTTAAATTTGTTTAATCACATCCTTAGAGGCACTTCCCCCTTATCTGACTCTTGGAGTGAGGCTGTCATTGCGTTGATTTTGAAGCCCGGGAAAGATCCAACACAGTGTCAGTCCTACCGACCTATATCTCTACTAAATTGTGATTATAAGGTCTTTTCTGGGGTACTGAATGTTCGGCTCTGTAAGATCGTTGGGCCAATAATCCATGAAGATCAAAAGGGCTTCCTCCCGGGCAGGCAGATGTTAGATTTGGTTTATACCCTGATTGGCTCAATCGACTTGGCAATGGCACAGGGCGCCCCTCTTTCAATTATCACTGTGGATGCTGCAAAAGCTTTCGACCGAGTCAATTGGCATTTCCTGAATAGGGCTTTGAAGGCTTTCGGCTTTTGTGACATCTTTAGGGAGGTCCTGAAGAAAATATACAAAACTCCCCGGGCTCAGATTTTGATCAATGGCAGCCTTATTGTGGCGGTCACAATAGAGCGCGGTACAACGCTGGGATGCCCGTTGTCCCCTATTCTTTTTGATTTGTATATTGAGCCTCTGGCCCAGAGTTTGAGACAGAATGATAAGATTATCCCTTTTTTAGCAAAGGGGTTTACGAGGAAGTTGGCATTATATGCTGATGATTTGATTTTATTATCATCAAACCTCAATTCCACCTTGCCCGAGTTACTCATGGAAGTTCAGATTTTTGGGAAACTGTCTGGATATGAGGTCAATGCTGACAAAACGGAAATTATGGTCTGGAACATCGCAGCTCAAGGGGCTAGGCTTTCTAAAGAATTAAGATATCTTGGAGTAATAATAACCCAGGACCATAAAGATAACCCCAGAATAAACTTGGAGAGAGTATCTAAGGAGGTGGTTGCCCTCCTAAAAAGGTGGCAGAACATCCCGCTTTCTCTCTATGGGCGAGTCAATCTAATTAAAATGTGTGTTCTCCCAAGATATGCTTACCCCTTCAATAACATCCCCTTGGAATTTGACAAAGGCGAACTACTCAAAATACAGGGTAAGATCTCCTCTTTTATTTGGGCAGGCAAAGGGATCAGGCTATCCTGGAAGAAATTAAGACGCAAACTTTCACACGGCGGTATGAGCTTGCCGGATCTTCAGCTGTATTGCTGGGCATATCAATTGAAAAACTGCAGGATGCTACTCCTTAGGCCAGATAGTTCCCTGATCGGTGGTATGTTTAAAGCTATGCTATTGGACTTAGAGGAGGCTGGTTTTATGTATAAATTTGGGGCAACTAAATTCTTTAAAAAATGGCCTTAGGAGAGGAGAGTTAGCATTCTAGTTTTCTTGCGGGTTTGAACAGTGTTTACGGTTTCGTGCTCGCGCACCTGGTGTGCGGCGCACTTCAACCGTCGTTAAGAGGAAGAAGCAGCGTTCGACTGTGAAGCGCCTGACAAGATTGAAAATTTCCAGCAAGGATTTCTATTGCTTGCTCTCAAGTCAGTAATTTAGCTTTAGCGGCAATTCGGAAGGTCTGTAAACCTTCATTTATTCTCTGGGAGGCTTCACTGGAGAATTAAGGTATTTGGTAAACGGGGTATTGAGAGTTTCCTCATTCCTAGAATTTCTCGACTCCTGTTTTTCAGTTTCAGTCACCTCAATGCGGAATTAGCATTTAGTCAGCGTATCTGTTGGCTGAGTACTCGAATAAAGACTTTCTACCTATTATATTGGAGCGCTTGGTGGCTAATTCACTTACGCTCCTGCCTGGTGAAAAGAGACTTTCAAAAGTGTGGCGCTCAGAGTCATTTAGTGCCCACCTACAACATTGTTGTTAGTATATAAAAGAGACTATTAAAGACTACTAACAGCGCGCAGCATGTTTCCCTCATTCACAGTTGCCTACTAATGCCATAACCTCATCTTCAGTGCTTGGCTCAACTAATCATCAAGTAGCTATAAATATATATATATATATTTGTACTTACCACCTTAACCTCAACCAGGGCCTACGAAGTCAGCAGCATCTGAAAGAGAAAAAGACAAATTCATCAACTGTATTACTGCAAGATATGTTGCTACAAAAAGCAGTTATCTACAGGACAGAAGTACTAGAAGACATTACATATAGAGAGAAGCAATTCCACTGAGTACACAGGTATTAGAGTGTATATGTAATCTTAGATTATTTAGGAAGTTTATGCGGAGGGTTGGGGTTCGGAGTAATATGTTGTTTGTGTTTTCATGTGCAGGAAGTCCGGTCCTGTGACATTCTGCTAGAAGAAGCACCGCAGTGGTTCTTTATATGGCGGCCAAGTTGTGGTCGGACTGCCGGGTCTGTCTGGGATTGTCCTATTACAGTGAATGGGCTCCAGTGTTGGACTCCCCAGGAACGCCAGAGTGTCTTTTAGACGCTATGGTTAAGCCACTAAGAGATGTGGGTGTCACACACTGGAAGGACATTGTAGATGGCAATAAATGTTTTCCCTGGGACTTCTGGTGGAATCTTACCAATGGACCTCTCTCCAGATTTAAGTTTTACCAAATTTCATCATGGTGTAAGAGCCAATATTGGCTCTCCCCGGAGGATAATTCCATGGAAGATGAGTTACAGGATCTAACCCCGAAAAAGAAGGAAGTAGCACAGTGGTACAATCATCTCCTTACTGCAGCGGATAGGAAACTGCAACATCCTTACTTGGTCTGGGAGAATTACTTGCCGGGCGAGGAGCTGAAAAATCTCTGGCAAGTATCTATAGACACACTTTACCCACTGATTAAATCTGCTGCATTAAGAATAAACCACTTTTTTACGCTCCACAGGATATATTTGTCCCCACTTAAACTCTCCAAAATAAAGGGTAACGAAGAAGCAAGATGTACGAGATGTGGTGCCCAGAAGGCGAATGATATTCACGTGTTTGCATCCTGCATCGTGATTCAAGAGTTCTGGGGAAACGTGGGTAAGACGATATCTGACGTCCTGGGTATCGAGGTTGAGGTAAGCCCTTCCCTTATTAAGTTTGGTACTGTTTTGATGCCCGATGCGATCTTGAGCCTCACAGGGATACAGAATAAATTGGTGTTCTATCTGATCCTATTGGTGAGGAGGGAGATTTATAAGTTATGGCGTCAGGCGACACCCCCAACATGGAGAGCCTGGTGGAATGCAGTGAGATATTATAGGGGTTTGGATCAGAAGGTTAATATATATAGAGAGAGAATAGATCTTGGGTTATTTTGGAATTTGTTATATAATGTAGATCCTGATTAGACTCCCTTATAATGTCCCATGATTATACCTCTTGGTCAGCTCAAGATGTGTGGTGCGGGTGGTTCTCGTAGGTACATCAGCTGAGATTGGACCCCCTAAGTTACGAGCAACAGGGGTGGATCAGATCGAGAGGTTGCTTTAGTCACGGAGGTCATATGAGGACAAAAAAAAAAGATTGTAACATGTGGTCACTGTCTTAATAGCTGGGCAGCACAGTGAACAGACAGTGGGCCAGCTCCAGGCATCCCTGGGGCTGTAAGTCTCTCATGTTTTCCAGGCAGGTGCTAGTGTGCAAGCTTCAATGGGCTTCATTTGAACCCTCACAATTCACACCCACAGCTCTTCATCCTCCCTCCCATTCACACCTCCAATTAGCCACACCCAGTGCACATTACTTGACACAGCATGGTATGTGCTGTATCAGGAAGTGAAAGCTCCATGACAATCCCATTCTGCACAGTGCTGAGAGGAGTGCCTTCCAACAGAAGACCCTGACCCCCAGCACAGTACTCTGCATCCTCTAGTGCTGATATTGGGTGAGCATTCACCAAAAAGATGCAAGATTTTGTTTTGGTTCAAAGCAGTAATAAGCAGAGTGATGATGTCATGAGAATTAAAGGTAGTCTTGGGCCCCACTCTTGGCTAATCAAAAAGGGAGATATTAGCAGCTACACTGCCAATGCACCTCAATTCTGAATAGGTTCTTACAAACATCTCTGCACTTGCAAATCCATGAGGATCTTGCAGCTGTCTCCACCGCCATCAGAGCTGTCCAGGGCCTTTACAAGAAGATCTGTTAATGTGCTTGTCCACCTCTGGAAAATGTTGAGCTTGTAGGTGCACCTTCGTATGTGTAGTGACATGGACTGTAGATGTGAAGCCTGTAATCAAGGGAGCTTTTCTCACCACATGGGATCTGGTTGCCCTCCCCTACAAAGCACCAATCAACAGGCAAACAGTAAGCCCACCCCTACCCTTTCAATGACTCTCGATAGCAACTTTTCTATGGTCTTCCTCCATCTTCACCATCTATTACAAATCTCCTCTGTCCATCCTCCAACTGGCTTTTGTCCCTCCACATCATCCTATAACTCGCTCCCCATCATGTACAGTATTGTCATCAATGATGTCATTTCAGATGTTATCGATCATGTCATAGAACATGCCATGAGTGTGTTGCTTGGCAATGAATTTACCTTAAAAAATGAAAAGACAAGAGGTGTTTGGCAAAACAGAAACAAATTGGTTTAATTAAATGCAGCGGGCGGGAGAGTATTGACAGAGTCGCCTGGTTCACCGCCGACCTCCGAGAATCCAGACACACCTGCAGACGTCTCGAGAAGAACTGGAGAAACAACAAAACTTCAGAACGTCTCACCGCCTACAAGAACGCCATGGCGGAATACCACCACTGTATCAGATCCACCAAAAGGACCTTTATCCAGAACAAAATCCTCGTCAACTCCAGCAACTCCAAGAAACTCTTCAGCGTCATCCAGGAATTCACCAAACCCCCCTGCGAATCCACGGACATCACCCCCTCCCAGGACCTCTGCAACAAGCTCGGATCCTACTTCCATCTGAAAATCAAGGGCCTCAATGACAACTTCAACGACCAGACACCTGGCTCCGTAGCCACCCCCTCCTCCAGCAACTCCAGCCAGCCCACCATCTCCTACTGGATCTCAGTCACCACAGAAGACACCGCATCGACCATGAAAGGCATCCACTCAGGAGCACCCATGGACCCTTGCCCCCCACACATCTTCCACAGGGCAGCCACCGCCATTGCTCCGGAACTGCGACACACCATCAACGCCACCTTCAAAACCGGTATCTTTCCCGAAGGCTGGAAATGCGCAGAGGTCAGACCCCTACTCAAGAAGCCGTCAGCAGATCCCACGGACCTCAAGAACTTCCGGCCCATCTCCCATCTCCCCTTCGCTGCCAAAGTCACAGAGAAGACTGTCAACGCTCAACTAACAAAATTAATTGAAGAAAAATCCATCCTCGACCCCAACCAATTCAGATTCCTCAGCAACCACAGCACCGAGACCGCTCTAATCACTGCCACAGATGACATCCGCACCCTCCTCGACCAAGGACACTCCGCGGCCCTGATCCTACTCGACCTCTCAGCAGCATTTGACACAGTCTCCCATCGCACACTCACCGACAGACTCCACGATGCCGGCATACAGGGCACCACCCTTGACTGGCTCCGCTCCTTCCTCACCGGCAGAACCCAAAGAATCAGACTGCCGCCCTTCCTCTCAGAACCCACGGAAATCAACTGTGGAGTACCCCAAGGATCATCGCTCAGCCC
Source organism: Calotriton arnoldi (assembly GCA_963921515.1). NCBI lineage: Eukaryota > Metazoa > Chordata > Amphibia > Caudata > Salamandridae > Calotriton > Calotriton arnoldi. The sequence goes on along the minus strand of CAWUFW010001861.1, from coordinate 442,693 downwards.
CACGCTCTTCAACTTCTACATGGCCCCCCTCGCCGCCATCATCAGACAGCACGGACTCAGCATAGTATCCTACCCCGACAACACCCAGCTCATCCTCTCCCTCACCAAGGACCCCATCACCACCAGACTCAACTTCCAGGAAGGAATGAAGGACATCGCATCCTGGATGAGCAGCAGCTGCCTGAAACTCAACTCGGAGAAGACAGAGGTCCTCATCCTCAGACACTCCCCCTCTGCATGGGACAACATCTGGTGGCCCACCACCCTCGGCAGCCCTCCCATCCCCATGGACCACGCCCGAAACCTCGGCATCATACTTGACTCCTCCCTCTCCATGACCCGACAGGTTAACGCCATCGCCTCCACCTGCTACAACACCCTCAGCATCCTCCGGAAGACCTTCAGATGGATCCCCCCCGAATCAAGGAAGTCCCTCACCCACGCACTCATAACCAGCAGACTGGACTACGGAAACACCCTCTAGGCAAAAATCTAACAAATCCCTGCTCTGCAAACTCCAGACCATACAGAACACTGCAGCCAGACTCGTCCTTGGCATCCCCCGACATTAACACATCACCCAACACCTATGAGACCTCCACTGGCTCCCCGTTGAGAAGCGAGTAACCTTCAAGATACTCACCCACGCCTACAAATGCCTCCACAACATTGGACCTCAATATCTCAACAACAGAATCTCCTTCCACGTACCCAAGAGGAACCTCCGATCCACCGACCTCGCCCTAGCCGAACCCCCACCCATCCACAGAGCAAGAACAGGTGGAAGAACCTTCTCCTACATCGCGGCCAAGGCCTGGAATGAGCTTCCGACCAACATCAGATGCTCCTCCACCCTGCACATCTTCAAGAAGACCCTCAAGACCTGGCTCTTCGACTGACCGGATCTGCTCCCCCCCTCCCCCAGCGCCTTGAGACCCTCGCGGGTGAGTAGCACGCTTAAAACTCCCATATTGATTGATTGAGTAGTGTCTGAAGAAGGTCTCTAATTGTGTCAGGACTGAGCAAATCTTTCCTCAGCGGATCCGTTTCCCTTATCATTCTATTGTGGGGCAGAGGTCAGGGTGCAGGAAATCGCTTCTCAACTGGAGTCAATTGGTTGCAAGGCGATTTCAGTTGAGGATTTAGTTAACGTTATTCAAGCCCTTATCGGTGGAATTCCAAGATTGCGGCCGCCTTAGGAGAGGAGAGTTAGCATTCTAGTTTTCTTGCGGGTTTGAACAGTGTTTACGGTTTCGTGCTCGCGCACCTGGTGTGCGGCGCACTTCAACCGTCGTTAAGAGGAAGAAGCAGCGTTCGACTGTGAAGCGCCTGACAAGATTGAAAATTTCCAGCAAGGATTTCTATTGCTTGCTCTCAAGTCAGTAATTTAGCTTTAGCGGCAATTCGGAAGGTCTGTAAACCTTCATTTATTCTCTGGGAGGCTTCACTGGAGAATTAAGGTATTTGGTAAACGGGGTATTGAGAGTTTCCTCATTCCTAGAATTTCTCGACTCCTGTTTTTCAGTTTCAGTCACCTCAATGCGGAATTAGCATTTAGTCAGCGTATCTGTTGGCTGAGTACTCGAATAAAGACTTTCTACCTATTATATTGGAGCGCTTGGTGGCTAATTCACTTACGCTCCTGCCTGGTGAAAAGAGACTTTCAAAAGTGTGGCGCTCAGAGTCATTTAGTGCCCACCTACAACATTGTTGTTAGTATATAAAAGAGACTATTAAAGACTACTAACAGCGCGCAGCATGTTTCCCTCATTCACAGTTGCCTACTAATGCCATAACCTCATCTTCAGTGCTTGGCTCAACTAATCATCAAGTAGCTATAAATATATATATATATATTTGTACTTACCACCTTAACCTCAACCAGGGCCTACGAAGTCAGCAGCATCTGAAAGAGAAAAAGACAAATTCATCAACTGTATTACTGCAAGATATGTTGCTACAAAAAGCAGTTATCTACAGGACAGAAGTACTAGAAAACATTACATATAGAGAGAAGCAATTCCACTGAGTACACAGGTATTAGAGTGTATATGTAATCTTAGATTATTTAGGAAGTTTATGCGGAGGGTTGGGGTTCGGAGTAATATGTTGTTTGTGTTTTCATGTGCAGGAAGTCCGGTCCTGTGACATTCTGCTAGAAGAAGCACCGCAGTGGTAGTCTCTCTTTTCTTCCCATTCCCCTTTACCCCTCAGTACTGTGGGCAGACTAACATCTAGTTCGCAGTGGTGTTGGGGAATTGAGAATTTACATCAGTGGAGAGAACCTCGGCAGTTCAGCTCCAGTGGAAGATCTAGTCTGGTACGTGCTTCTGACAAATTGTACAGACGTTTTGGCAGACCATTTATATCGTTCGTGAGGTACAATAAACTGATCTGGCATTCTTGGCCTAGTCATAAACAACAAGTACAACCATCTGATAAGGGGACACAGGTGGCTCTCGATCTCAGGGAGAGCTAGTGTGGGACAATTCTTATGTGCCCTGATGTCCGCATGGGGAGTGCGTAGCCACTATGGGGAATATTTACAAGACAATGCTGCACTGCAGTTATATGCCAAATTTGGCAACGCCATGCTCTGACATTTTCAAGATGCAGGGATGTGCCATATTTACAAATATGGCACACCCATGCATTTCCCCTAGCACTAGTGCTAAAATAGGTGCCTAGCGCTTGCGCAGGCATCCTTGCGCCATGTTGCAAGGGTTCCTGCACTGTAGGGGCGATTATTTATGTGCAGGAAGGGGAACCTTCCTCCACATAAACAATCAATAATGGCGATTTGCTCTTTCTATGTGTGCTGCAGAATGGCCTTGGTTTTTTGTGCTGCCCCAGCCTTGTAAATCTTGGGCAGCGTCAAAAAGCAATGGGTGTTGCGGAAATCAGGGGCAGTGTCAAAAAGCAATGTGTGTTGCGGTGGAATGCCCACAGCAACACCCATTGCCTGCCCCTTTGCCGTAGCAGACTGCGGAGGTAATGGGCATATTTACAAGGCGGCGTTAAGCCAAGTTAAGTGTCTTAGTGCCACCTTGTAAATATGAGGAATGGCTCAACGCCACCGGAGCATCAGAAAAAGTGATGCTCCGGTGGCATTAGAGGCTTGTAAATATGCCCCTCTGTGTTGTGTATACTGTGTCCTGATTGGCCGAGTGTTCCTAACTGTATGTGGCATCTATCGTGGTATTTGGGAACGAGCGCCTTTGGCCAACCGTGTTTTATTGGGGCCAGTTTCCTCAGACCTGTTGGTGGTGTAACTGCCTATCTGTGGGATCAAGCAAGGCTTTTCCTAGGTGCACATTTGTCTTTGGGCTAGGTGTAACCCCACCTGTGACCTGTCAATCAGTAGGCTCTTATTTGGGTCACAGGGCATGTCTGACCACGTGTCTCTGCCTCTGGGTTGATGAGGAGGTCACCTTGGGTGAACCCGACAGCAATGATATAAGTTTGTTAAAATGTGTACAATTAACATGGCGGTCATTGATATCCTTTTTACCGTACAGTTGTCATTACGTACATCGATATTGTCTTTACTGATATTGACATTGTTATGCGTGCATGGATTATGGCATACATTGACATTATTTCTACTGGTATCTACATTGTTATGTGAGCACATTTTATGGCGTGCCTCGACATTGCATTTATTGGTATTGCCGTGGTCTGGCCTGCATATATCATAGTGTGTAATGACATTGTATTCACGGATATTAACATTCCCCCCTCTAGTTGAATTTTCAACTACTTCATCCCCCTCATATATCATGACAGTTACATTATACAAGATTGTGTGTGTTGCTGTAGTGTCTGTTATCCTTTCCCTAGCTATTTGCATACTACCTAATTTGAGGACTGTGTTTTTTCAGCAAGAAACCCCTATTCGTAAGAAACCACACAACTTTAGTACACTAACAAAAACTGAAAGTAGTGACGTGAATAGTTTGGACACCCATAGGGGATCCACGAAAAAATACTATGGAACTAGTCCTGCTCAGGGGCACGTCCCTCCTTTCTCATGTCAGCTTGTAGACGATGAAGTGCTTGGATGGCAAGAGCTGTCGTCCTGTTCTCGAGATCATTTCCACGGATAAAACTACAACAGGAAGCATCAATCTTGGCACACACCCCACCCTCCATCGTGGTCATCAAGTCCAAGATGTGTCAATGTTGCATCACCATAAAGTGGATGGCTCTCAGTTCTTTCTTGATAGTGTTTAGCCCGAAGTCAGTTTCATTAATCATTTTTACCATCTCCCACCTGGCGTATTTGTAACCAGCGGGCGTTCGCCTTCGTTTGCATGGTGAAGAAGGCTATGGACCCTTCTGTGTTTATTTGAGTCTCTGAAAAACATCTAAATTCTTCTAGAATGCCCTTGTACTGAGCCCAGCTAAAATAATCAGTAGTTCTTCTTCTCCGAGCCTGATGCAACAGTGTTCTTTTCTTCTGTAGAGGATGTTGAGACAACTCAGACAGATCTTCACCAGGGATGACCAGCCTTGCAGTGTCTATGGTCATGAAGGGGTAGAAACCTCACCATCTGGGGACGAGCTGGGTGTAGGCAAGCTCATCGCACTGCCAGTAGAACTGCCAAGCCAGGTCCTCCCTGGACCGGAAACAAGCATCCTGGGACTGGTATCACCCCTGATCAGCCAGGCTAGCTTGAATCCAGTAACAAAAATAGAAACAAGGAAACCCCTAGGGTCAAAAGGGACCAAGGGTAGAAGTAATTCTAAGAGACAGCAGTCCCTTTGAGTACCAAGTCCAATTCAATAGTCACCAAATTATCACAAAGGAGATTGGCTCTGTTTATGTCTAATTCGACAATATCAAGATATTTAATGGCAAAAAAACTTATAAGACACACAACACAATATAAACAAAATAAGTGAGCTAAAACGTGACAGGGTAATAGGAAATCAGCCGATTTCCTTACCACAGGCAAGTGACTTTAAAAGTGACTTTTTTGAGAAAAATGTAAATATGCAACCGTCACAGTGAGAAATGCATCTTTTACTCCACATAAATACTGAATTAGAGTATAGAGTTAAGACGCAGGTGTCGACGACGTTTCGACCCTAAGAGAAATGCTGGGATCATCATCAGGACTGAAATATAAAACAGATGCCTGGGAAGTAGCCTGGGTAAGTGGGGGAAGAAGAAGGGGTGGAAAGGGGAGGGGAAGGTAAACCAGAGTTACAAGTGTGGAGGTATGATCACAAACACACTGCACGAATAAAGGAAATTACAATCTAGGCAAGGTCAATTTTATGATTTAACATAGAGACGCGCGAACTCCAAGGTAGTGAGAAGAAAAATTGTTTAAGGAGGAACATAGAGCAAAAGAACATTAACATTAGAAATCGTAACCCCACATGCGATGTGCTCCATGCTTGCAGCTGAGTAGAGGGCTGCTGTGATGTGTGTAGGGGACACAGAATCTAGAAAAGCCCATTGGAGGTAGGAACAATGCGGTTAACGTGGTACTGGGGAACGCGTGTGTATAGGAAAGGGAGAGAGGGGGGAATAACATCGAAGCCAAGGCCTGAAAAGAAGTGTTGTCGCAAGGCGGAAAAGCGACTTACCCATGGTGTGATAGAACGTACTTCTAAGGGTAAGGGCGAATACAGGAATGTTAGCGGCCTAAAATTAAAACGGAGGAAAGTAAGTAATAGCCACCGATGTTACCGGCGGGATGCGTGAATGGAGGGGTCGCGAATGTTTACCGCCGGTGCACTGAAGGATACGTAATCCGTCTGGTTCCCGGATCCTGCAAGTAAGGGATCCAATATGTGCGGCCCGCAGTGGGCGGAATGGATGAAGCAATTGCGCGTACCCGGTGGTATGCTGGAGGCCTGAAGGGGGAAGAGAGCGGGAGTCAGGACAGGCAGGACGCTTGTCGGGGTAGGGAGGGCGTAGGATGGGAAGGGAAGGGGGAAGGAACGAAAGGATGGTGGTAGCTGTTAAGGTCGGGGCTTACCAGAGTCGGGCAATAGAGGAACGGCCGGTAGGTAGGGCAGCCGAAGTCCTAGATGCTGCCGCTTCGCATGGAGCTCAGGGGCTGACGTGAAGACTGCCAGAAAAGGCTTAAAGGCTCCTGGGGGGGGGGGCGGCGACAGGAAATTACGTGTGCGGGCCATGATCGGAGCAGTGGTGGGGGTGAAATGCAAGGGGGCGGAAACTGGAGGGACCAAGCTCCCATGAGAGACTAGAGCGGGCACGGGTGAGAAACGATGTGAAAGCGGAAGTGGTAAAATTAAACAGAGGCTCACATGACACTGGGTGAGTCGCAAAATGAGCCTGGCCAAGGGCCAGGATAACGAGCCAGCCAAGGTAGTGGTGAATGCCGGTGGCCACGTGTGGGTGACAGACAAAAGGAAGACACATAGGAAAGAAATTAGGGAAGACATGGAGGTAAAGCAGTATGAGGAATCTTTTGCAACGTAATTGTTAAACAGGTTATAGCGAAAGTGAACGCAGTACATAGGTACAATTGGATCCTGAGAATCGCAACCTTTAGAGCATGTAGAACAAAGCTGACCATTGGGCAGCCAATTATAGTTGAGGGATCAAAATGTCTAGAGGAGGTTTGTCCAGTCCTCCATCCGGTTTAGCCCTGTGTGCATACTGTCCGTGCAAATGATCCATTTCAGCTCCTCTTTGTTGAGGATGTTGGCGATGCTAGAGTTCCTTGGAGGTTTATGAATCACAGTGATGACTTGCCAGTGTAGGTTATCCTCTGTGTGTCCGTACTGTGTGAAATGGTCGACCAATGGTGCATTTGGTGTCCTGCTTCGAATTCTACTGCGATGCTGGCATATTCTGATTCTTATTTTCTGTGTAGTTTGTCCTACATAAAGCAGGTTACATGGGCAAGTGATAGCATACACAACATTTGCAGTATTACAGTTCGAGAAATTGGTCAGAGTCACATCAATGTTAGCAAACAGAAACTTTTTGGTGTCTGTCGTGAGATGACAGACACTACACCCGCCACATTTAAAGTGCCCTACAACTGGGGGCAAACCCCAAATTTGCGTGAGTGTGGAATTACTTTTCTTATTAGTGACGGCTGCCCTCACCAGGTGATCCCTAATGCTTTTGCTCTTTTTGAAGGCAAAGAGGGGGCGTTAACTCCCTTTCCTATACACACGCGTTCCCCAGTACCACGTTAACCGCATTGTTCCTACCTCCAATGGGCTTTTCTAGATTCCGTGTCCCCTACACACATCACAAAACACACAAGATGATGGACGGAATGCTGCACATTGGCAAACATTCACCCCCAGTCACAGATCTGGGTTTAATCCATCGTTATTTTGCTTCACCACGCCACCCCAGTTCAGACATAGCCATATGCAAATCAGTCTTGACCCTGTGCCTCATGGGAACAGTCCAGACCGAACTGCCAAGCCATGTCTTCCCTGGACCGGAATCAAGCATCCTAGGACCGGTTTCAGGCTATCAGCCTTCATCAGCCAGGATAGCTTGACTCCAGTGGCGTAGTGAGCACGGGACCCACGTCTGGGCATACCCTTCCCACTTAGGGGCGAAATGCAAAACACACAAGATGATGGACGGAATGCTGCACATTGGCAAACATTCACCCCCAGTCACAGATCTGGGTTTAATCCATCGTTATTTTTGCTTCCAACGCCACCCCAGTTCAGACATAGCCATATGCAAATCAGTCTTGACCCTGTGCCTCATGGGAACAGTCCAGACCCAACTGCCAAGCCATGTCTTCCCTGGACCGGAATCAAGCATCCTAGGACCGGTTTCAGGCTATCAGCCTTCATCAGCCAGGATAGCTTGACTCCAGTGGCGTAGTGAGCACGGGACCCACGTCTGGGCATACCCTTCCCACTTAGGGCGAAATGCAAAACACACAAGATGATGGACGGAATGCTGCACATTGGCAAACATTCACCCCCATTCACAGATCTGGGTTTAATCCATCGTTATTTTTGCTTCACCACGCCACCCCAGTTCAGACATAGCCATATGCAAATCAGTCTTGACCCTGTGCCTCATGGGAACAGTCCAGACCGAACTGCCATGCCATGTCTTCCCTGGACCGGAATCAAGCATCCTAGGACCGGTTTCAGGCTATAAGCCTTCATCAGCCAGGATAGCTTGACTCCAGTGGCGTAGTGAGCACGGGACCCACGTCTGGGCATACCCTTCCCACTTAGGGCGAAATGCAAAACACACAAGATGATGGACGGAATGCTGCACATTGGCAAACATTCACCCCCCAGTCACAGATCTGGGTTTAATCCATCGTTATTTTGCTTCACCACGCCACCCCAGTTCAGACATAGCCATATGCAAATCAGTCTTGACCCTGTGCCTCATGGGAACAGTCCAGACCGAACTGCCAAGCCATGTCTTCCCTGGACCGGAATCAAGCATCCTAGGACCGGTTTCAGGCTATCAGCCTTCATCAGCCAGGATAGGTTGACTCCAGTGGCGTAGTGAGCACGGGACCCACGTCTGGGCATACCCTTCCCACTTAGGGCGAAATGCAAAACACACAAGATGATGGACGGAATGCTGCACATTGGCAAACAATCACCCCCAGTCACAGATCTGGGTTTAATCCTTCGTTATTTTGCTTCACCACGCCACCCCAGTTCAGACATAGCCATATGCAAATCAGTCTTGACCCTGTGCCTTCATGGGAACAGTCCAGACCGAACTGCCAAGCCATGTCTTCCCTGGACCGGAATCAAGCATCCTAGGACCGGTTTCAGGCTATCACCCTTCATCAGCCAGGATAGCTTGACTCCAGTGGCGTAGTGAGCACGGGACCCATGTCTGGGCATACCCTTCCCACTTAGGGCGAAATGCAAAACACACAAGATGATGGACGGAATGCTGCACATTGGCAAACATTCCCCCAGTCACAGATCTGGGTTTAATCCATCGTTATTTTGCTCCACCACGCCACCCCAGTTCAGACATAGCCATATGCAAATCAGTCTTGACCCTATGCCTCATGGGAACAGTCCAGACCGAACTGCCAAGCCATGTCTTCCCTGGACCGGAATCAAGCATCCTAGGACCGGTTTCAGGCTATCAGCCTTCATCAGCCAGGATAGCTTGACTTCAGTGGCGTAGTGAGCACGGGACCCACGTCTGGGCATACCCTTCCCACTTAGGGCGAAATGCAAAACACACAAGATTATGGACGGAATGCTGCACATTGGCAAACATTCACCCCCAGTCACAGATCTGGGTTTAATCCATCATTATTTTGCTTCACCACGCCACCCCAGTTCAGACATAGCCATATGCAAATCAGTCTTGACCCTGTGCCTCATGGGAACAGTCCAGACCGAACTGCCAAGCCATGTCTTCCCTGGACCGGAATCAAGCATCCTAGGACCGGTTTCAGGCTATAAGCCTTCATCAGCCAGGATAGCTTGACTCCAGTGGCGTAGTGAGCACGGGACCACGTCTGGGCATACCCTTCCCACTTAGAGGCGAAATGCAAAACACACAAGATGATGGACGGAATGCTGCACATTGGCAAACATTCACCCCCAGTCACAGATCTGGGTTTAATCCATCGTTATTTTGCTTCACCACGCCACCCCAGTTCAGACATAGCCATATGCAAATCAGTCTTGACCCTGTGCCTCATGGGAACAGTCCAGACCGAACTGCCAAGCCATGTCTTCCCTAGACCGGAATCAAGCATCCTAGGACCGGTTTCAGGCTATCAGCCTTCATCAGCCAGGATAGCTTGACTCCAGTGGCGTAGTGAGCACGGGACCCACGTCTGGGCATACCCTTCCCACTTAGGGCGAAATGCAAAACACACAAGATGATGGACGGAATGCTGCACATTGGCAAACAATCACCCCCAGTCACAGATCTGGGTTTAATCCTTCGTTATTTTGCTTCACCACGCCACCCCAGTTCAGACATAGCCATATGCAAATCAGTCTTGACCCTGTGCCTCATGGGAACAGTCCAGACCGAACTGCCAAGCCATGTCTTCCCTGGACCGGAATCAAGCATCCTAGGACCGGTTTCAGGCTATCAGCCTTCATCAGCCAGGATAGCTTGACTCCAGTGGCGTAGTGAGCACGGGACCCACGTCTGGGCATACCCTTCCCACTTAGGGCGAAATGCAAAACACACAAGATGATGGACGGAATGCTGCACATTGGCAAACATTCACCCCCAGTCACAGATCTGGGTTTAATCCATCGTTATTTTGCTTCACCACGCCACCCCAGCTCAGACATAGCCATATGAAAATCAGTCTTGACCCTGTGCCTCATGGGAACAGTCCAGACCGAACTGTCAAGCCATGTCTTCCCTGGACCGGAATCAAGCATCCTAGGACCGGTTTCAGGCTATCACCCTTCATCAGCCAGGATAGCTTGACTCCAGTGGCGTAGTGAGCACGGGACCCACGTCTGGGCATACCCTTCCCACTTAGGGCGAAATGCAAAACACACAAGATGATGGACGGAATGCTGTACATTGGCAAACAATCACCCCCAGTCACAGATCTGGGTTTAATCCTTCGTTATTTTGCTTCACCACGCCACCCCAGTTCAGACATAGCCATATGCAAATCAGTCTTGACCCTGTGCCTCATGGGAACAGTCCAGACCGAACTACCAAGCCATGTCTTCCCTGGACCGGAATCAAGCATCCTAGGACCGGTTTCAGGCTATCAGCCTTCATCAGCCAGGATAGCTTGACTCCAGTGGCGTAGTGAGCACGGGACCCACGTCTGGGCATACCCTTCCCACTTAGGGGCGAAATGCAAAACACACAAGATGATGGACGGAATGCTGCACATTGGCAAACATTCACCCCCAGTCACAGATCTGGGTTTAATCCATCGTTATTTTGCTTCACCACGCCACCCCAGCTCAGACATAGCCATATGCAAATCAGTCTTGACCCTGTGCCTCATGGGAACAGTCCAGACCGAACTGCCAAGCCATGTCTTCCCTGGACCGGAATCAAGCATCCTAGAACCGGTTTCAGGCTATCACCCTTCATCAGCCAGGATAGCTTGACTCCAGTGGCGTAGTGAGCACGGGACCCACGTCTGGGCATACCCTTACCACTTAGGGCGAAATGCAAAACACACAAGATGATGGACGGAATGCTGCACATTGGCAAACATTCACCCCCAGTCACAGATCTGGGTTTAATCCATCGTTATTTTTAGGGGTGGGCGGAATTTGCGTAGTCGCGCTACGCAAAGCTCCGCGAAATGGTAAAAAATCTCCGCGAGCACGCAAAAGTTCCGCGAACATGCGGAATTGCTTGTTCCGCCCGTTCGCGATGCTTTTTTCCTGTTCGCGAACGCTGTTTGCGTGCTCGGGGAGAAATATCTCGCGAACACGCATTTTGAAAGCGCGAACAAGCAAAAAACTCCGCGAAGTCGCGGATCGCGGAATTTTGGCAATTTCGCGTTCTCCGCGGAGCGAAAGTACCCAAATTCCGCAAATTCCGCGGCGGAACGGAATTTACCGCCCAGGCCTAGTTATTTTGCTTCACCACGCCACCCCAGTTCAGACATAGCCATATGCAAATCAGTCTTGACCCTGTGCCTCATGGGAACAGTCCAGACCGAACTGCCAAGCCATGTCTTCCCTAGACCGGAATCAAGCATCCTAGGACCGGTTTCAGGCTATCAGCCTTCATCAGCCAGGATAGCTTGACTCCAGTGGCGTAGTGAGCACGGGACCCACGTCTGGGCATACCCTTCCCACTTAGGGCGAAATGCAAAACACACAAGATGATGGACGGAATGCTGCACATTGGCAAACAATCACCCCCAGTCACAGATCTGGGTTTAATCCTTCGTTATTTTGCTTCACCACGCCACCCCAGTTCAGACATAGCCATATGCAAATCAGTCTTGACCCTGTGCCTCATGGGAACAGTCCAGACCGAACTGCCAAGCCATGTCTTCCCTGGACCGGAATCAAGCATCCTAGGACCGGTTTCAGGCTATCAGCCTTCATCAGCCAGGATAGCTTGACTCCAGTGGCGTAGTGAGCACGGGACCACGTCTGGGCATACCCTTCCCACTTAGGGCGAAATGCAAAACACACAAGATGATGGACGGAATGCTGCACATTGGCAAACATTCACCCCCAGTCACAGATCTGGGTTTAATCCATCGTTATTTTGCTTCACCACGCCACCCCAGCTCAGACATAGCCATATGAAAATCAGTCTTGACCCTGTGCCTCATGGGAACAGTCCAGACCGAACTGCCAAGCCATGTCTTCCCTGGACCGGAATCAAGCAACCTAGGACCGGTTTCAGGCTATCACCCTTCATCAGCCAGGATAGCTTGACTCCAGTGGCGTAGTGAGCACTGGACCGACATCTGGGCATACCCTTCCCACTTAGGGCGAAATGCAAAACACACAAGATGATTGACGGAATGCTGCACATTGGCAAACATTCACCCCCAGTCACAGATCTGGGTTTAATCCATCGTTATTTTGCTTCACCACGCCACCCCAGCTCAGACATAGCCATATGCAAATCAGTCTTGACCCTGTGCCTCATGGGAACAGTCCAGACCGAACTGCCAAGCCATGTCTTCCCTGGACCGGAATCAAGCATCCTAGGACCGGTTTCAGGCTATCACCCTTCATCAGCCAGGATAGCTTGACTCCAGTGGCGTAGTGAGCACGGGACCCACGTCTGGGCATACCCTTCCCACTTAGGGTGAAATGCAAAACACACAAGATGATGGACGGAATGCTGCACATTGGCAAACATTCACCCCCAGTCACAGATCTGGGTTTAATCCATTGTTATTTTGCTTCACCACGCCACCCCAGCTCAGACATAGCCATATGCAAATCAGTCTTGACCCTGTGCCTCATGGGAACAGTCCAGACCGAACTGCCAAGCCATGTCTTCCCTGGACCGGAATCAAGCATCCTAGGACCGGTTTCAGGCTAAAAGCCTTCATCAGCCAGGATAGCTTGACTCCAGTGGCGTAGTGAGCACGGGACCCACGTCTGGGCATACCCTTCCCACTTAGGGGCGAAATGCAAAACACACAAGATGATGGACGGAATGCTGCACATTGGCAAACATTCACCCCCAGTCACAGATCTGGGTTTAATCCATCGTTATTTTGCTTCACCACGCCACCCCAGCTCAGACATAGCCATATGCAAATCAGTCTTGACCCTGTGCCTCATGGGAACAGTCCAGACCGAACTGCCAAGCCATGTCTTCCCTGGACCGGAATCAAGCATCCTAGGACCGGTTTCAGGCTATCACCCTTCATCAGCCAGGATAGCTTGACTCCAGTGGCGTAGTGAGCACGGGACCCACGTCTGGGCATACCCTTCCCACTTAGGGCGAAATGCAAAACACACAAGATGATGGACGGAATGCTGCACATTGGCAAACATTCACCCCCAGTCACAGATCTGGGTTTAATCCATCGTTATTTTGCTTCACCACGCCACCCCAGCTCAGACATAGCCATATGCAAATCAGTCTTGACCCTGTGCCTCATGGGAACAGTCCAGACCGAACTGCCAAGCCATGTCTTCCCTGGACCGGAATCAAGCATCCTAGGACCGGTTTCAGGCTATAAGCCTTCATCAGCCAGGATAGCTTGACTCCAGTGGCGTAGTGAGCACGGGACCCACGTCTGGGCATACCCTTCCCACTTAGGGCGAAATGCAAAACACACAAGATGATGGACGGAATGCTGCACATTGGCAAACATTCACCCCCAGTCACAGATCTGGGTTTAATCCATCGTTATTTTGCTTCACCACGCCACCCCAGTTCAGACATAGCCATATGCAAATCAGTCTTGACCCTGTGCCTCATGGGAACAGTCCAGACCGAACTGCCAAGCCATGTCTTCCCTGGACCGGAATCAAGCATCCTAGGACCGGTTTCAGGCTATCAGCCTTCATCAGCCAGGATAGGTTGACTCCAATGGCGTAGTGAGCACGGGACCCACGTCTGGGCATACCCTTCCCACTTAGGGCGAAATGCAAAACACACAAGATGATGGACGGAATGCTGCACATTGGCAAACAATCACCCCCAGTCACAGATCTGGGTTTAATCCTTCGTTATTTTGCTTCACCACGCCACCCCAGTTCAGACATAGCCATATGCAAATCAGTCTTGACCCTGTGCCTCATGGGAACAGTCCAGACCGAACTGCCAAGCCATGTCTTCCCTGGACCGGAATCAAGCATCCTAGGACCGGTTTCAGGCTATCACCCTTCATCAGCCAGGATAGTTTGACTCCAGTGGCGTAGTGAGCACGGGACCCACGTCTGGGCATACCCTTCCACTTAGGGGCGAAATGCAAAACACACAAGATGATGGACGGAATGCTGCACATTGGCAAACATTCACCCCCAGTCACAGATCTGGGTTTAATCCATCGTTATTTTGCTTCACCACGCCACCCCAGCTCAGACATAGCCATATGCAAATCAGTCTTGACCCTGTGCCTCATGGGAACAGTCCAGACCGAACTGCCAAGCCATGTCTTCCCTGGACCGGAATCAAGCATCCTAGGACCGGTTTCAGGCTATCACCCTTCATCAGCCAGGATAGCTTGACTCCAGTGGCGTAGTGAGCACGGGACCCATGTCTGGGCATACCCTTCCCACTTAGGGCGAAATGCAAAACACACAAGATGATGGACGGAATGCTGCACATTGGCAAACATTCACCCCCAGTCACAGATCTGGGTTTAATCCATCGTTATTTTGCTCCACCACGCCACCCCAGTTCAGACATAGCCATATGCAAATCAGTCTTGACCCTATGCCTCATGGGAACAGTCCAGACCGAACTGCCAAGCCATGTCTTCCCTGGACCGGAATCAAGCATCCTAGGACCGGTTTCAGGCTATCAGCCTTCATCAGCCAGGATAGCTTGACTTCAGTGGCGTAGTGAGCACGGGACCCACGTCTGGGCATACCCTTCCCACTTAGGGCGAAATGCAAAACACACAAGATTATGGACGGAATGCTGCACATTGGCAAACATTCACCCCCAGTCACAGATCTGGGTTTAATCCATCATTATTTTGCTTCACCACGCCACCCCAGTTCAGACATAGCCATATGCAAATCAGTCTTGACCCTGTGCCTCATGGGAACAGTCCAGACCGAACTGCCAAGCCATGTCTTCCCTGGACCGGAATCAAGCATCCTAGGACCGGTTTCAGGCTATAAGCCTTCATCAGCCAGGATAGCTTGACTCCAGTGGCGTAGTGAGCACGGGACCCACGTCTGGGCATACCCTTCCCACTTAGAGGCGAAATGCAAAACACACAAGATGATGGACGGAATGCTGCACATTGGCAAACAATCACCCCCAGTCACAGATCTGGGTTTAATCCTTCGTTATTTTGCTTCACCACGCCACCCCAGTTCAGACATAGCCATATGCAAATCAGTCTTGACCCTGTGCCTCATGGGAACAGTCCAGACCGAACTGCCAAGCCATGTCTTCCCTGGACCGGAATCAAGCATCCTAGGACCGGTTTCAGGCTATCACCCTTCATCAGCCAGGATAGTTTGACTCCAGTGGCGTAGTGAGCAAGGGACCCATGTCTGGGCATACCCTTCCACTTAGGGCGAAATGCAAAACACACAAGATGATGGACGGAATGCTGCACATTGGCAAACATTCACCCCCAGTCACAGATCTGGGTTTAATCCATCGTTATTTTGCTTCACCACGCCACCCCAGCTCAGACATAGCCGTATGCAAATCAGTCTTGACCCTGTGCCTCATGGGAACAGTCCAGACCGAACTGCCAAGCCATGTCTTCCCTGGACCGGAATCAAGCATCCTAGGACCGGTTTCAGGCTATCACCCTTCATCAGCCAGGATAGCTTGACTCCAGTGGCGTAGTGAGCACGGGACCCATGTCTGGGCATACCCTTCCCACTTAGGGCGAAATGCAAAACACACAAGATGATGGACGGAATGCTGCACATTGGCAAACATTCACCCCCAGTCACAGATCTGGGTTTAATCCATCGTTATTTTGCTCCACCACGCCACCCCAGTTCAGACATAGCCATATGCAAATCAGTCTTGACCCTATGCCTCATGGGAACAGTCCAGACCGAACTGCCAAGCCATGTCTTCCCTGGACCGGAATCAAGCATCCTAGGACCGGTTTCAGGCTATCAGCCTTCATCAGCCAGGATAGCTTGACTTCAGTGGCGTAGTGAGCACGGGACCCACGTCTGGGCATACCCTTCCCACTTAGGGTGAAATGCAAAACACACAAGATTATGGACGGAATGCTGCACATTGGCAAACATTCACCCCCAGTCACAGATCTGGGTTTAATCCATCATTATTTTGCTTCACCACGCCACCCCAGTTCAGACATAGCCATATGCAAATCAGTCTTGACCCTGTGCCTCATGGGAACAGTCCAGACCGAACTGCCAAGCCATGTCTTCCCTGGACCGGAATCAAGCATCCTAGGACCGGTTTCAGGCTATAAGCCTTCATCAGCCAGGATAGCTTGACTCCAGTGGCGTAGTGAGCACGGGACCCACGTCTGGGCATACCCTTCCCACTTAGGGCGAAATGCAAAACACACAAGATGATGGACGGAATGCTGCACATTGGCAAACATTCACCCCCAGTCACAGATCTGGGTTTAATCCATCGTTATTTTGCTTCACCACGCCACCCCAGTTCAGACATAGCCATATGCAAATCAGTCTTGAACCTGTGCCTCATGGGAACAGTCCAGACCAAACTGCCAAGCCATGTCTTCCCAAGACCGGAATCAAGCATCCTAGGACCGGTTTCAGGCTATCAGCCTTCATCAGCCAGGATAGCTTGACTCCAGTGGCGTAGTGAGCACGGGACCCACGTCTGGGCATACCCTTCCCACTTAGGGCGAAATGCAAAACACACAAGATGATGGACGGAATGCTGCACATTGGCAAACAATCACCCCCAGTCACAGATCTGGGTTTAATCCTTCGTTATTTTGCTTCACCACGCCACCCCAGTTCAGACATAGCCATATGCAAATCAGTCTTGACCCTGTGCCTCATGGGAACAGTCCAGACCGAACTGCCAAGCCATGTCTTCCCTGGACCGGAATCAAGCATCCTAGGACCGGTTTCAGGCTATCAGCCTTCATCAGCCAGGATAGCTTGACTCCAGTGGCGTAGTGAGCACGGGACCCACGTCTGGGCATACCCTTCCCACTTAGGGGCGAAATGCAAAACACACAAGATGATGGACGGAATGCTGCACATTGGCAAACATTCACCCCCAGTCACAGATCTGGGTTTAATCCATCGTTATTTTTGCTTCACCACGCCACCCCAGCTCAGACATAGCCATATGAAAATCAGTCTTGACCCTGTGCCTCATGGGAACAGTCCAGACCGAACTGCCAAGCCATGTCTTCCCTGGACCGGAATCAAGCATCCTAGGACCGGTTTCAGGCTATCACCCTTCATCAGCCAGGATAGCTTGACTCCAGTGGCGTAGTGAGCACGGGACCCACGTCTGGGCATACCCTTCCCACTTAGGGCGAAATGCAAAACACACAAGATGATGGACGGAATGCAGCACATTGGCAA
Source organism: Calotriton arnoldi (assembly GCA_963921515.1). NCBI lineage: Eukaryota > Metazoa > Chordata > Amphibia > Caudata > Salamandridae > Calotriton > Calotriton arnoldi. Next base: position 425,059 of record CAWUFW010001861.1, on the reverse strand, counting down.
ACAATCACCCCCAGTCACAGATCTGGGTTTAATCCTTCGTTATTTTGCTTCACCACGCCACCCCAGTTCAGACATAGCCATATGCAAATCAGTCTTGACCCTGTGCCTCATGGGAACAGTCCAGACCGAACTACCAAGCCATGTCTTCCCTGGACCGGAATCAAGCATCCTAGGACCGGTTTCAGGCTATCAGCCTTCATCAGCCAGGATAGCTTGACTCCAGTGGCGTAGTGAGCACGGGACCCACGTCTGGGCATACCCTTCCCACTTAGGGCGAAATGCAAAACACACAAGATGATGGACGGAATGCTGCACATTGGCAAACATTCACCCCCAGTCACAGATCTGGGTTTAATCCATCGTTATTTTTGCTTCACCACGCCACCCCAGCTCAGACATAGCCATATGCAAATCAGTCTTGACCCTGTGCCTCATGGGAACAGTCCAGACCGAACTGCCAAGCCATGTCTTCCCTGGACCGGAATCAAGCATCCTAGGACCGGTTTCAGGCTATCAGCCTTCATCAGCCAGGATAGCTTGACTCCAGTGGCGTAGTGAGCACGGGACCCACGTCTGGGCATACCCTTCCCACTTAGGGCGAAATGCAAAACACACAAGATGATGGACGGAATGCTGCACATTGGCAAACATTCACCCCCAGTCACAGATCTGGGTTTAATCCATCGTTATTTTGCTTCACCACTCCACCCCAGCTCAGACATAGCCATATGAAAATCAGTCTTGACCCTGTGCCTCATGGGAACAGTCCAGACCGAACTGCCAAGCCATGTCTTCCCTGGACCGGAATCAAGCAACCTAGGACCGGTTTCAGGCTATCACCCTTCATCAGCCAGGATAGCTTGACTCCAGTGGCGTAGTGAGCACGGGACCCACGTCTGGGCATACCCTTCCCACTTAGGGCGAAATGCAAAACACACAAGATGATGGACGGAATGCTGCACATTGGCAAACAATCACCCCCAGTCACAGATCTGGGTTTAATCCTTCGTTATTTTGCTTCACCACGCCACCCCAGTTCAGACATAGCCATATGCAAATCAGTCTTGACCCTGTGCCTCATGGGAACAGTCCAGACCGAACTACCAAGCCATGTCTTCCCTGGACCGGAATCAAGCATCCTAGGACCGGTTTCAGGCTATCAGCCTTCATCAGCCAGGATAGCTTGACTCCAGTGGCGTAGTGAGCACGGGACCACGTCTGGGCATACCCTTCCCACTTAGGGCGAAATGCAAAACACACAAGATGATGGACGGAATGCTGCACATTGGCAAACATTCACCCCCAGTCACAGATCTGGGTTTAATCCATCGTTATTTTGCTTCACCACGCCACCCCAGCTCAGACATAGCCATATGCAAATCAGTCTTGACCCTGTGCCTCATGGGAACAGTCCAGACCGAACTGCCAAGCCATGTCTTCCCTGGACCGGAATCAAGCATCCTAGGACCGGTTTCAGGCTATCACCCTTCATCAGCCAGGATAGCTTGACTCCAGTGGCGTAGTGAGCACGGGACCCACGTCTGGGCATACCCTTCCCACTTAGGGCGAAATGCAAAACACACAAGATGATGGACGGAATGCTGCACATTGGCAAACATTCACCCCCAGTCACAGATCTGGGTTTAATCCATCGTTATTTTGCTTCACCACGCCACCCCAGCTCAGACATAGCCATATGCAAATCAGTCTTGACCCTGTGCCTCATGGGAACAGTCCAGACCGAACTGCCAAGCCATGTCTTCCCTGGACCGGAATCAAGCATCCTAGGACCGGTTTCAGGCTATCACCCTTCATCAGCCAGGATAGCTTGACTCCAGTGGCGTAGTGAGCACGGGACCCACGTCTGGGCATACCCTTCCCACTTAGGGCAAAATGCAAAACACACAAGATGATGGACGGAATGCTGCACATTGGCAAACATTCACCCCCAGTCACAGATCTGGGTTTAATCCATCGTTATTTTGCTTCACCACGCCACCCCAGCTCAGACATAGCCATATGCAAATCAGTCTTGACCCTGTGCCTCATGGGAACAGTCCAGACCGAACTGCCAAGCCATGTCTTCCCTGGACCGGAATCAAGCATCCTAGGACCGGTTTCAGGCTATCACCCTTCATCAGCCAGGATAGCTTGACTCCAGTGGCGTAGTGAGCACGGGACCCACGTCTGGGCATACCCTTCCCACTTAGGGCGAAATGCAAAACACACAAGATGATGGACGGAATGCTGCACATTGGCAAACATTCACCCCCAGTCACAGATCTGGGTTTAATCCATCGTTATTTTGCTTCACCACGCCACCCCAGTTCAGACATAGCCATATGCAAATCAGTCTTGACCCTGTGCCTCATGGTAACAGTCCACACCGAACTGCCAAGCCATGTCTTCCCTGGACCGGAATTTAGCATCCTAGGACCGGTTTCAGGCTATCAGCCTTCATCAGCCAGGATAGCTTGACTCCAGTGGCGTAGTGAGCACGGGACCCACGTCTGGGCATACCCTTCCCACTTAGGGCGAAATGCAAAACACACAAGATGATGGACGGAATGCTGCACATTGGCAAACATTCACCCCCAGTCACAGATCTGGGTTTAAACCATCGTTATTTTGCTTCACCACGCCACCCCAGTTCAGACATAGCCATATGCAAATCAGTCTTGACCCTGTGCCTCATGGGAACAGTCCAGACCGAACATGAGGCACAGGGTCAGACTGATTTGCATATGGCCATGTCTGAACTGGGGTGGCGGAGTGAGCTAAAGAATGATGATGGATTAAACCCAGATCAGTTGACTGGGGGTGAGTGCTGCAATGTTCAACACTCCGTCCATCATCCCCTTTGGTTTTGCTATGTTCAGCCCTAAGTTGGCAGGGTATGCCCAGACGTGGGTCCCTTGCTCACTTTGCCACTGGATTCAAGATAGCCTGGCTGATGACGGCTATAAGCCAGAAACCGGTCCCAGGATGCTTGTTTCTGGTCCAGGGAAGACATGGCTAGCAGTTCGGCTGGACTGTTCCCATGAGGCACAGGAGTCAGACTGATTTGCATATGGCCATGTCTGAACTGGGAGTGGCGGAGTGAGCTAAAGAATGATGATGGATTAAACCCAGATCGGTTGACTGGGGGTGAGTGCTGCAATGTTCAACACTCCGTCCATCATCCCCTTTGGTTTTGCTATGTTCAGCCCTAAGTTGGCAGGGTATGCCCAGACGTGGGTCTCTTGCTCACTTTGCCACTGGATTCAAGATAGCCTGGCTGATGATGGCTGTAAGCCAGAAGCCGGTCCCAGGATGTTTGTTTCCGGTCCAGGGAAGACATGGCTTGGCAGTTCGGGCTGGACTGTTCCCATGAGGCACAGGGTCAGACTGATTTGCATATGGCCATGTCTGAACTGGGAGTGGCGGAGTGAGCTAAAGAATGATGATGGATTAAACCCAGATCAGTTGACTGGGGGTGAGTGCTGCAATGTTCAACACTCCGTCCATCATCCCCTTTGATTTTGCTATGTTCGCCCTAAGTTGGCAGAGTATGCCCAGGCGTGGGTCCCTTGCTCACTTTGCCACTGGATTCAAGATAGCCTGGCTGATGGCGGCTGTAAGCCAGAAGCCGGTCCCAGGATGCTTGTTTCCGGTCCAGGAAGACATGGCTTGGCAGTTCGGGCTGGACTGTTCCCATGAGGCACAGGGTCAAACTGATTGCATATGGCCATGTCTGAACTGGGAGTGGCAGAGTGAGCTAAAGAATGATGATGGATTAAACCCAGATCAGTTGACTGGGGGTGAGTGCTTGCAATGTTCAACACTCCGTCCATCATCCCCTTTGGTTTTGCTAAGTTCGCCCTAAGTTGGCAGGGTATGCCCAGGCGTGAGTCCCTGCTCACTTTGCCACTGGATTCAAGATAGCCTGGCTGATGACGGCTGTAAGCCAGAAACCGGTCCCAGGATGCTTGTTTCCGGTCCAGGGAAGACATGGCTGGAAGTTCGGGCTGGACTGTTCCCATGAGGCACAGGGTCAGACTGATTTGCATATGGCCATGTCTGAACTGGGGTGGCGGAGTGAGCTAAAGAATGATGATGGATTAAACCCAGATCAGTTGACTGGGGGTGAGTGCTTGCAATGTTCAACACTCCGTCCATCATCCCCTTTGGTTTTGCTATGTTCGCCCTAAGTTGGCAGGGTATGCCCAGACGTGGGTCCCTTGCTCACTTTGCCACTGGATTCAAGATAGCCTGGCTGATGACGGCTGTAAGCCAGAAACCAGTCCCAGGATGCTTGTTTCCGGTCCAAGGAAGACATGGCTTGGCATTTCGGGCTGGACTGTTCCCATGAGGCACAGGGTCAGACTGATTTGCATATGGCCATGTCTGAACTGGGGTGGCGGAGTGAGCTAAAGAATGATGATGGATTAAACCCAGATCAGTTGACTGGGGGTGAGTGCTTGCAATGTTCAACACTCCGTCCATCATCCCCTTTGGTTTTGCTATGTTGCGCCCTAAGTTGGCAGGGTATGCCCAGGCGTGGGTCCCTTGCTCACTTATCCACTGGATTCAAGATAGCCTGGCTGATGACGGCTGTAAGCCAGACACCGGTCTCAGGATGCTTGTTTCCGGTCCACGGAAGACATGGCTTGGCAGTTCGGGCTGGACTGTTCCCATGAGGCACAGGGTCAGACTGATTTGCATATGGCCATGTCTGAACTGGGGTGGCGGAGTGAGCTAAAGAATGATGATGGATTAAACCCAGATCAGTTGACTGGGGGTGAGTGCTTGCAATGTTCAACACTCCGTCCATCATCCCCTTTGGTTTTGCTATGTTCGCCCTAAGTTGGCAGGAGTATGCCCAGGCGTGGGTCCCTTGCTCACTTTGCCACTGTATTCAAGATAGCCTGGCTGATGACGGCTGTAAGCCAGAAACCGGTCCCAGGATGCTTGTTTCGGTCCAGGGAAGACATGGCTTGGCTGTTCGGGCTGGACTGTTCCCATGAGGCACAGGGTCAGACTGATTTGCATATGGCCATGTCTGAACTGGGGTGGCGGAGTGAGCTAAAGAATGATGATGGATTAAACCCAGATCAGTTGACTGGGGGTGAGTGCTTGCAATGTTCAACACTCCGTCCATCATCCCCTTTGGTTTTGCTATGTTCACCCTAAGTTGGCAGGGTATGCCCAGGCGTGGGTCCCTTGCTCACTTTGCCACTGGATTCAAGATAGCCTGGCTGATGATGGCTGTAAACCAGAAACCGGTCCCAGGATGCTTGTTTCCGGTCCAGGGAAGACATGGCTTGGCAGTTCGGGCTGGACTGTTCCCATGAGGCACAGGGTCAGACTGATTTGCATATGGCCATGTCTGAACTGGGGTGGCGAGTGAGCTAAAGAATGATGATGGATTAAACCCAGATCAGTTGACTGGGGGTGAGTGCTTGCAATGTTCAACACTCCGTCCATCATCCCCTTTGGTTTTGCTATGTTCGCCCTAAGTTGGCAGGGTATGCCCAGACGTGGGTCCCTTGCTCACTTTGCCACTGGATTCAAGATAGCCTGGCTGATGGCGGCTGTAAGCCAGAAACCGGTCCCAGGATGCTTGTTTCCGGTCCAGGGAAGACATGGCTTGTCAGTTCGGGCTGGACTGTTCCCATGAGGCACAGGGTCAGACTGATTTGCATATGGCCATGTCTGAACTGGGAGTGGCGGATTGAGCTAAAGAATGATGTTGGATTAAACCCAGATCAGTTGACTGGGGGTGAGTGCTTGCAATGTTCAACACTCCGTCCATCATCCCCTTTGGTTTTGCAATGTTCGCCCTAAGTTGGCAGGGTATGCCCAGACGTGGGTCCCTTGCTCACTTTGCCACTGGATTCAAGATAGCCTGGCTGATGACGGCTGTAAGCCAGAAGCCGGTCCCAGGATGCTTGTTTCTGGTCCAGGAAGACATGGCTTGGCAGTTCGGGCTGGACTGTTCCCATGAGGCACAGGGTCAGACTGATTTGCATTTGGCCATGTCTGAACTGGGAGTGTCGGAGTGAGCTAAAGAATGATGATGGATTAAACCCAGATCAGTTGACTGGGGGTGAGTGCTTGCAATGTTCAACACTCCGTCCATCATCCCCTTTGGTTTTGCTATGTTCGCCCCAAGTTGGCAGGGTATGCCCAGACGTGGGTCCCTTGCTCACTTTGCTACTGGATTCAAGATAGCCTGGCTGATGACGGCTGTAAGCCAGAAACCGGTCCCAGGATGCTTGTTTCCGGTCCAGGGAAGACATGGCTTGGCAGTTCGGGCTGGACTGTTCCCATGAGGCACAGGGTCAGACTGATTTGCATATGGCCATGTCTGAACTGGGGTGGCGGAGTGAGCTAAAGAATGATGATGGATTAAACCCAGATCAGTTGCCTGGGGGTGAGTGCTTACAATGTTCAACACTCCGTCCATCATCCCCTTTGGTTTTGCTATGTTCGCCCTAAGTTGGCAGGGTATGCCCAGACGTGGGTCCCTTGCTCACTTTGCCACTGGATTCAAGATAGCCTGGCTGATGACGGCTGTAAGCCAGAAACTGGTCCCAGGATGCTTGTTTCTGGTCCAGGGAAGACATGGCTTGGCAGTTCGGGCTGGACTGTTCCCATGAGGCACAGGGTCAGACTGATTTGCATATGACCATGTCTGAACTGGGGTGGCGGAGTGAGCTAAAGAATGATGATGGATTAAACCCAGATCAGTTGACTGGGGGTGAGTGCTTGCAATGTTCAACTCTCCCTCCATCATCCCCTTTGGTTTTGCTATGTTCGCCCTAAGTTGGCAGGGTATGCCCAGACGTGGGTCCCTTGCTCACTTTGCCACTGGATTCAAGATAGCCTGGCTGATGATGGCTGTAAGCCAGAAACCGGTCCCAGGATGCTTGTTTCCGGTCCAGGAAGACATGGCTTGGCAGTTCGGGCTGGACTGTTCCCATGAGGCACAGGGTCAGACTGATTTGCATATGGCCATGTCTGAACTGGGAGTGGCGGAGTGAGCTAAAGAATGATGATGGATTAAACCCAGATCAGTTGACTGGGGGTGAGTGCTTGTAATGTTCAACACTCCGTCCATCATCCCCTTTGGTTTTGCTATGTTCGCCCTAAGTTGGCAGGGTATGCCCAGACGTGGGTCCCTTGCTCACTTTGCCACTGGAATCAAGATAGCCTGGCTGATGATGGCTGTAAGCCAGAAACCGGTCCCAGGATGCTTGTTTCCGGTCCAGGAAGACATGGCTTGGCAGTTCGGGCTGGACTGTTCCCATGAGGCACAGGGTCAGACTGATTTGCATATGGCCATGTCTGAACTGGGATGGCGGAGTGAGCTAAAGAATGATGATGGATTAAACCCAGATCAGTTGACTGGGGGTGAGTGCTTGCAATGTTCAACACTCTGTCCATCATCCCCTTTAGTTTTGCTATGTTCGCCCTAAGTTGGCAGGGTATGCCCAGGCGTGGGTCCCTTGCTCACTTTGCCACTGGATTCAAGATAGCCTGGCTGATGACGGCTGTAAGCCAGAAACCGGTCCCAGGATGCTTGTTTCCGGTCCAGGGAAGACATGGCTTGGCAGTTCGGTCTGGACTGTTCCCATGAGGCACAGGGTCAGACTGATTTGCATATGGCCATGTCTGAACTGGGGTGGCGGAGTGAGCTAAAGAATGATGATGGATTAAACCCAGATCAGTTGACTGGGGGTGAGTGCTTGCAATGTTCAACACTCCGTCCATCATCCCCTTTGGTTTTGCTATGTTCGCCCTAAGTTGGCAGGGTATGCCCAGGCGTGGGTCCCTTGCTCACTTTGCCACTGGATTCAAGATAGCCTGGCTGATGACGGCTGTAAGCCAGAAACCGGTCCCAGGATGCTTGTTTCCGGTCCAGGGAAGACATGGCTTGGCAGTTCGGGCTGGACTGTTCCCATGAGGCACAGGGTCAGACTGATTTGCATATGGCCATGTCTGAACTGGGGTGGCGGAGTGAGCTAAAGAATGGTGATGGATTAAACCCAGATCAGTTGACTGGGGGTGAGTGCTTGCAATGTTCAACACTCCGTCCATCATCCCCTTTGGTTTTGCCCCTACATACATCACAGCAGCCCTCTACTCAGCTGCAAGCATGGAGCACATCGCATGTGAGGTTACGATTTCTAATGTTAATGTTCTTTTGCTCTATCTTCCTCAAACGATTTTTCTTCTCACTACCTTGGAGTTCGCGCGTCTCTATGTTAAATCATAAAATTGACCTTGCCTAGATTGTAATTTCCTTTATTCGTGCAGTGTGTTTGTGATCATACCTCCACACTTGTAACTCTGGTTTACCTCCCCCTCCCCTTTCCACCCCTTCTTCTTCCCCCACTTACCCAGGCTACGTCCCAGGCATCTGTTTTATATTTCAGTCCTGATGATGATCCCAGCATTTCTCTTGGGGTCGAAACGTCGTCGACACCTGCGTCTTAACTCTATACTCTAATTCAGTATTTATGTGGAGTAAAAGATGCATTTCTCACTGTGACGGTTGCATATTTACATTTTTCTCAAAAAAGTCACTTTTAAAGTCATTTGCCTGTGGTAAGGAAATCGGCTGATTTCCTATTACCCTGTCACGTTTTAGCTCACTTATTTTGTTTATATTGTGTTGTGTGTCTTATACATTTTTTGCCATTAAATATCTTGCTATTGTCGACTTAGACATAAACAGAGCCAATCTCCATTGTGATAATTTGGTGACTATTGAATTGGACTTGGTACTCAAAGGGACCGCTGTCTCTTAGAATTAGCTTGAATCCAGTAGCACAACGAGCAAGGGACCCACGTCTGGGCATACCCATCCCTTTTAGTACAAAAAGTTCAATGGCAACAAATGATGAAAGAAATGCTGAATAAATCAAACATTTACCCCCAGTCAAGAGATCTAGGTTAAATCCATCATTCTTTTGCAAAACCGGTCCCAGGATGCTTGTTTCTGGTCCATCATTTGCGTGTCTTTTGCTTTCTCGCCCTAAGTGCGCAGGGTATGGTCAGACATTGGTCCCGGGCTCACTGTACCACTGGATTCAAGCTAGCCTGGCTGATATGGGGTGATAGCCTGAAACTGGTCTCAGGATGATTGTTTCTGGTCCGTGGAGCACCTGGCTTGGCAGTTCGGGCTGAACTGATCCCATGAGGACAGGGTCAAGACTGATTTACCTACTGCCGGGTCCAAACTGGGGTGGCACGGTGAGTGAAAGAACAATAGATGTATACCAAATCTCTTGACGGGGTGAAAGTTTGATTTGTTCCGCATTCAGTCCATCATTTGTGTGTCTTTCCCAAATATGTTAAGGGCCACCCTGGAACCACAGACAGAGGCGGGAGTGGACGTATTTATACACCGGTGCAGTGGTCTTGCTACCTCCAAGAACCTCTTTTCTGCGAAGTCCTCGGGCCAGTGTCCTCCTCTGTAGTGCCCCTTCTACGCATCCTGTCTACCTCAGTTTGAATGTCACTAGGTTCAGTAAAAATGTACAATGCTGTGGGGTTGGTCTCGTTCCGGGTGATGTTTACTATTGCTCTACGGGAGTTCTACTCTATTGGGCTGAATCTTGGATGTGATCCTGCATAGGTACAGGTGGATGAGGCATTTTGCTTTTTCAGGGGCTATCTCTAAGGATAAGTGAAGTCTGTCTGCGCCTATGGTGTGGGTATCAGTGAACATATGTAACATGACCTGTTCGTGGTTTGAGTGCCCACGGCGGTCCTATGTTGATACAAGGTGTTGTGTAGGAGTGCGCTGCATAGTGCATGAGGAATGCTAGCGTTTGGTTCAGCATAGGTGGTGGTGAGGTGAGAGAGGTCCTTGTGCATGTGTTGCAAGAATATCAAAGTAAATTTCATGAGACTAGGCACATTTCTGGCTCCAGAAGGGCACAAGAGCACCAGGCTAAACAGAGTGTGTACAAGAATACATAACTTAAAAAGCATTCATAGGCTGTGGGGTGATCCTCAGGAGAGACATCTGCCATCTAGGCGTCCAGGGATGTCTTTTTTTTTTTTTAGTTTTATATAGCGTGAACTCAACTGAAGGTATCAGAGCGCTTTACATGAGCACCAGTTGTGTTGCAGATGGACACATTCATTTTGTTAGGCACAGGGAGATTAAGTGATTTGCCTAGAATCGCAAGATGTTGAGCATCCCTGCCAAGACTCAAACCCGGTTCCCCAGCTTCGAGGTCAACCGCTCTAACTGTTAGGACACATCCTCTCCCCTTGTCTTGGTGCGGTGCAAAAAGAGTCTTTTTTATAAAAAAGATTGTTGTAAAGTCAATATGTAGTCTGTGTTCTTGAGCAGTAGGCTTTGTTGAAGTCTTTCTGAAAGCTTTGATCGAAGGGGAGGTGGACCACGGCCATGTTGGTGCATGTGCGGCTCAATCGCTGTGGGTTAAAGGTAAGCTTGGAAAAAACACATAGTTAAGCAGTTTTTCAGAAAATTCCTGCATTTACTTTTTACCAATACACTCTATGGCTCCACTGCGAGCGATGTTTTCTGTTTGGGTACTGGAAGGAGGTGCTAGCATTTTTAGGGAATGTTGAGTTTAGGCTAGTTAAGTGCTATTTATACTTTGGTCCCCCCGCCTCCTTGCTATGGTGGGGACAGTAATTTTCCTCTGTGGGCTGCTCTGTTCCAAAGTGTGTTGTTTAACCAGTGCAGGGGTGTCCTTTTCACCTGAATGGGCTACGTGCAACTGTAAGGGGAAGTGGATGTTTGATTTTTATGCTGATGTTTCCATTGACACGTGCGTGTCTCTTGGGTCTCTGCACATGGGGTGCAATGAGATTTTCTCTAATGGGTTGGGTTTTTGGGTTGCACCCTCCTTCTGGTAAGTTTGGGGATTTTGGGCTACTTTTGGGCTGGTTTGTGTGGGTCCCATTGGGGGATTACCTGTGGTTTGGGCGATGCTGCTTCCAATGCAGCATATCGGAGGTAGTCTGGGGGTCGTTCATGGCCCCCGTACGTTCCTGCAGGGGAATTGCTGGAATCGTGTTTGTTTGCTGTGTTTTTGCCGAGAGTCTGTTATGCTGTTGAACTCATGTGCTCGGCGCGGTATGGATATTGCTAATGGACTCAAAGGATTTTTCCCTATGGACTGGGGTCATATGGTCACTGAGAAGCTGTTCTGTGGCCCCCATGATTCGGATGTGGCCACGACTGCGATCAGGCCTGTTGCTTCCTTGAACGATGTTTCATGAGGCCTTGTGTATCCTATTCTACAGGTTGAGTGTGGTGGCAAGTCTATACTTGCACCTTGTACAGGGGGCTGCAATGGACATCTATGGAAACCCTTTCCCTCCAGTCGCTCTCCTCTCCCTTGGATCTAAGATGCTTTTGGGCCTGCTGCCCTCTGCAGGAATCAGGGGCTTTTTATCCAGTGACATGCTACTCTCACTGCTTTGGAAGGGCACAACTTGATGAGCAGACTTTGGATGTGTTTGGAAGCATTAGGGGAAAGCAGGGGGCACAATGTCCTTCTTACGATGGGAGTCAGGTGTGTGGCTGGGACTTGTCATACAGTGAGTTGGCTGATTGCCCAGGTGAGTTTCTCTAATGGCTTGGTGTCAAATTTGTGCATGGACTACAGAGTTCTATGCGTCACCTCAACACCCCTAGTGCACGGAAAACCTGGCTTCCGGCACTGGAGCGTCATCTTGTTTCAGAACCAAAAGGGGGGCCTCCAGTTGCTGGAGGGCTGAAACATGTTGAAGAATGGGGTCCTTTTGAACTGGGGCACACCCTAGTGATTTGGTCAAAGGGACCTGGGTACCTGTTTTTATGCACCAGTTGTCCCGCCCTGCTCCCTCATCAGACTGTCTCCCCCCTCAGGGGTCGTGGTCAGTCAATCCCGCTCCTAGGGGATCAACAAGGAGGGAGGCCCAGGCCCCTGTGGGTACCTGGATGGCAAACTCTAGCATGGATTCCCGGTCGACATAGTATGGCAGCCCTGAGGTTTTCCTGAGCACATTCAAAGGCTTGAGTTTTTCCCTAATGCTGTGTCACTAGTATTTATTGTTGCAGTGAGTTTTGTGAAGTGGGTATGAAGTGGTTGTCCTACTGGGGATTTGGATTTACTGCGTGTTTGGATTGGGCAATGTGCGTAAAGGTATTACCTCCCCAGGCAGTTACCCCTCCCTGCCGTGGCTGTGGCCCTGGTGCTTGTTGGAATGAGTTCCCTGTTTGCTGAGGTTGCAATGTGGTTGGCCAACCATCTGGTCCTTCCATATTTTTCGGGTTTCCTTACTTTTATTGATTTTTCATGGCAATAAAAAAATATAAGCTGATATTTCTAACATTACTGTGCAGGTGATTGAGAAACTGTGAAACCAGCCAAGTCTTACTGTCCAGCCAGCGATCTTTAATAGTACTCATTTCTTTGGTCATTGCCAGTGCCAATACACCAATATAGGTATCAGTTGAGATCTATATATCTACGAACACGATTATTAATAATAATACATGGGACTGGGCTAATTTGAAAAGGAAGTGGCAATGCTGGGGATTGAACCCGGGGTTCCTAGGTGCAAAGTATGTGCTCTACCACAGAGCAATCTCTCCTTTCAGGAAGGTATTTGATCTGACCCACCTGCAGCTGTCTCTGTGAGTGCAGTGTAACTAACAGTGCCCTCATAGAGGCACCTCCGTGCCAACAGCATTCCCCCGCACTTTATCCTTTTTTATTGCGACACATAAACAATTGGTCAAGTATATTGGAAGGGGCCTAGAAGACATGTTTCACTGTGAGTGCAATGTGAACAATTGTAACAAACAGTGCCCTCACAGAGGCACCTCAGTGCCAACAGCATTTCCCCGCACTTTATCTTTTTTTATTGAGGCACATAAGCAAATGGTCAAGCGTTTCGGAAGGCACCTGGAAGACAATCTGCCCCCAAGTCCACTTCTCTTGTATGTGCAAAGGATCTTGTGGCGAAAGTGGTATGAAAGATACCAGCTGAAAAAGAGTGATTGTGAGATGGGCTAAGGTCCATGCATGTCCTTTAAAATGAAGCATGGTGATAACTCGGATCTCCAGAGACAGGACTAAGAGTTAAAAACCCATATTCTGAAAAAGTTCTGATATCCCTACTGAGCATTCTAACTTTTAATTGACATTAGTGGGGAAATGTCTTAGTTGGAAGCCCAGATAGCTCAGTTGGGAGTATCAGCCTTTTTTTTATAAAGCCCAGGAGAGGGTGCCCCCTTAATTTTGTTTATCAATATCTGCATCCCCCCGGGACCTGGCCCACCTGGGGCCGACATTAAAAAAACGTACTTTTAGACTGCGGTTGTATTTTTTTTTAATTCACTGCACATTTCTAACATTTTCGTGAATTGCAAAAATAGCTTTTTGTCCTGCCGGGGTCCCTCTGGGACCCCAGGACAAAGGCTATGAGGTTAGGAGATGGCTGCCAACACCTCCTAGTTGAAGCGTTGGCAGCAAATCAGAGCTGTGCAGATCTCTGCATGACCTCGTTATTATTCACAAAGACTTCGTGACCTCAGATATACAAATTTGGATTTCCTTTAATTTCTCACAAATTACTGAATGGATTTACACCAAATAACTGAAAGCATAATGTGCGAACCAAAAGCTACGGTGTAATTCCCTACAGCAGTTCGGGCCGCAGGCATGTCTAAAGATTCTAAGGGAATTAACATGGGAAACACATTTTTTTTCATCACCCTACTTTTTCTCGGCCCTCCCTTTATGGGTCACCCTGAAATTTTCCATGCACAACTAGAATCACCGGGGAACTTTTTGGGGAGAACTTCGGTTAATATTAAAACGCTATTCCTGTGGAAACATGGTCCTAACTATAACAACCTACTGGTGACTGCGATATAATATATATATATATATTATATATTATATATATATAAATTACCTACTGGCGGTTCTGTGTGTCATGGAAAGTTTGGGGGTGATTGTACAGTGGGGCCCGAGAAATAGTGGCGCAAAGTAAGCGTACATTTGTAATATTAATTCCCATAGGAACGCATTGCCAAGCCTAATTTGGCAGAAAGGTAGATGTTGTTACGCAGATTGTGCTTTTTGGTGCAAATCCGTTCAGTAGTTTTTGTGAAATTGCATCTGAACAATAGAGAGATATCTGTGGCAGCAGATATTTTGCGGCGATTTTGCGGTGATTGCGGTGACATCGCAACATGTTCAAGGTAAATCGCGAAAGCGCGTGTCAGAGGGAGTGCTCTGATTGGCTGGATGGAACCTGAACAGAAAGTTACGGCTGCCATTTTATCGATCGGGGACAATTTCCGGGGCTGAAAATTTGTGTCAAAGCTAAGATACTCTGACCCCATGTTTGAGAACTGGGGGTGTTAGTGACTCAAGTTTTTTTTAATCGATCGCAATATTCATGACAATGCCCCGACCGCCAGCACAGCCCCCGTGTACCATCGTGAGGACATTGTGACTCTTGCAACGTCTTCGCGAATATTGGTGAAAATATATAACAAAAAGTATCTATATCTATTTACACACCCTCGCTGGTCACAGTCTCAAACTCATGTACCTACTCACATATCCACTCAGACACTTATATACCCATTCACATACCCACTCACACACTTAAACATCCAGTCACATACCCAGTCAGCTATTCATGCACCCACTCACATTCCCATTCAGGTGCTCATGCACCTACTTACAGACTCGCTTGGAGAGTGATGCACCGATATACAGACTCACTCAAAGACTCATGTACTTACTTACAGACCCACTCACACACTCACGTATGTACTCACAGACCTACTGAGACACTCACACACCCACTGACAGACCCACTGAGACACTCATTCACCCACTCATAGATCCACTCAGGCACTCATACACCCACTCACACACCCATACAGTCACACACACTCAGTCACAGACCCTCTTAGAGACTTCTACACTGAGTCACTCACTCATACACTCAGAGACTCACACACCCACTCACAGACTCACTCAGATATACATGCACCCACTCACTCAGACACTCACATAATCACTCACAGCCCCACCCAGACACTCATCCTTCCAGTCACGGACTCACTCAGTCATTCATGCATGCACCCATTCACTCCCCACTGAGAGACTTATGCTCTCACTCACAGACCCATTGAGACACTCATATACCCAATAACAGATCCACTCAGACACCCACTCACACACCCACTCAGATACTCACAGCCCCATACAGTCACTCACACATCCACCCACAGACCCACTCAGAGACTTAAGCACCCAGTCACTGATACGCTCAGAGACGGATGCATGCACTCACAGTTACACTCAGAGATCCATGTACCATTTACCGAACCACTCAGACACACGCTCCCAGTCATTGACCCACTGAGACTCATGCACTCACTCACAGACCCACTCAGACAGTCATGCACACACTCACTCATCCTCTCAGACACCCACTTAGACACTCATGTATCGACTCACAGATCAAGTCAGACAGTCATATACTTAGTTTCAAATGCACAAACGCACTCATGCACCAACTCACAGATTGACTGAGAGACTTATGCAACCAATCACAGATCCATTGAGACACGGGTGCACCCACTCATAGATGCACTGAGAGAGTCACACAGTTTGTTACAGAACCATTGATAGACTGATGCACCATCTTGCATATCCACTGGAATACTTATACGGTGAATGAGAGACTTACTGATACATTGATGCATGCAGTCACAGATTCCACTGAAAGAGTTACACACCGTCTTATAGAGATATTAAGGGAGTTATACATGCTATTATAGATTCTTCTAGATAGTAATATGTTTAGTGTGTTGGTTATAATCTATTTTGCAGTTATAAGTTTTGTATGTTGTGGTTGCTCTTGAATGTCTGCTTTTATTTTGTCATTTCGCAACGTATTTGTGGTGATCGCGGCTACCAATATCAATGTGGCACCCGGCATCATCGTGAAAACGGAAAATCGGTTTTAAAGATTGTTTTTATACAAACTCCCTATAAATATATGACTTAAAACAGTGTAGTAATAAACCACTATTGTCTAAAATACTGTGAAATGTGTACATATGTGTTTTACACCTCCCAAAAAAGGCGCGATCGTCACAGTTACCGAAGTCATCGCAATCATCTGCGTCATCGCAAACACGGAAAGTAGGGTTTAAACACTTTTTAAAAAAACTTACTAAAAAAATATGTTTACAAAGATGTTTTTTAAGCAGTGATGTAGTTAGTAACATGTATTGTAATACTTAGAATGAATTTTTTAAGTTAACATTTTTGAATGTGGTGGTATTTAACAGAAAATGAACAACATTGTGGACACCTGGGTGGCTCTGGCAAGATTCTTTGTTTTGAGAGTGCGTATAAGACAATAAGACATCTACAGATAAGACTGTATGCAGAGTTTCAGGTTGCTTAGAAACATCCTGTTCCCTTCATCTGTAAAGTGAACTGCATCACTTCTATATATTCCTTGCATGTTAAAACGCAGGTTGTTGTTGTAGATAGAGCCCATGTTATGGTTTCTTAGGAAAGCAGAAACAGTTTTATTAACCCTTTGGGCGCGGCCGGAATTCCCCCGCGGTGCGGAAAAATTCCACGCATGCGCAAATCGGACGGCTCCCGGCCGTCCGACGCACACGCCCACTGTGACGTCGGAAGGCCGGGGGCCGTCCGACGAATGCAAGGGGTTAACATGTTTTCTGGATTTGTCAATCAGTGGACAGAATTGATTAGACCACTTCCATTTCTGTATTTGGCATATGTTAGAGTACACCAAGACAGTGTGAGGGAAAAGCATCCTAAATTCAGCAAAGGTATGTTTCATTATGATTTCCAGACCTACCCCATTGAATGTGCCTAAGTCATTGCCACTGCAGTGCACAATCATGAGGTGAGGAGCTCGGAAATCCACAATGGTTTTAACCAAAGTCAGCAACTGATGAAGCTTTATCCCTCTCTGGCCAAACCAAGTAATCTCCACATTTGGCAAACCCAAGTCCCTGTCAATGCCTCTCTTTTTTACAACCTCTTAAGCCCAATAGACATAGTTATGGCCAACAATCCACACTCTAAGCATTTTGAAGTGAAGGCGCAAAAGCAGACAGGACAAGGCTGGAGCTGAATGAGGTAGTTTTCCAAATGAAAAGCAGAGACAATGGATGTGTTTTCTTTTTTTTTAAATATATATTTCCTTGGATGTTGTCAGCATGTAAGTGAATACAATGAGGTAGTGTGTTGGATGCAATAGCTAGAAGTCCTATTATTGGCTGTTGTTTAAAAAAGAAATGTAATACAGACATGAATATGCTTTTGAATCTGTGGAGTAAACCACACCTGCTGTATCGCATTTGGAAGTAGCATGTTCTTTCTAGAATGTGCTGTGAACTTGTGACCTACTGGTTCCACTGGGTTGCTAGGTACACTGAGCGGAGAGTGTATTGGGGGGAAGGGTGTTAAAGAGACAGAATTTTGCTTGAAAGTTAAGAAGTTATGACAATTATGACAGTTTAAGTAATGGTAAACTTTAACTTCCAACTCAGGACTATGTAGTAAACTGTTGTGCAGTATTAACATTTTAAAAAAATGAAGCTAAATATAGGTTTGAACTCCCATTTTTTTTCAAGGTTTCTTCGCAATAATCATGAAAACATCTCAAACACGTGGAGACAGGAACTTTGTTTTGAAAGAGAGTGAAATGGTTAACAAATGCTAACCATTCACAAGTGGAGATACAGTAGTCTAAAATGAAAGACATGATTTTTTTGCCTTGCTTTCTCTTGATCATAGTAGAGTGGAAAGTTGAAGAGGTTGCCATTTTATAGTTGCTTTCTATGAGAGTGGTGTGCCATTCTTGTGCTTAGTTTTTACAAATCTTAACAGTGTCAAAACTATCCAGAAAGAGCTAAAACAACAATATAATCTACAAACTCAATTCACTGGTATGTATATAACTTTTTAATTCTTTAAAAAACTTACATTAGAAATGAAGATGTATATTGGAGTTTGATAAAAAAAGAGTATCACAGTGATGTGAAGAAAAAAAATATATCAGATGAACTGTATCTGGCAGAGGGTAAATGTTTAAGATGTTAGTTCTGTTGAAAGTTACCATGAGCAATGCCTTTAAAATTGACAATGTTTTAAATGTCTAAGCATCATGTGCAGAATAGACAGATCTATGTTATTTACATTCTGGGAACTTTTAGTCACATTATTAAACAGGAGTAGTGTAGTCATGAATAAAACATAGGAAAATGTGCTGTGCCTGTATATGAATTATAAAGTAGAGATACTTGTATTAGGAAGTTAGGAAGTGTTTTTCAATGTGGTTTTTAACTTTTTCTGTTTGCAGATTGTTATATGTACGATGAGACTTAAAGATGTAGAGAACTATATATTTTTGGACAGATGGCCTGAAGGTGTATATCTATTATGAAATATATATTTTTACATGGTGATCTATGTTTTTTAAGGCTGTTGAAAATGTCATGTATATGGTGAGGGTCGTGCATTTCATTAAACATGCTCTGTTTAAAATTGAGGAGGTTAATAGTGCAAAATATCTCTTGAGAGTTCTTGTGCTATGTTCACTTGGTGTGTAACTTTTCTTTGAGAAATGCTCAATATATGTTTTAAAGACACTAGAAATATTTGAGAAATAATGTAGGTATGCCATTAAGAAAAGGTTTTGAAAAAGTGAGAATTATTGTTTTCAGTTTTAGAAACTTACCAATGCATGTGCACGCTGAGTAACAGAGCAATGTATTCCCCTAGAGAGCCATGGATCCAATTATATATCAAATGTGATATCTAGACTTCACTCACACATAGCACAGTAGAAAAGTATAGATACACTAAAACAGGTAGGGCCATATTATCAAGAACGGCGATAACATTATCGGCGCTTTAGCGGCAGGAAACTGACGCTAAAGCGGCGATAAGGGGCTTGATAATTTGCTCTATAGAATTCCAATAGAAGCCCAGGTTTGATGTCCTTCACACCAGAACCTGGGCTTCTATTGGAATTCTATAGGGCATATTATCAAGCCCCTTATCGCCGCTTTAGCAGCAGTTTCCTGCCGCTAAAGCGCCGATAATGTTATCGCCGTTCTTGATAATATGGCCCGTAGTTTCTTACTGACAGGAGGACTTAAACAATGAGTCATAGATACAGTCACAACTGTTATGTATCTAACAGCAATGGAGGTGCTTTCACAGTAAGCCAGGCACTGTTCAGGCACTCATCCAATCAGTCAGTCACTACTAAGGCATTTATCAAATCACTCACGCACTGTCTAGGAACTTATTCAATTACCCAGTGTTAGAAATTGCTTTTCCATCAGGTTTATCCCCAGACATTTTGCTTTTTGGCCTCCTGTTTTGGACCCTGTTTTTGTTGGTTTTATGATTCTGGGCACTTTACCACTGCTGATCAGTGCTAAAATGCATATGCTCTCCCTTTAAATTGTATTTATGGAATGGTGATTCCATGATTGGCATATTTCATTTACTGGTAAGTCCCAAGTACCGTGCACTTTGTGTGCCCAGGGCCTGTAAATCAAATGCTGCTAGTGGGCCTGCAGCACTGATTGTGCCACCCACGTGAGCAGTCTGTAAATGTAACTCAGACCTGCCACTGCAGTGTCTGTGTGCAGTTTGGTACTGCCATGTCAACCAGGCAAGTGCACCCACTTGCCAGGCACTGACCGTCCCTTTTCTTACATGTGAGTCACCCTTAAGGTAGGCCCAAGGTACCCCTGTGGGCAGGGTGCAGTGTATGTGAAAGGTAGGACATGCCCTGATGTGTGCGGCATGTCCTGATAGTGAAATACTGCCAATTTCATTTTTCACTATTGAAAGGCTATCTGTCCCATAGAATAAAATGGAAGTTGATTTATAACATCTTATAAATATAACTTCGTATTGGGACAAGATAGAAATATGGAGTTTAGTATGCCTGACTCAGAATATAAAAATGCATCTTTTAGTAAAGATGATTTTTATATTGTGTGCTTGAAAATACCATCAAAATACCTGTGTGCTTCTGCTGGTTTGTGTATTGACTGTCTGGTTTTGGAGTGTCAGGGACTGGGGAGGTGCATTCTCTCAGACAGCCACCGGGGGGGTTGATGTGTGTCCTGCCTTTCCTGAATGAGTCAGGGCTGGGCTGAATAGACCTGGGCTGCATTCAGAGTAGGGGGAGGAGTTCTCACTAACACCTGAATAGGCCCGGTCTGCATTTAGAGTGGTGGGAGGAGATTTCCCTTGCACCTGAATAGGCCTTGTCTGTCTCATACAATTATGTCTCCACCTCCTGCCAGGAAGTTGCACCGGAGGGGATAGAACTGGTTTTGGCTGGGCAAAGAGCTTTTCTGCCACTAGAGAACAAAGGAATTTGTGCTATAAAAAGTGGGGCCAAGACCCTTGAATTTGGAGATTACTGCTGAACTAAGGAACCTGCCAGGAAGAAGAACCAGGAAAGCTGGAGGAGGAGTACTGCCCCTGTGCTGTGTACTGTTGGGGTTGGCCTGCAGTGATTGCTTCTGTCTTGGGCAGGAAAAGGACTGGACTGTGCTTTCATCATCCTGCTGTTAGAGTTTTCTCCAAGGGCTTGAAGTAGAGCTTGTCTCCTGTTGGAGGTATCAGGGATAGAAAAGACTTCAAAGATTACTTCTGGGAATCAAGAGGATCCTTTGCCAAGGAGAAGAGCTGGAGAAACTGAGGAGGAATACTGCCCCTGTGCTTTTTGCTGTCTGGGGTTGGCCTGCAGTGGCTACTTTCTGCCAAGGAAAGGAGGACTTTGCTGTGTGCTGTGTCCCCTGCTTGAGGAAGATCTCCAAGGGCATGAAATAGAGCTTGCCTCCTGTTCTGAAGTCTCGGAGACACAAAGACTTCACCCCCAGACCCCCTTGAACTCCTTTGCTGGGAGTTCTGACCTGCTGAGAGGTGCCTGCCAGTGTTCTGGACCTCTGGAGGTTGTTTTGGGACTGGAAACTGCAAGAACTGTGAAAATCGGCACATCACCTGTTTCCGACACATCGCAACGGTGCAAGAAGAATTTTCCGGCGCATTGCCGCCGCCGAAGAATCAACGCAGCGCCTGCTCGCGGCTGAAGTGTCTTCATGCGACAAATCCTGGGCACCGATCACCGACATCTGAGATCACCACACTGATTCTGACACAGGCCCTGTTGGGGAAGAACCGACGCATCGAGGAGACACTTCCCGGGTCTTCACGCATCGCATCGTACCGGATCATCACACCTCGCATATAAGTGTCAAGTCTGTCGCATAGTTGGAGGATGCAGTAAGAAACCGACGCAACACCTCCCCCGGAGCAAGGAACTGACGCATCACCTTCCCTGAGTGTAAAGAACCAACACAACACCTTCCCTGCGACTCTTTTTGCTTGCCTTTTTCGACGCATTTAAGGTACTTTATTTAAAAGTGTTGCATCCCACATTTTTTTGGAACAGAACTGTTTCTACCTTTTAAGAATCATATTTTAGTACTGTATTGTGGATTTTTTGTCGTTTGGTCTTGTTTTGATTTAGATAAAGATTAATTATTTTTCTAAACTGGTGTGGTGTCCATTTGTAGTGTTTTCAGTGTATTTACTGTATGTGTTCACAAATGCTTTACTCTCTGCCTCTGAGATAAGCCTGTCTGCTCGTGCCAAGCTACCAAGGGGGTGAGCAGGGGTTATTTTAGAAGTGTATGCCCCTTACCCTGACGAGGAAGAAGGATCCCTACTTGGACAACGGTGCAAACCACTGCCAACTAAAGACCCCCATTTCTAACACCCAGGCATTACATATGCACTCTTACAATCACGCAGGCACTAATTATGTAGTAATTGAACTATGCAGGCACTACCCATGAATTAATCCAATCACCCAGGCACTAACCATTCACTTATACAATCACCAAGTCTGTACCTATGCAGTCATTCAAACGCCCAGGCACAACCCATGCACTCATCCAAACACCCACTTACAATCCATGCACTCATCGAAATACTGAGGTACAACCCATGCACTCCTCCAATTATGCAGGCAGTACCATTGCAGTGAACCTATCACCCATCCACTACCTAGGCACCATTTAATTAATAAGGCAATACTGTTGCACTAATACAATCACCCCAGTAGTACACTTACTTTCATCCAATCACTTAAACTTTAACAATGGACTCATGCAATCATTAAGACACTAGTCATGCACTCATCTATATATATATAACGTTTATTTTGGGCACAGCCCATAAAACACATTGAAGTTAAAACAACAAAGACACTCATAGATACATTAATAAATTGTGCAAAATAGAGTGCATCTTCGTTTCAGTTACCACACTATAAAAACATGCTAAAAATAAATCTAGAGACATTGTAATATCTACTTAAAAGTTTTGGCCAAGCATGGCAATCAGTTAAGGTGCAATTTAGTAATTACAATAAAGTGCTATAAAGTGCTTAAGATGAGGTGCCAGCTGCTAGCCTTGATAATCAAACTGCTTACTAGTAGCTGCTAGGCCTTAGATCGAACAATTGCGATCAGTCTCTATAGTAAGAGCACGTCCTCTGATGCAACTAACAATCAAGTAAAAATGTATGTGATTTCATAAGGGGACATGTAAATTGCAATCTAGAAAGAGTCATATAAATATCTATAAAACATTTCATGATCGTTTGTTTAATCAATAGATAGAAGGTAAAGAATAAAACCAAGGAAAGCACTAAATATCCTACTTGGGCTTATTCTATCAATTTAACTATCATGTTTTGTGATTGGCTAAAGCCTTCTTTCTTTGATTCCAGGCACTATACAAATACCGGGAGACCGTGAAGGCTAAAAGTGCTCTGGTATCACTCTTAAAGAGTCTTGCGGCTTCCCAGTGGTGCCTCACTCCCATGAGTTTACATACAGCTAGCAACCATTTTTTCACATGTTCCTATATAAGGGGCAAAAAAACCATAAAATGGGTCTCCGATTCCTCTACGTTGGGACAATTTGGGCAAGAATCGGAGTGAGGGGATATGTTGGCCATTTTTGAAGTGTGAGTTCTCAAAGGGAGTAGCCCGCATCGAAATTGCACATATAGGCATTTGGACTGGAATGGATACATTCTGTCCATGTATGGTTCGAACCTTGGTGCACCACTTGTGATTCAAAAACTTGCCTGTTAAGCTGGTGTCCTGATGAGCTTCCCGAGTTTGCAACAGGACTGCCGCCCAATTTAACTGTTTTACTCTTAATGCATCTCCTTTAGCAATTAATTTAGAGGAGGTCCATAGCTCACTCATGCCTTTTCTGTATGATGTTTCTTTGATGTTCTTCAACCATGGAGTACTCTGGTCTCTATCAAGAACTAGCAGATCTTTTACACAGTCTCTGTATGTTGCCAGTTCCTGAGTGGACCATAATCTAACCCAATATAACAAAGGTTTTAATAATAAAATTAATCATGCACTCATTTAATCAGCCAGACACTACTGATGCACTCATCCAATTATCGAGGCACTAACCGTGTACTTATCTAAACACCCAGGCACTACCTGTTCACTCAACCAAAAACACATGGGCAGCAGCCATGTACTCATCCAAACGCTGAAATACTACTCTTGTACTCATTCAATCTGCTTGGTGCTATGTATGCACTTGAACAATCAAGTATGCACTATCCATGCACTCTATAAATCAACTATATACTATACATGCACTCCTGCAATCATCCAGGCACTAGAGTTGCACTCATTTAATCATCCAACCACTTTCTATGCATGTTTTGAATTATTGAGGCATTAGTCCTTCACTTATCTAATCATGCAGGCACTACTCATGCACTCATCCAAACACCCATTCACTTATAAAATCACCAAGTCTGTACATATGCAGTCATTCAAACGCCCAGGCACAACCTATGCACTCATCCAAACACCCACTTACAACCCATGCACTCATCGAAATACTGAGGCACAACCCATGCACTCCTCCAATTATGCAGGCAGTACAATTGCAGTGAACCTATCACCCATCAAGTACCTTTGCACTCATTCAATTACTGAGGCAATACTGTTGCACTAATACAATCACCCCAGTAGTACACTTGCTTTCATCCAATCACTTAAACTTTACCAATGGACTCATGCAATCATTAAGACACTAGTCATGCACTCATCTATATATATATAATGTTTATTTCGGGCACAGCCCATAAAACACATTGAAGTTAAAACAACAAAGACACTCATAGATACATTAATAAATTGTGCAAAATACAGTGAATCTTGGTTTCAGTTACCACACTATAAAAACATGCTAACAATAAATCTAGAGACATTGTAATATCTACTTAAAATTTTTGGCCAAGCATGACAATCGGTTAAGGTGCAATTTAGTAATTACTATAAAGATCTATAAAGTGCTTAAGATAAGGTTCCAGCTGCTAGCCTTGATAACCAAACTGCTTACTAGTAGCTGCTAGGCTTTAGATCCAAAAATTGCGATCAGTTTCTATAGTAAGAGCATGTCCTCTAATGCAACTAACAATCAAGGAAAAATGTATGTGATTTCATAAGGGGACATGTATAAATAGCAATCTAGAAAGAGTCATATAAATATATGTAAAAACATTTCATGATCGCTTGCTTAATCAATAGATAGAAGGTAAAGAATAAAACCAAGAAAAGCACTAAATATCCTACTTGGGCTTATTCTATCAATTTAACTATCATGTTTCGTGATTGGCTAAAGCCTTCTTCCATTGATTCCAGGCACTATACAAATACCTGGAGACCGTGAAGGCTAAAAGTTCTCTGGTATCAGTCTTAAAGAGCCTTGCGGCTTCCCAGTGGTGCCTCACTCCCATGAGTTTACATACAGCTAGCAACCATTTTTTTTGCGTGTTCCTATATAAGGGGCAAAAAAACATAAAATGGGTCTCCGATTCCTCTACGTTGGGACAATTTGGGCAAGAATCGGAGTGAGGGGATACGTTGGCCCATTTTGAAGTGTGAGTTCTCAAAGGTAGTAGCCCCCATCGAAATTGCAAATATAGGCATTTGGACTGGAATGGATACATTCTGTCCATGTATGGTTTGAACCTTGGTGCACACTTGTGGTTCAAAAACTTGCCTGTTAAGCTGGTGTCCTGATGAGCTTCCAATGTTTGCAACAGGACTGCCTCCCAATATAACTGTTTTACTCTTAATGCATCTCCTTTAGCAATTAATTCAGGGGAGGTCCATAGCTCACTCATGCCTATTCTGTATGATGTTTCTTTGATGTTCTTCAACCATGGAGTACTCTGGTCTCTATCAAGAACTAGCAGATCTTTTACACAGTCCCTGTATGTTGCCAGTTCATGAGTGGACTATAATCTAACTCAATATAACAAAAGTTTTAATAATAAAATTAATCATGCACTCATCTAATCAGCCAGACACTACTGATGCACTCATTCAATTATCGAGGCACTACCTGTGTACTTATCTAAACACCCAGGCACTACCTGTTCACTCAAACTAAAAACACATGGGCAGCAGCCATGTACTCATCCAAACACTGAAATACTACTCTTGCACACATTCAATCTGCTAGGTGCTATGTATGCACTGCAACAATCAAGTATGCACTATCCATGCACTCTATAAATCAACTATATACTATGCATGCACTCCTGCAATCATCCAGGCACTAGAGTTGCACTCATTTAATCATCCAACCACTTTCTATGCATGTATTGAAATATTGAGGCATTAGGCATTCACTTATCTAATCATTCAGGCACTACTCATGCACTCATCCAAACACCCATTCACGTATAAAATCACCAAGTCTATAACTATGCAGTCATTCAAACGCCCAGGCACAACCCATGCACTCATCCAAACACCCACTTACAACCCATGCACTCATCGAAATACTGAGGCACAACCCATGCACTCCTCCACTTATACAGGCAGTACCATTGCAGTGAACCTATCAGCCATCCAGTACCTATGCACTCATTCAATTACTGAGGCAATACTGTTGCACTAATACAATCACCCCAGTAGTACACTTGCTTTCATCCAATCGCTTAAACTTTAACAATGGACTTGTGCAATCATTAAGACACTAGTCATGCACTCATCTATATATATATATAACGTTTATTTCGGGCACAGCCCATAAAACACATTGAAGTTAAAACAACAAAAACACTCATAGATACATTATTAAATTGTGCAAAATACAGTGCATCTTGGTTTCAGTTACCACACTATAAAAACATGCTAAAAAAAAATCTAGATAGTACATTGCAATATCGACTTAAAATGTTTGGCCAAGCATGGCAATCGGTTAGGTTGCAATTTAGTAATTACTATAAAGTGCTATAAAGTGCTTAAGATGAGGTTCCAGCTGCTAGCCTTGATAACCAAACTGCATACTAGTAGCTGCTAGGCCTTAGATTGAACAATTGCGATCAGTCTCTATAGTAAGTAACCCCAGGCGGAGACCTCCTCTCCGCCCGCGTAGTGTGTGGAGATTTGCCTCCTCCACGTTCAACGGAGAACGAGGAGAAGGCAAATCTCTGCACACTCTGCAGCGGAGCGGTGTTGGCCAAAAACACATGGGCAGCAGCCATGTACTCATCCAAACACTGAAATACTATTCTTGCACTCATTCAATTTGCTAGATGCTATGTATGCACTTCAACAATCAAGTATGCACTATCCATTCACTCTATAAATCAACTATATACTATGCATGCACTCCTGCATTCATCTAGGCACCAGAGTTGCACTAATTTAATCATCCAACCACTTTCTATGCATGTATTGAATTATTGAGGCATTAGTCCTTCACTTATCTAATCATTCAGGCACTACGCATGCACTCATCCAATCACCCAGATAGTAGTGATATACTCATGCAAACACGCAGGCAGTAACTATGCGGATATGGAACGACCCATGGAGTTCTCATATACTCAGGGAATCATCCAGGCACTATCTGTATCCTCAGGGAATCAGCAAGGCACCACCTATGCACTCATTCAATCATCCAGAGAGTATTGATGTATTCAACCACAAACACATGTATTTACAAGTTATAATGAGGTTTATGTAGTCTTTTAGAACCTTCTGGTGAATTATATATGCAACCTGTCACACACTTTTTGCCTGTACTCGGAAGAATTAGTGAGCTATATGCTCTTATAGAGATTAATGTGCAGATTTGGATATGCACTGTTTCCCAAAATTCAAATGTGATGCATTTAAGTAGAAAAATATTGAGATACTAAATACACCAGTGACACAGTGGTAGAGAGGCACACAAATAGCTCTTGTGTTGTGCTTTCAGATTTACTGTGTTGCAACACTGTACGCACTTCTACACTTTGGTTGATGTTCATTTTAAAATTTACAACAGAAGGGATAAACTGGTCTTTCACTATGTATAAGTGAGAACTGAGATATGGAGCAGCTGTGTTGTAGGAGAGGGTGCTAAAATGTTAAAAGGTAACTAATAAATAAAGTTGTGTGTTTTGCTTTGGGTTTGGTATATTGAAGTTATTGCTTGAAGTTATATAGCTAGGTTCATCTGTAGATTTAAAACTGCAACATACCATAAAAACAGTTTTTGTATTATGTGTAAGTCAGTAGTAAAGTAGTTGGTTCGTTGGCTAGAGTAAAAATTAAAATATACTTTTTTTTTTACAGAACATTATACATAACTACAGACAGTTAGAATGCCTACAAAAGTTTAGAGGAAAAAGCAACAGAAGCAATTACAGTATCTCTGCAGAACTGATACACAAAAGGGGAACAATGCAGAAAAAGTGGTAAAAGAAAAACGAGCTACTGGTAAGAGGACAAAGTCATTTCTTAAAAATATATGTGGACACCTGCAAAGTTTACAAAATAATGTAAATAAAAAGCAAACTATGAGAAACAATAAGAGTGGACAAAATCTCTATTACCAGAACATGAAAGAATGTAACAAAGATGGACACACCTTAACCAGGAGGCAGAAGCAGTTTAAGGAAATCAGAGCCAAGATGTTTAGAAATAGAGTGGTTGTAAATCTATTGAGAAATATGAAGTATAGAAGAAGGAGAGAGGCACTGAAACAGAAAGAACAAGTTGAGGAAGTATTTGATAAGGCCTTTGCTTTGAAGAGGAAGCTTTTCATATTGATTATAAATAGAATGAAGACTCTTGACAAAATAGTGTTGTACACGAGGAGACAAAACCAGAAGAAAAGATTAGACAATAGAAGTAACTTTTGTGCAGTTTTTAGTGGAAAATGGATGCATACTTTTACTACAGAGCCTTTCTTTAATGAAGAAATCTATCTGCAGGATAGCACATTAGTTCATGCTATTGATGAAAGAGGACGATGTTATGAAATGAAGAATGGTACTCCTTTAACGAAAGAGGTGATGGTGTCTAGAAATGTAGAACAAGTTATTGCAGAAGAGTTAGGGGAAGACATAGTCAGGCCTTGTATATAAATGGTATTGTAGTAGTGTTTGTAGTATCCTACAGAAATCCATTGATATACTAATACATTTTCTACATATCTTTCCAAAGC
Organism: Calotriton arnoldi; assembly: GCA_963921515.1. Lineage (NCBI taxonomy): Eukaryota > Metazoa > Chordata > Amphibia > Caudata > Salamandridae > Calotriton > Calotriton arnoldi. Next base: position 396,432 of record CAWUFW010001861.1, on the reverse strand, counting down.
AAAGTTTAAAACACAAAATAAGTACTTTGCAAGGATTGGATCCTTGCAAGGATAGAAAACATACACATTTGGAGGGACACTCAGGGGCATATTTACAATGAAGTGACGGAGTGCGGTGTTAGCCTTCCTGGCATAACCAGGCACTCCGCCACTTCAGAAATGCAGGGCTGCACCATATTTACAACAATATCGTGTAGCCCTGCGTTTCACCCTGCGCGGGCGCTAAACTTAGCAGCCTAGCGTCAACGCAGGCACCCTTGCACCATAGTGCAAGGGGGTCTGCGTGGAGGGGGAAGATTGTTCATGTGCAGGAAGGGAGACCTTCCTGCACATAAACAATCTTTAAATTACATTTTGTAACTTTTATGTGTGCTGCTTAATGCAGCACACATGGAAGTTGAAAAATGTCATTTCTTTTTTTTGACTGTTTATGTGCAGGAAGGGAGACCTTCCTGCACATAAACAATCAATGGCCTTTTGCTGTTTCTATGTGTGCTGCACAACGCAGCACACATGGAAACAGCAAAAACAAAGAGAAATAAAGCATTTCTCCTTGTTTTGCCTGTTTAAGACCAGGTTTTCCCTGGTCTTAAATTTGGTGCCGCCTCCCATTTCCACCACGCTTGTAAATAGAGGTCAGTGTCAAAATCAATGGGTGTTGCGGTGGAATGCTCATTGGAACACCCATTGCCCTCCCCTTTCACGCTAAGTACAGCGTGAAAGGGTGCCTTATTTACAAGACAGCGGTAAGCCACGTTAAGTGGCTTTATGCTGCCTTCTAAATAAGTTGAAGCCCCTATCGCCACCACAACGTCACTGAAAGTGACATTGTGGTGGCGATAGAGGCTTGTAAATATGCCCCTCAGTACCTTGTTTATCAAAGATAGTGTGTAAAAGCACCTTTCATCATTTCAGGATGTAAGCTGTACACCTCTCAACAATGCAAACTTTAGTTAGGAGGTTATACTATGTGACAATTCCTGCTTTATGTTTAGGAGAAATGAATAGAGCACTTTTGTATAGTACTGGGGCAGAAGTAGAAAAGGTTTGTGATGATGTGCGGTTTCATTTCTTTGGTCCAGAACAGCACTCTACGGAAAATGAAGAGATGATAACAGGAGGAGTTGCAGAGTAGGATAGAGGTATTATAGTTGATAGTTTCGAAAAAGAGATTACAAAATGTAATGTAGTGTGCTCTGAAAAAACAGAGTTTGTTTGTATATGTTGTCTGCACACTCACTGCAAGATTCAAACATGGACTGTTGACTTGTATTTAAAAAGTGAAAAACAAAATAATGATAACTTGCAAAAGTTTGCTGTGTACTTATTTGTAGAGGAACGCTTTGTCTTGTCCACACAGCATTAAATTAGAGGATAATAAAATGCCAGCTAGAGCTGTGCATAACAAGCCAGTACTGGTTCCTATTCCAGAACCACTTCAAAGTTTTAATGTTTATGAGTCAATTCTTATCCAAAGTATACATCCATTTCAGGCTATAGTCTGTATGAAGTAACACTGGGCGGAGACCTCCGCTCCGCCCGCGGAGTGTGCAGAGATTTGCCTCCTCCGCGTTCCACGGAGAACGCGGAGAAGGCAAATCTCCCCACACTCCGCAGCAGAGCGGAGTTGGCCAGCCCCCGCCTCCACCTCCCCTATATTATCAAGTAAATCTACATCTCGCAAGAAATGTGTATGTGCGGGCGCGCGCGCATGCGCAGTTTTCTCAAGGATTACCGATATTGCGAGGAAGTGGAGAAGGGCAGCCCGGGGATTCTGCATGCTATGTAAGTGGTTTTAATTTACTATTACGTAATGTAGATTTACTTGATAATATAGGGGGGTGGAGGCGGTTGGCGTAGCGGAGTTCCACGAAGTTTGTTTGCAACTCGATGGTACTCCGCGTAGCCCCGCTATGCCCACTATGCCTGGGGTTAGTATGGAGCTAAAGACAGGGAAGTTAACACCAACAAAGCTGCAGAAAGGTCTAAAAGGTAGCATCCTGCACTGGATTAGTTGTGTTTTCTCAAAATTTTAAAAGAACAATTGACGGACAGAATGCTGCACAATGTCAAACATTCACACCAGTACACAGCAAATCAGTCTTGACCCTATCCCCCATGGGAATAGTCTAGCGTGAAATATATATATATATATATATATATATATATATATATATATATATATATATATACATACATATATATATTCAGTGAAAAAACCATAGGTTTCAGCGATGTTATAGTTAAAAATTAGCATTTAAAATACCTTTGAAATTCACTGAAAAAACCATAGGTTTCAGGGACGTTATAGTTAGAAATTAACATTTAAAAAACCTTTAAAATTCACTGAAAAAACCAGAATATGACCCTTTGCAACCCACGCGTTACAACGCGTGTCATTACAATGAATTTTTTACATCGCAAAATCCATTACAACGCATGTCGTTACAACGCATGTCGTTACAACGCATAATCCATTACAACGCAATTACTATTCTAACTCCGCCGGGGCGTTACTTTGGGGAATGCGTTGTAATGGATTATGCGATGTAATGACGTGTTGTAATGGGTTTCGTGTTGTAAAACATTCGATGTAATGACACACGTTGTAACGCGTGCATTGTAAACGATGTTTCCCAAAAAACCATAGGTTTCAGGGACGTTATAGTTAGAAATTAGCATTTAAAAAACCTTAGAAATTCACTGAAGAAACCACAGGTTTCAGGGTCGTTATAGTTAGTTGGACATTTTAGTCGTACAAAACCAGAGAAATTCGGCCGTTATAGTTAGTTGAGCTAACTATAACTCGCGCCCCCGCAATGCACTGCCGATGACGTCACATATTACATCACTCATGACATGGTCAGTGACATCACTGATGATATCCCAAATGACATCACTGATGACATCATCCTATGACTGAGTGTTTCTAAAAAGTTAAAATGTTTTATATACATATATGCCAAGGTGTATTGAAGAATGAGTGGGTGTATGAGTGTCTGTATGGATGATTTAGTAGGTGCGTGACTGACTCTATCAGTGAGTAATTAAACGTGTCTTACTGAATGCATGGGTTATTGACTAAACTATGTGAATGTCTGTAGCAGTCTGTCAGTTGGTGTGTAAGCAGCTGCATGGGTTGGTGAGTAGCTACATGAGTGTCTATATGGGTTATTGATTGATTGTCTGAGTATCTGTATGGGTGCCTGAGTGTCTGCGTGGGTGGGTGGGGGGTATGTGACTTTGTGCATAGATGTGTGAGTGGGTGATTCACTGGGTGTATGGGTTCAAGAGTGCATCTGTGAAGGGCTGTATGGGTGGGTGAGTGTGTGTATGGGTGTGTTGGTGAGTGTTTAGATGTCTCAGTGGTACATGTGTGAGTAACTACATATGTGAAGGCAGTATATGTGAGTGTTGGACTATATAAATGACTATATGTGAGAGTGAGTGATTGTGAGAGTGGCTGTATGGATGAGTGTGTGCTTGTGTCAGTGATTGTATAAGAGAGTAAGTATGTGTTAGTATCTGTATGAATAAGTGAGGTGGTTTGTGAATAATTGTGTATGTGAGTAAATGGGAGTGTGATTGATTCTTTGCATGACTGACTATGTGTGTGAGTAACTCTATGGGTGAGTGGCAGTGTGAGAGTGTCTGTATAGGTGTATGAGTGCATATGATAGTGCTGTATTAAGGAGTGACTGTATGGGTGAATGAGTAGATGTGTGTGTAGACCTAGGAATCAGTGAGTGGGTCTGTAGTAACTGGTATTGGTGTGTCTTTGGTTTCGAAAATGGTAGTCTGTATTTTAGAGTGGGTGTATCAAAGTTTATATTAGGGTGTGAGGAGGTGCATCAGATTATCACGTGGATGATGTCATCAGTGATGTCATTTGAGATGTCATCAGTGATGTCACTGACCATGTCATAAATGATGTAATATGTGTCGTCATCAGCAGTGCATTGCAGGGTGCGAGTTATAGTTACCTCAACTAACTATAACGGCCAAATTTCTCTGGTTTTGTACGACTGAACTGTCCAACTATCTATAACGTCCCTGAAACCTGTGGTTTTTTCAGTGAATTTCTAAGGTTTTTAAATGCTAATTTCTACCTATAACGTCCCTGAAACCTATGGTTTTTTCAGTGAATTTCAAAGGTTTTTTAAATGCTAATTTCTAACTATAGCGTCCCTGAAACCTATGGTTTTTTTCAGTGAATTTCAAAGGTTTTTTAAATGCTAATTTCTAACTATAACGTACCTGAAACCTATGGTTTTTTCAGTGAATTTCTAAAGTTTTTTAAATGCTAATTAATAACTATAACGTCCCTGAAACCTATGGTTTTTTCAGTGAATTTCTAAAGGTTTTTTTAATGCAAATTTCTAACTAGGCCTACATAGGTAGGACATATGCAAAAAGAGGAAGAAAGACGCAGAAAGAAGCAAGAGAAATGCAGAAAGAGGCAACAGAAGTCCAGAAAGACGAAGAAAGGTGCAGAAAGAAGCAAGAGATATGCAGAAAGAACCAACAGAGGTGCACAAAGAGGCCTTGTTGAAAAGTCATCCTGTGCCCCCAACTTTTTGCTTACTGGTACTGGTGGTAACTGACTGACTAACCAGGCCTGGAGCCAGTGCTATGCTGAAAGACACTTAGAATACAGTGAAAACACCTACATACACTAGGGTACACTATGGGTTGGGGTACCCCTGTGATTGGCATGACCTCCCTTGTAAGGCCCTAGTACATAATAGGACAGGGGGATTAAAATTACCTCTAAGTCAGAGGTGAAGAAAGAAGCAAGAGCAGTGCAGAAATAACCAACAGAGGTGCCGAAAGAGGCAAGAGGGGTACAGAAAGAGGCAGGAAAACTGCAGAAAAAGGCAAGAGGGGTGCAGGAAGAGGCAGGAGAGGTGCACAAAGAGGCAAAAGGGGTACAGAAAGAGGCAAGAAGTATGCAGAAAAGCAAGAGAAGTGCAGAAAGAAGCAACAGAGGTGCTTAAAGAGGCAAGAGGGTTGCAGAAAGAGGCAAGAGAAGTGCAGAAAGAAGCAACAGAGGTGCCGAAAGAGGCAAGAGCGGTGCAGAAACAGGCAAGAAAGATACAGAAAGAGGGAACGGGGTGCAGAAAGAGGTAAGAGGGATACAGAAATATGCAAGAGAGGTGCAGAAAGAAGCAAGAGCAGTGCAGAAAGAAGCAGGAGAAGTGCAGAAAGAAGCAAGGGAGGCGGAGAAATAGAGAAGAGGGTGCAGAAAGAGGCATGAGGGATACAGAAATTTGCAAAAGAGGTGCAGAAAGAAGCAAGAGCAGTACAGAAAGAACCAACAGAGGTGCAAAAAGAGGCAAGAGAGGTGCAGAAATAAGTATTAGAGGTGCACAAAGAGGCAAGACAAGTACAGAAAGAGGCAGGAAGGGTGCAGAAAGAAGGAAGAGAAGTGCAGAAAGAAGCAACAGAGGTGCTGAAAGAGGCGTGAAGGATGCAGAAAGAGCAAGAGAAGTACAGAAAGAAGCAACATAGGTACAGAAAGAGGCAGGAGAAGTGCAGAAACAGGTAGGAAAGGTGCAGAAAGAGGGTATAAGGGTGCAAAAAGAGGCAAGAGAGGTGCAGAAAGAGGGAAGAGGGGTGCAGAAAGAGGCAGGAGGGGTGCAGAAAGAAGCAAGTGAGCTGCAGAAAGAGGCAACAGAGGTGCAGAAAGACGCAAGAGAAGTGTAGAAACAAGCAAGAGAAGTGCAGAAAGAGGTAAGAGAATTGCTGAAAGAAGCAATAGAGGTGTAGAAAGAAGCAAGAGAAGGGCAGAAAGAGTCAAGTGAGGTGCAGAAAGAAGCAAGAGCAGTGCAGAAAGAGGTAGGAGAGGTGCACAAAGAGGCAAGAAAGATACAGAAAGAGGCAGGAGGGGTGCAGAAAGAAGGAAGAGAAGTGAAGAAAGAGGCAAGTAAGGTGCAGAAAGAAGCAAGAGCAGTGCAGAAAGAACCAACAGAGGTGCAAAAAGAGGCAAGAGGGGTGCAGAAAAAAGTAGGAGAGATGCACAAAGAGGCAAGACAAGTACAGAAAGAGGCAGGAGGGGTGCAGGAAGAAGGAAGAGAAGTGCAGAAAAAAGCAACAGAGGTGCTGAAAGAGGCGCGAAGGGTGCAGAAAGACCATGAGAAGTGCAGAAAGAAGCAACAGAGGTATAGAAAGAGGCAAGAAAGGTGCAGAAACAGGCAGGAAAGGTGCAGAAAGAGGGAACAGGGGTGCAGAAAGACGCAAGAGAGGTGCAGAAAGAGACAAAAAGGGTGCAAAAAGAGGCAAGAGGGGTGCAGAAAGAAGCAAGTGAGGTGCAGAAAGAGGCAACAGAGGTGCAGAAAGACGCAAGAGAGGTGCAGAAACAAGCAAGAGAAGTGCAGAAAGAGGCAAAAGAAATGCTGAAAGAAGCAACAGAGGTGTGGAAAGAAGCAAGAGAAGTGCAGAAAGAGGCAAGTGAAGTGCAGAAAGAGGCAAGAGAGATGCAGAAAATGGCAAGAGAATAGCAGAAAGAGGCAGGAGGGATGCAAAAAAGGGAAGAAGGGTGCAGAAAGAAGCAAGAGAGGTGCAGAAAGAGGGAAGACGAGTGCAGAAAGAGACAACAGGGGTGCAGAAAGAAGCAAGAGAGGTGCAGAAGAGGCAATAGAAGTGCAGAAAGAGGCAAGTGAGGTGCAGAAGAAGGCAAGAGAACTGCAGAAAGAGGCAAGAGAGTTGCAGAAACAGGCAAAAGGGGTGCAGAAAGAGAAAACAGGTGTGCAGACAGAGGCAAGAGAGGTGCAGAAAGAGGAAAGAGGGGTACAGAAAGAAGCAAGAGGGATGCAGAAATTTGCAAAAGAGGTGCAGAAAGAAGCAAGAGCAGTGCAGACATAACCAACAGAGGTGCAGAAAGAGGCAAGAGGGGTGCAGAAAGAGGTAGGAGAGGTGCACAAAGAAGCAAGAGGGGTACAGAAAGAGGCAATAGGGGTGCAGAAAGAAGCAACAGAGGTGCCGAAAGAGGCAAGAGAGGTGCAGAAACAGGCAAGAAAGGTACAGAAAGAGGCAACGGGGTGCAGAAAGAGGTAAGAGGGATACAGAAATTTGCAAGAGAGGTGCACAAAGAAGCAAGAGCAGTGCAGAAAGAAGCAGGAGAAGTGCAGAAAGAAGCAAGGGAGGTGGAGAAATAGGGAAGAGGGTGCAGAAAGAGGCATGAGAGATACAGAAATTTGCAAAAGAGGTGCAGAAAGAAGTAAGAGCAGTGCAGAAAGAACCAACAGAGGTGAAAAAAGAGGCAAGAGAGGTGCAGAAATAAATAGGAGAGGTGCACAAAGAGGCAAGACAAGTACAGAAAGAGGCAGGAGGGGTGCAGAAAGAAGGAAGAGAAGTGCAGAAAGAAGCAACAGAGGTGCTGAAAGAGGCGTGAAGGATGCAGAAAGAGCAAGCGAAGTACAGAAAGAAGCAACATAGGTACAGAAAGAGGCAAGAGAAGTGCAGAAACAGGTAGGAAAGGTGCAGAAAGAGGGAAGGGTGCAAAAAGAGGCAAGAGAGGTGCAGAAAGAGGGAAGGGGGTGCAGAAAGAGGCAGGAGGGGTGCAGAAAGAAGCAAGTGAGCTGCAGAAAGAGGCAACAGAGGTGCAGAAAGACGCAAGAGAAGTGTAGAAACAAGCAAGAGAAGTGCAGAAAGAGGTAAGAGAATTGCTGAAAGAAGCAACAGAGGTGTAGAAAGAAGCAAGAGAAGTGCAGAAAGAGTCAAGTGAGGTGCAGAAAGAAGCAAGAGCAGTGCAGAAAGAGGTAGGAGAGGTGCACAAAGAGGCAAGAAAGGTACAGAAAGAGGCAGGAGGGGTACAGAAAGAAGGAAGAGAAGTGAAGAAAGAGGCAAGTAAGGTGCAGAAAGAAGCAAGAGCAGTGCAGAAAGAACCAACCGAGGTGCAAAAAGAGGCAAGAGGGGTGCAGAAAAAAGTAGGAGAGATGCACAAAGAGGCAAGACAAGTACAGAAAGAGGCAGGAGGGGTGCAGGAAGAAGGAAGAGAAGTGCAGAAAAATGCAACAGAGGTCCTGAAAGAGGCGCGAAGGGTGCAGAAAGACCAAGAAAAGTGCAGAAAGAAGCAACAGAGGTATAGAAAGAGGCAAGAAAGGTGCAGAAACAGGCAGGAAAGGTGCAGAAAGAGGGAACAGGGGTACAGAAAGACGCAAGAGAGGTGCAGAAAGAGACTAAAGGGGTGCAAAAGGAGGCAAGAGGGGTGCAGAAAGAAGCAAGTGAGATGCAGAAAGAGGCAACAGAGGTGCAGAAAGACGCAAGCGAGGTGCAGAAACAAGCAAGAGAAGTGCAGAAAGAGGCAAAAGAAATGCTGAAAGAAGCAACAGAGGTGTGGAAAGAAGCAAGTGAAGTGCAGAAAGAGGCAAGTGAGGTGCAGAAAGAGGCAAGAGAGATGCAGAAAATCGCAAGAGAACAGCAGAAAGAGGCAGGAGGGATGCAAAAAAGGGAAGAAGGGTGCAGAAAGAAGCAAGAAAAGTGCAGAAAGAAGCAAGAGAGGTGCAGAAAGAGGGAAGACGAGTGCAGAAAGAAGCAACAGGGGTGCAGAAAGAAGCAAGAGAGGTGCAGAAAGAGGCAATAGAAGTGCAGAAAGAGGCAAGTGAGGTGCAGAAGGAGGCAAGAGAACTGCAGAAAGAGGCAAGAGAGTTGCAGAAACAGGTAAAAGGGGTGCAGAAAGATGGAACAGGTGTGCAGGCAGAGGCAAGAGAGGTGCAGAAAGAGGGAAGAGGGGTACAGAAAGAGGCAAGAGGGATACAGAAATTTGCAAAAGAGGTGCAGAAAGAAGAAAGAGCAGTGCAGACAGAACCAACAGACGTGCAGAAAGAGGCAAGAGGGGTGCAGAAAGAGGTAGGGGAGTTGCACAAAGAAGCAAGAGGGGTACAGAAAGAGGCAAGAGGGGTGCAGAAAGAAGGAAGAGAAGTGCAGAAGGAAGCAACAGAGGTGCTGAAAGAGGCGAAGGGTGCAGAAAGAGGCAAGAGAAGTGCAGAAAGAGGCAAGAGAGATGCATAAAGAAGCAAGTGAGGTGCAGAAAGAGGCAAGAGAGGTGCAGAAAGAAGAGAGTGAGGTTCAGAAAGAGGCAAGAGAAGAGCATAAAGTGTCAAGTGAGGTGCAGAAATAGGCAAGAGAGATATAGAAAGAGGCAAAATAAGTGTAGAAAGAGGCAAGAGAAGTGCAGAAAGAGGCACTTGAGGTGCAGAAAGAGGCAAGAGAGGTACAGAAAGAGGCTCGAGAAGTGCAGAAAGAGGCAAGAGAAATGCAGAAAGAGGTAAGAGAGGTGCAGAAGGAAGAGAGGGGTGCAGAAAGAGGCAAGTTAGGTGCAGAAAGAGGCAAGAGAAGTACAGAAAGAGGCAAGGGAACTGCAGAAACAGGCAAGAGAAATGCACAAAGAGGCAAGAGAGGAGCATAAAGAGGCAAGAGAGTTGTAGAAAGAAGCAAAAGAAGTGCAGAAAGAGGCAAGTGAGGTGCAGAAAGAGGCAGGAGAGGTGCAGAAAGAGGCAAGAGAGGTGCAGAAAGAGGCACGAGATCTGCAGAAATAAGCAGCAGTGGTGCTGAAAGAGGCAAGTGAGGTGCAGAAACGGGCAAGAGAAGTGCAGAAAGAGACAAGTGAAGTGCAGAAAGAAGACAGTGAGGTGCAGAAAGATGAAGAAAGGTGCAGAAAGAAGCAAGAGAAATGCAGAAAGAGGCAGGAGAGGCACAGAAAGAAGAAAGGTTTGTGCGCCATTAGTACCAGTTTAACACCCACATTTTGCAATAAGTAACACGTGATCATTCCAGCTTTGCAAAGGGCCTTCCACCACGCTGTAACACGTGACGCTTCATTTTTGGGAACATTTGAGCCGTTTGAGCTAGAAATAAGGCTTTTTTGGTTCAAATCTGCAGATTAGGCAGCAGATGATGGAATATTTGGCAAAATTTGGCAAATGCGGAAAATATTTAATTATGTGAAAACTGGTGCAGCCGAACAGTCACATAATTCCAGTGGCCCTGCTCATACCTCCGACTAGGTCCAGAAGTGCTCCTCAGTGGTTCCTTCTTTTTTTTATGTCTCATTGAGTTTATAGTTTAGCTTCTATGGAAACGAGGAAGACTAAACCTGAGGTTACCACTCCACAACACAGACTACAATACCACATATTTACTCTCCACAACAGATAATCCCACTCCACATAATTCCTATACACTAAGTACCACATACTTTCTATTCACATAATTTCACTGCACAACATACCACACAATTCCACTACACACAATGTACATCCACTCTACACCAAAAAACATTAGTAAAAAAACTTTTACATTTACAACGCCAATAGCTCTAACTCTCGCAAATGCGAAACCTATTACATTGCAAATGCTTCTTTAACTAGTAGTTGCGTTTGCAGAGTGGTGGAGAAAAGGTGCTGGGCCTCCGACCAGCGCTCAGGAATTCCACTGCGTAGGACTTACAGGAGGTACCAGGAGGGTTTCTTGGCCCCCAAAGTCCCTCAGGAGTAAAGTGGACTTCATCCCCCATCCCGTAGTCTGCCAGGAGGCGCGTTTGCAGAGTGGTGGAGAAAAGGGGCATGGCCTCCGAAGACGTCTTAGCAATCCCACTGTGTGGGACTTACTGGAGGTAACAAGAGGGGTAGTTGTCCCCAAGGACATCCTTGGGGGCCAACTACCCCTTCTATTACCTCTGGTAAGTCCCACACAGCAGGATTGCTAAGTTCTCATAGCAGGCCACGCACCCTTTGCCCACCACTCTGCAAACGCGCTCCCTGGCGTGTTCTTGGACGGGGATTGAAGTCACCTTCGCTGCTGGGGGTCCTTTGGGGCCAACTAGCCTACCTCTTACCTCCAGTAAGCCCCACACAGTGGGATTGCTTAGAGGTGGACACAGGCCACACCCCCTTTTTACACCACTCTGCAAATGCGCCTCCTGGCGCACTGCTGCTCGGATGATGAAGTCCACTTGTGTCCTGAGGTCCTCACGACACAAGAGGACCTCATCGCCCCACCAGCAGTGCGCCAAGAGGTACGTTTGCAGAGTGGTGTGAAAAGGGACGTGACCTCGGACCACCTCTCAGCAATCCCACTCTGTGGGACTTACTGGAGGTACCTGTTTGGCTAGTTGGCCCCCAGGGACCCTCAGGATTGCAGGGGACTTAATCCCCCAACTTAGAACGCACCGGGGGTGCATTTGCAGAGTGGTGCAGGGAGGGGCGGGGCCTCCGGCGATATGCCGGCTTTTTCTAAATTTGGTTTTTGGAAGGGGGGCTGTGTGCCCTCCCCTTCCCTTTATTATTTATCCGCATGGCCGCCCTCCCATGGCCGATTTCGGCCCCGGAGACCCCATCCCCAGGGGCATGGCCACATATTTAATACTTTTTAAATTATTATTTTTAAGGAGGGGGGCTGCGCGGCCCCCCTCCTGAGGCCACATCCCCCGGGCTGAACTTCGATCTTTTTTTGTTTTTTTTTTTATTAGGGAGGGGGTCGTGTGGCCCCCCTCCCCTGGGCCACTTCTGGCCCTGGGTACCCCATCCCCCGGGGCCGGCCCTCAGCATTGCAGACTGTGGGGGGAGCCCCAATGCCCCCATGGTCTCTGCCGGCTCCCCGACTCCTGCGGGAGCCGGCATTGCTTTTGGGAAAAGGGAGCTGCTGACATGCAGCTCCCCTTGTCCAAAAGCAATCTGCTTTGCTTTGTTGAAGCGAGAGCAGGTTTCCTGCTCTCGCTTCAACGAAGCAAAGCAGTGTTTGCTATGGCAGGGCAGGAGCCGTGCTCCTGCCCTGATATAGCAAATGGCAATGTAACGAGCTGGCCCTAGGGGGTGGCGGTCCCCAGGGCCAAGGAGGGCTCCAGGAGGGGGGCCGCGCGGCCCCCCTCCCAATGTATGCAAAGCCCCGGGAAGGTGGTGGTACCCGGGGGTCTGCAACGGACCCCCGCATTTAAATAATTTGTGCCCCGGGGAGTTGGTGGTCCCCAGGGCAGTGTGGGGGGAGGAACCCCCCCACACTTCATTTTTGTAAATTAAGCCCCGGGGAGGTGGCGGTCATCGGGTCTGGGGGGGCCCGTGAGGCCCCCGCATATAATTAAGAATGCCCCGGGGAGGTGGAAGTCCCTGGGGCAGTGTGGGGGGGCAGAAGCCCCCCCATGCATTTTTTCAAAAGCCCCGGGGAGGTGGCGGGCCCCGGGGCTGCGGGGGCCCCCGTGGGCCCCCGCTATATATTTTCTGAATGCCCCCGGGACCTGGCCCAGCTAGGGGCTTATAGAAAACAAAGTGCGGTAGTCCACGCTTCTTTTTTATTTTATTTTCTCAGCTGGATTTGCGCACCCAGCACGAATTCAGCCGATTGTTTTTTTAAAAAAAAGCTTTTTTGGGACCCCCTGAGCAGGCCTAGGGGGTCAGGGTGTTTCTACCCTGCCCCCTTTTCTTGTTTTTCATCTCTTTTTTACTGTTTTCTTGTGACTCGGTTACCGAGTCACAAGATTGCTGCCAACACATTCTGGTTTGGAGTGTTGGCAGCCAATAAGAAGTCAGCTCGTGCTCGGGAGGAGTCGCGACTCCTCCTCGGTGCTCAGATATATAAATTTTTATTTTTTTAATTTCTCAGCAACTACCAAATGGATTTACACCATTTAAAAAAAAGGTCGCTTTCTGGACCGAGAGCTACCTTTTTGCCAAATTTGGTGTAATTCCGTTCAGCAGTTCTGGCTGTAGCCATGTCTAAAGTTCCTATGGAAATTAATATGGGGAAAACGCGTTTTGGGACCCCCCTTTTTTCTTGGCCCCCGCTTGACAAATCACCCCAAAACTTTCAAGACAGGAGCTGACCTGAGTGAACCATTAGTTTTGAAAATTTCGCGAAGATTCGTCAAACGGCGCCAAAGATATTGGCAAAAGAAAAAACGCTTTTTGAATAGAAACAAGGTCCTAACTATAACTACCTACTGGTGACCGCCAGTAGGTTATACATATATATATATATATATATATATATATATATATATATTCACTGAAAAAACCATAGGTTTTAGGGACAGTTATAGTTAGTTGGACATTGCACTCGTACAAAACCCGTGAAATTCCCCCGTTATAGTTAGTTCAGGTAACTATAACTCGCGCCCCGCAATGCACTTCTGATGACGTCACATATTACATCACTCATGACATGGTCAGTGACATCACTGATTACATCACTGATGACATATCAAATGACATCACTGATGACATCACTGATGACATCATCCAGTGACTGTGTGTTTCTGTAAAGTTTAAATATGTTTCATATATATAGGGAAAGGCGTATTGAAGAATGAGTGGGTGTATAAGTGTCTGAATGGATGATTTAGTACATGAGTGACTGACTCTACAAGTGAGTGATTAAACGTATCTTACTGAATGCATGGGTTAGTGACTAAACTGTGTGAATGTCTGTAGCCGTCTGTTTGTTGGTGTGTAAGTGGATGCATGGATTTGCGAATAGCTACATGAGTGTCTATATGGGTTATTGATTGGTTCTCTGAGTATCTGTATGGCTGCCTGAGTGTTTGTGTGGGTGGGGTGTGTGTGACTCTGTACATAGATGTGTGAGTGGGTGATTCACTGGGTGCATGATTTCAAGAGTGCATCTGTGATGGACTGCTTGGGTGAGTGAGTGTGTGTAAGAGTGTGTTAGTGAGTGAATGTATGTCCCAGTGGTACATGTGTGAGTAACTACGTATGTGAAAGGCAGTATATATGTGTGTTGGAGAATATAAATACCTATAAGCGAGAGTGTGTGATTGTGATAGTGACTGTATGGATGAGTGTGTGCTTGTATCAGAGATTGTATAAGAGCGTAAGAATGTGCTAGTATTTGTATGAGTAAGTGAGCTGGTGTGTGTATAACTGTATAGGTGAGTAAATGGGTGTGTGCTTAATTTTTGCATGACTGACTAGGTGTGTGAGTACCTCTATGGATGAGTGGCGGTGTGTGAGTGTTTATATAGGTGTATGAGTGCATATAATAGTCCTGTACTGAGTGACTATAAGTATGAGTGACTGTACGGGTGAGTGAGTAGATGTGTGTGTGTAGACCTAAGAATCAGTGAGTGTGTATATAGTAATTGGTGTTGGAGTGTCTATGGTTTTGACAATGGCAGTCTGTAATTTACAGTGGGTGTATCAAAAGTTATATTAGGGTGTGAGAAGATGCATCAAATTATCACATGGATGATGTCATCAGTGATGTCATTTGAGATGTCATCAGTGATGGAATCAGTGATGTCACTGACCATGTCATGAGTGATGTAATATGTGACGTCATCAGAAGTGCATTGCGGGGCGCGAGCTATAGTTACCTGAACTAACTATAATGGGGAATTTCACGGGTTTTGTACGAGTGCAATGTCCAACTAACTATAACTGTCCCTAAAACCTATGGTTTTTTCAGTGAATTTGTAAGGTTTTTTAAATGCTAATTTCTAACTATAACGTGCCTGAAACCTATGGTTTTTTCAGTGAATTTCAAAGGTTTTTTAAATGCTAATTCCTAACTATAACATGTCTGAAACCTATGGTTTTTTTCAGTGAATTTCATAGGTTTTGTAAATGACAATTTTTAAATGTATTAATTGTTATATTTATTTTTTTGATACTGATTTACTACATTTTTTTAAAGTATTTATTTTTAGATATTTAATTTTTTTAAATACATTGTAATTACCTTATACATTACATTACAAAATATACTTTCTCAGAATGAATTACTTTAGTTTAAATACTTTGCAAATAGGCAATAGACTTTTAAGTACAGTAGTTACAGTTGTTGCAATGGGCAACACAATTTCAAACACAATGCAACATTGAGCTCAATGTGAATTTCAAGTTAAATGCAATTAGTTACTTTATGGATTACTTTTCTAACCACAGGACTGGATCCTAGATTCAGTCCTGGGACATCTCCTGTAAACAGTTGAGTAAAAGCGTTTTGGTTACAGTAGTGATTTTTAAGGAATATTATTGTATTTTAAAAGTTGACACTTAGAAACTTTTTCACATAGAATCACCAATGCTATCCTATGGGAGAAAATTCACTTAGCAGGTAAGTAGTGTTATCGTTACTTTTTCTTACTCAGTGGTGGATCTTGGATCCAGCACTGGTGCATCTCCTGTAAACAGTTGAAAGAATGCGTTTAAGTCATACAGGCGATTTTTAAGGAATATTTGTAGTTTGTGAAAATCGACACTTTGAAACTTTTCTGCTGAAAACCAGACAATGGATTCCTATGGAAGGAAATACAAGTTACTGGTAAATACGGTTAGAATTACTTTTCAGGGTCAGTGCTGGGCTAAAAGATGCAGCACTGGGTTCTCTCCTGATAACAGGTGAGTAAATCGGAATTCGTAGTTCGGCTGATTTTAGAGGAATATTATAAAGTTCCAAAACTCCACACTTAGAAGAATTTCCAAGTGAAATCAGTCAATGTTAGCCTATGGAAGGAAATTCAAGTTACTGGTAAGTACGGTTAAAATTACTTTTCAGGATCAGTACTGGGCTCAAAGATGCAGCACTGAGGTCTCTCCTGATAACAGGTGAGTAAATCGGAATTCGTAGTTCTGCTGATTTTAGAGGAATATTTGTATGTTTCAAAAATCGACACAGAAACTTTTTCAGCAAAAAGCAGGCAATGATATCCTATGGAAGGAAATTCAATTTACTGGTAAGTACGGTTAGAATTACTTGTCAAGGTCAGTGCTGGGCTAAAAGATGCAGCACTGGGTTCTCTCCTGATAACAGGTGAGTAAATCGGAATTCGTAGTTCGGCTGATTTTAGAGGAATATTATAAAGTTCCAAAACTCCACACTTAGAAGAATTTCCAAGTGAAACCAGTCAATGTTAGCCTATGGAAGGAAATTCAAATTACTGGTAAGTGCGGTTAAAATTACTTTTCAGGATCAGTATTGGGCTCAAAGATGCAGCACTGAGGTCTCTCCTGATAACAGGTGAGTAAATCGGAATTCGTAGTTCGGCTGATTTTAGAGGAATATTTGTATGTTACAAAAATCGACACTTAGAAACTTTTTCAGCAAAAAGCAGGCAATGATATCCTATGGAAGGAAATTCAAGTTACTGGTAAGTACGGTTAAAATTACTTTTCAGGATCAGTACTGGGCTGAAAGATGCAGCACTGAGGTCTCTCCTGATAACAGGTGAGTAAATCGGAATTCGTATTTCGGCTGATTTTAGAGGAATATTATAAAGTTCCAAAACTCCACACTTTGAAGAATTTCCAAGTGAAACCAGTCAATGTTAGCCTATGGAAGGAAATTCAAGTTACTGGTAAGTACGGTTAGAATTACTTGTCAAGGTCAGTGCTGGGCTAAAAGATGCAGCACTGGGTTCTCTCCTGATAACAGGTGAGTAAATCGGAATTCGTAGTTCGGCTGATTTTAGAGGAATATTTGCACAATGGTGAAGGGAGGGGGCGGGGCCTGAGGTGACATCTGTGCAAACGCGCCCCGTGGCGTGTTTTAAGTTGGGGGATTAAGTCCCCTTGAATCTTGAGGGTCCCTGGGGTCCAACTAGCCCACCCTGTACCTCCAGTATGCGCCAGGGAGCTGCGTTGCAGAGAGGTGTTCAGAGGCCACGCCCCTTTTTGCACCTCTCTGCAACGCAGCTCTGTGGCACTTTCTGGACGTACCTGGTGGGCTAGTTGGCCCCCAGGGACCCTCAGGATTGAAGGGGATTTCATTCCCCAACTTAAAATGCGCCACGGGCCTGTTTGCACACATGTCACCTGAAGCCCCGCCCCTCCCTTCACCACTGTGCAAACACGCCCCGTGGCGCGTTTTAAATTGGGGGATTAAGTCCCCTTGAATACTGAGGGTCCCTGGAGTCGAACTAGCCCACCATGTACCTCCAAAAAGCGCCACAGAGCTGCGTTGCAGAGAGGTGTATAAAGGGGCGTGGCCTCTGTACACCTCTCTGCAACACAGCCCCCTGGCGCATACTGGAGGTTCCTGGTGGGCTAGTTGGCCCCCAGGGACCCCCAGTATTCAACGGGAATTACTTCCCCTTCTTTAAAACGCGCCAGGGTGCGCGTTTGCACACTGCTGCAGGGAGGGGGGCGGGGCCTCCGGCACGATGCCGTTTTTTTTCCCTTTTTTTTATGGGAGGGGGGCTGCGTGGCCCCCCTTCCCTCAGCCACTTTTGGCCCCGGGGACCCCATCCACCGGGGCCTGAGCATTTTTTTTTGTTTGTTTTTAAACGGGAAGGGGGCCGCGTGGCCCCCCTTCCCTGGGCCTCTATTGGCCCCGGGGACCCCATCCCCGGGGCATGCCCTCTTTTTAAAAAAATATATATATTTGGAGGGGGGCTGCGTGGCCCCCCTCCTCAGGCCATTTAAGGCCCCGGGGACCCCATCCCCCGGGGCCGGCCTTGCCCTTTTTTTATTTTTTATTTTTTAATTGGGGAGGGGGGCTGCGTGGCCCCCCTCCCGGGCCACTTATGGCCCCGGGGACCCCATCCCCCGGGGCCTGGCCTCTCGTTGGAGACTGTGGGGGTCCCCAATCCCCCACAGTCCCAGCCGGCTCCCCGCCTCCTGCGGGAGCCGGCATTGCTTTTCCACATGGGGAGCAGCTAACATGCTGCCCCCAGTGTGGAAAAGCAATTAGTTTGCATTTTGAAAGAGAGAGCAGGTTTCCTGCTCTCTCTTTCAAAATGCAAACCAAGTTTGCTATGACAGGACGGGAGCCGCGATGCTCCCGTCCTGTCATAGCAAACTACAGTGTCCCGAGGGTAGGCACCCCGGGACACTGCAGGAGCCGGCCCTGGGGGTGGTGGTCCCCAGGGCCATCACTGGCTCCAGGAGGGGGCCACGCGGCCCCCCTCCCAACTTGTTCAAAGCCCCGGGAGGTGGTGGTCCCCGGGGCTCTGGGGGTCCATAACGGACCCCCATATTTAAATCTTTAGTGCCCCAGGAGGTGGCGGTCCCCGGGGCGTGTGGGGGGGCTGGAACCCCCCCACACAGATTAAAAAAAATAAAAAATAAAGAAGCCCCGGGGGGTGGCGATCCCCGGGGCAGCGGGAGGGCAAAGAGCCCTCCCGCACCATTTTTTTAATAAAGCCCCGGGGGGTGGCGGTCCCCGGGGCTTGGGGGGCCTTAGAGGCCCCCCCATAAACAATAAACCCACCCCCCCGCATGCCCCCGGGACTTGGGCCACCCGGGGGCAAATTTGCATCGAAGCGCGGGAGACCGCGCTTCGATTTTTTTTTTCGGCAGGATCCGCGCACCCTGAGCGCATCCTGCCGATTTTTTTTTTTTTTTTTTTAAATGCTTTTTTCTGCCCAGGGGGTCCTTGTGGGACCCCCTGAGCAGACCTAGGGGGTCAGGGTGTTTCTACCCTGCCCCCTTTTTGCGCTTTGCGCACTTGTTTCTGTCCCTCGGTTCTACCGAGGGACAAAATGGCTGCCAACACTTCCTGATTTGGAGTGTTGACAGCCAATTAGCATGCAGCTCGTGATCGGGAGGGTGCGCGAATCCGACGCGGCCATAGATATATATGTGATTTTCCTTTTGATTTTCACAGGAACTACTGAACGGATTTACACCATTTAACAAAAAGGGTTCTTTCTGAACCAAGAACTACCTCTTTGCCAAATTTGGTGTAATTCCATTCAGCAGTTCGGGCTGTAGCCGTGGCTAAAGTTTCCTATGGGAAAATGAATGGGGAAAACACGTTTTGGGACCCCCTTTTTTCTCGGCCCCTGCTTGATGAATCACCCCGAAACTTTCAGGGTAGGAGCGGACCGGAGCGGGCCATAAAGTTTGAAAATTTCGCGAAGATTCGTGAACCGACGCAAGAGTTATTTCAAATAGAATGTCGTGGATTTCCTATGGAAAATAGGTCCTAACTATAACTATCTACTGGCGACCGCCAGTAGATAATATATATATATATATATATATATTATCTACTGGCGGTCGCCAGTAGATAGTTATAGTTACAACCTATTATCCATAGGAAATCCGCGACATTCTATTTGAAATAACTCTCTTGCCGGTTGACGTATCTTCGCAAAATTTTCAAACTTTGTGGGCGCTCCGGTCCGCTCCTACCCGGGTGGGCCAAGTCCCGGGGGCATGCTGGGGGGGTTAATTTTATGTGTGGGGGCCTCTAAGGGCCCCCAAGCCCCGGGGACCACCACCCCCGGGGCTTTATGTATAATGGTGCGGGAGGGCTCTGAGCCCTCCCACGCCCCGAGGACCACCACCTCCCGGGGCTTCTTTTTTAAATTAAAAACCTGTGTGGGGGGCTCCAGCCCCCACACGCCCCGAGACCACCACCTCCCGGGGCACTAAGAAAAATTAAAATGGGGGTCCGTTTGGACCCCCAAGCCCCGGGGACCACCACCTCCCGGGGCTTTCAAAATGTAGGGAGGGGGCCGCGCGGCCCCCCTCCTGGAGCCTGTGGTGGCCCTGGGGACCGCCACCCCCAGGGCCGGCTCCTGCAGTGTCCCGGGGTGTCTACCCCGGGACACTGCTGTTTGCAATGACAGGACGGGAGCCTCGCGGCTCCCGTCCTGTCATTGCAAACTTGCTTTGGATATTGGAAGAGAGAGCAGGGAAACCTGCTCTCTCTTCCAATATCCAAAGCCGATAGCTTTCCACATGGGGAGCTGCATCTTAGCAGCTCCCCATGTGTAAGCAATGCCGGCTCCCGTAGGACACGGGGAGCCGGCGGGACTGTGGGGGGCTTGGGGACCCCCCACAGTCCCCAACGAGAGGCCAGGCCCCGGGGGATGGGGTCCCCGGGGCCATAAGTGGCCACGGAGGGGGCCACGCAGCCCCCCTCACCAAAGTAAAAAATGGAAAAAAAATTAAAAAAAAGTGCAAGGCCGGCCCGGAGGATGGGGTCCCCGGGGCCTTAAATGGCCTGAGGAGGGGGCCAGGCAGCCCCCCTCCAAATAAAAAAAGAGGCCATGCCCGGGGGATGGGGTCCCCGGGGCCAATACAGGCCCAGGGAAGGGGGCCACGCGGCCCCCTTCCCGTTTTTTTTTATTTTAATTTTAAAAAAGGGGTAAGGCCCTGGGGGATGGGGTCCCCAGGGCCTAAAAATAGGAAAAAGGAAGGGGGCCACACAGCCCCGCTTCAGGGGGAAAAAACAAACAAAAACAAAAAACGATCGGGCCCGTAGGCCCCACCCCCTTCCTTCACCACTCTGCAAACGCGCCCCTGGCGCGTTTGCAGAGAGGAACGAATTCCCCTTGAATACTGGGGTCCCTGGGAGCCAACTAGCCCACCAGGAACCTCCAGTATGCGCCAGGGGCTGCCTTGCAGAGAGGTGTACAGAGGCCACGCCCCTTTTACACCTCTCGGCAACGCAGCTCTATGGCGCTTTTGGAGGTATATGGTGGGCTAGTTGCACCCCAGGGACCCTCAGGATTCAAGGGGAGTTAATCCCCCGACTTAAACGCGCCACGGGGCGCGTTTGCACAGTGGTGAAGGGAGGGGGCGGGGCTTCAGGTGACATGTGTGCAAACAGGCCCCGTGGCGCGTTTTAAGATGGAGAATTAAATCCTCTTCAATCCTGAGGGTCCCTGGGGGCCAACTAGCCCAACAGGTACGTCCAGAAAGCGCCACAGAGCTGCGTTGCAGAGAGGTGTAAAAGGGGTGTGGCCTCTGTACATGTCTCTGCAACGCAGCCCCTAGCGCATACTGGAGGTTCCTGGTGGGCTAGTTGGCCCGTAGGGACCCTCATGATTCAAGGGGACTTAATCCCCCAACTTAAAACGCGCCACGGGCGCGTTTGCACAGATGTCACCTCAGGCCCCGCCCCTCCCTTCACCATTGTGCAAATATTCCTCTAAAATCAGCCGAAATATGAATTCTGATTTACTCACCTGTTATCAGGAGAGACCTCAGTGCTGCATCTTTCAGCCCAGTACTGGTCCTGAAAAGTAATTTTAACCGTACTTACCGGTAACTTGAATTTCCTTCATAGGCTAACATTGACTGGTTTCACTTGGAAATTCTTCTAAGTGTGGAGTTTTGGAACTTTAAAATATTCCTCTAAAATCAGCCGAAATACGAATTCCGATTTACTCACCTGCTATCAGGAGAGACCTCAGTGCTGCATCTTTCAGCCCAGTACTGATCCTCAAAAGTAATTTTAACCGTACTTACCGGTAACTTGAATTTTCTTCATAGGCTAACATTGACTGGTTTCACTTGGAAATTCTTCTAAGTGTGGAGTTTTGGAACTTTAAAATATTCCTCTAAAATCAGCCGAAATACGAATTCCGATTTACTCACCTGTTATCAGGAGAGACCTCAGTGCTGCATCTTTCAGCCCAGTACTGATCCTGAAAAGTAATTTTAACCGTACTTACCGGTAACTTGAATTTCCTTCATAGGCTAACATTAACTGGTTTCACTTGGAAATTCTTCTAAGTGTGGAGTTTTGGAACTTTAAAATATTCCTCTAAAATCAGCCGAAATACGAATTCCGATTTACTCACCTGTTATCAGGAGAGACCTCAGTGCTGCATCTTTCAGCCCAGTACTGATCCTCAAAAGTAATTTTAACCGTACTTACCAGTAACTTGAATTTCCTTCCATAGGATATCATTGCCTGCTTTTTGCTGAAAAAGCTTCTAAGTGTTGATTTTTGAAACATACAAATATTCCTCTAAAATCAGCCGAAATCCGAATTCTGATTTACTCACCTGTTATCAGGAGAGACCTCAGTGCTGCATCTTTCAGCCCAGTACTGGTCCTGAAAAGTAATTTTAACCGTACTTACCAGTAACTTATATTTTCTTCCATAGGAATCCATTGTCTGGTTTTCAGCAGAAAAGTTTCAAAGTGTCGATTTTCACAAACTACAAATATTCCTTAAAAATCGCCTGTATGACTTAAACGCATTCTTTCAACTGTTTACAGGAGATGCACCAGTGCTGGATCCAGGATCCAACACTGAGTAAGAAAAAGTAACGATAACAGTTTTTACCTGCTAAGTGAATTTCCTTCCATAGGATAACATTGGTGATTCTATGAGAAAAAGTTTCTAAGTGTCAACTTTTAAAATACAATAATATTCCTTAAAAATCACGACTGTAACCAAAACGCTTTTACTCAACTGTTTACAGGAGATGTACCAGGACTGAATCTAGGATCCAGTCCTGTGGTTAGAAAAGTAATCCATAAAGTAACTAATTGCATTTAACTAGAAATTCACATTGAGCTGAATGTTGCATTGTGTTTGAAAATGTGTTGCCCATTGCAACAACTGTAACTACTGTACTTAAAAGTCTATTGCCTATGTGCAAAGTATTTAAACTAAAGTAATTCATTCTGAGAAAGTATTTTTTGTAATGTAATTACAATGTAATTTAAAAAATAAAATATGTAAAAGAAATTGTTTCTAAAAATGTAGTAAATCAGTATGAAAAAAATTAATATAAAAATTAATACATTTAAAAATTGTCATTTAAAAAACCTTTGAAATTCACTGAAAAAACCGTAGGTTTCAGGCACGTTATAGTTACAAATTAGCATTTTAAAAACCTTTGAAATTCACTGAAAAAACCATAGGTTTCAGACACGTTATAGTTAGAAATTAGCATTTAAAAACCTTTGAAATTCACTGAAAAAACCATAGGTTTTAGGGACAGTTATAGTTAGTTGGACATTGCACTCGTACAAAACCCGTGAAATTCCCCGTTATAGTTAGTTCAGCTAACTATAACTCGCGCCCCGCAATGCACTGCTGATGACGTCACATATTACATCACTCATGACATGGTCAGTGACATCACTGATGACATCTCAAATGACATCACTGATGACATCATCCACGTGATAATCTGATGCAGCTCCTCACACCCTAATATAACCTTTGATACACCCAATCTAAATTACAGAGTGCCATTCGCAAAACCATAGACACTCCAACACCAATAACTACATACCCACTCACTGATTCTTAGGTCTACACACACACATCCACTCACTCACCCGTACAGTCACTCATACTTATGGTCACTCAGTACAGGACTATCATATGCACTCTTACTCCTATATAGACACTCAAACACTGCCACTCATCCATAGAGGTACTCACACACCTAGTCAGTCATGCAAATAATTAAACACACTGCCATTTACTCACCTATACAGTTATACACACACCAGCTCACTTAATCATACAAATACTAGCACATTGTTACGCTCTTATACAATCACTGATACAAGCACACACTCATCCATACAGCCACTATCACAATCACTCACTCTCGCTTATAGCTATTTATATACTCCAATACACATATATACTGCCTTTCACATATGTAGTTACTCACACATGTACCACTGGGACATACATTCACTCACTAACACACTCTTACACACACTTACCCACCCATACAGTCTATCACAGATGCACTCTTGAAACCATCCACCCAGTGAATCACCCACTCACACATCTATGCACAGTCGCACACACCCCATCCACACAAACACTCAGGCACCCATACAGATACTCATAGAACCAATCAATAACCCATATAGACACTCATGTAGCTATTCGCAAATCCATGCATCCACTTACACACCAACAGACGGATACAGACATTCACACAGTTTAGTCACTAACCCATGCATTCAGTAAGATACGTTTAATCACTCACTTGTAGAGTCAGTCACGCACGTACTAAATCATCCATTCAGACACTTATACACCCACTCATTCTTCAATACGCCTTTCCCTATATATATTAAACATATTTAAACTTTACAGAAACACACAGTCACTGGATGATGTCATCAGTGATGTCATTTGAGATGTCATCAGTGATGTCATCAGTGATGTCACTGACCATGTCATGAGTGATGTAATATGTGACATCATCAGCAGTGCATTGCGGGGCGCGAGTTATAGTTAGCTGAACTAACTATAACGGGGAATTTCACGGGTTTTGTACGAATGCAATGTCCAACTAACTATAACTGTCCCTAAAACCTATGGTTTTTTCAGTGAATTTCAAAGGTTTTTTAAATGCTAATTTCTAACTATAACGTGTCTGAAACCTATGGTTTTTTCAGTGAATTTCAAAGGTTTTTAAAATGCTAATTTGTAACTATAACGTGCCTGAAACCTACGGTTTTTTCAGTGAATATATATATATATAAGTATAGTTAGGATGTAGTTTTCATAGGAAGAGCGCATTTTGTGTTGCCAATAACTCTGGAGTCGTTTGACAAATCCTCACAACATTTTTACAACTAGTTCAACGCTCAATGCAGCTGCTGTCTTGATTGTTTTGGGGTGATCCATCAAGCGGGGGCTGAATAAAAAGGGAGGTCCCAAAACACATTTACCCCATACTAATTTCCTTAGGAACTTTAAAGACGGCTACAGCCCGAACAGCTGAACGGAATTGCATCAAAATTTGCAGGAAGGTAGATGCTGGTCCAGGGAAGTGCCTTTTTGTGATTTGGTGTAAATCTGTTCAGTAGTTGCTGAGGTGTTTAAAGAAATTTCCAGTTGTATATCTAGGGATGTGGATGATCGACCACCCCTTCCAATCTTGTGATAAGATGCAGGGACAAAAAAGCATTTTTTTTTTAATTCCTGGGTGGCTGCGGATTCCACCAAAAAAACCAAAAAAACAAACAAAGCACAGCCTCCCACTCTTCGTTAGGTATTGGACCCTGGTTGCAATCTAATTATACGGGGGGGGCGGGTACCGCCTCCTGGAGCTGCTTATTGCCCATGGGACCACCACCTCTCTGGGGAGTATTTCTTAATAAACGGGGGGCCACTTGGACCTCCCCCAAGCCCCCGAGAATACCACCTCCCCGGGGCACATGTGAAACATAAATCGGGGAGCCTCTTGGACCCCCCATGCCCCGGGGACCACCACCTCCCGGGGGCTTGATTAGAATGAAAATGCAGGGGTTGCCTTCTGGGCAACCCCCGTACCCTGGGAACCATGACCACCTCAGGGCAATTAATGCGGTGTGGGCCCATGGGTCACCCTTGCAGCCCCAGGAACCTCCACCTCTCCAGGGCAGCTTTTTTTTACAAGTAAAGTCGGGGGCCCGCGGCCCCCCACAGCCCCGGGCCCACCACCTCCCCGGGGCTGTATTGTGCAAAGGAGAGGGGCCGCCATAGATGGCCCTGGAGACCACCATCCCCCAGGGCCAGCTTCTGCTATGTCCTGGGGTGCCTAGCCCGGGACATAGCTGTTTACTATGGTTTGGCGGGAGCGGTAGCCATAGCAAACTGTGCTCCACTTTCAGCAAGCGAGAGCATTAAGAATGCTCTCGCTTGCTGAAAGTGGAGTACAATTTCTTTTACAGAGAGGGAGCTGTATGTTAGCATATATATATATATTTTGTTCTTATTTAATGGGATTCTATACTCCCTGTGTAAATGTCAGTCTCTAATTTCTTTATAATCAGTGACTTGTGGCTCACCAAGTTGCTGATTCTAGCGAAAAGACTCAACTATTATAAGTTATTACAGTTGAGTTCTGATGTCCCAATGCCTGCTGCTGATCAGGTCACAGAGCATAATTGAAGCAGCTGTTTAAAGCAACAAACTGAATTTTGCTTTTCTGTCTTCTACTCTATTTTTTAGCCTACAATGGCAAGCATAGAGAATATGTTTATTTTTTTCACTCCTTAGGCAGAGAAACACTAGAATCTTTCTGCATATTTCTACATGTTTCAAACTACTGCAACTTTTAAAAAAAACTGAATAGTATTGAACTGTTTCTAATATCTGTAAGCAGGAAATATCTAACATGTTTTTGATGTGTTTAATTTTCACTAGAGGTTTTATTTTTATTTTCCATGTTTGCAAACATGCTCGCTCTTTCATAGGAAACAGTTAGTCATCAATGTTTTAAGTGGTTAGTGGGAATGGTGATGGTGTGGCTATGTACTATATGGGATAAAGTACCGCCTGGCGTACATGATAAGGATATTGAAAGTCACCTCAGAGTTTCATTACCTTATAAAGGAACTAAAGGCGTGATTAGAAGTTAGTCGGTGAGAACGTCAGTTCGCCATGGCAGGGGAACAGAGTACTCAGCAGAGCAGCCGGCCTCTCCACCCGCTGTAGCACGAGCATACCATTGGGCTGGCGGTGTGGGGGCAGCAGAGTCCTGGTGGTGTGTATTAGAAAAACAGAGGCCTTGCATTTTAAAGTGGATTTTCATTTTATTCATGGAGGTATCTATTAAAGGCGAGATCTGAAGTAGTATGCAAATAATGTGCCTTTCAAGGCAGAGCCAGGGCAAATGCACTCCATCAGCTAATGATGCCGCTCATTTTGTGCGGGTGCCGTAGTAACGAGGAAGCAGCCACCTGCCAGTCCAGGACCTGATGCGAAGCCCGGCAAAATGGCAGTCTCAGCAGGGCTTGTTTGGGGCCTCTGAAGCCCAACTCCCACCACCGGACATACAACTCAAGGGAATGAATTCGGAAACTGCCACTTGCACCGAGTGGGCTTTAAACACACGCTTGTAATCTGCCAGCCCAGTGCCCTCTTGGACTATATTTGTGGCCTAAAATACCCGGATAGTGTAATTGAAGCACTGGCTTCAAAAATCTGGAATGCCTTGGACCACAAATTGGAGCTGAATCAAACTACCTCCAAATAATAAAAAGAAAATCCTTGAGACCAAGCCCTTAAAGAGACCCATTACTTGCCTTTCGACCACCTCGCGCATGACGGTGTCCTCGCCAGTTAAATGTCAGAAGAAAGGCAAGTCGTAATTAGGCTGGCAGAAACAATACCTGCACCACCTCCATTGGCCACCTCTGCCTCTCCTACTGCTGCCGTGGGTGCTACATTCATAATCCGGCGTTCAGACCACCAGGTAAGTGGGCGGTCAAACCGCTGAAAAGTGACGGTGGTTCCCTACTTGCCAAAGTCTTAATCAGGCCCTTAGTCTTTGACATGCAATATCCTTGTAATGTATGGCGCTAGTACTTTATTCCATATAATAAATTACAGAGTCACCAGTTTGTAGTTATTGTTAGGAACTAGTTACCATAGGAAATAGATTTTTTGGTTTGCTAAAAACTTTGGTACCGTTTGACAAATATTCGCCAAACTTTCCCAAAAAAGTTAATCCACCTTATCTCTTTCCTATAAAGTTTCAGGGAGATCAGTCAAACGGGGGCCGAGAAAGAAAGGGTTTCCCGAAACTTAAAATCCCCATTCATTTTTCCATAGAAAAATTGAACACTAATACCATGAAAAGAACCGAATGCAATGAATCCAAATTTGGTAGAAAGCTAGATCTTGTTCCAGCAATCTTGCTTTTTGTGATTTGGTGCTAATCCGTTCAGTAGTTTTTGAAAAATTAAGGTTTAAAAACTTTATATATCTAGACCGTTGGGCAGAAATTCAAAAAGGTAAGCATTCTAATTGGTTGACGGGGCTTTTTCAGAGTGAGCATTCCTATTGGCTGGCAGCAACATGCAAAGAAATGTTGCAGTTGCCATTATAGGCCTAGGGGACTTAGACCCCTGTCCTGAAAATGTTTTAAAAAACAATAAAATGGGACCTGGTAGGGATACCCTGCCCCCCAGCCCTTCTGACCCCCCACCCCCGGTCCAAAAGTAAAAAAAAAAAAAAAGGAAATGGTGCCTGTTTCCTTGTTTTTAAATAAATGACCGTCGGGGTGGGACAGGGCTTTGGGGGTCAAACCATATTTATTTTGTTTAATTATATGGGGAGGGGGCTTGCATGGGGACCCCTTCTGAGACAAGGAACAGCCTTCATATCCTCTTTAGGGGGCCCAGCACAGTAATTAAAGGGAGTGGGATGTAGGCCCTCCCACTTCCCCCAGCCAATTTCATCATTGGGGACTTCATCTACTGGGACCAGCAAATTTTCTTGAAGGGGAAGGTGGCATGAGCCCCACCCCCAAGAAGATTACTGTCCCGGGGGCCCCACTCCCAGGGTCCGCTGTAACTTTAAAAGGGGTGGGGACATAGGCCATCCTCCCAGTGCCTCAATAAGGTCCCAGGGACACCATCCCCCTGGCCTGTTTTCATATTTTATGGGGAGGGGTCTATGGGCCACCCCAAAACTTGCAGGAGGTCCCAGGGACCCCATTCCCAAGGTTGTTTCCAAATTAGGGGAGGGGGCATGAAGCCCCACCCCCTATGCTGCAGACTGACCCCAGAAACCCAAGGGCCAGATCTAAGCATTATCCAGCTCACTTCTATTTTTGACCCTGCCCTCACTCCCCTGGGCAGAAAACACACCTTTGCTCCTGCCAAGTATGGAGCAGTGAAATCAGCTGATTTAACCAGGCAGAACAAAGGAGAAATGATGCAGGCTCAGCATTGGGTGCTGGCTGGGGAGCTGGCAGGTGCCACTGGGGCCCTGGGGCCCTCCCTGTGTCCCCTAATGAAGTGTGTATTTTGGGTGCCCCTGGGGGGCACAGAGGTACCTACCAAAAAGTGAGTAGCCAGCTCCTGTGATAGGAGCTGGCAGGGTCTGTGGGGGCCTTAATGCTCCCTCTGTGGCCACCAACAATGGAAATAGGTGTGGGTACCACTGGAGGGCAAAGGGGCACCCACCTGAAAGAAAAATTTATAAAGGCCAGCTCCAGTCATGGAGGTGGCTGGGCAGCCGGCAGGGCCGCGGTGGCCACGGGGCTATCCCAAAAGCCTCCAACACTGAAGGAGGTGTGGGTGACCTGGTGCCTATCTAGGGCACCCT
Organism: Calotriton arnoldi; assembly: GCA_963921515.1. NCBI lineage: Eukaryota > Metazoa > Chordata > Amphibia > Caudata > Salamandridae > Calotriton > Calotriton arnoldi. The sequence continues at coordinate 367,713 of CAWUFW010001861.1, read as the reverse complement.
CACCATTTTCAAGTTTGAATTGTTTTTTAAGAAAAATAGAAGGAGAAATATATGAGCGGCTGTAGCTGCTAATTTATTATGCAATGCTCCTTGCAAGGAGCGCCCCATAATGCCCCTCAAAGGATTTTTAAATATTATTTGTGGAGCTTGGTGGGGCCCCTAGAAGAGGTAGGGGTCCCACCAAGCATTACTGTAATGTAGTAGGGGGGCTGCAGGGGGCACAGCAGCCTCCCAGCAACATTAAAAAACACAGTAAGTCTCGTAACTCATTAAACACATGGTAGAGCCATCTTCTGGTTGATTCTATGGTTGCACTTTGTGACCTGGAAATGCAAAAAGAAAGACTCAGAGACATAATGATTTTTATTTTAATAAGGCTCCGTCAAGTGGGGGCCAAGAAAAAGGGGTGGTTCCAAAACATGTTTTCCACATGCATTAGTCCATAGGAACCAGTTTACACCAAATTTGGCAGAAAGTTAGATATTGGTCCAGAAGGAGCACTTTTTGTGTTTTGGTGTAAATCCATTCAGTAGTTTCGGAAAATTTAAGGTTACATTTTTTTATATATATCACGTTGTGGAGAATCCACAGAGCTCATCCTGAGATCTGATTGGCTATCGCCACCTCAACCAGGCAGTGGTGGCAGACATCTTAGGACTTGGGACTCAGCTCTGAGTCCTAAAAAGAGCAGAAAAAAAGAAATGGGGGCAGGGTACGAACCCCTGTTTCCCTAGATCTGGTGATGCAGTCCCAGAGGGACAATGCCTGGGCCCAAAAAAAAATTTTTTAAATGTTGCTGAAAATTCCTGATGACCCACGAATCCAAGGCAAACTTTTTGTTTAAAAAAATTAAGCTGGGGGCGTGGCTAAGATGGCGGCGCGGTAGGACACAGGATCGTGTCCCTCCGGCACCGCCAAACTTCAGCCTTGCTATAGCGCCTGTTCCTGGGGCTCACGGACCACGCATCGGGGCTGGACGGCACTGGTGAGCAGACTAGCACCTCTGCGGCGAGTTTCCAGCCCAGTGGCACGGAGCGAGCGGACTCCCGAGCTGACGCACGGCGGCGGCCTAATCGGAGCCGCGAGTGCGGGGAGCGGCGGCGCTGTGCCACGGGGTGGCTGACGCGACTCAGAGACGGTGGTCTGCGGCCTGATCCCTGAGGGTTGGACGGCGGGATGAGAGCTGAACGTCCCTGCAAGCGGACCTGGGGTGAGTGGCAGAGCGGCCGCGGTGGTGCCACGGTCGGCAGTAGAAGTAGACGGGCAGGCGCCATCTTGCACACTCGCCCGATAGAGCCTCACAGTGATACACAGGCCCGGCCGGCACGCTGACTCAGCATCTGTGGTGGGAATCGGCACCGGAGCAGTTTGGAGGGCTCACTGATCCTCAGGGAGCCAATTGCAGTGGAGTGGTGGGCTGCCAGTCCGAGTCGGCTGATCCTCCTTGCCCGGGGAGTGAGTGACACCAGCTGCCATGTTGGCATAAAGCAGAGACGCACAGGGAGATCCGCAGCCTGGCACTGCGCACCGGGTGGCAAAGACTGGTGCGGCGACTCTGCGGGCTGTGAGTCGGCGGAGGGAGAGAGCTGAGAGTGCAGAGACCTCCAGAGAACTGGTGGGGAGCCCGAGAGGGAGCGCAGTAGTAGTGGACAAGGGCGCAACAAAGACGGCGGATCCGCCATTTTGGGCATCGAGACAGCACGGCACTCCAGCGAGAGTGGTAGTGCTGCGCTCCCGTGGCGTGGAGTGCTCCTTCCTGGACCCGGTAGGCACGAGGACTCGTGGTGCAGGCTGACCCTGGGACTGTGAGACGGCCCTCGTCTGTGTGCTTCGGAGCGACAGCCGAGTGGAGCCATAGGGCGTTCAGGGAGTCGGCGTGATCTGTGGGTTGGCGGCCCTGTATCTGGTGTGGGTCACAGGAAGTGACTGCTGCGGCTAGCGAGAGAGGTAAGCGCCAACGGCTGAATTGGCGCGAGATGGTGGCGGCACGCGCCAAGAGGGAGAAATCTTTGAAGGAGCTTCTCCTGAAGGAGCCAGGCACGCCCTCCACGCCTGGCGAGAAAACTCTTGGACCGATGGAGAGCGACGACTCCCTTGCTACTAAGGCGTTCATGGTAGAACTCTTTGCTGCCATCAAAGAAGACATACAGGAGCTCCGGGGCCAGCTAGCAGCGGACCTTAAGGAGGTACGAAGGGAGGTGGATGAAGTTGGTGAACGGGTGGCCACGCTCGAAGAGCACGATGTCAATAGAGAAGAGGATCTCCATCACCTGCAGCAAGATATGCTTCGTCTCTGGGAGCAACACCTTGATCTTCAGGCCCACGCGGAGGATTTGGAGAATCGTTCCCGACGGAACAATGTGCAAATCAGAGGCGTACCATGGAAAGAGGAGGGAGATGACCTCAGGGCCTATGTTGGGGCTTTGTTTCAGCAGGTGCTAGGAGACGCGGAGGTATCTGACATACGTATGGACCGCATCCATAGAGTAGGCCTCCCCCGTGGCAACAAAGCGCCACCTCCGGACATCCTCGTATGCGTCCACGATTTTCAACTGAAGGAGCGCATCATACGAAAGGCGAGGGAGGCACAGCCCATCCAGTTTCGGGGCCACACTCCAGCCCTATTCCAGGACTTGGCAGCCTCCACGCTAATCAAGCGACGTGAATTCAAGGTGGTGACCACGCATCTCCGTGAACAAAACATTCCTTATTCATGGGGACATCCTTTCCGCATCATCTTCAAGCACCGAGGGAAGCTGTTTCAGATTCGCTCTCTGGCCGAGGCCATGGAGGTCCTCGGTCTGGAGAGTACGCCGGCGGCGGAACCAACGGAGCGGCCCATGAATGTCAAGGCCCGCCGCGAACTGAAGTAGCAACGAGTGGGGAGGGCGGCTTCCGTCCTGAAGCCTGATCAGGCCACAATGGACAAAGAACGCGAAGCAGTACTTTCTTCCCTGTCGCAATCATCGGACCGCCCAACCACCCCATGAGGTATACATTCGATAGCCCCGGAAAGGGCATCCAGATGGGTGTCGGGGGGCCACAGAGAGTGGTCCTATGAAGATCGCAGACAGCCCTTCCGCGGGCGGGTGGGTACGGATCAGGCCCCATGTGGGCTGGGCGGACGCCCGAGTCACGGCCCCCTGGATCTCCTCTATGTTGACAGACTTTAGTCATGTTTCGATCTTGCTCATTGTCTTATCATTGTGTTTTTCCTTTAATGTTGGGTTTGTTGGGGGGTTTATTTGGTGTTTTCCGCACCAGTGTACATGTCAGCGCTGCCACCGCGACAGTCAGCGCAGGCCTGGTCGACAACGGATGGGCGCATCAGGCCGTTAATTCCTTACACTTACTGGATGGCGAAAGACCTTAAGGTAGTTAGCCTCAATGTTAGAGGCCTAAATAATCCAGTGAAAAGAGCGGCAGTGCTGTCCCTGTTAGAAAACGCCGGGGGTGACATCCGTCTCCTTCAAGAGACGCATCTCCTCTCCAAAGATACCGCACACATGCGCGATAGGCGCTTCCCACAGCAGTTCTGGTCCGCGGGACCGGCTAGAAAGAATGGCTTAGCGATCCTGTTTGGGGCCCACTTCCCGGGTAAAGTCGTATCGACGGTGGCTGAAATAATGGGACGCTTGTTAGTTTTGAGGGTGCAATGGGGTGGAACGTACCTCACTATAGCGTCACTCTACGCCCCAAATGCGCAGCAGGAACCCTTCATCCTCTCTGCTCTTACAGAGGTTCTTGCGTCTCCAGATGCGGCAATCTTGGTGGAAGGGGACCTAAATCTTGTAATGGACTCAGAATTGGATAGGTCTGGCCAGAGAACACACCAATCAGGGGCACTATCCCCAATGGGGCAGGCATGGCTAGGGGACAACGGGTTGCACGATGTCTGGCGCGCACAACACCCTGCAGAGAGGGACTACACATACTACTCTGCAGCGCATAAAACCTATGCAAGACTAGATCATTTTCTGGCCTCTACCTCCCTATTGCAGTCACTTCACACAGCCATGATAGATCCTCGCTCTCTCTCCGACCACACCCTTATTACTGTTCTCCTCCCTGCACAGCGATCACGGGCGTTTCCTCCTGGGTGGCGCCTTCGAGAGAATCTCTTACACTCTGCAGACACAATACAACGTATTCAGCGAACAATAGTCGACTACCTATCGCTCAATGACGTGGGCACCATGCCACTGTCGGCTGTGTGGGAGGCCCTGAAGCTCGTTACAAGAGGGGAATTTATTGCCATATCTGCGACATATAACAAACTCCGTAGGGAGAAGCGCGCCGAGCTTGAGAAGGAGGTGGGAGAACTTGAATCAATTCACAAACGCACCGGGGCACCGAGGGTGTGGAGGGAACTGGAGAAGCGCAGGCACCTGCTGAAACATTTAGACCTCGACAGGGCGGAATATGCTCTCCTCCGCCTTCGACACAAATTCTACCTCAGTAGTGATAAATGCGGTAAAATGCTAGCTCATAGATTACGGGCCAGGACACAGGTCACCCAGATTCAGTCAATACGAGGTCCCACGGGGGAGAAACAAAGCGCGGACAACCAGATTGTAGAGGCTTTCCTCAAGTTCTACAACACTCTCTATACTGGGCAGGACCCGCCGACGCGAGATCTGAGCGACTATTTGAATACTTGTGGGATCACACCTCTCCCTAAAGCCACAGCGGAATCGCTCGACGCTGAGATCCGAATTGAGGAAGTGGTCTCGGCTATCTCCAGATTGAAACTGGCCAAATCGCCGGGCCCGGATGGGTTCCCGGCTTCCTTTGATAAGACCTTTTGCAGGGAGCTGGCCCCCTTTTTAACCAAACTGTTCAATTCCTTTATGGATCTGGGGGAAGTCACACCATCCATGTCAGAGGCGGCGATTTCCGTCATCTTAAAGCCTGGAAAGGACCCCGGGACTGCGGGTCATATAGACCTTTTTTGCTTCTTAACACCGATGAGAAAATCTTCGCAGGTATTTTAGCGGCGCGATTAAATCCTCTCATGGCAGATATAATAGACCCTGACCAATCGGGTTTTATACTGACGCGACAAGGTGGGGATAACACTAAACGGCTTCTCCACCTTATTGATAGTATTCAGCGATCGGGCAGGCAGGGGTTCTTGCTATCTATCGGTGCCGAAAAGGCATTCGATAGAGTAGGGTGGGGCTATCTATTCAAAACTCTGAGCTGCTATGGGTTCGGTGAGAACTTCATTAATTGGATTCGGAGCATTTATCATGCACCCCAGGCGTTTGTGAGGGTCAACGGTGGCAGGTCGGCATTCTTCCCCATCTCCCGAGGGACTCGCCAAGGGTGCCCCGGTCCCCGCTCTTATTTGCGCTTTATATGGAGCCCTTAGCTCAGCGTATACGAGCGGTCGAATGCATAGTTGGCTTGAAATTTGGGGCGGACATCCATAAAATAAGTTTATATGCCGACGATGTGATCCTCTCTCTTACTCAACCGCGGTCCTCTCTGCCTGCTTTGCTTGAGGAACTCTCTGCTTTTGGGAACGTATCGGGGTTTAAAGTTAACCTGGGGAAATCCAATATTCTGAACCTAACAATCCCCCCTGAAGATGTAGACAGTCTGCAACAGAGCTTCCCATTGCAGTGGACGCAGAACGACATACTGTACCTAGGTGTTAGGCTGGCCCGACCATTGCCCGAACGGTCACGCTCAACTACAAGATATTACTGGAGCAGACGGCCAAAGCGTTGGACGCTTGGTCGCGGCTAAGGCTAGCATGGTTTGGGAGGGTTGCGGCGGTGAAAATGACCATCCTTCCGCGCATCCTGTATATATTTCAGATGCTTCCCATGTCCCCCCCGCTGGGGGCGTTAAAAACACTGCAGGCCCTAATTAATAAATTTGTCTGGGAAGGGAAAAAGCTGCGTCTCTCACTCAGACGTAAGGCGTGTCCGAGGGCGCAGGGCGGAGTGGGGCTACCCCTGATCGGCGGCTATTACCAAGCAGCATGTCTTAGGTTCCTGGTGGAATGGAACAGACCGCTATCCAGTAAACACTGGAACTTCATGGACCAGGCAGTAGCGGGTGTCAACATTTGGAGAGAATTATGGTTACCTCGCAGGCACAGGGCCTGGGGCCTCTACTCCTCCCCTATTACCTCGCCGACACTTAAGATATGGGATAGGGTGGCTGCTGCGAAGGGCTGGACCTCCTTTCCTTCGCCGATGACCCCCATCGTGGATAACCCTGATTTTCCTCCAGGACAGGCTTCAGCAGTTTTCCAACGGTGGCGGGAAGAAGGCTGTAAGAGAGTTGGGTCCCTTTTTGACACAGAGGGGCTGGTCCCCTTTGAGCAGCTCAGGCGGGATTACGGCCTCCTAACGACCGATGAATATCCCTATCGCCAACTATATCACTGGATCACAAGGCCCTCGAACTACTCCCATATGTTGCGGCCCCTTACCATGTTCGAAAGGTGGTTGCTTCGCAAACAGGATGACAGCCGGCTCATCTCTCAATTGTATAAGATGCTCACTACAGGGCCCACTGGGCAACGCACAAGGGCGCAGGTTCGCTGGGAAACAGAGATAGGCAGGCCGCTCACTCCTAAGGAATGGGAACACATCCTTTATAGAACGCACCACACTGCACACAATACAGTGGGGGCGGAGTCAGCTTTTAAGGTTTATTCATATTGGTACTACACTCCTTCCCGCATCCACAGCTGGGACAAGAGCAAAACGGATCTCTGCTGGAGAGGCTGTGGGATGTCTGGCACCCTGGCCCACCTGCTGTGGCACTGTCCGAAGCTAGAACGGTACTGGACTGAGGTCCTAGATGACATTGATGCAGCGTTTGCGATCTCTTTGCCCCGCTCACCAGAATACACGCTCCTAGGCCTCTCGCACCCCAAGGTTTTCCCATTAAAATCGATACGTGGTAGGCAAATTGCTTTAGCTCTGTTAGCAGCCAAACAGGTCATCTTAGCCCAATGGGGTGCGACGTCCTCACCTGATGTGCTGTCGTGGATTCATCGCCTGTGGCATCTCTTAGCCATGGAACGCATGTCTCTGAGCGTTAAGGGGAAAGAATATGCCAAGCTGTGGGCGCCCTTTTTGCAACTGTTAACGAAAGATGTGAGAGAAGTGACCTGTCCTAAGTATCTGCAGATTCTTCAACTGATTCCATTGGAGAGGTTAGCTACAACCCAGACACTGGCGCCATGATTAGGAGACTGCCCCAAATATGTGGCTAGAAGTTCAGGTGTGCATAAAGAAGCAACAACTGGTGTGGATATGGGTGGGGGAGGGTTTAAGGGTTTGGGAGGGATTTTGTGTGGGTATCGTTACTCTTTGGTTATGCTTATTTGGGTTCACTGTCTTCATTCTCTTAAATTTGGAAGATGCAACGTAATGTACAGCAGTACAGCAGTACCGATTGGCTTGCAGCCGGCCCTCGGGTGGTGGGCTTTAATTCTGGATATGCATGCTCTTGTTTCGCTCTTTCGGCCACTGGATGTAGGCAGGAGGCTGTGTTCATTTGATATGACTTCCACCTAATAAATATGATTGATTTGTAAAAAAATTTAACCTGCGCTTGTTTTATTGACACCCCCCCCCGGGGTGGGGAGTAGTGCATTGCCTCCTTCCCTTGAGCCTAATTAGGCCTGGGGACCCCATCCCCTGGGGCCGACAGGTATAAAAAAGAGAGGGGTTCTCCCTCCGAGCTTTAAAAAGGACCCCATCCCCCAGGGCTGTAACTTGAAATAGAAGGGAGGGGAGCCACACACCTCCGAGTCTTTATTGGTCCCAGGGTACCCATCCCCCAGGGTCACTTACTGTGTACCGGGGAGCCCATCTCGGAACACGTGTCCCAGCTAGGCCTAGTAGGAAACGTTGCCATTTGTACATATACACGGCTCCTTCCTAAAGTTGCCTTCACTTTCCACATCGACTTTTGACACACATTTGCATTTGTGAGACTTTGGGTTTGTTTCCTGGATGCACCGACCTTGCTTAGACGAACCATCTTCGCAGGAAAACTATTATATTACCTTGGCATTATGTAGAAGGCCTGCACGTATGTTGTGCAAATGTGTTTGTTATTTAAGTCCATATGGTGACACAGCTGTCTGTAGAATACAAACAATGGCAGCCTGATCACAATCTCAGCCCAAGGCAAGGATGTCTTTTTCCATAAATAAACATGTGTTTCCGGGTAACCAGAGGAGGCACTTCTGCTGACTTTAAGAGGCCCCTACATGCGGAAGTTTTCACCCAGCAGCTGACTTACATCTCTGTGAAGGGTGTCCAGTTCGTGACCAGAGGCCAAGAAGCAGCCCTACATTCTTATCCACCAAGTAATGGGGTTGGATCATCTAGTAGGGGGATTCTTGGCAGAACCTACACATACACTCTAGACACATAGGTTAGGGTCTGCATAGTAGAAGTACACAGGATCTGTTCACTTTCCTGATGCTTATTATAACTTTCATCTGCTTCGGTCTATTGATCATTGCAGCACATATATTCTCCTCAAGAATCACTTCGGTTCAATAAACATGGAGAACGTCCCCTTGTGTATTCTTTGTATCTTTCTCTGAGCAAACGAGTGTATGGGCAAAAGGTTCTAAGTCTGTCACCATGGTTCCTGAGGGAACAGAGTTATCATGTTCAGTGGTTGCCAAAACTGTTCGCTTTCTGTCCGAGTTTTAGGAGGGCTTATGGTGGTACTGTGAGCTAGCTGGTCTGAGGGACAACATATCCTGCGCAGGTGCATGGAATCAGTCTGACACCATCCCAAATTTTATGTTGTCCACAAATTTGCAGTTCCTACTAATTAGTGGAAACTACATGACACAGTAATTTCCTTGCCCACAGCGGCATGGGAAGGGAAACATATGCTTGCTCCTGTCTGGCATGAGCATTTTTAAATCTCCTGCTAAACGGGAGCAGACACTAACTCTGCTCCCAGTGGGCAGGAGATTTACAAATGCTCCCGCTGGCTGGGAACAGACTTGTGTCCTGTTTCTCTGCCTGCACTGATGCAGGCAGGGAAACAACACACATATTGCCCCTGCTATAAGGGCTGGAGCAGTGCTGGCTTCCACGCCATGCATTGTGCTTGTGGGATGCCCTGGGTCAGCACTGGGGCACACACCTATAACTGTTGTGGGCCACCCTCCCACTGCCCCCTCCCTTTATAAATTACTCATTCCTGGGGATGGGGTCCCCCAGGGTTTGAAAAGGCCGAGGGAGGAGGACCACGCTGCCCCCTCCCCTTTTTGTATTATATTTGGCCCCGGGGTCTAATAAGGCTTGGGGTGGGAGCCATGTGAGCTCGGAGAGGAGAGTTGCGTGGCCCTCTCCTGTTTTTTTATTGGCTTTGGCTATGGGGGATACAGTCCTGGGGGCTGGATAAGGCCCGGGAGGAGGTTGCATGCTCCCTCCCCTTATAATTTGGCCCCAGGGCCTATGAAGGCTCAGGGAGGGAGGTTGAGGGGGCCCTTCCCTTTTTTGTTGAATTTGGCCCCAGAGGGTGGGATCCCCGAGGCCTATTAAGGCATGGGGAGAGGGGCCGCACAGCCCTCTCCGCTTAATATATATGTTTTGGCCCTAGGGGATGGGGTCCCTGGGGCCCAAAGGCCAACCCTATGTTGTGTTGCTGAAGGGTGTCTGCAATGTGCTGTTGGCTGCCTGTGGGAGTTTGACCACAGGGTCTGGCCACAGGGCAGGCCCTGTGGCCAACTCCCATGCCATGCACAGTCAAAGACCCTGGGCAGAACAGGGTTGATTGCCTTTGGGGGGGTTGGCCACAGGTCACATCCTGCAGCTAATCCCCCACCGCGTATGGCCAAAGGCTTTGTGGTGCATGGGGTTGGCTGCATGCCGGCAGCAGTTGGATTTACGTATGGCAATAAAATCTTACTTTACCTTAAAAAACCCTAGATATTCACTATAAAGTATTGTTATAGTTAGATGAAATGTTAAGTAACAACTTAACGTTTTTTAAACTCCAAAAAACACAGAAATTCACCAGTTATAGTTATCAATGTAAAAGGAAGGGGACCCCCTGCTAATGTTATGTCCTGGGACAGGGACAAGAACATGAATGTACAATTACCCATGGCAACTCAAAAATGTTAAGTTAGTGTACTATCTAGATAAATAGCTCACAACAACATTTGTCTAAGGTGAAAAGAAAGCAATATAAACATATATCTCGACATCCGTATCATCATTCATTCATCTCACCCAGACGCAAATAGCAGAGTACATATCACAATAAAAGCCACAAAAAGATTAAAAACAAGGCATTCATTCAATTAATGTATCTTTAAAAACATTATCATGATGCCTGTCCTTGCATAAATTACATGTAATTAAGAAACACTTTTTTAAAGATTTCATTGCCGCACAGATTTAATGTACTCTGCTATTTGTGTCTGTGTGAGATAAGTGATGGATAATAGGAATGTTGAGATATATATTGGACATGAATGCTGTGATTCATGCCAAATGAAAAAGTATTGCATATGCACACCAATATAGCAATGACACTGGACAGAATGATGTGTTTTTAAAAATATTTTTAACTTTGTTGATCATTAATAAAAATATGTTTTGTTTTCAACCTAGGTTAATGTTGTTGTGCGCCCTTTACCTAGATAGGGCACAAACTTTACATTTTTGAGTTGCCATGGGCCATTGTACATTCATAGTTCTAGTTATCTCAACTTGTGTCCTAAAGTAACTATGACTCACGCCCTTGCAACGCACTGCTAATTACCCCAAATTTTACATCACTCATGACATCTTCTATGTCATCATTTATAATGTCACTGCAACATTTTCAATAAAATTATTGATGAGAAAACTGTGCATGGCGGAGGCCCGAGTTACAGTCACCATAGTACACTAGTTATAGTTACCTGAGATAACTATAGCTATAGCTGGTGAATTTCTGTGTTTTTTAAAGTTCAAAATGTTACGTTACTACTGAACATTTAACCTAACTATAACGCTACTATATATATAGTAGCTACTGGCGGTTGCCAGTAGGTAATTATAGTTAGGACCTGGTTTCCATAGGAAAAGCATTTTTTGACTTGCTTATAACTTTGGCGCTGTTTGACAAATCTTCACGAAATTTTCCCAAAAAAGGGCCACATGTATGAAAGTTTTTTGCATTCACAAATGGTGCAATTCATTCAAATCTGTTGTTTGCGACAGCAAAATAGCCTTTCATGATGTATGAAAGTCTTTGTAGTCACAATTTTAGGTAATCGCAAAAATAGCGATTACCAAAAATTGCGACTGCAAAAAGGGAATCGCAAATTGCAATTCCCTTAGCACATGTATGAAGCATTTTCCAAATGCAATCTGGGCATTTAGGAAAATGCAATTACCATCGACTTCAAGTCAATGGTAATCATGTGCACTTTTGCAAAATCTACAAAACTGAATTTTTGAAAGTACCATGTAGCGCACACATGCCACATTTATTTTTTTGGGGTGCTTCAGGGGGGCTTTAGGCCCCTGGGCACCTTTGGCTTTGCACTACCTAATTTGCGATTACCAATTAGGTAATTGTAAATTAGCTAATAGAAAACTATTCGCACCTATGGGCCTTTCAGCCCATAGGAACGAATGAAGTAATATTACCTAGTAGCAGTTCTCTATTTACCGAATCGCTATTAGGTAATATTAAAGAATATTAAGGCTTGGTAGGCTCGCTTTCTAACCTTCATTTAACTTGATTGATATAACGTGATTCTCTGTATACATTTGATGTGTTTTTTACAATTTTAAGCTGTGTTTTTTACAATTTTAAGCTTACCTGTTTGATGCACTGATTTTTAGCAACTTCCATGTCTTTGCTGCACTTATTATTTTCTTCGGTCCCAGTTGGACCCAGGGGGGATTGCACATACGTTGATAAGGCATTATGGCTCTCTCCTGCACGAGGTGGCCATTTTGATGGTGCTGGGCTCTTTCAGGAGTACACGCTTACACGTTCTAGCCTCCACAATACAGCCCTCCATAAAACGGCCGGGGAGCAGACGCGCGATCTGATCGCATTGAAGGCGCGCCAAAGGCAAGCCCGTCTGCACCCATCCGCGTCCGACCGGGGCCAAGAGCCACAACCCCTCGTTCTTTTACATTGAATAAGCAAATCTATTCTGTGCAAGAACTGCTGATGTTGCGCCAGGTGCCTATTCCCAACTGTAGTACTGTTAGGATTGGGGAGGGTCCTCTTCACTGTCAGCACTGTGAGTTTAGCCTCACTTCTTCTATTAAGCACAATGAGCATAACACAAGGCTTCAAAGCGAAGTGGATGTATTTGGCCTTCACCTAACTGAGGACCACCACAAGGTAACTCTCCAATGCCCACGACTAGTTCACACTGAATTTGTATTTTACAATTTTGATTGTCGTCCCATCCCCAAACATCAAGCTCATATCTTGGATTTTTTAATAGATAGGCAGCAGGGTGCTGTCTTTTTAACAGAGACCTGGCTCCATGAGGGCTCGGCCCCTGATGTTATTGCTGCCCTCCCGCCTAACTATACTATTATTAGGAAAGATAGGCAACATAAGATAGGTGGGGGCGTGGCAAGTATCTACAAAACCACATTTGAGTGCAAGACATATTTCACAGCTCTGGACTGTGAAGCCTTACATTTTAGACTTGCGCTTACGTCTAAATTTACTTTTTTGGGCATATTGATGACCTGTCCCCCTGGCCCAGTGGTAAAATGGGTTCTCTCTTTCCCAGATCTAGCAGCCCCTTACATTCTGAAGGCTGCGGATTTTACAATTCTGGGTGACCTTAACCTTCATTTAGATGACCCTAAATGCACTAATAGCAACTCGCTTACGGCTGATTTGGGGGTTATGAATTTGAGACTGTGCAACACTAACCCCACCTATGTAGCCGGACATCTGCTGGATCCTATTTGTTCAAATGTGTCTGACCTTATCAGTCTCCCTTCCCTCCCACTATCCTGGTCTGATCATTTTGCAGTGCCTTCTATGCTGAAAGTGGTGTCCTCCCTCACGCCTCCCTTATTAAGATTCTGGAAGATTCTGGAAGATAGCAGACCTGATCTCAAACAAATCTCTATAAGAGATCAAGAGCTCATCCACGACTGACTTATGGAAGCAGTGGAAAAATGCCTCCCTCTTTCAATTAAAACACTGGAGCAGACACTTGGAATAGTTTTGTTCCTTTCTCAAGGACCAGACCTTCCAGGTCTCTTCAGCGATGGCCAGTTCTAAATCCCCCGCATTCCCTTATGGAGTCCCACAGGGCTAGGTGCTGAGTTTGCTGTTATTTAATATATATGTCTACCCCCTAGCGGAGGAGGTCGAAAGTGCGGGACTGTCTATCTTTTCCTAAGCTGACGACACACAGATTGTGTTTTCCCTCTCTTCGTCACAAGGACACAAGCCCTCTGACCTTAACATGAGATTGAGTAAAGTTGCCCTCTGGATGCAGAACAATGTGCTCAAATTAAATGGAGATAAGACCGAAGTTGTGATCCTAGGCAAAAGACATGATCTTTGGGGGCCTCAACACTTGACCCCTGAATTGGGAGCTCTGCCCACGCCTGTGAAAAGTGTGAGGAATTTGGGATTCATTGTGGATGAATCTCTGTCAATGAAACAACAAGTAGCCAAGGTGTCATCTACCTGCTCTACAGTCCTGAAATGGTTAAAGAAGATTTTATGGCTGATTCCTCTCCCAGCACAAAGAACTGTGATCCAGACTCTTGTAACTTCAAGACTGGATTAAGGTAATGTCCTTTATCTGGGAGCTGATAAATCGACTATTCAGAGGCCACAGTTGGTGCAAAATGCAGCAGCAAGGCTTCTTAATCGCCTACCTAAGTTTTCCTCTGTTTCAGGGACTCTACAAGACTTACACTGGTTGACGGTGTTGAATCGAGTTAAGTTCAAAGCTCTGTGCTATATGTTTAAAATCAGAACAGGTTAGGCCCCTAAATACTTGATGGACCTGGTTCAGTTTTACAATCCTTCCTGCCCCTTGCACTCAGCTCAACATATCCGGTTTGTGGTTCCAAAGATCAGATTGGCCAGTGTGAGAGGCCGGTCTTTTTCCTATCTTGGACCGACTTTATGGAATTCCTTGTCAGCCCTCTTGAGAGATGAGACCACTTTCCTCGCTTTCCGTAAGGGCTTAAAGACCTGGCTGTTTTAATCTAGCTCTTCATGTTTTCCCTCTTTTTCTCCCTACCCTTGCCCGGCGCCGACAAACCCCTTGGGGTAGCTGTGCACCCTACAAATTCTGGAAATAAATAAAATAATAAATTGCCAAATCTTTGGCGTTTCCCTACATACAAAGCATTTTGTGATTACCAAATAACGATTCAGTAAAAATTGCTCTTTGGTAATGAAGGAAGTAACCAGTTTAGGGCCACCCGGGTCACTCTAGACCTCCACTAGCCTTCTGTCCAATGAAGAGTCGATGACGTAGTAGAGAATGCATATAGACTAGTTTATTCATAAGATACACTGCAGTGGAGTCCAGTCTGACCAGCCTCCTGTGATGACTGACGAGGGACTGCCTCTAGCAAGCATAAAGTTACATTATGTATGTTGCGGAGCCCTCTAAGACCTGCCTATTATGGAAAAACACTGGTAGCTGTCGTAATACAATGGAGGTACAGAATATGAGTTTCGATTCCACAGCCTGGCACAAGCTATCTACTGCCCAAGGTCGTCTAGCTCATCCTCCCATAAGACTGGTGGGAGAAGGCCTTGATGAAACAGCAGAAGAATGCAATAATGAATGAGTTTTCGACATTGGAGAAACGAAACTTACCAAAGACCATTTCTCATAAATGAATAAGTAACAGTTTCGATTGTAAAAGAAAATGGCGTCTAAGAAAAACAAAATGGCGGCAGGGATGTCACCCTAACAAACATAATACCTACATCCTCTGCCCGCCTATGCACACGATACAATAATACTGCATTAGCTATATCAATGCTAACCTTCAATGGAGTAATATACGAGTAATACAGCAGTTTTGCGAGTCAATTCTAACAGACCCTCCTTTTAGCATGAAATAGCTAAAATATACTTCTTTATTAATGCCAAAAGGGAGGGCCTTTACAATTCTAAACACATGAATATAAAATAATAACGAAGCAACAATAGACATAAATGCATTACTATTTACACATACTGGCAAATATAGGAAAGAACAAAAGAAAACTTATACATCTTCATCAGAGGAAAATTCAAGAAGGGACCCTGCAACTAACGTGGTGGAACCGAAAAGTCTATTTGCATCATATTATTAACATCCTGCTGAAGCATTATCTTTGTATTGGTATCATGAATCGAAATTCTCTTAGTGTAAGAGCGAACGTTCTTCCTCAGGATCTGGACGTGAAGATACAATGGACCCACCTCTTGATACGTCCAATTCTGAGAATTATACAGTAACAGAGTATTGGAGTGATCAAGCAGGGGGAAGTGAAATTAGGAAGGGAACAGCAGCGAAGGAGATCTGAAAAGGAAAAGGTTAAACAAACAAATATGGCATAAAATAAACAATAAAGAAGAATAAGATTATGCTTTTGTTCAGCACGTTGTCGTTTTAGGTTTTGTTTTCAGTACTGGATTCTCTCTCTGACTGATGTACACACCAATGTTCATGTGAGTTAAATTCACTCCTTAGTTTACAAATAATGTGTAGCTTGAAATTATATGCAAAGCCTAAGCATAACTAGTTTCCACTAAACTGATATATAATTTGTTCGTTTGTTATATCTTTGCTCAAAAACCACAAATTGTCTATTATTGACCAATCATGACCTTTCTTTAAATTCTCATTAGACACAAACATGCACAACCTCAGAATATGCTAATCTATATTTGACACGTATTTACACACAGGTACTAATGTGCACGATCTTCAAAACAAATGCTACTAAATCTTCACTCGCTTTTCAGCACACTGGACACTCATTCCTTACCCCACAGAGTACAACCTACTCTGGTGAAGTATTGCCAAGAACTGCGGTATCGGGAATCTCAGCGGGAGCCGGCCGCGATGACAAACTCGGCACGGTGAAGAGATGCACTCACCAGCACTGAGGGAGCCGGCTGCTTGAATGCCGGAATGTTGCAGAGAATCTCAAGAGCACTCACAAGAAGCCCGGAAATGCCCCAACAGGAAACCGGAACAGGAACGGAAGCAAGAGCTCCCTCCACAAGGACTGCCAAGAGAAGAGTGAGCATGGAGAACAGGGCGTGGCAGCTTTTATGGACGTTGCCACACCCAACCTGTCTTCTCCCAAGGCATGATGGGACATGTAGTCCCAATACGAATACATCTCCTGAAAAGCAATAAAAATGGCCATAAGAAGCCCTCAGACAAGGAAAACAGTACAAACACACCCATAAAGTCATTTAACATATCGAGCTGATCTGTCTTATACATGTCAATAACGATAGGAACACCAAGCCCACCTCTGAGTAACAGAGGCTGCTTCATGAGCCTTACCACATCTTGGTTTAGCGCAAAGTGGTAAAGGCACATGAACCTTGCGCAGTATAGGGATGCGTGAGATGCATGGGGCGGGCCCTAGACCGCGTACCGCCCTAGTCTTGACAGTACTCCCCAATCCCAATCGCGGTCTAGGGCCCGGCTTTTGAGGATAACAGAGGTGGAAGCGTCTCAATAAGTGCGGAGCGTGAACATTTCTCTCAAGCTCCCATGAGTCATTTTCAGGTCCGTACCCTTTCCAGGATATCAAATACAATAAAGAAGTTCCTCTGTATTTGGAGTCTAAAATCTCTCGCACTTCATGTTCCCAATGTCCTTGAACCAAGAGAGGTGCTGGTCGCTCTGGACAAGTGCTACTAGCTGCCTTCAAAAGAGAGGTGTGAAACACTGGATGAATACGTAAAGAACTAGGCAGTTTTAATTTATAGGTGACAGGATTAACTTGTCGCACAACTTCATATGGACCGATAAATTTTGGATGAAACATATTTTTGATTTTGAATGCAAAGTTCTTTGTTGACAGCCAAACCTTGTCTCCTGGATGATATATTGGGCCAGGTCTGTGAGGTTTATCATATTGAAATTTATAGTTCTGTTTGGCTTTAGTAAGATTTTTTTGTATTTGCTGATGTATTCGTCGCATATGAACAATGGTATCTTGTACTGCTGGCGTATCAGACGTTGCTTTAGATAATGTGACTGGTAAAGTATGAGGGACGTAACCATATAATCCAACAAAAGGTGGTGTACCAGTGGATGAATGACGTGATGTATTATAGGCTAATTCCGCCATCCATAATAAGTCTAACCAGGACTGATTCGCTTCTGTAGCATAGCAACGCAAATATTGCTTCAGAGTTTGATTGAGTCTCTCAGTTTGACCATCAGTCTGAGGATGGTAACTTGTCGACATAGTAGATGTAATTTGCAATGTTTGACACCATTGTTGCCAGAACTTAGATGAAAATTGGGATCCACGATCGGATAAAATTACCGTAGGTAATCCATGAAATCTTACTATTTGTTGTAAAAACAATTGTGCCAATTGACTGGAGGTTGGTAACTTTTTACAGGCAATAAAATGAGCATATTTCGTCAAACTGTCTATAACTACTAAAATGTCTGAATGTTGTTGTACCGGAGGTAATGCTGTTATAAAGTCCAATGACACGTGTTCCCATGGAGTTGAAGGGGTAGGAAGAACTTGCAACAGCCCCTTTGGTTTACTATGATCAGTTTTATTCCTTGCATATATTTCACACTCCTGCAGCATTCTCATAATGTCCTTGTTCATCGTTGGCAACCAAAAGTGTTTTTGTATCTTTTCTATGGTTTTCTTGGGTCCTGGATGACCTGCCAACGCAAGGGAGTGTAACCAATGAAAAACAGTTTCTTGAAGCTCACCAGTGGGTAAAAACACTTGTGTTTCATGAAAGGGTATCCCTTGTTTCACCGTTTGGTTAATGTCTTGTTTAATCCAATTTGACCAAGAAAAGGAGGGGATTGTTCTCAGATTTTATCTAAAAATTGTTCTGCTGATAATACACATAACACCTTAGAAGGGGTAATGATTGATTGCGGTGTTCCTTCAATTCTATGTAAGGAGGAATCTTTTCTGGAAAGGGCATCAGCCTTTTTATTTTCAAGTCCAGGCCGGTAGGTTACAAGGAAACCGTATTCCGCAAAGAACATCATCCATCGCAGCTGGCGTGGTGTTAAAATCCTAGCTGAACTCATGAATTGGAGGTTTCTATGATACGTATAAACAGTGACAGTGAATCGTGCTCTAAAAGATAGTGCCGCCTTCTTTAAAGGCATCATGAATGGCAAGCAACTCTTTCTCGGCTATTGTATAATTTTGTTCTGCGCTGTTTAGTTTTCTTGACATATATGCCACTGGATGTAACTGCCCGGTAGCAGGATGTCTTTGTGACAAAATGGCGCCAATGGCAACATCAGAAGCATCTGCTTCTACAATAAATGGTTCATGTAAATCCGGATGCATCAAAATTGGGTCAGCCGTGAACGCCTTTTTTAAGGCTTGGAAAGCAGTGTCAGCTTCTGATGACCATTCAAACTTCACTTTCTTACGTAACAGTCATGTAATAGGAGCTACTAAGGAGGAGAAGTGATTGATGAATCGCCGATAGAAATTAGCAAAACCTAAACAACATTGCACATCTCTGATGGACTTAGGTATTGGCCATTCCGCAACAGCTTGTATCTTTCTTTTGGTCATTTTCATTCCTGATGGTGTCAAAATTACTCTCAAGAATTCTACTTGCGTAACATGGAAGTCACATTTGGTTAATTTACAATATAAATGATGCTCCCGTAAGGTATTCAAAACTTTTTTCACGTGAGTTTCATGAATGTCCACATTCTCTGAATAAATTAAGATGTCATCAATGTATACGATGACAAATAAATCCAGATATTCTCGTAAAACATCGTTTAAGAAGAACTGAAACGCAGCAGGGGCGTTGCAAAGACCAAAGGGCATGACTAAATATTAAAAAAGACCATATTGTGTTTTAAAGGCGGTCTTCCATTTGTCCCCTTCTCTAATACGGACTAAATGGTACGCCCCTCTAAGATCCAGCTTGGTATAAATCACTGCAGTTTTCACCTGATCCAAAAGGACTGGAATAAGGGGTAGGGGATACTTGTTCTTAATTGTAAATTTAGTCAATGCCCTGTAATCGATGCACGTTCTTAAATCGCCATTCGCTTTTGGGATAAAAAAAAGTGGAGAAGCGGCTGGGGATCGAGATGGACGTATAAAGCCATTCTCTAAATATTGATCAAGATATTGTCCTAAATGATGGTTTTCAGTTTCTGATAAAGCATAAATTCGACAATTTGGTACACAAGAACCAGGTATCAAATCTATCTGACAGTCATATGTCCGATGTGGTGGTAGAATGGCAGCCTTGATTTCACTGAATACATCATGGAATTGTGAATATTGTTGAGGCAATATGGTCTCTTTCTCCTCTGCTGTGGCGATATGTCCATGCATGACTTTGTTTGTGTTTTTATTTGTTGTAGAAAGACAATGAGTTAGACATTGTAATGAGTGAAAACGAATTTCTCGCTTTTGCCAGTCAATCAAAGGATTATGTAAACAAAGCCAAGGCATCCCTAAAATGAAACTGTACTGTGGAGCTTGGATAACGTCAAATTGTAAGGTTTCAGAATGCGTTTGTTCAATAGCATCTTTACAAATCATGTGGATCATAATAGTTTGCATAGTCACTGGACCTCCAGACAGCATCTTTCCATCCACTGCTTGCACTATTTCAGGTGTTTCCTTTTTTACACAAGAAATCTGCAACTTTTGAGCTGTTTCCAATTTAACAAAACTACCAGTTGCTCCTGAAACCAATAATACTTGCAACTGGTGAACTTTTGTGTTTACAATGAATTGTACAGATAATTAAAAATGAGCTTTGTAATTTGTGACACAAGAATTAATCGAAGGGAAGGCGAGAGTACCCAAGAGATCCCCTTCCAAACATCTTGGGCAGATCAGTTTTCCGTCAACTTATCTATGGAAGTGTCAGCATTTATTGTAACTGGATTTCTTCCTTTTGGTTTTATCGGACGTACTTTAACAAAATGCCCCTTACGACCACAGTATAAACACTGTCCATTTTTGCGACGAGTGTCTTTTTCATCTTTGGATAGTGGTTGGCGAATAGTTCCAATTTCCATTGGCTCTGCAGACGAGTCTGAAACGGTAGTTTGTACTCTTGGCCTTTCTAATCGCCAACCTGATTTTTCTGGCCTTTTTCTTTCACCTCTTCTTTCAGATAATCTATGTTCTAGTTTATCAATTCTGGACACGAAGTAGGTTGAGGATCAATCTGAGCTAGAACGTCTTTGAGTTCATCTTTCAGTCCTTGATAAAACAAAGCTGCCCTTTTTTCTTTAGGCCAAGAAGTCTCTGCTATTAAATGATTGAAATGGGATAAATACGTAATCAAATCTTTGTTCCCTTGTTTGAGTTCTAATAATTCTCTGTCAGCCGACAGAGTAACGGCACGTCGATCAAACACCTTTTCAAATTTTTCCACAAACCTCCGCCAATTATACAACAATTGACTATCTTGCCGAACCAAGGGAACGGCCCAAGTGGCCGCGTCACCAGACAAGTAAGATATTAAAAAGGCTATTCTGGACTGCGGATTTGGGAATGCACTAGGTATACATGTAAAATGTAACTTCATTTGAGTTAGAAATATTTGCACCTTGGTAAGGTCACCTGAAAAATGTTCAGGGGGAGCTAACGGAATCTGCGTAGGAATGTTCACAGCAATGTTAGTAGAAGGATCAGATCTAGGTGATGGTACTGTGCTCTGAGGAAAAGGACTGCGAGCACCTTGTTGCTGCAATTGGTCTACTTTGTCAGAAAGCGCCGATGTGGCATGTTTTGCTTCCGTTAAATCTCTCTGCATCTGGGTAATGACCTTCATGAGGTCGTCTAAGGAGGCCATTGTACCCACTCGTACAGACCGGGAGGGATAAAATCCGTGGGCTCACTATTCTGTAAGAGCGAACGTTCTTCCTCAGGATCTGGACGAGAAGATACAATGGACCCACCTCTCGATACCTCCAACTCTGAGAATTATACAGTAACAGAGCATTGGAGTGATCAAGCGGGGGGAAGGGAAATTAGGAAGGGAACAGCAGGGAAGGAGATCTGAAAAGGAAAAGGTTAAACAAATAAATATGGCATTAAATAAACAATAAAGAAGAATAAGATTATGCTTTTGTTCAGCACGTAGTCTTTTTAGGTTTTGTTTTCAGTACTGGATTCTTTCTCTGACTGATGTACACAACAATGTTCATGCGAGTTAAATCACTCCTTAGTTTACAAATAATGTGTAGCTTGAAATTATATGCAAAGCCTAAGCAGAACTAGTTTCCACTAAACTGATAAATAACTTGTTCGTTTGTTATATCTTTGCTCAAAAACCACGTATTGTCTATTATTGACCAATCATGACCTTTCTTTGAATTCTCATTAGACTCAAATGTGCACGACCTCAGAATATGCGAATCTATATATGACAAGTATTTCCACACAGGCACTAACGTGCACGATCTTCAAAACAAATGCTAATAAATCTTCACTCGCTTTTCAGCACACTCGACACTCATTCCTTACCCCACAGAGTACGACCTACTCTGGGGAAGTATTGCCAAGAACTGCGGTATCGGGAAATCTCTGCGGGAGCCGGCCGAGAACTGCGGTATAGGGAATCTCAGCGGGAGCGGGCCGAGAACTGCGGTATCGGGAATCTCAGTGGGAGCCGGCCGCGATGACAAACTCGGCACGGTGAAGAGATGCACTCACTAGCACTGCGGGAGCCGGCTGCTTGAATGCCGGAATGTTGCTGAGAATCTCAAGAGCACTCACAAGAAGCCCGGAAATGCCCCAACAGGAAACCGGAACAGGAACGGAAGGAAGAGCTCCCTCCACATGGACTGCCAAGAGAATAGTGAGCACGGATAACAGGGCGTGGCAGCTTTTATGGATGTCGCCACACCCAACCTGTCTTCTCCCAAGGCATGATGGGACATGTAGTCCCAATACGAATACATCTCCTGAAAAGCAATAAAAATGGCCACAAGAAGCCCTCAGACAAGGAATACAGTACAAACACACCCATAAAGTCATGTAACATATCGAGCTGATCTGTCTTATACATGTCAATAATGATAGGAACACTAAGCCCGCCACTGAGTAACAGAGGCTGCTTCATCAGCCTTACCACATCTTGGTTTAGCGCAAATTGGTAAAGGCACATGTACCTTGCGCACTATAGGGATGCGCGAGATGCGTGGGGCGGGCCCTAGACCGCGTACCGCCCTTGTCCTGACACTTGGGAGTCAAATAAGTAGCACAATAAGAACAGCACAAGGGGAGACACTGAATCAAAATGCAGCAACATATGAGAATAATGATGAAATATATCACCTTTTCTAAAATCCAACCCCAACCACCAAATAAGGACCAGCTCCAATTACTACTCTGCATTCCTCGAACATTTTCCAGAATGTCTAAAATGTGCTTAGTAATATTTTTCTCCATATTCGTGATACCGACTACACACTGGTCTCCTATTACTGAGCATGCACCACCATTCTTGGCTAAAATAAAATCGACTGCATATCTTGTTTGCTCAGAATATATGCGCATGCTTTCCAACTGAGTAGTAATATCCCTTAAAGCTGCTACTGTGGAATTAGATAAAATCTGCAATTTACACCCAAAATATTCCCTAGCCCGCTCACCCCTGGCCATGGCAGTACCACCGAAGGTAATGATAGAAGAGAGGATATATCCAAAAGTGATACCATTGCTATAATTATTGACTTCCAAATCAGTAACGCCCTCACAGAATTCCTTAGTCAATGTTCTTTTTACCCATCGTATATTCGGTGTACTATACTTGCAGGGCACCCCAAGAGGTATCACCATTCCTAAGGCCACATCCTCTGTTCCATTGTACATATTGGAATATGTACCATTTGACAGAAAATAGAAACCTGGATGTGCATATAATGGACCTTGATAATCTAATGGGGCATACCTAGTACTCATCCCTTCCATTGTAGGATCATCTTTATTTCCCAAGCGCATTACATTTTTGTACACTACTTCTCCGGAACAATTGAGATACAAATAAGTATCAGTGCTGTTTAGAACAGGGCAAAACGCCGCATAGATACCAGCTTCTTGAGTGACAGTCAGATCTTGGCAGTGCCAGCCAGTTAGTGTGATATACAAATCACCAAAATACATATCAGGCATACACCCAGGATACCCTGTCCCCCTCGCCTTCCTATAATATAGACAAGGTCCAGGATAACCGAGACCAAATTCTCACTTAACTTCTACAAATTGAGGAGGGCGAACATATGTGCAATTTACTAAAGACAATGGATAAGCTGTCCATAAACTTGTAACAGAATCTATGGGGTAACAAGTCGTATTATCTCCAAAGAATTTTCTATGTTTATCTAAAAAGACATTACTGCGCACCGTTCTTTTATCCCGATCAGAAAGAGCTGCTTGATGAAGAACACATAATGGTGCATCCTCATAGGAGCACTCTAGAATCCAGAAGAGCCCTCCCCCAACAAGAAAAACAATAATATGATCACAATCCAAAACTTTTTTTTACTTATAAAACCATTCAAAACCCATTTGTCTTGGCTGTAAGGCAACAAGAAACTGTTCATTGTCTGCACGAGGTCGACCAAACAAATACATTTTTGTAACAAATGAAAAGCACCAGAGGAGGAAATGTTATATACTGGAACCAACGGTGGAAAGGACACAAAAAGAAGGAAAATCAGGCAAAAAGGAAAAATATCAGGGTCCGTCACAAGCCTCCCAGGCAGGCTTCTATTGTTCAATCTTCGTTGGTGCTACGAAGCAGAGGCGGTGGAGCCACACTGTTGCAGCTCATCAGTAAATGTTCACGAACCTCAGGATGGGGCACTTTCCTTTCAAAGAAAACACCCTTGACTTTTATCCTGTCCAGTGTTACTGGCAGTGCACCAATTGTCCTGTATCTAACTAAAGAGAAAAGCTAAATCAAAGAAACATTATACTAGTCTTATCCACGAAGTCCATCCCTTCTACACTCACTTATCCGTTGGTGCACTACCCTTCTGTCGGGGACGCAAATGGTACCTTTCTTCTCCAGGCACTGTCTCATCTTGATGAAGAATTTGCAATTCAGGTGTCGGAGAGCGAGGCTCAGGTTCCTGACGATCTGATGTGGAGGAACCCTGAGCAGCCCTTATTTCTGGAGGAACTGCCTGATTCAAGATTGCCTCATCCTCTTCTTCTGTTTGTACCCAAGTCAACTGGGCATCCGAAAAGGGCACAAAACTCGGAACTTGCTCACATTCATGGTCTCCTATCCCCTCCTTCACCCAACGATCATAGGGGGGAAAGCGGAACCCGTCAGCAGTGAGACGAGTGTATCCAGTTCTTCCAACCTTCCACTCTAACTGCTGTCCTCGTTGTGATGAGGACCGAGAAAGGGCCCTTTCACCGGGGTTCCAGGCTTTCCTTCCTCTGGAAGCTCTTGATGAGCACATAATCGCCAGGCTGTATGATGTGCCCAGGCCCTTCTGGTACTGGAGGCAGCGCCTTTTGGATCTGTTGATGAATAGAACGCAAACTTTTAGTAAGATCATACTAGTAGTCTACTATTAGAGGATAATCTATCTCGGAAAATCTCTTTGGCCTAGGGACGCCACACACATTTGCGGGACGGACGAAAATCACTTCATATGATGATAACCCTGTCCTAGAGTGGGCTGTAAATCTGGTAGACAACAAAGCAAGGGGCAGCGCATCTGGCCATTGCAATCCGGTACTTTCCTTTATTTTGGCCATCTTCAGCTTAAGGGTACTATTATATTTCTCAACCAAACCTGCTGACTGGGGATGGTTCGCTGCATGAAATTTTTGTTTAATGTGCAGACCTTCACATACCAATTGAATCAATTTGGCATTGAAGTGACTGCCATTATCACTCCAGATCAATCGGGGCAAGCCGTAGCGTGGGAAGAACTCTTTTATGAGAGCCTTCGCCGTGGCCATGGCTGTGTTCTCTTTTGTTGGATAAGCCTCAACCCATTTGCTAAATGCGCAAACCACCACTAACACATATTTCAAATTATTAACTTGTTGCATCTCTATATAATCCATCTGAAGTACCTCAAAGGGAAGAGAAGGTGGTGCAAAATTACCAGAAGGTGTAGGGGTACCTTTCCCAGGGTTATGCCTCATACATAACATACAATGTTTCACCAAATTTGCTGCAACTTTTGAAATATTATCACTCTGCCATACAGGATCTAATAATTTACCAATTCCTTTGGCGCTAATATGAGCTGGGCCATGTACCATGGTGACTACAGGGAAAACGTATGCGTCAGGTAACATCCATCTCTGCTTCTCACTTTTATCGGTTCAGCACCCCTCATCATCTAATCGCCCTGTGCATTCCTGCCACATTGCCAGTTCCTCAACTGTCGCCTCAGACTGTATTTCCTTGACGCTATCCAATGTATTTTCAAACATGGTAACATCAGGTACCCATCTAGCAGGTCCTGCCACAAACATTTTCGTCATTTTTGATCTAGCTGTTTCTTTTGCTGTTTGATCTGCAAAGGCATTTCCTTTCCCTACATCATCAGTGATTGCTTTATGGGCACTACATTTCACTATTGCCAATTGTTTGGTAAGTGTCAAGGCTGTCAAAAGTCTCTCTATCAATGGACCATTTTGGATCTTTGTTCCATGTGAAGTCAAGAATCCTCTCTCTGCCCAGAGGCGTCCAAAATTATGGGCCACCCCGAAGGCATACTGGCTGTCAGGATAAATATTGACAGTCAGTCCTTCACTTAACTCACATTCTCGCAAAAGAGCCATCAACTCAG
Source organism: Calotriton arnoldi (assembly GCA_963921515.1). Taxonomy (NCBI): domain Eukaryota; kingdom Metazoa; phylum Chordata; class Amphibia; order Caudata; family Salamandridae; genus Calotriton; species Calotriton arnoldi. The sequence goes on along the minus strand of CAWUFW010001861.1, from coordinate 341,710 downwards.
CAGCTTGGGCAGATTGGTAGGGAATACAAAAAGTCTCAACTACAGTGCGCAGCGTGGTAATAGCATACGCCGCTGTGGTAGTGCCATCTGATAATTTGAAACAAGAACCATCAACATATAGATCCCCTGGCGGGTCTGATAAGGGAACATCAGTCAAGTCTACCCATCCCTTCGTTTCTTCCTCGGTGCGAAACAAGCAATCATGGACATCTTGGTCCTTTTCTTCCGAAGGGAGGGGTAGTAACGTGGCTGGATTCAGACTGGCACATCTTTTGATAGTAATATGGGGTGCAAACAAAGTCAGTTCATATCCAGTCAGACGAGCACTGGTGAGGTGCTGCGTTTTTGTCTTGTTTAGAAGTACATCCACAGCATGGGGTACCATTACTGTGAGATCATGATTGAGGACGAACCCTGCCGACTGTCGTATAGAGACCGTCGCAGCCGCGGCGGCTCTTAAACAACTCGGAAGAGCTCTGGCGACATGGTCAAGCGTGGCAGAAAAATAAGCACACGGCCTCTGCTTACCTCCAAAGGCTTGTGTTAACACCGAAAGCGCACACCCAGCCGCTTCGTGTACGTACAACACGAAAGGCTTCTTATAATCAGGCGTACCAAGCACAGGTGCAGAACAAAGCGCAACTTTCAATTGCTCAAAAGCATGCTGACATTCATGCGTCCAAGGCAAAGGTTCATGCACATCTTTAGTCGTTAAACGAAGCAAAGGCTGTATTAATAAAGAATAAGCAGGAATCCAGTGTCGACAATACGAAGAGATGCTTATGAAAGCACGCACATCCCTTTGTGTCTCAGGGACAGGCATCTTAACAATGGCATCAACTCGCTCTGGTGTCAGCCTCCGACCCTCCTTCGACAGCAGGTGGCCTAAATAGGTGACCTGCTGTTGACAATATTGGAATTTGGAAAGAGATACTTTATGTTCTTTGTCCGCCAAATGCTTTAACAATTTAACCGTAGCCTCCCGACAACCCCCTTCAGTATCGGAGGCGATCAAAAGGTCATCCACATATTGCAATAATACATTACCTGCGGGAAGAGAGAGAGAGTCAAATTGACCTTTTAAAGCTTGACTATAAATACTGGGACTTTCAGTATACCCTTGAGGAGCTCGACAGAATTGGAAACTTCTTCCAGCTAATGCAAAACCAAAAAGATAACGGCTATCGGGGTGAATAGGGATACTAAAAAAAGCATTCTTTAAATAGATCACAGATTTTTTTTTTGCTGTGGAGGGAATCATCGTTAAAAGGACCGTGATGTCCGGAACTACTGGAAACTGGGGAACGACTATCTTATTGACCTCTCGGAGGTCGATCACAAAACGATAAACATCAGGATGTGAATCAGGAGAATCCAATGGTGCCTTCTTAAGAATAGGGAGTATAGGGCTATTACACACATTTCCCACCGTCTCCTCAACCACGCCTGTTTTAATCAGGTCCTGTATAATCTGCATCAAAGACCGTTCCCCTGCTTGTGAGATCTTATACTGAGGAATACAGGGGAGCACAGCGTTCTCCTTAACTTTAATAGAAACTGGTGGTACTTGTAACAGCCCTACATCTGTATCACCAGGCACTGTTTTGCTTTAGCCACATTAGGGCCAATAGTCATAAAAACACCATCTGGAGAACAAGATATTGTAGCATGTAATCTTTTTAATAAATCTAATCCTAATAAGTTTTCACCACAATTAGCCGTTAACAAAAATGGAGAGTCCACAGTAAAAGGACCAAGTGTCAAAGCAAGAGGTTTTGAGATGGGGCTCACAACCGGTACGCCTAAAAAACCTACTGAAACACTATTACCGCCAGACAGGGTTGCCCCAGGGACCAGCGTATGAGAAACAGAGCTATTCATCACACCTGTATCCACCCAAAATTTCTGTGCTGAACCATGCAAATCTGCCGTGACATAAGGACCACGCTGATCTACAGGAATTTGAATTGGTCCCTCTCCCTGTCCCTGGCTATCCTAGCCATAGGACATCCCCACAGCATCTTCCATATCATAATCATCATGATAGTACTGTCTCCAACGGGGGTCATCAAAATAGTTCGAGTCAGAACGACCCCCTGTAGACACACCTACTGATGCCTCATCCTTGCTAGTCTCATAATGACCCCTTCCTTGCGAACCTCGTCCGCCAGGAACTGCAAGTTTTTGCAATAAATCAGGGCACTCACACCGCCAATGTCCCTCCTTTTTACAATAAGCACACTGATTTCGCCCAAGAGGTGCACCACCTCTACCAACTCCTCGCCCTCTCTGCGTTGGACCACCACCACCACGTCCCCTTCCAGACCCTCTGGCAAATTGCTGCAGCAACACCCTCGTTTTCAAATCCTTATTTTTCTTTTCCACCTTATCCTTTTCCTCATTTTCCCGATGCTCATAATACTGAGCCATACTCAATATCACCGAACGCGAGGATATTGTCCACGTACTCTCTGACGCCTGCAGCCGGGCCGCAATCTCTGGAAGCAGGTTTGTAACAAACCTATTAACAAACAAACGAACACCCCCTTCCACTGACAAATCCTGTCCAAGAAAACTCCTTCAAACCTAGTAAAGAAATCAGACACACTTTCCTCCTTCTTCTGCTTACATGCGTTAGCTTATCCCAATCCACCCGTCGGGGTTGAATGAGTGAATGCATATACGTAATGATGCGATTCGGCAAAGCCAAAATCTCAGCTCTAGGTTTCTCACCTGGCTTCCCCTCTGCATCCCATCCTTTGATTTCTTTCCAAGCACCTCCCAATTCCACTCTATGATCTCGGGTATGCACCTGCCTCCATATGTCCACCGGGACCAATAACCCAAAGAAAATCTCTATATCTGCGGGTGTCATAAACGACGAAGAGGCTGCCTCTGTCAATTCCTTATAATATGCTGTAGGATTCTTTCTTGGGTCAGGTAACTGACTTTTAAGGGCCAATACCTCACTTCTTTTCCATGGAGTATAAACCCACTGTTCCTGAAAATGGGCCGCCACCCGTTGTTGGACCACCTCATTTCTTTGATTCCGCTACTCTGGGATCTCAGGGTGAAAAATAGGATGCACCTCCCTCATCGGATACTGGGGTATACTAACCGGAGTACGTTGCTGTAATCTTTCTCTATAACCAAGCAACGTCCCAACATTACCAAGAACTTCCAAAGGGGCCAGATCTGCCGAATATACGCGATCTCAAATGTCATAAATTATTTGAGGGGCGGTTCCCCCAATACACTGTTCCCACAAACTGATCATCGCAGCTGACATATGTTGAAGGGCATGCTGCTGTACAAATGGATCAAAATCTTTCATCACACTCCATATATCTTCCGCACTATAAATCGTGCTCCGAACCCACTGCGCTGCCTGATGCGCAACCATCTTTTTCTCTTCCTCTCCCACATTCGATCGCATCAATACCTGTTCCATTCGTTCTCCCACTGCAGCCCACTTCCCTACATCTGACCCTTGCGCTGGTGTCTGGACACTACTCAGTACAACAGACGAAAGACTCAGGGACGACATAGTAGAAACAGACATAGGAGACAATGTCAACAGTGGCTGTCTAGAAGGAGTAAGAGAAGGGGAGAAAACGGGGGCAAAAATAACAGGTGTTGCGGGCGGTGCCTGCAGTCACCACACTCCCAGTTGGTAGAACCGGAGATGAGATAGACAAAGCAGGAGCCGAGGCTGTCGAACTGACAGGAAGGCTTGAGGAAAGTGGGGGAACATTCGAAGGCTGAGACGCCGGAACATCCGGATATAATCTCTGTGGGGCGAACGGAGGTGGGGGACGTGTTTCCAACAGTTCTTCCACAAAAGAATCCTCTTCCTCTCTAACCACATAAGACTTGTTACATTGTAATCAAAACTTCCTATCAGCACATTCAATACCATTATCTGTTCGCTCTTTATCATAAGCTACTGCTTTCTGCACAACTGTCTGCATTGCTTTCTTCCTAGATGCCTTCTCTGCCTTTATACGCCTCTGCTTAGCTTCCTTCTGCCATCCCTGTAGAGTGTCAAGCATCGACTGCCTACTTCTTCTAGCAAATACTTTGTCCTGTAAATAATTAAATTTCTTTCATCAAAGGTACCATTTAGTGGCCACTGAAGCTCAGCATTGTCTCTCGCATATTTGTGCCATAATGTACAGAACATAATAGGGCCAATGCCATGCTTCACATACATCTCGAAACTCGGAGTGCCTTCTGGAGGCGCATGTTGTCGTTCCTCCAACTGAAGCTCCGCAGAGCGTCCACAACACCCAACACACCACATTTTACTCCAACCAGGCATCTTAGCATCAGACACATTCACTAATCACTCAATCAACACACACACACAACAAAAACACGAACAAAGAGCTCTCAAGAAGCAGTCCGGAAACTGCACCAAAACAAGTCAGTCCTCAGACTGCACCAAGACAAGGCAGTCCGCAGACTGTACCAAAACAAGATAGGCTCTAGCCCCAGGCCTTTTCAAGAGTGTGCCAAATTACCAGGTGGCCTGGCGGAACGTTCTAAAAATGCTCCGTATCACAAGGGTCTGCAGACCTACCAAGTTAACCAAGACGGCGCCGCACTTACCAAGAATCAAGATGAGCTCGCCTGGTGCACACAGGTCGAACAAGATTATTCTCCACTGCCGACTCTTCAGACCAAAACGGTCAGATCCAAGGGTTTCGCCTTTTCAGGACCCCAGCCGAGATGACCACTAGACAAGGAGCCACCCGATCAGACAGGCGGGGCAGCCGCGAGAACCAGGCTCGATCGTGTGGGGTACCCCGATCCGCCCATACGACCAGACGCAACCCCGACCCCTACAACCCGTCTATGGGCGAGATGGGTCACCTGGTGGAGTCCCTGTTTCGGCGCCAACTGAAGGAAGTGACCCGTTTAGGGCCACCAGGGTCACTCTAGACCTCCACTAGCCTTCTGTCCAATGAAGAGTCGATGACGCAGTAGAGAATGCATATAGACTAGTTTATTCATAAGATACACTGCTGTGGAGTCCACTCTGACCAGCCTCCTGTGATGGCTGACGAGGGACTGCCTCTAGCAAGCATAAAGATACATTATGTATGTTGCGGAGCCCTCTAAGACCCGCCTATTATGGAAAAACACTGGTAGCTGTCGTAATACAATGGAGGTACAGAATTTGAGTTTCGATTCCACAGCCTGGCACAAGCTATCTACTGCCCAAGGTCGTCTAGCTCATCCTCCCATAAGACAGGTAGGAGAAGGCCTTGATGAAACAGCAGAAGAATGCAATAATGAATGAGTTTTCGACATTGGAAAAAAGAAACTTACCAAAGACCATTTCTCATAAATGAATAAGTAACAGTTTCGATTGTAAAAGAAAATGGTGTCTATGAAAAACAAAATGGCAGCAGGGATGTCATCCTAACAAACATAATACCTACATCCTCTGCCCACATATGCACACGATACAATAATACTGCATTAGCTATATCAATGCTAAGCTTCAATGGAGTAATATATATGAGTAATACAGCAGTTTTGCGAGTCAATTCTAACAGAAATCGCAAAAAGCTTATTTGATACATGTGGCCCAAAGTGTCTTCTTGATTCTAGTCAACCGGGGGCTGAAAAAAGTGTATTTCTCATGCTAATTTCCATGGGGATTTTGTTCACGACTACAGCCCGAACTGAATGGAATTACAACACATTTGGCAGAAAGCTAGCTCTTGGTCCAGAAAGAGCAGTATATTAAAGGAAAAAGAAATTTGTACATTTGGGCAAAGCCTAAGCACAGATCTCATGGTGAGATCTGATTGGCTGTCAGCACTTCAACCAGGAAGTGCTGGCAGCCCTCTTGGGACTAATATACATAATAGAACCCCATTGAAATGCATTGTAGGGAATGCCAGGTTTTGAGGGTCACAAAAAAGGAGAACGTATAAAGGGTGACAACAGATTTTAGTTTCAATATAAATCATTTGTTGATGTTCTATGTTGATTTTACCATGTGAAAAAGCCTTTTGCTGGGATTTCATGAATCATGTTTGAGAGAAAACAGTTGTTTATGATTTTCGCATTGAGGTTATGGAAGGTGCTCCAGAAGCTAAAATGAGAGCATATTTTCTGTAAATTCACACCATCTTTCTCAGCCATATGTGAATGAAGTCTGACATTCTCAGTAAAACATTTACTTCCAACAGGAGCAGCCTGTCAGCTGATTCCCTTGTGTTCTACTGTAGCATCCCAGAGTGTTCTAAAGAACAACTAGAGTGCTAACAGTCTTACTTATGACAAAGGTATGGCACACCTGAAGCCATCTTGGTTGAATCGAACTGGTAAAACTTAAAACATTTAATTTATAGAGGAACACAATGAGGGGGTTCATTTTGTCATAGAAATTATGGGCAGTGCTGTAGAAAGAAAAATTTGAACGCATTTTAAGTGAGTTCTCAAACATCATCCTCTTCTACAAACAAAGCCTATGCACACGCGATAGTGTTAAGAGAAAGTTCAAATGTGTAAACATGAAAAATGCAGGCAAATGAAATCTTGTAAGATGTTCTTCTTGTTTAATTCAATGGAAAACACAGGGTCCAGCCAACACGTGTTTTGTCCAAAGGGTAGTGACCCTGGACTTCTTCAGGGCTGTCGTGTGAGCTAATATAGCTTAGACCTCACAGCCGGTGATAGTTCCAACCCGGCCGGTCATGTACAAGGCCAATTTGATCTTTGTAGTAAAGACTTCGTCAATCTAAAAAGCCGGTGATGAGTCCAAACCGGCAGGGCAACGGAAGAGCTACAATAAAACTTCAGAAAAACCACCTCGTGATTCTTGAGATTCAAAAGGGTATCGTCTAAATAACTACATCCTGTGGCAGAAGGCGAGTCAAGACGGGTCAGGCGGACAAGTAATTGGGCCAGAGTTTGCCGTAAAAGTCTGTCATTCTTCAAGCGAGTACGCTGTCGTCTAAATCCTAGCAACCTCGGGAACGCGTAGAAACCGACAGTGTGGCACAGCTGAAGGCCATCTTAATGGAATCGAAGAGGAAAACTGAAAGAATTTTCTACTGAGGATACTGCAGTAAATGAGGAAATTAGGGAGCTTCATAACAAATAAGTCTCCCGAGATGGCCACCAGAGAAAAAAAGAGCCGACATGTAGCACAAATATCACCCAAACGTAAAGATAAGAATACTCAATGACAGAAGTGTGCAAAACACTTCTTTTTTTTAATTTAACCTGCCAATATCCACTGCCCATAAAGATAAATATCTCTTTCAGCCCTGCTGAAATGTCAGGTTGCCGCCAAAAATATAACGTGTGATTGTGAATAAGTGTAGCTGGGCTTTGAGCAAGTGGCGAAGCGGGCGGGACACAGACTGAATTGAATTGTGCCGAGAAAGACTGATGACATGGCATATGAGTAAGTAAGTCCGTTTTTATATAGCGCAGCTACTCACCCTTACGGGTCTCAAGGCGCTGGGGGCCGGAGTGGAAATTAAGTGAGCTATTGCCCAGAGTCACATGGTGCTGAGCTGAGCCGGAGCCAGGGATCGAACCGTGAACCCTGTGCTCCAAAGTCAGCTGCCCTGGCCGCTGCACCACACCTGTGCTTTAAAACCAAAGGAGCAAACCAATAGAACAGAACTGTCCAGACCGTTAAGCTTAAAGGCTTCAAAAGCAAATCAAGCCGCCAGCACTTAAAAAACCAAAAATCACTGCCCCCTATATTTAGAGATGCGCATTTACAATGCAGCTTTATTACATAAATACTTAGACTTCATAACACGTGATCTTTCGCTGATAAGTGTACAGCATTGGTCGTGAGGGCCGAGTTTAGAAGCACAGCCGGCCTTTCACAGATAGATAATTTCAGTCTAGTTGGAAGCTCGCTTAGCGTGCCGCTCCCCTGTTAACAATGGAATTTCAGACAGGGGTGTGAGAAAGAGGAAGGTGTGACAGGCCATGTCAAGGCAGCATGACATTTAGTGGATAATAACCAGAGCAAAGTGGCTAATTTAGCTGGGCAGAGCTGAGGTGAGCAACAACTTCCGACCCCTTTCGTTCGTAATAAAACATAGGGGCATATCATCAAGGCCCCACGATAAAATAATCGCCGCTTTAGCGTCCGTTTTCGGGCGAAAAGCGGCGATAATTTTATCGCACTATCAGCATGGAAACGCTAACGCGTGTTCCCATGCCTCAGCGCTGGTTTCCCTAACACCCATCTTTGCATCGCCAATGAGATGCAAAGTGGGCGTACCCTGCCAAACTTACGTGGAGAATGTCGCTAACCGACATATCTCCAATTATCAATGTAATCGCTAACCGGCTTAGCGATCATGAAAGTAGCGCTAACCACGCATAACGCAGGTTTCTTTACGCCTGCTTATAACCTGACTTAGCCATAATATCCAATGGAAGGTGGATATTATGGCTAAGTCTGCCCTGCCCTATCATCAAGCTATCGCCGTTCCCTGTGCGATTATCGCTGGATTTCCAGCGATAATCGCACATTCAGCATCTATCGCTTGGATTTTTATCGCTTTGGAGATAAGCGTCGCTGATAGCGCGCTATCCCAGCGATAGCCGGCGATAATTATCCTCGCGCTAAGCGCGCTTAGCGATAATTATCACCGGCTGTTGCTGATATGCCCCATAGTTGTGTAAACTAAACGCTACCATTCCTATTCTGGAACACTCTGGATTACTGACACAATAGCTGTGGAACTGCGATCATACAGTTTTGTCACGGATTTGCAGACTTTTTGAAGTGGTCTTATTATCTTTGGCCTGCGACAGTGCATCGGCCCGACCCGTCTGCTGTAGGAGCCGCTGAGGGAAGACTGCGCAAAGCCGCATGAGCGAACTCCATAGCCAATCAACACTTTGGAAATCTCTGTGATGCAAGTAGGACTTGTACTCACAGAGAAACAGCCCAGAGCAATAGAACGTGTTAAGCAATGGGACTGGTTAGGGATGGGTCCGCTGGTAAACTCTGCCCCGCTGCGGTCGGCAGTGGTTTTGCCAAACTCTGTGCTCCAAAACTTTGTGAACTCCGTCGTTGGAGAGGAGTTTGCTGCCCCCCCTACTAGGCAGGAGGGCAATGATGGGGCATAGAAGTGGGCAATGGATGGTAGGAACAGTGGGCAGGGAAATCAAGCTAAATTGAGGTCTGAGGCAGCGCATCGGACCATGCATAGCAGGAGAGAGAGGGGTGGTGCATGGACTCGGACAACAGAGGGTATGGCGGCAGTGGCAGAATAAAGGCCACAGACTGCTGTAATGAGGGAGCAAGGGCATGGACTTGGACAATGGATGGCAAAGAGGAGGGGTATCAGGAGTAGCAAGCATGGGTGGGGGTAGCACAATGCCAGGCCAGGCCCTGCGTCCCACCCCCAACCATGCTTTGCGATTGCATCTTACTTAAAGTTTTAAAAAAAAACTTAGAAATTCACTAAAAAACCAAAGGTCACAGGGACGTTATAGCTAGGATCAGATTTTACATGCACAAAATCATAGAAATTCAGTTAGAATAGTTAGAGTTTTTTAAAGAAATTATAACTAGGGCCCTAAGGTAACGATATCTCGCACTCTCGCCATGCGCTGCTAATTTCCCCAGATGACATCTTCGATGATGTCTTCGATGACATCACTGATAATATCACTGTAACACTTGCAGTAAAATTATTAGTGAGAAAACTGGGCGTGGCGAGGGCGTGAGTTATAGTTACCCTAGGCCACGAGTTATAGTTATTTGAAATGACTCTAACTATAAAAGCTGAATTTCTTAATGTTTTGGGCATGTAAAATCTGAACTAAACTATAACGCCCCTGCAACCTTTGTTTGTTTTAGTGAACATATAAAAATATGAAGGTTACAGGGACATTATAGTTAGGCTCAGGTTTCACTCGTACAAAACCATAGAAATTAAGAAGTTATAATTACCTGCGCTAACTACTATAACTTACACCCCCGCAAGGCACTGCTTATGACCTCATATATTACATCACTCATGACATGGTCAGTGACATCTTCCAGTAAATGTAACTGTTTAAAAAATGTTTCTGAGACTTAAAGATATACACTAAGCTATTGCATAAGTCAAATTACTATTTGCTTTGTACTACTAATGAGTGGTACTGTTTCTAATATATGCCATCTGAGTGGCTCTGTGATTGTATCAGTGTAGGAGTGAGTGTCTGAGTGGCTGTATGGGTGTGTAAGTGGCTGTATGGATTAAGAAATGGGTGTGTGAGTAGCTGTACAGGTGAGTGAGTAGCCATGTGAGTGGCTCTATGGGTGAGTGACTGGGCATGTAAGTGGGTGTATGGGTAAGTGAGTGGCTGTTTGAGTTGCTGTATAGGTAATTGAGTGGGCATGTGAGTCCTTGTATTGATGTGTGAATGTGTATGTAAGTGGAAATGTGGATGAGTAAATGGCTGTGTGAATAGTTGTATTGGTGAGTCAGTAGCTCTGTTAGTAGGTGTATGGGTGAGTGAGTAGATGTGTGAGTGGCTGTATGGGTCAGTGAGTGGGTATATGAGAGGTTGCATGGGTTGTGAGTTGTTCTGTGGATGATGTCATCAGTGATGTCATTTGTGATATCATTTGAGATGTCATCAGTGATGTCATGAGGGATGTCACTGACCATGCCATAAGTGATGTAATATGTGAGGTCATAAGCAGTGTGTTGCGAGGGCATAAGTTACAGTTATCTCAGGTAACTATAGCTGATGAATTTCTATTGTTTTGTACGAGTGTAATCTGAGCCTAACTATAATGTACCTGTAACCTTTGTTTGTTTCCAGTGAATATATATATAGTACTCAGACCAGATGGCGTAGCACTCAGCGTGGTGGGTGCCCCAACTCGTGAGCGCCGACTCACAGTCAATATGTTTCAGCAGAAAAGACTTTGCACACTCTGGGGAAAGTTATAGACATATGAAATTTATTTTGCCACAAACACCACAAAAACTGACAGATGTGTTTTGCCCCTGGCCTTTGTCAATGTCAGCATGTCCACGTCATTACCCATTATATGTACAAAATGAAACATGATTGGGCCGCAGCTCTATGGCATAGAATCAAACAATAGTGCTAGCAAATGTTAAGTATAGTACTTGCTGCTGTGGCGCTCATCTTACCCTAAAGCCTCAGTTCTCTAATACAATAGGTCAATCCTATGCTGCCTAATTATCGGTATCAGATAAATAATGGAGTGCATATCGTATTGACGTTAAGAAACATGATTACTGATATATCCAATCAATTCTCCTTTACATAATTGCATTAGTGATAATCACAGATAATACATAATACTGCAACTGCATTCCATGCAATGACATTCTCAAAACGGGTATTCCGGACAGGGAGTGTGCCTGTCTTTCATGTGCATATATTGGCAATTAGGCACTTGGATGTAGGCTATTTCCAGGGAAACAATGTCTGCTGATAACCCTCATGTGTTGGCTTTTCACTTCTAAGTGTGTAGCTAACCAGCATGCCCTGTATGGGCTAGCCTCTTTTGGTGTGTTAATGATCCGAGGTCAGCGATCATGCTCTGTATGGGCCTGGATTCCCTTAGGAATTCCCACTCCACGGTCCATTGTTCATAGGATATCTGCCAATGTGTAAAGTGAAATAGTTCAATACAAATTCATTCATAGTGAGAACTAAAAGTGCTTAAAAAGTCTATGGTGCTCTATAAAAGTGTGTGTTGCTACCCTACATATGTCCACAACTCCTCATCGCTGTTGAGTCCTCATTGGACTCTAGTTCTCATCTCCAGATGTACCTTGACTCTAGTTGTCTGATAGCCCTGACTCTGTCCCCTCCCTTCTCGTTTCATGGGACCTTGTCCATGCAGAAGAAGCACCGTAATTTACAGTTACTGCTGTGATCTGCAGCGAAATGTCTGGCCACTGGGTACATTCCATTCTGATTAGTCATTGCTCACATGTGCTCCATGTAGGAGAGTAGGATCTGCTTCACATGGGTACCCCCACCTTTTGCTGATGCTTCACTGTTTTTCGACTTTAGTCTGGCTGGGGCCCTGCTAATCAGAACCCCAGCCTAGCTGCTTCCTCTCTAAAATGGTTTCCATGTACCTTAGGTACATCTTTGATTGGAATCTGGAGTGCCCTTATAAGTCCCTAGTATATGGTACACTATGTACCCAGGGCATAGGTACCCCCAGAGGCCTGTCAGGGGCTGAAGCATGTATTATGCCACCCCTGGAAGGCCAGCCAAACTGACACCACAGGTCTGCTACTGCAGCCTGGGTAAGGTGGTGCCTGCACCCCTTACTGTGGTATAGGCTACCCATATCACTACCATTGCACACACATATAAACCTATAAGTCACTCCTATGGCAGGCCTTACCAATCCTGAAGGCAGAGTGCTTGGTTTTTATGTGAGAGGGTGCCCCTGCAGGAGCAGAGCCCCTGCCACAGACACGGGTCTGGCCTCCTGCTGCTGACTGAAACTCCAGCAGGGGAGGCCTGGACAATAGGTTTCCTGTCGCAGGGAGGTGTAACCACTTCCCCAGACAGGACAATGTGTATTGGGGCTGGGCGGGAGCACTCTCTGGTGCTTTGAAGTCCGGCACTGGGGGCACACTTGGTGTCCCTGTGCATATGCCAGTTCAAACCGGTTGCAGGGGCTACCTGCCCCTGCTCTGGTGCAAAACTGGACAAAGGGAATGGGTGTAACCACCCCTCTTCCCTGACCCTCCCATAGGTGGGTCCCCAGAGTATGTCCCACCCCCTAACTTCGTATAAGTATGGGACCCCAGTCCTTAGGACTTTAGATTACCCTGGATGAAACTCTGAAACCGAATCCTGGACCTTCGATGCTCTACTTCAAGATTAGAGGACTGAAGAATCTCCCTTGGGGTCAAGGAGTGACTCCCCTGCTTGGCAGGCACCAAAGAAGCAATTGTCCGGTCTGCATCGCTGAAGCTCCCGCCGGATGCCGAAGTCTTTGCATCACCAGAGGTGGATTTTCAGACTTCCCTGAGGCTGCCCTGAGTCCCCAGTGAAGCTGAGGCCCATAGCTGTCGTGGGTAATGTGGAACCGTGATCCCTGGGCACCAAGAACATTTGCAAGTGCACCCTCTTCCTGGTCTCCCACAAAGTTTTGCTTTAAGCTCCGTGTAGCGCCCGCCTCCAGCACCAACTGCACCGAAGATCACTGGCCTCCACTCCATGAGTGTCCTGTGAGCCAGCTCCAAGTGCGTCCACTTGAGGCTCCTTCGTGTTCGCTAGTCCATTGGCTAGTGGGCCCTCCCGAAGGCAACTCTTCTTCTGCTTGGGCTTTCCTGGTTGCTCCAGACGTGCCCTGACTTATCCTTGCTGGGTGAGTCCCCCAGACCTTGCTGGTCTGCATCACCGTCCTTTCTTCATTTCCACGAGACTTGCCGTTGCCAAGGCTTGTTGGGTCCAATCCGGTCGCCAACACCTCAGCAAGCGACAGATGTCGTGGGACAGCTCGAATCCAGCTCCTGGTTGTTGTCGACGCCTCCTGGACCTCGTGGCTGAAGAGTCAAGATGACTGTCAACTTACCTGAAGCACCCGACATCGGTGGGCATCTGCTCATCGCCTTCCTGGTCACTGGCTAGTGACCCAGACTCTGTCCCCTCTGCTTTCAGGTTATTCAGATCTTTGATCCACCCTTGGATACACCTGAACACTTTCGACTTGGTCGCCAGCAGCACTTTGCAGCAGATCGCCATTGAAAACGACGACGAAACCCGACCCCGAAAGACACCTATGCACCCGGCTTCCCTGGGTGAGGTAACTCGAGTACTCCGGTGCTCCCGTGGGTATTGACTCTAGAACAGCGTAGTTCTAAAGGGGTTTGCTCCAAGTCCTCCTCAAAGTGCCCTTTTTCTTTAAAACTCCAACCGCGACATTCCCCATAGAAGTCAACGGTGGCTCGCGGCTGTGTTCACACACTGCACGCGTCCCCCGTGGGTCCCCTGTGTCACTGCCTTGGGTGGTTCCTTGTGGTCCAAGCACTTCTACAGGCTCTAGGCCTTGTGTCTAGTTCAGTCGTGGTTCTTATACCACTTTATTGGTATATGGTTTGGTACGCCCCTAGGGCTCAAACGTGTATTTGTGCTATTACTGTTGATATTCGACTTGTAACTTATGTACTTCGAACTCTAGCCTCATAAAGAGACTAGAGGGGTGTGTTTAAGACTAAATACATATATTTTAAATATATACCTGGTGAGGTCCTCTTTCATTTGGTCACTCAAGAGATTATAGACTGGTAAAACAAGCTGCTTTACATTCCTTCAAGACTTAGCCTGAAGGCTGCTCTCCATAGCTACCACTAGGATAGCTTTCAATAAAGGTTGTCTTTAACCTATCTCCAATAAGGGGTTGTTTGGACTGGTGCAAGGTGCCCACTATAATTAGTGGACGATACAAAAGGGGATGATGGATGGAACGTTTGAGCCAATCAAACACTCACCCCCAGTCAACTGATCTGGGTTTAATCCATCATCATTCTTTAGCTCACTCCACCACCCCAGTTCAGACATGGCCATATGCAAATCAGTCTGACCCTGTGCCTCATGGGAACAGTCCAGCCCGAACTGCCAAGCAATGTCTTCCCTGGACCAGAAACAAGCATCCTAGGACCGGTTTCTGGCATTTCAGCCGTCATCAGCCAGGCTTGCTTGAATCCAGTGGCAAAGTGAGCAAGGGACCCACGTCTGGGCATACCCCGCCAACTTAGGGCGACCAAAGCGATACAAAAGGGGATGATGGATGGAACGTTTGAGCCAATCAAACACTCACCCCCAGTCAACTGATCTGGGTTTAATCCATCATCATTCTTTAGCTCACTCCACCACCCCAGTTCAGACATGGCCATATGCAAATCAGTCTGACCCTGTGCCTCATGGGAACAGTCCAGCCCGAACTGCCAAGCAATGTCTTCCCTGGACCAGAAACAAGCATCCTAGGACCGGTTTCTGGCATTTCAGCCGTCATCAGCCAGGCTTGCTTGAATCCAGTGGCAAAGTGAGCAAGGGACCCACGTCTGGGCATACCCCCGCCAACTTAGGGCGACCAAAGCGATACAAAAGGGGATGATGGATGGAACGTTTGAGCCAATCAAACACTCACCCCCAGTCAACTGATCTGGGTTTAATCCATCATCATTCTTTAGCTCACTCCACCACCCCAGTTCAGACATGGCCATATGCAAATCAGTCTGACCCTGTGCCTCATGGGAACAGTCCAGCCCGAACTGCCAAGCAATGTCTTCCCTGGACCAGAAACAAGCATCCTAGGACCGGTTTCTGGCATTTCAGCCGTCATCAGCCAGGCTTGCTTGAATCCAGTGGCAAAGTGAGCAAGGGACCCACGTCTGGGCATACCCCCGCCAACTTAGGGCGACCAAAGCGATACAAAAGGGGATGATGGATGGAACGTTTGAGCCAATCAAACACTCACCCCCAGTCAACTGATCTGGGTTTAATCCATCATCATTCTTTAGCTCACTCCACCACCCCAGTTCAGACATGGCCATATGCAAATCAGTCTGACCCTGTGCCTCATGGGAACAGTCCAGCCCGAACTGCCAAGCAATGTCTTCCCTGGACCAGAAACAAGCATCCTAGGACCGGTTTCTGGCATTTCAGCCGTCATCAGCCAGGCTTGCTTGAATCCAGTGGCAAAGTGAGCAAGGGACCCACGTCTGGGCATACCCCCGCCAACTTAGGGCGACCAAAGCGATACAAAAGGGGATGATGGATGGAACGTTTGAGCCAATCAAACACTCACCCCAGTCAACTGATCTGGGTTTAATCCATCATCATTCTTTAGCTCACTTCCACCACCCCAGTTCAGACATGGCCATATGCAAATCAGTCTGACCCTGTGCCTCATGGGAACAGTCCAGCCCGAACTGCCAAGCAATGTCTTCCCTGGACCAGAAACAAGCATCCTAGGACCGGTTTCTGGCATTTCAGCCGTCATCAGCCAGGCTTGCTTGAATCCAGTGGCAAAGTGAGCAAGGGACCCACGTCTGGGCATACCCCCGCCAACTTAGGGCGACCAAAGCGATACAAAAGGGGATGATGGATGGAACGTTTGAGCCAATCAAACACTCACCCCCAGTCAACTGATCTGGGTTTAATCCATCATCATTCTTTAGCTCACTCCACCACCCCAGTTCAGACATGGCCATATGCAAATCAGTCTGACCCTGTGCCTCATGGGAACAGTCCAGCCCGAACTGCCAAGCAATGTCTTCCCTGGACCAGAAACAAGCATCCTAGGACCGGTTTCTGGCATTTCAGCCGTCATCAGCCAGGCTTGCTTGAATCCAGTGGCAAAGTGAGCAAGGGACCCACGTCTGGGCATACCCCCGCCAACTTAGGGCGACCAAAGCGATACAAAAGGGGATGATGGATGGAACGTTTGAGCCAATCAAACACTCACCCCCAGTCAACTGATCTGGGTTTAATCCATCATCATTCTTTAGCTCACTTCCACCACCCCAGTTCAGACATGGCCATATGCAAATCAGTCTGACCCTGTGCCTCATGGGAACAGTCCAGCCCGAACTGCCAAGCAATGTCTTCCCTGGACCAGAAACAAGCATCCTAGGACCGGTTTCTGGCATTTCAGCCGTCATCAGCCAGGCTTGCTTGAATCCAGTGGCAAAGTGAGCAAGGGACCCACGTCTGGGCATACCCCCGCCAACTTAGGGCGACCAAAGCGATACAAAGGGGATGATGGATGGAACGTTTGAGCCAATCAAACACTCACCCCCAGTCAACTGATCTGGGTTTAATCCATCATCATTCTTTAGCTCACTCCACCACCCCAGTTCAGACATGGCCATATGCAAATCAGTCTGACCCTGTGCCTCATGGGAACAGTCCAGCCCGAACTGCCAAGCAATGTCTTCCCTGGACCAGAAACAAGCATCCTAGGACCGGTTTCTGGCATTTCAGCCGTCATCAGCCAGGCTTGCTTGAATCCAGTGGCAAAGTGAGCAAGGGACCCACGTCTGGGCATACCCCCGCCAACTTAGGGCGACCAAAGCGATACAAAGGGGATGATGGATGGAACGTTTGAGCCAATCAAACACTCACCCCAGTCAACTGATCTGGGTTTAATCCATCATCATTCTTTAGCTCACTCCACCACCCCAGTTCAGACATGGCCATATGCAAATCAGTCTGACCCTGTGCCTCATGGGAACAGTCCAGCCCGAACTGCCAAGCAATGTCTTCCCTGGACCAGAAACAAGCATCCTAGGACCGGTTTCTGGCATATCAGCCGTCATCAGCCAGGCTTGCTTGAATCCAGTGGCAAAGTGAGCAAGGGACCCACGTCTGGGCATACCCCCGCCAACTCAGGGCTGACCAAAGCGATACAAAGGGGATGATGGATGGAACGTTTGAGCCAATCAAACACTCACCCCCAGTCAACTGATCTGGGTTTCATCCATCATCATTCTTTAGCTCACTCCACCACCCCAGTTCAGACATGGCCATATGCAAATCAGTCTGACCCTGTGCCTCATGGGAACAGTCCAGCCCGAACTGCCAAGCAATGTCTTCCTGGACCAGAAACAAGCATCCTAGGACCGGTTTCTGGCATTTCAGCCGTCATCAGCCAGGCTTGCTTGAATCCAGTGGCAAAGTGAGCAAGGGACCCACGTCTGGGCATACCCCGCCAACTTAGGGCGACCAAGCGATACAAAGGGGATGATGGATGGAACGTTTGAGCCAATCAAACACTCACCCCCAGTCAACTGATCTGGGTTTAATCCATCATCATTCTTTAGCTCACTCCACCACCCCAGTTCAGACATGGCCATATGCAAATCAGTCTGACCCTGTGCCTCATGGGAACAGTCCAGCCCGAACTGCCAAGCAATGTCTTCCCTGGACCAGAAACAAGCATCCTAGGACCGGTTTCTGGCATTTCAGCCGTCATCAGCCAGGCTTGCTTGAATCCAGTGGCAAAGTGAGCAAGGGACCCACGTCTGGGCATACCCCGCCAACTTAGGGCGACCAAAGCGATACAAAGGGGATGATGGATGGAACGTTTGAGCCAATCAAACACTCACCCCCAGTCAACTGATCTGGGTTTAATCCATCATCATTCTTTAGCTCACTCCACCACCCCAGTTCAGACATGGCCATATGCAAATCAGTCTGACCCTGTGCCTCATGGGAACAGTCCAGCCCGAACTGCCAAGCAATGTCTTCCCTGGACCAGAAACAAGCATCCTAGGACCGGTTTCTGGCATTTCAGCCGTCATCAGCCAGGCTTGCTTGAATCCAGTGGCAAAGTGAGCAAGGGACCCACGTCTGGGCATACCCCGCCAACTTAGGGCGACCAAGCGATACAAAGGGGATGATGGATGGAACGTTTGAGCCAATCAAACACTCACCCCCAGTCAACTGATCTGGGTTTAATCCATCATCATTCTTTAGCTCACTCCACCACCCCAGTTCAGACATGGCCATATGCAAATCAGTCTGACCCTGTGCCTCATGGTAACAGTCCAGCCCGAACTGCCAAGCAATGTCTTCCCTGGACCAGAAACAAGCATCCTAGGACCGGTTTCTGGCACTGGATTCAAGCAAGCCTGGCTGATGACGGCTGGAATGCCAGAAACCGGTCCTAGGATGCTTGTTTCCGGTCCAGGGAAGACATGGCTTGGCAGTTCGTGCTGGACTGTTCCCATGAGGCACAGGGTCAGACTGATTTGCATATGGCCATGTCTGAACTGGGGTGGTGGAGTGAGCTAAAGAATGATGATGGATTAAACCCAGATCAGTTGACTGGGGTGAGTGTTTGATTGGCTCAAACGTTCCGTCCATCATCCCCTTTGTATCGCTTTGTTCGCCCTAAGTTGGCGGGGTATGCCCAGACGTGGGTCCCTTGCTCACTTTGCCACTGGATTCAAGCAAGCCTGGCTGATGACGGCTGGAATGCCAGAAACCGGTCCTAGGATGCTTGTTTCCGGTCCAGGGAAGACATGGCTTGGCAGTTCGTGCTGGACTGTTCCCATGAGGCACAGGGTCAGACTGATTTGCATATGGCCATGTCTGAACTGGGGTGGTGGAGTGAGCTAAAGAATGATGATGGATTAAACCCAGATCAGTTGACTGGGGTGAGTGTTTGATTGGCTCAAACGTTCCGTCCATCATCCCCTTTGTATCGCTTGTTCGCCCTAAGTTGGCGGGGTATGCCCAGACGTGGGTCCCTTGCTCACTTTGCCACTGGATTCAAGCAAGCCTGGCTGATGACGGCTGGAATGCCAGAAACCGGTCCTAGGATGCTTGTTTCCGGTCCAGGGAAGACATGGCTTGGCAGTTCGTGCTGGACTGTTCCCATGAGGCACAGGGTCAGACTGATTTGCATATGGCCATGTCTGAACTGGGGTGGTGGAGTGAGCTAAAGAATGATGATGGATTAAACCCAGATCAGTTGACTGGGGTGAGTGTTTGATTGGCTCAAACGTTCCGTCCATCATCCCCTTTGTATCGCTTTGTTCGCCCTAAGTTGGCGGGGTATGCCCAGACGTGGGTCCCTTGCTCACTTTGCCACTGGATTCAAGCAAGCCTGGCTGATGACGGCTGGAATGCCAGAAACCGGTCCTAGGATGCTTGTTTCCGGTCCAGGGAAGACATGGCTTGGCAGTTCGGGCTGGACTGTTCCCATGAGGCACAGGGTCAGACTGATTTGCATATGGCCATGTCTGAACTGGGGTGGTGGAGTGAGCTAAAGAATGATGATGGATTAAACCCAGATCAGTTGACTGGGGGTGAGTGTTTGATTGGCTCAAACGTTCCGTCCATCATCCCCTTTGTATCGCTTTGTTCGCCCTAAGTTGGCGGGGTATGCCCAGACGTGGGTCCCTTGCTCACTTTGCCACTGGATTCAAGCAAGCCTGGCTGATGACGGCTGGAATGCCAGAAACCGGTCCTAGGATGCTTGTTTCCGGTCCAGGGAAGACATGGCTTGGCAGTTCGTGCTGGACTGTTCCCATGAGGCACAGGGTCAGACTGATTTGCATATGGCCATGTCTGAACTGGGGTGGTGGAGTGAGCTAAAGAATGATGATGGATTAAACCCAGATCAGTTGACTGGGGGTGAGTGTTTGATTGGCTCAAACGTTCCGTCCATCATCCCCTTTTGTATCACTATAATTAGTGGACAGCATATACCAGGCCAACTTCTCACATTGGTGTGCAGCGTGTGGATTCCAGCTTGCTATTGTTTTACCAGATAATCTCAATTGAATTGATCAACTGAAAACCTCTAAGGGTACCTTAGGTACATATAATTCAAGCTTAGGATACAGTAAGTTCTACTGAACTTAGAGTTGTGTGTAAAGGGATAGCACACCCTTTCTACAACTCAAGAGAGTTTAGTAGGCCACACTAGAGTAGGTAGTGCATACACCACACCACACTAGTAATGTCTTCACTGCCAGGAACCAGTGGGCTCCTGCCATCCAGATATGACAACCTCTCATTCTTGGAATTAAGAGAGTTGTGCAAGGTTAGGAAGTTGAAGACAGGCAAAAGTGCCAACACCCAACGTCTCCTGGAGATGCTTCTGCTAGATGATCTTAGAAGACCCATAGGGTCTGAAAGGGTAGGCAGAGAGGGTGGGGCAGAAGATGAGGGAGGGACCAGGGATGAAAATGCCCAGGACCTGACCTCTGAAACTGGCCAGGGGGATGATAATGATCCTGACCTGGACAATGCAGCTACTCCTGAGGATGAGGAGGAGACTCAGAATGACCTCCCCTTTGTCCCCCCAGGAAGAGTTGGGAGTGTGCCCAGAAGGTCTAGATCTCCTTCTCAGGAGTCTAACCACTCTGACACCTCAGTAGGGACCTCTGTTTCATCTCATAGGAGGGAATCCTCTCATGAAAGGAAAAAGAGACTGCTTCAGTATGAACAAGCCCAGCTTGAGCTCAGAAAACAGCAGTTGGCTATAGACAGGGAGTCCCTAGATCTTTATAGACAAAGAAAAAAGTTGGGACTAGAGTCCCATGGTGGCAGCAATTTCCCCAGAGATAGGGAAAGGTCTTATGACCATAGAAACCTGAGCAAGATTGCCCCTCCCTACCAGAGTGGGGATGACATCCACAAATGGATAACTGCTCTGGAGAGGGCCTGTAAAGTACAGAGGGTCCCTCAGGAGCAGTGGGCAGCAATCTTGTGGCTCTCCTTTGCAGACAAAGGTAGAGATAAGCTCCTCTCTGTTAGAGAAGAGGATGCTGACAATTACACAGTCTTGAAGAGTGCATTGATTGATGGGTTTGGCCTAACAACTGAACAATACAGGTTAAAGTTCAGAGATACCCAAAAGCACAGACTCAAGACTGGGTGGACTTTGTTGATTGTTCTGCTAAGGCTCTGGAAGGTTGGTTAGTGGGCAGTAAGGTATGTGACTTCAAAGGATTGTACAATCTTATCATGAGGGAGCAGCTTCTTAATAACTGTCAAAATCAGCTGTTGCATCAGTACCTGGTGGACTCTGATCTGACCTCACCCCAAGAATTGGGAAAGAAGGCAGACAAATGGGTCAGAACCAGGGTGAGGCAGAAGGTACAGAACCAAGGTGGTGACCCTAAGAAGCAAGATTCTAAAAACTCTGATAAGGGTGGGGAGAAGGGTAAAGACCAGAAGTCTTCACAAGGCCCCCAAAAATCTTCTTCAGGTCACTCACAGTCTAACATGGGAAAAGGCCAAAAGAAACCATGGTGCAAGGTCTGTAAGCAAAAGACACACTGGACCAGTGATTGCACCAAGTCCAAAGACTCTATTCCAGCCCCCACCACTGCCCCTAATGCACCTGTTCCCCCTAGTACAGTTACAAATGGTGGTGGGAGTACTCCAGCTAAGGGTTTAGTAGGGTTGACCCTGGGTAATGAGATGAGCTCTGGCCTAGTCAGAGAACTCACTCAGGCTGTCCTAGTCTGTGATGGAGGCATGGATGTGACCTCCTCTGTGAGTCCCAGTAATCTGGGCAAGTACAGGCAACAGCCATTAATTAATGGAAAAGAGGCTTTGGCATTCAGGGACACAGGAGCAAGTGTCACTATGGTGACACAAGATCTTGTGGATCCTGGGCAGATTATACTTGGTGAAATGTACCAAGTGACCAATGCTAGCAATGTCAGAACAGACCATACTCTGGCAGTTGTTAACTTCTCCTGGGGAGGGGTAACTGGCCTTAAGAAAGTTGTGGTGATTGCAAACCTACCAGTTGAATGCTTGCTTGGCAATGATCTAGAAACTTCAGCTTGGGCAGAAGTGGAGCTCAGGACCCATGCAGAAATGCTGGGCATCCCTGCAGATGTGTTTGCTGTGACCAGGTCACAGAGCAAAATGCCTAACACTGAACAGGCCTTGGATCCTGGAACAATGGACCAAGTGCCATCCAAGCGGAGGAGTAGTAGGGTAAAGGCAACTACCCTACTTCCCCCTTGGCTCAGAAGGAAGATCAGTCTCTTCAGGGAGATGATCTCAGTCCTGAGGAAGGAACTGTCCCAGAGGAGCTTGAGCCTGATCAGGTTGAGTTCTTGGGGACAGGGGCCCTTCCAGGGCAGATCTGAGCCAGGAGCAGCAGAGCTGCCCCTCTCTTGAACCCCTCAGACAGCAAGCTGCTGCTGAGGCTGCTGGGAAGGCTAGTGGTCCCCATAAAGTGTATTGGGATGATGGACTCTTGTACTCAGAGTGTAGAGACCCCAAGCCTGGTGCCACCAGGAGGTTGGTTATACCTCTGAAGTTCAGGGGCTTCCTTTTGACCCTAGCCCATGATATTCCCCTAGCAGGTCACCTGGGCCAGAACAAGACCTGGGACAGAATTGTCCCTCACTTTCACTGGCCCCACATGTCTGAAGACACCAAGGAGTTTTGTCGCTCCTGTGTAACCTGCCAAGCCAGTGGAAAGGCAGGTGGCACCACAAAGGCCCCCTGATACCACTACCTGTGGTGGGGGTTCCCTTTGAAAGAGTGGGGATTGATATTGTTGGTCCCATGGATCCCCAAACAGCATCTGGGCACAGGTTTATCCTGGTGGTGGTGGACCATGCCACTAGGTACCCAGAGGCTATTCCCCTTAGGACCACTACAGCACCTGTGGTGGCAAGAGCCCTCCTGGGAATTTTCTCAAGAGTGGGCTTCCTAAGGAGGTTGTATCAGACAGGGGTGCTAACTTTATGTCTGGATACTTGAAGGCAATGTGGAAGGAGTGTGGAGTGACTTACAAGTTCACCACACCCTATCACCCACAATGCAATGGTTTAGTTGAGAGATTCAACAAAACCTTAAAGGGCATGATTAAAGGGCTCCCAGAAAAGCTTAGGCGAAGATGGGACATACTCTTGCCCTGCCTTTTGTTTGCATACAGGGAGGTGCCTCAAAAGGGGTTGGCTACAGCCCTTTTGAACTTTTGTTTGGTCACCCTGTCAGGGGTCCATTGTGCTTGGTGAAGGAAGGATGGGAGTTACCTCTCAAGCCCCCAAAGCAAGACATAGTGGACTATGTACTTGGTCTCCGCTCCAGGATGGCTGAATACATGAAAAAGGCAACTAAAAACCTTGAGGCTAGCCAGGAACTGCAAAAAGCCTGGCATGACCAAAAGGCTGTACTGACTGTTTACCAGCCAGGACAGAAGGTGTGGGTGCTGGAGCCAGTGGCCCCAGCAGCTCTCCAAGACAAGTGGAGTGGACCCCATACCATTGTTGAACAGAAGGGTGAGGTTACCTATTTAGTAGACCTAGGAACACCCAGGAGTCCCCACAGGGTTCTCCATGTCAACAGATTGAAACCATATGTGGACAGGGCAGACATGGGCTTGCTCATGGCTACTGATGAGGGACAGGAGGAAGAGAGTGACCCACTCCCTGACCTGCTCTCACAGAACCCTGATGATGGGTCAGTGAATGGTGTAGCCTTGGCAGGCAGCCTCACTGCCCAGCAGCAAACTGATTGCAGACAGGTCCTCAATCAGTTCAGACATATGTTCTCTCTGACTCCAAGTCAGACCACCTGGTGCACTCATGAAGTGGACACTGGGGACAGTCTGCCTATTAAAAATAAGATTTATAGGCAACCTGACCATGTCAGGGACTGTATCATTCAGGACAGAAGTCCAGAAGATGTTGGATTTGGGAGTTATTGAACCCTCAGATAGCCCTTGGGCTAGTCCAGTGGTCCTTGTGCCAAAACCTCACACCAGTGGTGGGAAAAGAGAGATGAGGTTTTGTGTCGACTACAGGGGTCTCAATGCAGTCACTAGGACTGATGCCCATCCAATACCAAGGGCAGATGAGCTAATAGACACTTTGGCCTCAGCCAAGTATCTAAGCACATTTGACCTGACAGCTGGCTACTGGCAGATCAGACTAGCTGATGATGCAAAGCCAAAGACAGCATTCTCAACCCCTAGTGGACATTATCAATTTGTGGTAATGCCCTTTGGTCTGAAGAATGCACCTGCCACTTTCCAAAGGTTGGTGAATACAGTTCTCACAGGTCTGGAAGCCTACAGTGCAGCTTATCTTGATGATATTGCTGTCTTTAGCTCCACCTGGGAGGATCGCTTGGTCCACCTAAGGAATGTTTTAGAGGCCCTGCAAAAGGCAGGCCTCACTATCAAGGCCACCAAGTGCCAGATAGGGCAGAGTCAGGTTGTGTACCTGGGCCACCTTGTGGGTGGAGGCCAGGATCAACCACTGCAGAGCAAAATCCAGACCATCATGAACTGGGTTGCTCCAACTACCCAGACTCAGGTGAGAGCCTTCTTAGGCCTGACTGGGTACTAAAGGAGATTTGTCAAGGGGTATGGATCAATAGTGACACCCCTGAATGACTTAACTTCCAAGAAAATGCCCAAAAAGGTTCAGTGGACAGCTAGCTGTCAAAAGGTATTTGATGACCTGAAGCAGGCCATGTGCACTGCTCCCATTCTCCAGAGTCCTGATTACTCCGAGAAGTTCATTGTCCAAACAGATGCATCTGAATTGGGGGTAGGGGCTGTACTGTCACAATTAAATGATGAAGGTCAGGATCAGCCAGTAGCTTTTATTAGCAGAAGGCTGACCCCTAGAGAGAAACGTTGGTCAGCCATTGAGAGGGAGGCCTTTGCTGTGGTCTGGGCTCTGAAGAAGTTGAGGCCATACTTGTTTGGTACTCACTTCCTTGTTCAAACAGACCTTAAGCCCCTCTTATGGCTAAAACAAATGAAGGGTGAAAACCCTAAACTGCTTAGGTGGTCCATTTCCCTACAGGGGATGGACTTTACAGTGGAACATAGACCTGGGAGTAACCATGCCAATGCAGATGGACTCTCTAGGTACTTCCACTTAGAACATGAACATGAACATGAACATGAACATGAACTGGTCAAGGTTAGTTTAATGTCCCTGCGTTTGGGGGGGGGTTGTGTAGGAGAGTAGGATCTGCTTCACATGGGTACCCCCACTTTTTGCTGATGCTTCACTGTTTTTCGACTTTAGTCTGGCTGGGGCCCTGCTAATCAGAACCCCAGTCTAGCTGCTTCCTCTCTAAAATGGTTTCCATGTACCTTAGGTACATCTTTGATTGGAATCTGGAGTGCCCTTATAAGTCCCTAGTATATGGTACACTATGTACCCAGGGCATAGGTACCCCAGAGGCCTGCCAGGGGCTGAAGCATGTATTATGCCACCCCTGGAAGGCCAACCAAACTGACACCACAGGTCTGCTACTGCAGCCTGGGTAAGGTGGTGCATGCCCACCTTACTGTGGTATAGGCTACCCATATCACTACCATTGCACACACATATAAACCTATAAGTCACTCCTATGGCAGGCCTTACCAATCCTGAAGGCAGAGTGCTTGGTTTTTATGTGAGAGGGTGCCCCTGCATGAGACGAGCCCCTCTGCAGCGTTTGGAGTCCCTCCTCTGATGCTGTTTGTGGTACAGCCTGACCATATACTTTTAAGTGCATTATATCCTCGCGGTACAATGCTAACTTTGGACTGGCTGCACCAAAACATGTCGTGTTTGGTGTCAAACATCTTGGAATACTACCCCCCCCGCCAGTCCTGGCAGCGGGGGTAGCATTCCACCCTTCTAGAGGGAGAGACATGTACCCACCGACCTACCCGGTAACTTCTTTACAGAGCCCTGGCATCACAAAATGGATGCCGCTGCCACAGACACGGGTCTGGCCTCCTGCTGCTGACTGAAACTCTGGCAGGGGAGGCCTGGACAATAGGTTTCCTGTTGCAGGGAGGTGTAACCACCTCCCCAGACAGGACAATGTGTATTGGGGCTGGGCGGGAGCACTCTCTGGTGCTTTGAAGTCCTGCACTGGGGGCACACTTGTTGTCCCTGTGCATATGCCAGTTCAAACCGGTTGCAGGGGCTACCTGCCCCTGCTCTGGCGTGAAACTGGACAAAGGGAATGGGTGTAACCACCCCTCTTCCCTGACCCTCCCATAGGTGGGTCCCCAGAGTATGTCCAACCCCCTAACTTCGTATAAGTATGGGACCCCAGTCCTTAGGACTTTAGATTACCCTGTACGAAACTCTGAAACCGAATCCTGGACCTTCGACGCTCTACTTCAAAATTAGAGGACTGAAGAATCTCCCTTGGGGTCAAGGAGTGACTCCCCTGCTTGGCAGGCACCAAAGAAGCAATTGTCCGGTCTGCATCACTGAAGCTCCCGCCGGACGCCGAAGTCTTTGCATCACCAAAGGTGGATTTCCAGACTTCCCCGAGGCTGTCCTGAGTCCCCAGCGAAGCCCGTAGCTGTCATGGATAACGTGGAACCGTGACCCCTGGGCACCGAGAACATTTGCAAGTGCACCCTCTTCCTGGTCTCCCATGAAGTTGTGCTTTGGGCTCCAAATAGCCCTCGCCTCCAGCACCGACTGCACTGAAGATCACTGGCCTTCACTCCACGAGTGTCCTGTGAGCCAGCTCCAAGTGCGTCCACTCGAGGCTCCTTTGCGGTCGCTAGTCCATTAGCTAGTGGGCCCTCCCGAAGGCAACTCTTCTTCTGCTTGGGCTTTCCTGGTTGCTCCAGACGTGCCCTGACTTATCCTTGCCGGGTGAGTCCCCCAGACCTTGCTGGTCTGCATCACCATCTTTCTTCATTTCCACGAGACTTGCCGTTGCCAAGGCTTGTTGGGTCCAATCCGGTCGCCGACACCTCAGCAAGCGACAGACGTTGTGGGACAGCTCGAATCCAGCTCCTGGTTGTCGTCGACGCCTCCTGGACCTCGTGGCTGAAGAGTCAAGACAACCGTCAACCTACCTGAATCACCCGACATCGGTGGGCATCTGCTCATCGCCTTCCTGGTCACTGGCTAGTGACCCAGACTCTGTCCCCTCTGCTTTCAGGTTCTTCAGATCTTCAATCCACCCTTGGAACCACCCGAACACTTTCGACTTGGTCGCCAGCAGCACTTTGCAGCAGATCGCCATTGAAAACGACGACGAAACCCGACCCCGAAAGACACCTATGCACCCGGCTTCCCTGGGTGAGGTAACTCGAGTACTCCAGTGCTCCCGTGGGTATTGACTCTAGAACAGCCTAGTTCTAAAGGGGTTTGCTCCAAGTCCTCCTCCAAGTGCCCTTTTTCTTTAAAACTCCAACCGCGACATTCCCCATAGAAGTCAACGGTGGCTCGCGGCTGTGTTCACACACTGCACGCGTCCCCCGTGGGTCCCCTGTGTCACTGCCTTGGGTGGTTCCTTGTGGTCCAAGCACTTCTACAGGCTCTAGGCCTTGTGTCTAGTTCAGTCGTGGTTCTTATACCACTTTATTGGTATATGGTTTGGTACGCCCCTAGGGCTCAAACGTGTATTTGTGCTATTACTGTTGATATTCGACTTGTAACTTATGTACTTCAAACTCTAGCCTCATAAAGAGACTAGAGGGGTGTGTTTAAGACTAAATACATATATTTTAAATATATACCTGGTGTGGTCCTCTTTCATTTGGTCACTCAAGAGATTATAGACTGGTAAAACAAGCTGCTTTACATTCCTTCAAGACTTAGCCTGAAGGCTGCTCTCCATAGCTACCACTAGGATAGCTTTCAATAAAGGTTATCTTTAACCTATCTCCAATAAGGGGTTGTTTGGACTGGTGCAAGGTGCCCACTATAATTAGTAGACAGCATATACCAGGCCAACATCTCACACTCCAGCCCTCTTTTTGTGCTGAATGCATCGTGCTACCTATATATCTCTTGCCAAATGGGCACACTAGGCAGTAAATGACAAAGTTAGACTTACCATTTTGTAATCTGTTTGGTGTTTCTTCTGCCTGGTACCTCATACTCCTTAACCTTGCTACTTCCTTGCATGCTTTGCATCTAGTACATGGGAAAAACCCAGTAATCTTGGGTTTCTCTGATATTCTGTCTATATAATGACTGTTTATCAGTAGATCCTTAAGGGATGTACTCTTTCGATGTGTGACATCTGGAGCCGTGGATAGTGTGGAACCAATAACAAGGTCCATTTGTAGAATGTTGCAGTTTTTTCTGACTATCTGACAGACTTTATTGGATTCTGCTGCGAAGTTTATAGTCAGCCTTGTCACTGATTCCCCTTCTTCCCCTTTCTCATTTTGATCTAGTAAGTGCTGTCTGTCCATAGCTTATACCTTCTTAGCTTCCCTTCTTAGCACACTTTTTGAGTATCCTCTCTTTTTGAACCTTGTCAGGGCCTTCCTTTCAGCTTGTGTATAGGTCTGGGATATGGAAAAGTTGTGTTTGATGTACAAAATTCTCCATATGATGTACTGTTTACTAGGCTGCATGGGTGTTGGCCTTTGGCATGAATTATCGAATTGCCATTTGATGGTTTCCTATACAGTCTTGTGTGCAGTTGGTTATCTTCCATACAGACTAAGAAGGGTAATTGTGTGTGGCTAATGTGGCTGGTAAACAGGAGATTTCATGAGTTGTCATTCAATATTCATATGTATGTCTCTGCTTCATTTCGAGACCTTCTCCATACAATAAACAGGTCATCAATGGACCTTGCCCACATAGCTGCCTTATTGACCCAGCAATCATTGAGATCTGCTCAGGTCACCTGCTTCTCCCACCAGTCCATGAAAAAATCTGCTTAACTGTGGGCAAAACACGTGCTCATTGCATTCCCTTCTCTCTGTTGGTACAGCTGTCCTGAGAATAAATTTGCTTTTTATTTAAGCAGAAGGACATTATCTGCAATACACCTCTAAACCCTGTTGGTGAGATATACATGTACACAAACTTTCAATGTCAAGGGTTATTAATAGAAAGTTCTCCTCTCACAGATTGCCTTGGATGATTCTGATAAAATCAGTGGTGTCCCTAACATAAGAATTCAAATCCTTGACAATGTGAAAAATAAAAAGTCCACAAAAATAGAGGCATTTTCTAGTAGACTCCCCTTTGATGACACAATCGGATGGCCCGGGGAACCTCCCCATTTTTGTGAATCTTGGGTATGTGGTAAAAGGTAGGAACACGTGGGTGTTCTACCCTTAGAAATTGGTACTCCTCATAGTCCAGGACCCATTTATCCCTCCAATATTCAATCAATTCATAACATTCTTGTATGCTTTTGCTGTAGTCATCTTTTGTTATAAGTTGGTAGCATTGGTCATTCCCCAATTGCCTCATGGCTTCTTCCTGGTATTTGGCTTTGCTCTGGAGCACCACGTTGCCTCTCTATCTGAGGGATTTACAATGAGTAATGTATCATTTTTAAGGGCTAGCACGGCCTATACATATCACTGTTTATTACCCTACTCTCCTTGTTCCCATCCCATCATGAATTTAAAAGGCTTCTTTGCACTGCATAACACCCATTCACTTTATTCCTGGCCTGTTCTGTGTGAGAAGCAAGTGTAGGGGTGGGTGTAAACAAGCTCTGCAAAGTTTCATGGTGGTTTATCTCTGCTATCCACAGTAAAAATCCAACCACACACTACTACCCAGACTAGAGGCCCCTGGATCGAACTATATTGAAAACCAGGAGATCCAAGTGTCTCTTTACACGAAGCCCACTGCCAGAAACACACTGCTCCACTATGACAGCTTCCATCCCAGATGCCAAAAAGATAGTATTCCATTCAGCCAGTTCCTGCGTCTCCGCAGGAACTGTTCCAACATGAGACATTATGAACATCATGCAGAACAACTGAAACATAAGTTGCTTGCCAGGGGATATCCCAATAGACTCATCAAGGACTCCTACAAAAGAGCTAAATATTACAACAGAGACATTCTGCTTCAAGAAACAACTAAGAAGGATGATAAAAACTTGTTTGCGTTCTTAAGCATTCCAACCTCAATAATAAGATACGTCAGATAATCGGGTCACAATGGCACATTCTTAACTCTGGAGATCAATTGATTAATCTCCTCAGACCCGTTATCGCTTTTAAATGCAACAAAAACCTCAGAAACTCACTTGTACGGGCCACCTATGAAGAGGAAAGAAAATATATCCAGAAATCCATCACAGGCACTTACTCCATAAAAGGCAATCATAAATGTGGCAACTGCCATGCTTGCAATTTTGCTATTACTACAGCTGCCTTAGAGTGGGGAAAGAGACACTTTACTTTCACTGAGATGACCAACTGCAGAACGGCCAATGTGAACTTAGCCTATGTCCCTGCAATCTGGGATACGTGGGAGAGACCAGCCATGAATTTAGGATAAGATTCAGTGAACATAAGTCTGCCGTAAAAAACAATCGGATTGGAGCCCCTCTGGTTGAGCATTGGTCTCGGAAACGGCACTCTGAGACAGACCTCAAATAGATGATCCTGGAAAGGATAATATGTCCCAAGGATGGGAACTCAGATGGCTTGAGGAAGAAACGTGAAGTGTTTTGGAATTACACTCTCCAGACAGCCATCTCTGGACTTAATGAACTACTTCCTTGGGAGAATGCCATATTGTAAGTCTCACAGATGTCAGATGTCTTTTTCTTAATGGTCCCTTCAGGCTTGTAGGGCCTTTCAGTCCATCCTGTGATTTGACTTGGGACATTTGGCCTCTCTCTTTTTTTCAGTGCGAGTTTTGCCCTTTTATGAGACTTATGGATCTATTTTTGGACCTTGAGTAATACTCTGTTCTATACTGGTGCTGTACATTCAGTTTGCACATGACTTTTCTTATCCCTGCACGCTTGCCTTTGCTGTCCACCCATCTTCATTTATCTTTGTTCTCAGACATTCATTGGCCTTTTATTATGTATATTTTCTTTTACTTTTATTTGTATGGTTATCTTCAGCCTTTCAATTCCTATATTCTGTTTACATCATGTGGGTTCTTACCGATTCTTTAGTGATAAGGAGGGCAGCTCCTTTTTTGCGCACGTTAGAACGTAGTGTTCTTGGCCCAGTATGAATGGTCAGTAGCAGTAAATACGTTGCTGCCCTTACTAGGAGGACTCATGCTCCTGTAATTATCTTCCATACAGTTTCTTTACATATACTGAGGTTTATTACTTCCTCATTCCAATATGGATGCCGTGTATTCCCTCACCACTCTACCTGGTTAATCTCTTTCCATTTCTTTCATATGAGACCATACTTCAATTTTGTTATTAGATCAGACCGTCATTTTTTAATCACCATATCCAAAACGGCGATGTTCTCAGATTGCCCTTAATATTGCTCTCGTGTGCTCCAATTAGTCGGCCGCCCTTCACTTTGTCAGGATTTTAGACGGCCGTTTACCTGTATTAGTCTGTAGAAATTGCGGAATATTCCATCATGGCGGCTCTTTTCCTGCCTCTATCGTGAGGGTTGTCATTTCAGCCTTCCAGCACTAGCCGCATCGATACAGCTGATAATCATTGACGCGCGTTAGCACGCCATCCGCCGCCTATTTAAACACGCTTTATGCTCTGAGCGTTACTCAGGCAGGATCGCTGCCGGAAGGAGATGCGGTTTTCGTCCACATTCGTTCACAAGGTAAGCACTTCGTGTCTTCAGCTAGATTCCGCTTTCAGAGTAGGGCTCAGACCTCCTGACTGTTTCACTTATTTCATCTCGGTTTTTATCTCTTTTTTGTCCCCAATAGACTTGCATGTCTCAAAATTCCTTGTCTCCCTTGAGGATAAGTTCACCCTCATGGCCAGCCTTTCTATGGTCCATCGTATATGGCCGATTGAACGATACACTATTTGAATCAATTCCCTTAGGAATATAAGTAGGTCAGCTTCTTTGTATCTGGTTTTTCACCCCCTTGGGTATATCTCTTGCCATCATTCCGCATATTTATTTAAAAAAAATATTTTTGGGAGTGTCCCTCTCAGTGGTATTAGAGACCCGGTGGAAATCCATTATTTATTTTCCCACCCCTGTCTCCTCCCATTACCCGGATATCAACAGTGGATATTGTATGAATCATATGACTGCAGCATAACGTT
Organism: Calotriton arnoldi; assembly: GCA_963921515.1. NCBI lineage: Eukaryota > Metazoa > Chordata > Amphibia > Caudata > Salamandridae > Calotriton > Calotriton arnoldi. Next base: position 309,250 of record CAWUFW010001861.1, on the reverse strand, counting down.
GCCACTTACTACCTACTGGATACCCTCTCCATAGTAGGTATTTCTGCGCATCTAATTTTATACTCTATCTGCCATATCACTTAAGGTATTAATAGCTTGCATTATGGCTTCATTTGAACCAGGCTATGGCCTGATCTTCATGGTATGCATGTTACTCACCAGATAGAGATGGGTGTCATTCCTTGGTCTTTTCCTTTTGGTAATGGCCTGCGTCTCATCACACCTATTCTGGGTGTTGGCTCTTCTTTTTCTTATTACAGTTACTATGAATATATCTAATTATTGTTGTTTGGTTCTGACTAGGGATTGTGAAGATTGTGAGCCCCCTCTTTTTTAGTGGTCGATCATGGTATGATCCTAAGCAATTTGGATGGTCTCCTGCCACAGGAGTTATTTGCACAGACAGCGCCCTGATGAAGGTTGCTATCATCCACGGCCAACTACCGAAATGCGCGCCGGCGTCTTTCTGTTAGTTTGAGTTAGTATCCCCTAATCTCATCAATATCTACACATTGAGCATTTACTCCTTTGTATTGTGATTTGTCCTAGTGTTTGTAATGTAAATATTGTTTTGCCCAGTGTTTTATATTGTTTTTTTGATTATTGTGATTGTTGTTATTAGTGATTTGTGATTTACTATGTGTGTTTTTTCTTTGTTTGTGCAGTATTATATTTCTAACATGTATTGATTAATCGTACTTGTGGGTGCTCACAACTACATTACTGTATATACCTGTGTTCTGGTGTATATACAAATATGCATATATTCGTATTTATTCGTATATATATATATATATATTCCTGGCTCCGTATATATTGTTGATGTACTGCATATGTTATATACAGTGTTTTGGAGAAGTTCTTGTTTCTTTTACCCTGGACCGAACTACCCACACCAGAATCAATTTATTAGGGGGTGTCACACCTCAAACCCCTCATGGAGCTACGCCCCTTGTTAAACAACACAGAAGAATAAGAATCATAGTGTCCCCACCACTGCCAAGACTCCTGCTTCTCCATCGATGGCGGGAGAGCCAGAGGCGGGTCTTAGCGGCAGTCTCACCAACCTTCCTGCTGTCCAAGATACGATCTGCCTTTCCGTCGAGCTTTTCTTGGCGGGGACACCGCCATGCACAACTTGGATGAAAGGTAGGAAAGGAGGTGCATACTCATGGTTTTCTGAGGTCCCACTATGGAATCCTTGTTGGATGCCATTGTCCAGGTCATTCCTGTGTTGCTGCCTCCAGGCTATGATGCTCAGCAACCCCGTTGTCGCCAGAATCGAAAGTAGGCTTCTCTGTCACTTCCCCTATGTGGTGTATGGTAACAGTTACTTTCGGCTCGTTTTATTTTGCATGCAACAAAACAGACAGTACACATAACCTACATATACATTATGACACATACACAACATATACATGGATTTTCTGATATTGACACATAATACTTACCTATCTTTACAGCAGCAACATGTCACTCTGCCAGGCTGCAGCTGCCAAGAGACCGCCAGCCCTTCAGGAACATACCAATCGGCTCGGCGGTATACCACCTGCCCGATGGCGGTGGAGTACTCCAGCCACAACATCTTAACATGGCGGGCTGGAATGCCTTCAGCTCGGCAGAGGCATCAGTCCCACCACCAAAGCAGGATAGTGGTAAGACTGCCAACTCGTAATCAGGTCCTTAGTCTCTGATATGGAAGTCAAAAGTCCTCAGTGGGGCAAGGCAGCAGGTTGTGGCCGAAGAGTGCTCCAAGTCATCAGATAGCCTCCGGATGAAGTCTCGATGAAGCGGTTGACTGTTGGCGGGAATGCGCAGAGTGGGAGAAATTTGTTTTTCATTCCCAGAGAGGGTCCCTTGTCAGCAAGATTCTTGTGGCGCCTTTGACCAGTGAATATATTCTATAAGCCTGTAGGCTGTAGCTGAAGAGGGCTCCAAGAGGCTGGATACCTACTCTGCAATGTCTTGCTGAATTGGATTTGCTGCTGTGTTAAAAAACTTTGAAGTGGAGCAACCTGGATCTTCAGCTCACTGGCAAAGCATCTTTGTCAGATCAGCTTGGCAGGTTGGTCATGGTCCTCTGGAAGTCTTTGAAGCCAAAGAGTTTCTAAGTCCCAGATTTCAGGATATATTTGGAGAAGTACAATTTGACATAGCCAAAGGGTTCCAGGACCTTGGGGACAACACTTGGGGGGTCAGGAAACACTCCATCAGAGGCCACCAGCAGCATGCAGTGCAGGTCCAGTTGGGGCTGGTCAGCTGTGTAATTGCAGGAAAGGCCTCTTGTAGCATGTTGTGCCCCTATAGTTTGAACAAGAGGTCTGCCTTTTGACCCTTAGAGCCCATTCTGTTGTCCTGGGTACAAGAGGGGGAGCAGGTCTAGATTTATATACTTTTCTCAGGTCTCAGACAGCAGGTTCAGTCCTCTTCTGATCTTCCACAGGTCCGGTAATGTTATATAGATTGTACAGGGAGTGCCACAAGTATGCCTGGCTCTGGCATGTAGATGGGGTTTAAGCGTCTTCCCCAGCCCAGGATCATGCAAATGAAGACTCCACACACAGAGCTCTAACAAATGTCTTTATTCCTCCACATACGATCACACACTGCATTAATTTGGTCATGACTTTTATGACCACACTTTAACACCTCCCAGCAGATTACATAATTCCTGTTTAGAGTTCGCCCAGCACCATAAGGGTCCTAGCGCTCATAGTAGCAAGACAATACATATCCCCCTTTGTTAAATAAAAAGTACAGACAGCATTAGCACAGTAGTTCCTCAATGAGTCGTCGAAGCGCTCGCACTAGTCTGCCAGATCGGGTGATATGAGCTGCACCCTTGTTGTGTACCAATGACATAGGCTTAGGTGCTTGATCTGGACATTTAGGTGGGGTCACCTCAATCATGACATTAGGAGCTGACGAACATCTAGGTAGGTGTTTAAATTGTGACGAATCGCCGTGCGATGGACTTTCTGGGACAAAGCGCTGTCACCATATGTGTTTTGCAAGTTACAACCCTCAAAGGGTTGACAGCAAAAGGAGTGTCCATTTTCCTCTTCCATATCTGTTTGACCAGTACCCTTTGTCAAAGACTGTTTCCTGGGCGCATCGGAGCTGATTGGCATATGTTTTCATTTTGCACTTTCGAGAAGTGTCTGTGACAGAACCTTATTGGAATTCATTGATTGGTCCGATGTTCATTGTGGTAGTTTGGTTCTGATGGCTCTCCCAAATAGCAAGGTGGCAGGACACTCAACAGGTGTGGAGTGAGGAGTTGATCGATAGGTGCAAAGGGCAGGGATTGGTTTAGATCGATTCCTTCCATCAATGCTCACTAAATTACTCTCTTGAGGATGCCCATGAATTGTTCAACAGCACCATTGGCTTGGGGCCAGAGAGGTGTACTCTTTTGATGCCTGGCATTGAGGCAAACAAGAAACTCCTTGAATTCTTTGCTATTTAAAGGCGGGCCATTGTCAGATTTAAGAATAGCAGGGATTTCCCCCATGCTGCAAAGATGGCATCAAGCCACTCAATGACTTTGTCATGGGTTGTCAATGATAGGCAGTGGTGGCTGGTGACATTTGAAAGTGGTGAGGCATAAAAGCTGGGGATGAGTGTTACAAGCCTGACAAAAGGGGTCTGGGGGAGATCCTCCAACCCCCCAAAAACGTTTGATAAAAAACAGAGTGGCAATTTGGGAAAAGCAAGAAGGTGTATAAAGCAGATGTGAACACATAGTCTTGAAATATTCAAACACATTAAAAACTGCCCCATAAGGTCTGGTGGGCCATTTTGTACTGTGGAGTCCTCTGATATTACCACAAAAATTGTCTACAGCAAGCACTAATGCATGTACTCTCTCCTACCTTGGAAAACACTGCCCCTAGTGCTTTAAATGGAAATATAGAAGTGCAGATCCCAGCTAATTAGTGTACCCGTTTGCTCCTGAGAAGTTGTGGTACCCTCCCTTTAAAAATATGGAAGTAGTGCTGAGAAGTGCAGGTACTTTCCCTTTCAAATTAATGAAGTTCGGGTACTCCGTTCAGGATATACTTGCTCTTTAAAGTACTAACTGCCCCATTTGCAAACATTGTCTCCCCCTTTTTTATAAAAAAAAAACCTATTTGATTCAGTAATGGGACCACTTTTCTGTCCAGGTCCAACACTGTGTGCGGCAATTATCCTTGAGAGCTAAAGACGTGAGATGCACCCAGGACGAGCTGCCATCATGATTCCAAGCTCTAAATTGTGACGCCGTGTTAGAGGGGGTCAGTTTCCTGAAGTTTATATAAGTCAGAATATGATTTAATGGAAAGAAGATGAGGCTCCTTTTGTGTCCACAACACTCCAGCCAGCAGATATGCTACATCTGCAACTTGTGGGGCAAACATGGGAACCTAGTGGGCCCAAAGAGGACGAGGCTGAATGAAGAGAGCATTTTTTGTGGGCAGGCCGCCAGAAGAAATTAAGTTGCCCTGACGGCTTCCTACCTGTCCTAACTGTAATTAATATTTGCATCAGGTAGCCTTGGACCGTTGGTGATCTACTATCATGCACACTTATTTCCTGAAACAAAACATGATGGCTGCTCGTCGTTAAGTAAATACTGCCAGCTTTAACAACATTTAGTTGCCCAAGACGAACAGCCTTCATGATTCATTTTGAAAAATAAGTGTAGCTTAGTAGGTTAACCTCCAAGGCTGTGCAGCAATGTTAAAATACCAGGAGAAAGTGAAAGCTGCTATCCAACACTGTGAGCATCGGAGATGTGTCTGCTCCCGCTCCAATACTGGCACCATCAAAAGAGAAAACAACCTTAATTCAACATTTTTCTGCAAAAGTACAAACCTTCATTGAGAGATATACATACTTTCAGTTTCGTTTGTCAAAGTAAAAGTCTGAATTTCTCTTTTGATGCCATATCAGAGCAGAACCCCAAAAATGCTGTTTAAACTGCCTCACATCTTCCAGATAACTACCCAATAGCGTTGATAATTTATTTAAACACAATGAAGAAATATGGGGATTTGTTTAATGTGTACTCTGAGCAAGCAGGTCGGTTTAATTGTTTTAATGTAATTTCTATCATGACTCGCCTCATGGATAATACCTTGGAGAATTGCTGACGGCCCAGCGGCCCCGGATACAAAGCAGAAGTCCCGTACAGACGTAGGTCCTCTCCAAGCCCACACACTCGTGCACCCTCCGATGCGGACAGCAGAAACCATTTCATCTCTTCCACTCCCTCGTGTGAAATGTCCTTACTGGCACTGGGCATGAAGGGAAGAGAGCAAGGGCAGATGAAAAATGGCCAGTCACTGCATGGCTTCAAAATAAAGACAGACAGTGATTGGCTATGCTCTGTTAGCCTCCCACACCCGCGCTGCTTCTTCATTCCAGGAACTATGGGCCTACTCCCCTCTCCTCCGTCTGCTCCTGAGCCAATCTAGACGCCAGTCCTTTGCTGTTTATGTTAGTAAACAGCATAAGAGCAGCATCTGGATTGGGTTGGGCAGGCGAACCGTGCGCTCCTTAGAAGACTGCAGGACTGTGGCTGTTGTTCCCCAGGCTCTCTCACATTACACAGATAGGGAGAGGCCTCAAGTGCGCATGTTAGGCTGGCCAGAGAAAGATATCCGTCCAACCTGACATGCGCACTTCAATTCAAACATCTGCTTCCCTGCTTAGCCTGCAGCCCATTAAGTCCCACCCACACCAATACAGAAAGGCACCCGTGGCTGAAAAAAGAGTACGGCAGCTGTGGCGCTGCCAGAAAAAAAGCATTTATTTTATAGTTAGTATGGGTACCAGTCCAGATACAGAGGGGGGGGGGGCAACGTTCCCGTGCCCTAATAGAGTGGCCACCCCTGTTGATATGACTTCCACCATCAGGAAACGCGAATATTTATCAATGACTACCATGAGATGATGTCCATTTCCCAGAGGCCCAAAGAAGTCAACTGCAACTCTCTCCTAGGCATGTGGAGGAACTTCAGACATGTTCAATGGAGGATAAACAGTTACAAAGGTGGCACACTTTCAGCTCTATTGTCAACTTATTAATCCAGACGAGGGAACCACACTCGGTCTCTTAGAGATCTTTTGGTGGCGACAATGTCATAATGTCCTTCATGGGCCCGCTAAATGACTTGCTGTCTCAGGCTCTCAGGTATGACAAGTCTCGAGCCTCTCAATATGATACCTTCTCGGGCGACGGATAGCTAATCCTGTAATTCTTTGAATTTTTGGAATTCATCATCATCAGCAAAAGGTCAAATACTTTTCTTCTAACATTGCATTGTAATGAGGTCTGTTGGAACTGGCCTTTCTGGTTGACTGAGGTGGTGCACTGGCCAGGCAGAACCTACCACTCCCATCAGGGGTGGGTGATTACACTCACTGTATAACCTGCGCTCACCTTTGCGCAGCTTGGCAATGAGCAGTTAGGCTTATCACAGAGGCAGTGTGTAAAGCATTGGCGCAGCACTCTCAAACAACAAACACACCAAGCGTCACAAAAGAGACTTCACACACGGTGTATTTAAATAAAGTTAATTTTCAACACACACATTAATTAACACAACAAGAACATCATGTATTTTTGGGCATAAATCACATTTGGAAATATTATTAGCAGGACTAGGCACAACCGTGTTAAAATGACATCAGTAGTATGCACCCTAGGAAAGATCCTACTTTACCCCCAGCACCCTTATGTGGTACGAAACGTTGCCAAAACTAGGCCCACCCTGGCAATTATGACAATTCAATATCCCACAGTTATAGTGTGCACCCCAGATCACAACGATATCAGAAATGTGTCAGGCCAGGCCGTATGGAGTGCAATCACACACACACACACACACACACACAGCACCGTAAGGCGATGCCACTAATACTACAAATGCAGACCCCATGGGTCAAGCCCTCCTCCACCATTCATCCAACCCCTACTACCCTATGTCCATGGGTTGGAGATAAACCACCCTCCCCCTGGTACTATGCCGATTGCGACCGGAGTCACACTTAGTCAGGGTCCCAGGGAAAAAGGTGAGGGTAAGTAGCAGGGCTAATTTGGAGGCAGTCGAAAAAAAATGGGGGTTAGGCCATCACTCTGGAAGTTCACACACGAGATGCAGAGCAGAAGCAGGCTGAGGGCAATAGTCGTTCAGTCAAAAGATTCCACAATATGCCTTACAGCACCAGCCCAGTTCTGTATGCACATGGGGGTCACGCGATCTCTTGAACCACTTCCGAGCGCTCTCTGAAGCGTTCCTCAGCCCAGTCAATTACTCTCACGACCAAGGCCAGATCGAAGCAATTCTACCTGGCAACACAAAGTCGTCAGGCCGGGTGAGGAAAGGGCAGTTGATCTGCCGCACTGAGGGCACAAAAGGAACAATCGATGAATGGGGGATGAAGCAAGGGAGCCTCTCGGAAGAAGGAGGCACCCCGTCAGACACATGTCGATCAAAGTAGCACCCAGGATATCCGGGCACAATGTAACACAAATCCGCTCCTCCGCACCTGCCTGGAAATGAGGCAAAACATCTGGTGTGCATTGATCCGAGTCGTACCAGAAACTACTGGTCGCACACAACAAAGAGTTGCTAATTCCGTACATCCCTGGAAATGAAGCACAACGCCTGGTGCGTGTTGATAGAGGTCGCACCAGACAATTCCACTCACACACACATCAAAGAGTTGCAAATTCTGTACCTCCCTGGAAATGAGGCACAATGTCTGGTGTGCATTGATACAGGTCACACCAGACAATTCCAGTCACGCACACATGTGCAAATTTAGCAGTGCCGCACAAGTTAGAATGAGGCACTACTACGGGTATGCCCCCCCCAAGGTTCGCAACCTGTGAATCAGACACCGCACGCAATGAGTATGCAGTCGGCGTGTCACAAGAGAGAGATGCAGCATGATTGATGAATCGGGCCACGCTGGAGCCCGCAACCAGTGAATCCACTCACCACCAACAAGACGGTTATGCGTGTCGAGGCCCCCACGATGCAGAGGTCACACATTAGATGCGGGCAATACTTTTGAGGCTCTGCACAAGGCAATCCAGTCTCCATGCACAATACTTAGTTCCATGCTCACACCATGCCACCTTTTGGGATCCAGCAGACAAGGTGGGCACTTAAGAGGGCACTGCTCTCCAGGTGTCACAAGTAGATGGTGTGGGTCCCTCGGGAGAGGTCTTTGATGTCCCTGAGACCTCCACAAGAGAACAGGGGGCAAGCCAACAAGCCATTGGAGAGCACACTTCAGGTGCCACACAGCAGCAGGTAGTTAGCCCAGGCCAGCCACTGTTCAGGAAGGGTGCACAGTCCCTTTTAATGGCAGTAATCCTCCTTATGCACAACAGATTCCTTTGACAGTGTGCACCAAGCAGTTCAAGGATGTCCAATCCCATGTTCCCACAAGTGTATCTCTGCCCTGCTGAAATATGGCACCAATAGTTATACTGTAGTGTGACTTTGAAGTTGGGGGTGGTTCAGAGGGTTTCCCTTTGAACCACAGATGTCTGGCCTAAATTTCAGTCCTGTCTGCCATGAGACCGTGGAATGCAGATCTTAACCTGTGGTGGGGCCATAATCTGGCCTCCCAGAGGCCAAGTGTGAAAACCTCTACCTCCAATCTATCCAGCCAGGCCCTCAAATGTCAGAGGTCTGTCATTCTGTCATTCCAGTTGCATGCCCAATGTTTATAACTGTTGCTGGGGAATGCACAGATGTGCTCCCTCAGCCTTTAGTGTTGCCTGGAGTCAAACTAAAAGGCACACAAAGAGTTTTAGAACAGAGAAATGCCCACTTTCTAGAAGTGGCATTTCTAAGCTATCAATGACAAATCCACCCTTACAACAGGAGAGGGTTTGTCATTGTGAATCCAATTATAGGAAACATGGTGAGGCTGCCCCACTGTAAACCACTATTGCAGCTTTAAATAATTTGAACCATTCCCCATGTTAACATATGTAGTGAAAATACACATGGGTATTCTTCACTACCTGGGCTGGGAACACACCAGTGTACCTGTCCTGCCTTTCACCTACTATTCGCTTCACCCCCTAAGACTTGTCCTAGGGGTGCTTTAGTGGTAGTGAAAGGTACCCTCAGGATTGGCAAGTGGTTTAGAATGGCCAACCTGAGCATAAGTAGAAAAACAACGAAGATACTGTTCCAGATCTTGATTTACACATTCTGTCAAGCAATTGGTCTGAGGGTGGAAAGCAGAGGACTGTGCCACCTCGATTTGAAGGGATTTGCAAAAAGATTTCCAAAAATAGGAAAGAAATTGGGGACCAAAGTCAGATATTATAACAAGAGGTAGCCCGTGCAATCAGAACATTTCTTTTAAAAATATCAGTCCCATTTCTTTAGCAGAAGGTACTATCTTTAGCGCAGTTCCAGCTTGAAAAATGAGTCAACTATGAGCAGTATGACACTATTACCATCAGACTGGGGTAAAGCAGTAATAAAGTTGGTGGAAATAGTATGACAGTGTAGGAAAGTAGGATCTGCTTCTTATGGTTACCCCCACTTTTTCCTGAATGTAATACTGTATTTGACTAGTCTGACTGGGATCCTGCTAATCAGGACCCCAGTCTATCTGCTTTCTCCTTAAACGTTTATAATATATACTTAGGTACACTCCAGATTGCATACTGGGGTACCCTTATCAGTCCGCAGTATATGGTACCCATGTACCCAAGGCATAGGTACCCCAGAGGCCTCCCATGGACTGTAGCATGTATTATGAAACCCATGAGAGGCCATGCAAAATTAAACTACAGGCCTGTCATTGAAGCCTGTGTAAGTTGGTGCATGCACCACTTACTTAAGATATAGATTTACTATATCTAAGGGTCACTGCACTTAAAACCTATAAGTCAGCCCTATAGCAGGCCTTTACAATCCTGAAGGTAGGTGCTTGGTTCTAAGTCAGAGTCTTGGGCCGTTTCCTTTGATGCCAGCGGGAAGCTTTGCTCCGTCGTCACCGCTTGGAACATACTCTTTTGAATCTAGAAACAGGAAATCTATCCTGACCACGTTCCTATATTTTAATATTCTTGGAGCGGGATATCTTTGACACAGAGAAAACTTGATGCATCTAAACATCCTCTGAATGAACACGATAAATATTTCCATCATTTCCGTGATAGAATAGAGTAAATCAGTAAACTAGCCTCCGCATTATGCCCCTTTATACCTGACGGCTTCTATTATTAACGCACCCCGTGTCTTTACATCTCTGCTGCCACCTGATGGATCTCAGCATTTAGAGCAGCAATAATCGTGAACGGTGATTCACTCTGTAACGAGCAGCGATTCTTTTTGTTTCTGCGTCTGAGAAAATCTCTAAAACTAACAGTGGCCCTTGTATTTTGGCGCTAGAGAAAATTCCTTTCACTATTAGTTTACATCTTCAGCTAGGCAGGTCCCATTACCTTCCCAGTTTGAGCATACAGCATATGCGCCCTGATGAAGGTGATACCCTAAGAAAGGGTGTTCCACCGAAACGCGCGTCGGCGCTGAGAATAAGTTCCCTCAATGAATACATCTGAGTCATTTTTTAGAAAATGTTTTGTGTTCTTTTTGATGTGTAAATAGTTGTGTCTGATTATATTTACTTTGAAGTTTTTAGTGTTAACAGGTTACACTAACAATATTTACTGTACAAAAAGTACGTTTGATTTTTGTATCTCTAAATCAAATGAATCCTTGTACCTGTACTGATATACACAGTGAGGGGGCTTGGTGCACATTAAGCTTTTGTAGTATAAATGCAATGTATGGATTGGTGTTTTGCATGAGGATGTATGAGTTTGAATTTGTTTGACTGTTGTGAGTGGAAGGTTGTAATGGGATCTGATGTTCTTATTGTTTATTTGCCATGAGAATTTTTATAAATACATCAATATATTTGCACTGAATTGAAATTAAAAAACAAAAAAAACAAAAAATCTAGTAATGTTCAAAATATCTGTATTGATGTGACTATTTGAATGGGTGGTCTAGCCAGAGTGGTCTACTTAATAAATTAGGACGTATAGCCTGTTTTAAATTGAATAGGTAGAGTATTCCCTTTGTGTTTTTTTGTTTGTTATTTTCCCCTGCATCTCTACCTACATCCAAATCCAGGGGTCCCCCTTTTTGAGAGTGGTTGTCTAAGTCAGAGGGTGTCACTGCATGAGCAGAACACCCCTTCAGTCTATGGAGTCCATTCTGCCGGGTTGTCAGTGAAGCAACCATATACGACATATAGAGGGGCATTACGCAACCACATGATGACCAACTCTAAAACGGCTGACACTAACCCTATCGTGTTTGGTGTCAAACATGTTGGAATCATACCCCCACACAAGTAACCGGTGTGGAAGGTATGATTCCACCCCTCAGAAGCGAGCTTTGTGGGGTCCCTGGTGTTCCGAGTACCAGCCTTCTAACTCCGGACAGCACAAAATGGTTGCTGCCGACCAGAGACACATTTATGCCTTCCTGCTGCTGAGTCAAGCTCGAGCAGGGGAATGCCAAACAATAGGCATCCTGTCACAGGGAGGTGTGACCACCTCCCAGACAGTATTTAATGTATTAGGGCTAGGTGGGTGCACTTGCCAGCGACTGAAAGTCTGCATGAGGGGCACATTTGGTGTCCCTGTGCATAGTCCAGTTCAAACGAGCCCTGGGAACCGTTGGCTCCCGCTCTGGTGCGAAACTGGACAAAGGACATGGGAGTAACCTCCCCACTGTCCAGACCCTTCCCTGGGAGGGTCCCCTGAATCTTGCCAACCATCTCCCGTGGGTACATAAGGGCTTACCTGGCTGTAGGACCTTAGATTCAACGTGGACAAGATTCTGAACAAGAAACCACTGAACTTTGACCGTCTGGACACTCTGGACTTCGCTGGACCTCGTTTGGGCCCGTCTCCGTCTCCCTCTCAGTCTGAAGCATCGTCTGTGCCCGTGCAGGACCTGTGCAGGACCTGTGGAGCATCAAGGACAACTGAAGATAATCTCCCTTGGAATAAAAGAGTCACTCCCCTGCATTTGCAGGCCCCGCAACACTGCTGACCGGTCTGCTGAAGGTGTCAGCAACACAAGAGGTGGGTTTCTACGTCCCTCAAGGCCCGAGCTGTCCTCTCACCAAGTTTGAGGTCAGAATTCCTTGTGGGCGCTGCAATACCCTAACCCCTGTGCACTGTGTACACTTGTAAATGCATATGCTTGTTGGCATTTCCCGAACAGGTGCATTGAGCTCCGAGTAGCCCCAACCTCTGGCACTATTTCATACCAAGAACTTTGACCTCCTTGCACCGAGTGCTCCGTGGGCTGTTGTTTGGTGAAATCGCTCGAGGTCCTCTCGCGACTCCTGTGCCTCCAGCCTGTGGGTCCAATTGAGGGTCAACTTTACTTTTCTTGGGCTCCCCTGGTTGCTCCAGGTTTGCCCTGACTCCCCTGTGTTTGGTGAGTCTCCTGGGATTTGCTGGTCCAAATGGTACACTCCCTTGACAGTCTGCGTGGGTTGCCATTGCCAAGGCTTGCTGGTGCTCCTGCCACACCGACCCCTCAGTACTCAACATCCTTCGTAGGTCAGCTCGCATCCAGCTCCTGGTTTCCCTCGACGTCTCCTGGTCCCCGCAGCTGCAAAGTCATGGACTCTATCCACTCACCTAAAGCACCCGACATCGGTGGGCATTCGTCTACTTGGTCACTACCCTGTGATCCAGACCCTGTCCCCTCTGCTTTCAGGTACTTCTCAACAAGAATCCACCTTTGGATTCCAATGGACACTTTTCTTCCTTTCACCAGCGGCTCTTCTTCGAAGTCCTCCATTGGGTTCGACGGCGGTTTCCGACGCCACTTTAGACCTATGCACCCGGCTTCCCTGGGATAGGTAACTTGGGTACCTCGGTATCCATGGGTGGGGTGGCTCTCCAACCTTCTGTCTTCCATGGGTTTTCTGCGAAGTCCACTGGGAAGGGTCATTAAACTCAAAAACTTCATCTGCGACTTCCCCATAGACTTGTACGGAGCACGCAGTCGTGTTCCCACACTGCACCCGTCCTCCGTGGGGTCCCTATCAACTCACCTTGGGTGGTTCCTTGGGGTCCTAGCAATACTACATCCTCTTGACACTGTCTTGACTCGAGTCGTGGGTCTTATACCACTTTCTTAGTATATGGTTTGGTCCGCCCCTGGGGTCCACTGTGTATTAGTGCTATTTACTGTCATTTCTGTGCTTAAGCATTGTGTACGTTGTGATTATCTCCATGTAGGAGATACTGTGTCGTACTAGATAGTGTTATATTAATAAATACATATTATTATAACTATTGTGTGGTTCTCCTTTCATTTAACCAATACTATAAGACTGCATTCAGGTAAAACAAGCTGCTTAACATTCCTTCAAGACTAAGCCTGAAGGCTGCTCTCCACAGCTACCACTTGGATAGCTTTCTAAGGTTATCTTTGACCTCTTAAATCACCATAAGGGTTCTTTGGACTGGTGCAACGTGCCCACTTTAATTAGTGGAAAGCATATACCAGGCCAACTTCTCACAACAAGGGTTCTGGAGGGACAGGTAAAGGTTGCAGTAGCCAAACAGGTTTAGAATGGAATGCCTTATTTTGGGCGCAGACTGGACAGGAACCCACATATGACTCAGTGTCTTCTCTGATAGACGGTCATGAAAAGGAATGAAGCATTAACTCCAAAGTGAATTTGACACTCTTGTGACCAGCAGCTGGTGAGTCATGGCACATTTTGAATACATCGAGACAAGGCGTCTTTGTGGGAGAACATATTGTTCCTTCCCTGAACACTAAATCATTTCTTCCTTATGGGGAAGCCCACTCCTTAGTCCTTATGGGGAGGCCCACTCCTCTTGAGAGACTTTAGGATACTCAGCTTGGACTTCCCCCGGAAAGGATTGTACTACTCCTATTGTTCGTTGAGGAGGGAGAAGGTTCTGATCAAAGAGTAATGGAACTTCAGGATATCTGCATGATAGTGCATCTGCTAGAGTGTTTTGGGGCTGGGTATATAGGCAATAATAAAGTCGTACTGGCTAAAGAAGTATTCCCAATGGACTTGATGGTTATTTCTGCCCTGCATGTTTCTAAGACAGTGGAGATTTCGATGGTCGGTTCGTATTTCAAAAGGGTCTTGAGCTCCCATGAAGAAATGTCTCCATTACGTGCAGGCTCTTTTCATGGCTAAGAGCTCTCTTTCGAGGATGGAATAATTATTTTCTGTATTAGACAGGATATAGGACAAATAGAAGATTGGATGCTCAAGACCTTCATCTTCCTGCTGTTGAAGAAGTACTATTGTGATAGCTCGGTCTGAGGCATGGGTTTCCATAATCAAGCTTTAAGTGGTGTCTGGATGACGCAGGATTGGTACTTGCGTAAAGGCTTTATTAGGCTTAGAAAAACAATGTCAGCTATATCATCCCAGTGAAAACCATGGCGAAGCATGTCTTTCTTTAGGATTCAGGTAATTCCACTGATTAGTTGGGCAAATTCTGAAAAGATTGTCTGTAGAAGTTAGTAAAGCATAGGAAACACTGGATTTCTTTCACATTGGGTAAAGTGGCCGATCCGGAATGGTAAAAGCCTTGCGCTGCTCCATAGAGACTCCAGTACTGTTGATCCAATAGCCTAGATATTCTATTTCAGTTTTTTTATTTTTTTATTTTTTTTTCGTCCTAATATATGACAAAGGCAGAAGTCGCAATCTGGAGAAATCTGGTACCTGGGCGCCGCATAGCCTCCATGATCTTATACGCCATAGACCAGCCTTCTTCAACTAGTAATCGAGGAGGGTTTTTGAGTGATTAACGCCACTATCCTCTTTAAACTGTTGAATTTTTCTTAATCCTTGGACTTTATAATATGAGTCGGGTAGTTCCACAGCTGCTTCGCTCTTATGTAGATGAGATTACATAGCAGTAAAAAAAGGGAGCCCATATTCTTTCTTTTTTTGCTGACCCAGATTGACAGTCAAGTCTGGCAATATGTCTAGCGGAGCTTTTCCAACTTTCGCAGGCAGGTGGCAAATCGGAAACCCATTTTATACTAATTTCTCTTTGTGCAATAGCTATTAGTATAAAAACTAGGTGAGATCTAATCTTTCCCAAAAGAGCCTCTTCCCGGGTCAAAACCCCATAAATAATTAGCTGCAAGCTTACCTCCATATTGAGCCCCAGAATTTTGTGCAATACATCACCCACTTCTTGCCAGAAGGGCTGTATAGCTGGACTTTGCCAGAAAAGGTGTACGTCATCCGCGTTCTCCAGTGCACACTTCGGACAGCATCTCCTCTTACCACCACCCATCTTTGCGAGCCTCTTTGGGGACCAGTACGCCCTGTGTAGTGTAAATAAATGGTTCCTCCTGAGTGGTGCAGACTTTACTGACAACCAAAGTGTAGACATGGATACTTGCCATAAGTGTAAGATGTCACAATCCGGCATGTCCCACTTCCAAATCTCCTCCGGCAAAGTCAGTGGCCTATTCTCCCCCTGTACAAGGGCCCAGTACCACTTAGAAACTTCTTTCCTATATGTTTGGTTGTTTTGTAGTTCATCCTCGATTTTTGATTCCATCCCTAGATTTATCTGAGTTCGGGCCCAGCTTGCCAGTTGATAGTACTTGAACCTGGATAAACTATTGTTCTTGCTATGCCATAGGGAACCCCATGATGCCAGAGTACCTTGCTCAACAAGTTGGCCCCACTTGACCAGTCCCACAGCTAGTAATGGGGTCGCCAGGCTATCTTTCAGACATGGCGGGGTACCTGGGGATCTCCAAATTAGGGATCCACTGCTATAGTATGGAATTCCGAGAGTTCTCTTTATTTGGATCCATACTTTGCATGCAGCGATTACAATTTTGAATTTTATCTTTTTGAAAAATTTAGGATGACTAAATTTAAATAGGAAATATTTGCCTTCCTCTGATAAGTTTTTTGTTAATGCCCTTAAGCACATCGGCATATCCGGGAAGTCCATCAATAGTCGTCTTGTATTTTTTTTTAAAAAAGGCCAATAATAAAGCTGAACATCTGGGAGTGCTATTCCGCCATCCACCTTTTTTTCCGAAGTTTTTTCCAAGCAATTCTTATGCTCTTGCTCCTCCAAATAAAGCTGCTGAGTTCTCCCTGTAATTTTTTTAAACCATATTGGTTTGAAGTGTAAGGGAAGAGAGTTGAAAATAAAGGTGAACTTTGGCAGGATTGATATCTTGACTATGTTGGATCTTGGGAGAGGGGCCCAGCGATGCAGAAGTTTTTTGGTTTCATTCATCAACCTATTAAAGTTAATAAATGCCATTTTCTCCAAGTCATTTACTACACGTATTCCCAGGTATCTAATCTCTGTTTTTCCTAGATGATTAAGGGTTGGCCCATTCCAAGTCATAGTCTCTGTTTTGTCTTCATTGACTAGGTATCCTGAGACTTTGCCAACGTTTTTTACTGTTTCCTTTATTACAGGGTCAGTGGGATCGCTGGTATAGATTATTAAATCATCTGCATACAAGGCTTCTTTTTTAATCCAATTTAAGTAGCAGAATGGGGGAATTATTTGTTCTGCTCTAATTTTTCTAGCTAGAGGTTCTATGTAAAGATTAAATAACAGGGGCGAGAGGGGGCAGCCTTGTCGTGTGCCTCTACTTATGTGAAAACCTAGAGTTAGTGAGCCGTTAACCAATATCCTTGCTGTGGGAGCATCATATATACTTATAATTGTCATAAGGATGTCTCCTCCCACCCCATTCTGAACCATAACTACGTATAGGTAAGGCCAGCTAACTCTGTCAAAGGCCTTGGCAGTGTCTACCATTATTATAGTTTAAAGGGCTCCGGTAACCACAGCCACGTCTATTGCACACACCAAGCCCTCCCCTTCATAAAGCCTTTTTGATTTTCATGTATGATGTCCCCTAAAACCTTATCCAACCTTTTGGCAAGCGTTTGGGTATAAATTTATAATCTGAATTAATCAGGGATATTGGCCTATACGACTCACATTTTTTTGAGTCTTTATCAGGTTTAAGTATTAATGTTATGATCGCCTCATTCCATGATGGAGGTGGGAGTAGGTGAGTTGTATAGATGTTGTTTAGTAGCGTAACCAAAAAGGGGGTGAGTTCCTCCCTCAAAACCTTGTATAATTCATTGGGTAAGCCATCGGTACCTGGCGCTTTCCCATTTTTCAAATCTTTAATAATCGTGTCTATTTCCAAAGTGGTAATGGCCTGATTAAGAGACATCTGCTGATCTATAGCCAGACAGGGTAGTTTATCCTGTTGTAACCACCTCCTAATTTCTAATTGTGTGGATGTGGTGTCATCAGTGAATAAGTCTTGAAAAAGAAACCAGGAAAGCTGCTCCAATCTTCCGATCTTTCGTACATCGGGTTTTTGTTATATTATTTATCACTTCCTTAATATCGTTCCTGATGTTGTCTTGTCTCACCTTCCAAGCTAGCATCTTCCCACACCCTTCTCCATACTCATACTGTGCCAATTTATTAGCTTCCCACTTCTTTTGAACATTTCCCTCCAAATATTCTAACAGGGTTTCCTTTGCCTCCCTCAATTTACTTTGGAGTACTTCACTTATAGACGCCTGCGTACAGTTTGCTAAGTCCTCTTGAGCTTTTTTAATACTCAATTCACATTGTCTTAATTTGTTCTTATCTTCCTTTCTTTTATGTGCTGCGAGGCTAATAAATCTTCCACGGATATAAGCTTTGTACGCATCCCATACAATATATAGGGGGGCTGAGAATTCGTTTTGTTTAAAAAACACCACCGTATCGGCATTTAAGACCTTTATACCATCGAGATCCAGTAAAAGCATTCTATCTAAAGTCCATCTAGATTGAGGAGAAAAATTCTCTGAGGGGATCTCCAGTTTTACTGCAGCGTGATCTGACAGATGTATCGGTTGATGCGATACAGTGCTGATGTTCTTGTTTAACTTTAAATCTGTGAGGAAAAAGTCAATTCTAGAAGAATGCGAGTGTTTTTTGTTCTGAAAAGTATACCCTCTTTCCTGACCTACCTTTAACCTACAAATATCCACCAAACCTAAATCCTTTATTAGATGATGTGTTTTATCTCTCATTTTTGGTGAGTACACTATTGGTCTAGATTTGGATTTGTCTAACACTGGGTCTAGTAATGTGTTGAAGTCTCCTCCCATGATAATGTGATATCTTGTGCCAAGGCGATGTTGGTATAGGTCTCGCAGCGGTGATGGACCATCGGCGTTGGGCCCATAGTACCCCACAAAAGCATATCCTGTATTGTATATTTTGACAAAGATTATTAGCCATCTACCCCCTGGGTCCGCAATAGTGTTTTCCACCCTATCTTGTGCTGAGAACTTAAATATGACTGCCACACCTTTTATATTACATGATTGATTAGTACACAAAAGGTGGGCAATCCATTTATTCCTCTCCAAAACTCCCTTCCACTCTTCACACCTCAGATGTGTCTCCTGTAATATTATAACATCGTTATCAGAGAGTTTGGGAAATTCTAAGATCTTCCTTCTAGCATTAACCCTCAGTCCATTAACGTTCCAGGAAAGTACCCTTAATCTACGTATCATTCTCTTATCCCTTATCATCATTGATGTGTGCGTGAACCCCGCCTCTTCTATTAATACTCAGCTTCTTTGTACAATTGAGGACCATATTTTTTCTATTTTTTCCCCCAATGCTCCCCACCCAGTGCTCAAACAAACTATATGCAAACTACATAAAAATAACCCCTTCTCCACCCTCCCCTCCTCTCCCAGCCCGGGGAACCCTCCCTTCTTCCAATTTGGGTATTTCATCATACCCCTCGAGCTCTGTATCTCTGACAAAAGCCTCATGGATCTTAATCTAAAGTAATAGGGTTTCAACCCCGGGTACCTCTCTCAAGCTGTACCCATTTTAGCTATACCGTTGTATCGCAATACCCTAGTGAGCCGTGTCCATGACTCCTAACTATATAACCTTTACCCCGCTTTAGCTAGGGGCAATTTCAGGGAGGGGTCTATTCTTATCTAACATTGGGCCTACCTATCATATCTTATCTTTTGGGGCGTTCTGGGCTATGAAATTGTCTGCGTCTTCAGGGGACAGGAAGTTGTACATTTTATTTGCCACCATGACTTTTAGGACTGCCGGGAATCTCAACTGCACTTGCGCGCCCAGTTCCCTCAGTGGTCCTATTCTCTTACCCAGTTCCCATCTCCTATCTTCCGTGGAGATGTCAGATCTAGTTTTAAATGTGAGGTCTTGTACTTGTAGCGATTTCTCTTTGAGTGCTGCTGCAAGAATCTTTTCTTTGGAGCTATACAACAAGAAGTTAATTAATATCTTTCTGGGCTTCTTCCGCCCGGGATTCAGTTTGAAGGGGTCCTGGTGTACTCTCTGTATCTCAGATTCTAAATGTATGTCAGTAACAGCTTGAGGGAGTGCCTTAGTTAGAAGCTCTATCATAAATGATTTTATGTCCGCCCCTTCTAGTCCTTCACTAACCTCCAGAATCCTGATATTATTTCTTCTAGCATTATTCTCCAAAATCTCCAGCTTAACCGTTATCTCTCTCTCCCTTAGCTTCAACCTACTTATCTCTCTGGTGTTATTTTCCACATTGGATCCCATTTCTAGCACTTTTTCCTCTAAAGTTTCTATGCGTAGGGTAAGTGCTGACATTTTTTCCTCTAAGTTATGACAAGTACACTGAAACGATCTCTGATTGGTCTCAGATATAGTGAATCTCTCTTTTATTTCTCTAGAGAGCTGAATCATCATACCTCCTTGCTGCCCGTATCACTCCCCATTTTCCTCATGGGCCCCTCTACCTGTGGGCCGAGACCACAGCCATTCTATTTCAGTTTGGTCAAATTCACATTTCTCCAGTTTACAAAACAGTTGGTTCTTACGGAGCCTAAGGAGTACCTGTCTGACCTGCTGATGATGTAAGAGTGGATCTTTGGAGAATACTAGGATATCATCAAGATGGTGATCTTGTTTAGTCTCCTATAATCGATGCAAGGTAATTTGTTCAGGATGAAGAACAGGGAAGCACCAGCTGGAGATGAGGAATAGGTAATAAGGCCATTATGCAAATCCTCCTTAAATATAGCATTATAGTTTCCATTTTAGATTCCTAGAGGGAATAAATCCTGTCAAAGGGAACAGTGGCTCCTGATTCAATAGTTATGGTGCAATCAAATTCCTGATTAGGTGGCAGAATCAGTTCCCTTGGCTTCTCGAACAGATCAGCAAATTCCAGATATTGGTTGGGCACTCCCTGTAGATAGGTGATCATACTGGCATGCGTTCTAGGAGATCCAGTAATCTCCTGTGGAGTAACAAAATTCATGATAGAGTTGGGAAGATAAATAATTAGTCTGGGTTATCCTGTTTATATATGGGTTGTGTCATGTCAGCCAAGGAATTCCTAGGATTACTTTGTAATTAGGACATGAGATCAAAGGAGATAGTTTCATGATGATTACAAAATGTAAGAAGCAGAGGTGTTGTCTTTTCTTTGACAGGTCCAGAAGCTAGAGGTGTTCCATCAACAGTGTGAACTTGTTCAGGAGTCTCCTTAGTGATACGAGTAATGTTTCGCTCTGTGGCCCAGCCTTCATCCAATAATCACCACACTGGCATCACTGTCTAGGATGCCAATATCTGTTTCGTACCCCCTCCTCCCCAACTCTGGAGCTCTATGGATAGAGGCAAAAGAAAAAAGGGAGGCTTCATATTTTCCAGACGTTCTAACCAAAGGGGTTTGAGGTCTTCCTGTCCATTCCCCCTTCCCTAAGAATGGGACATAGCATTTCCCAGCAACTTCTGAGTACGCACTGGACAGACTCTGACTAGTTGATCCAGAGATCTGCAGTACATAAAAAGCCCGTGTTTGCATCAATGATCTTGTTCGGCCTCAGTAAGAGGTCCATGAGCCATATTGATCTGCTTTGGCTCTCCACTAGATGAAACAGTAGGTTCCTCAAGAGAAGCTTCTACTTTTTGTGCTGGAGGTCTAGTACTGCCGAAGGTGTGCAAAGGATGAGATCTACATCTTTCAGATCAGTGTTCTCACAATCGGTGTGCAATATGTAGGGCCTGATCCATCAATGTAAGAGATTGTCCGCTCAGCCAGAATGGACCAACTCATCTTTGCTCTCTTCCTTAGGGCCCCTATGAAAAAGAGTAACAAAAGTTCATTCCACCCATGTAGTTTCTGCTGCTAGCTGTCGAAAACTGAGACTATACTACAAAACGTCTTGCCCTCCTTGTTGAATATTGCAGAGTGGCTCTTCAGCAGAGTTTTCAAGGTCAGGGTCAGGTCTTGTGAACATTTGTTTGAATGTCAACAGCAAAGTGGAATCGTTTGACAGTCAAGGATCTTCTGTGGATACCAAGAGGGTCGCCAAAGCCAGGGTTGCACCAGATAAGGCACTAATCAGGTAACCAACTTTGGCTCTTTCAAGTGAGAATTGAGCTGGAAGGAAGGCGAAGAAGACCGCAAAGGAAAGAAAACCACATCAATTAATTAGGGTCTGCTGAAGAGACAGTTGGAACATAAGATGTCTTTGCTGCCCGGGCTTGCCGCAGAGCCAGGTTCTCGTCTCGTAGTTGTTGCAGCTCCTGCATCTGTTGCTGGATGGTCTGGTCTAAGGCCTGGGCTTGATCCATCTGAACGGCCTGGGGAGGACTTCAGCCTGTTTCTTATCTTCAGATATGGTGTTTCAAACTCTCAGGATCCGGATGCCGATCTGGATGATGTTTAAGGTGAGGAGACTGAAAGGCCCCGGCCTCGGCTGTTCTTGTCTGCCAGAGATATGGGGGACCCCTTTGAGTAGCGACAATGCCGCCAACACTAGGTAGCAGCTAACAGATAGTACCTCCGTAAGGAGCACCAGATAGAGGAAAAAGCACGAGGGCAAAAAACCTCCAAGTGACAGCAAGAAATCTGGTGGTGGAGGAGCAGGGCAACAGCACGGAACAGGAAGCAAGTTAGAAGGAGAAGAAGATGGAAGCACTGGAATCTAAATCTCCAGGAAGAAACGGTGACCTCTGGACAGGAATCAGAAGCGAGGAAACACACATAACACAGCAAGCATTGCCACACAAAGGAGGATGGACAGGCTCCCTTATATACTCTGGAAAACAGGAAATTACATCAAAAACGGATGGTGATGGACAACCCTCATAGCCGATATGTCATGTGAACCAAAGAGGCATAATTTAGAATTTGCAGCTGACGGCTGCTTATCATGGTCTTAGTATTATTGTGGGCTGTAATAGTTATATATGCAAGAACATAACTATATAATGCCACGGCAAACCATAGGTCAGCCACTTTTCGCTTACCTTCATATTGAAAGCACTTTGCCGGTTGAGTTGTTTCCATCTCATGGGTTGAAAACTGAGGATTGAGCTTGAGGCTGTGACCATGTTCTGGGCTCTGTTGCCAGGATGTGGATGGTGCAGTAATCTAGGAACTAGCCATGTTTTCAATTGTCTTTGAAAGTATATATGCTCCTGGGTGCTATTAATGTAGGCTGGTAGAGAGTCCCAGAGCTTGGCAGATTGTACTGGGAAAGCAGCGACTTCTGCAGATTTCTTAGGCTAAGGTGTTATGATGATAAGTAGTGCAAGCCTGCAACACAGTCTTCTCTTTGGTTAGAATTGCTTGAATTTAACTTGTAGGTATAGCGGTTCTTTTCCTTGGGAGGCTCTGTGAACTATGCAAAGTGGCTTAAGCATTGCCCTTCTAGCTGTAGGTATCCAGTGAAATGATTGCAGGACTAGAGTCATGCATTCTCTTGGGTGAAGGTGGAGAAGAAGCCTTCCAGCAGTATTTTGGATGAGTTGTATTTTGTGTATGATGAATGTGGGTGCGCCACTGCATACGTTTGTTAGACCTGTCAGCCTTAGGGAAGTCTTCCCCCCAACATTTTGCCTTCCTCCTCCATTTTTCAGACCTCATTTTTGTTGGCCTTAGGACTCTGAGCACTTTGACACTGCTAACCAGTGCTAAAGTGCTTGAGCTCTTTCCTCTAAACATGGTAAAATGGGCTCTTACCCAAATGGTGTATTTCATTTGCTTATAAATCCCTAGTAAAGTGGCACTATAGGTGCAGTGGGCTGGAAATTAAATGCTACTAGTGGACCTACAGCACTGATTGTGCCACTCACTCAAATAGCCCTTTAAACAGGTCTCAGGTCTGCCATTGCAGAGCCTGTGTGTGCAGTTTAAACTGCCATTTCGAACTGGCATAATAAACCTTTTGCCAGGCCCAAACCTTCCTTTTTAATACATATATGCACGCATGCGGTAGGCCCTGGACAACCAAAAGGGCGCAAATTAAATGTCTTTAAAAGCAGGACATGTACTTTTGAGTTTTACATGTCCTGGTAGTGAAAAACTCTTAAATTCATCTTTCGCTACTGCAAGGCCTATACCTCCAATAGGATACCATTGGGATTACCTTATTACATTTTATAAATGTAATTTCCAAATTTGAAGATATAACTGGTTCAAGTTTGGTATCTCTAATCCTAAATTAAAATCCTTATTAAAATGTATGGTGAAGTCGGTTTTTAAATTACAGTTCTGAAAATGCCACTTTTAGAAAGTTGGTATTTTCTTGCCATAGCCATTTGGCACCTGCAGCCTGTCTCAGGTCACATGACTGGATGTAGTTGGTAGTTGAGCTTTGTGTATTCCTTCTAGACAGCCACACACAATGGGAGCTTAGGTGTGGCTGAGTGGGCCATCACTGGCAGGATGGAAGGGAGGAGCTGGGACCAGCCTCAGTTACACCTGACTAGGCTGTGTCCTGTCCCAACACAAAGGGCTGCATACCCCTGTAGTTAGTCTGGAGCCAGTGAAGGGAAGGCAGGGAGTCTGTGTACTTCAAAGGTATGCCTCTAGAAGCTTCTCCCCACTTCAAAGGCACAACTGTTTATAAAAGAAGGACCTCAGACACCACCTCTTCAGTACACTTCTGGACCTGTGGATACTCTGCCAGGAAGAAGGACTGCTGTGCTGCTGAAGGACTGCCACTCTGCTGGACTGTTCTCTGCTGGACTCCTGATTTGCTGTGTTGACCTGCTGCCCTCTTGCCTGGGAGAGAAGGACTGGACCTGCATCTTTTGAACCCAGAACACAGAGTGACTCCAAGTGCTAGTTGGCTGGCCTCCTGATCTGAAGCCTAAGGGACATAACAGGCTCTCAACCCTCTTGCACCTGCACCTGGACTCTGCCATCTGTGAGCCTGCCCTGCCAAGTGGTGCCACCCCAGTCCTGGACCCTTGGAAGTGGGCCTAAGGGCCTGCCAGCAGAACCAATGCATCTTCTATGCTGAGCGACTCATTCCCGAGCAGAATGGATGCATCGCTGCTGAAGCGTGGATTGGACACATCGAAGAGATCGGCATTGCTCATCGCAGTCTTCAGAACGGACACATCGGCCCAGCAGTGCAGCGCATCCACAGCCCACATTCTAAAATCTCTCATCGATGGCAGCCTCAATGATAATGACAGGCTCTGCATTGCAGCCTCACAGCTCCTTGGAACCGACACATCGTTCCGGATGCGTATCTTCGGCCCAGGTCCACGCAATGCTCTAGCAACCAGGATTTAAGGTACTATGTTCAGCGGGCCTAACTGGTCATTTTGCCCGAGAATGCCCTGTACGCCCTAAGACCTTAGGGCCAAGAAAGACCGTGGCGTATCCTTCCAGCACTCCACTGCGGTCAGCTTGAACTTGTGACTTTCTCCCAGTCCCATGCAATCAGATATCCCCTGTTGGTGCTTTGTGCTTTTCTGCAATTTGTTCACTAAAATCTCTCAAATTCAATATCTCCGGTTCTACTAATTGGATTTTCTTTTCTTCTTTTTTTATTTATAAAAACTTAGCCTATCTTTCTAAATCTGTTGTGGGCTCCTTTTGTGGTGTGTTTACCCCGTTTTCCTTTTTGATATGTTGCACAAATACTTTACACATTGCCTCTAAGTTAAGCCTGACTGCTCTGTACCAAACTACCAAGGGGGTGAGCGCAGGTTAATTTGGATTTTGCTTGTGCCTTACCCTGACAAGGATTGTGGTTGCTACTTGAACAGGACTTACACCTCATTCAACCAACAATCCAATTCCTTCCAAGGTTGTTGGCATAGTCAAGCTTGAAGTTTAGGAGTGTGAGCAGGGCGTGCAATTTATGTTTGTATGCAAGGTATGGGAAGATGTGACTTAGGGCCAGATGTAGGTAAACTCATTTCTGCGAGTCCTTAATAGCAATTTTTAGCGAATCGCTATTAAGGACTCGCAAAATGGAATGTAGGTAGGAATCGCAATATTAATTGCGATTCCTTAAAATTTCTTAATTGCGATTCGCAATTAAGGAATACCTTCCCATTCATTCCTATGGGCCTAGAGGCCCATAGGAATGAATGGGAAGACATTCGCAATTTGCGAGTACCCATTAGGTACTCGCAAATTGCGAATGCAGTCTCAACGGTGCAAGGGTGTCAAAAGGACACCCTGTTGCACCCCTGAAATATGTATGTGTGCACATGTGGCGCACATACATGCCCTAAAGGCATGTATGTGCGCCACATGGCACTTTGAAAAATGCAAAAAAGTGCATTTTTCAAAGAAATTGCAAATTACCACCAACTTGAAGTTCCTTAAGCCCAAATAGCAGGCTTTCTGGGCTTCCTGCATTGCATTTAAGGAATCGCAATTTGCGATTCCTTAAAGGCAGTCGCAAAATAGGGAATTGCGATTCCTTATTTTGCGAGTAGGTTTTTCCTACCTACATTGCACAGGGCTATTTTGCGGTCGCAAACGTTGAAATTCTGCGAATTTCAGCGTTTGCGATCGCTATTTCGCTTCCTACATCTGGCCCATAGTGTTTTCATTGTGCAGAAGGCACTCTTTGTGACGTTTTTAGCATGCAGTATCAACGATAGGTCTGAATCTAGGGTTACTCTTACATTTCTAACTTTTCTTGATGTTGTAGGGGCTTCAAGTTCCTTAGGCCATATGGTGATAGGGTGGTCCTATTGCCATTTTCAGTAGGGCATAATCTCAGTCTTTGTGGTATTGAGCTTTAGATGGTTGTTCATCATCCATGTGTTTATGGCACAGAGGCAGTCATCAAGTTGTGATTTGCAGAGGTCTTCGGGCTATCCATTTTAAAATGATTTGGGTGTCATCTGCATAGTGCTGATTTGAGTCCTTTCTGGCTATAGTAACTTTAGAAGCATAGTTTGTGAATAGCAATGAGCTTACTCTTTGGTGGGTGGGTGTTCATATTTGCATGTCCTTCCCTAATCCCCCCTCTTACCCCTCCATAAGCCCTTCCCATTTAGTAGAAAGTATTGTTCATTTTCCAGCTACTCCCTTGGATTACTCCCACATTTACTACTAAAGGGTATGCCTATGTGTGCGGAGATATATACAAAAGTGGAAGAGACCGCCACATAGAAAAGATAGGCAAGGTAGAAGTCTCCGTACGTAGGTCTGTGAATAGCATTTTGTAGTATGTAAGTAGTACTATTGTAATACTTCTAAACCTACTACAAAGTGCAGTTTTTTAATAGAGCCCACTGTATGAAGAAGCCTTTCAAAAATAAGGGTTCAGGGACAATTAAATAGTCTAGTTAAAAGTAAAGTTCGAAATTATCTAGAGTAGGAAAGGGAAGCAAGTTCTAAGAAAAGCCTTATTATAACAGAAACCAGCATAGTTTTTCTGTGCATAGACATGAGATGCTCTTTTCCTCTTTCAGCCGGCATTTCTAAAGAGAGAGCCACCATGAAAGGAGATAAGTCTAAAGGTTAGACTCATATAGTTATGTAACCCAATGGTTCGAAATTTATGATTTAAAAAACATCAGTTTCCAAGAAAAAATAGAAGCAAATATTCATAAAGGCCATAGATGTTTTTTTAAAGATATGTGTTCACCTGAGGTCCTGTTCCTAACGGAAACATGGCTTTCCGAGGCCTCTGTGGCTATACCGGCACTCGCCCTCCCCACGGGATATGCCATATGCAGTCTAAATAGATCAGGGGGGAAAGGGGGTGGCATTGCGATCATCTATAAATCAGTCCACTCTTGTAGCCTGATCCCCCAAGACCTACCGGACTGTGAAAGTGTGCTCTTCAAAATTGCACTGAGTGCAAACTTCACCTTCTCTGGCCTCCTCATCTATCGCCCACCTGGTCCATCTAAAACCTTCAGAGAAGCCCTGGTGAATACAATTACAGTACTAGCTCTCCAGACTGCCAACTTTAATATTATTGGTGACCTGAACCTTCATTTAGAGATGCTAGAATCACCGGACATCCTCAGTTTCTTAGGGGACTTGGCAGCCTGCCAATTGACTCAACTGGTCTCCAGTGCTATGCATAACGCCGGACATCTCCTTGACCCCATTTTTTCTAACCTTGAGTCACTGGAAGTCCTAGCACCTCTTCCCATGATCTGGACGGATCACTTCCTCATTTCAATACGGCTTATGTTAGCTGGCCCCAAGTCCCTGCCGAATCAGCACCCGTCACTGAAACGGTCTTGGCATAAATTTGACCAGGAGTCTTTCCTTACAGCCTTGAGCACAAAGCCACTAGACAGAGCCATCAATATGGAAGAGGCTGATGTGCTCTTTCATAGGTGGGTAACTCAAGCATTGGACACCTGCATTCCTTTTAAACTTACTCACTCTAAAGGTGCTCGGGCTAATGCCTGGTTCAACGAGGACTTGACCCTAGCCAGGAAGAATTGCAAGGTCCTGGAAAGAATATGGAGGCGATCATATGCCCCTCAGGCTAAATCACAGTATAGATCACCTATTAAATCTTACCATAAATTAGTGCGCAAAACTAGGGCAGCCCACTTCTCCAGCCTGATCACCACTAGTACCAATCGCAGTAAAACTATATTCTCTCTTTTAAAGGACTTGTCACTTCTCCCTCTGCATCAGGCAGTATCATATCCTCTAACCAGCAATGTGAAGTACTGGCGAACTTCTTCCTGGAGAAGGTTGAAGGCATCTACCATAATTTCGATCATGGTGTAATTCCCAGTATCACCGACAGGAACACGCACATGGGTCCTGAGATCGTCCCTCTTATATCACTACCCACTATCCTTCTTAAAGACTTGGAGGGTTTAGTGGTCACAATTAAATCAGGATCTCCAGACGACCCCTTAAGACCGGACGCCTTTAGGAAAGTACAACAGGGCCTCCTACCTGAGTGCCTAGAGTTGCTCAATCTATCCCTTGCCTCGGCGGTGGTCCCAAAATCTTGGAAGCATGCAAAAGTGGTTCCTCTACTTAAAAAACCAACACTGGACTCCTCCAAGCCAGAAAATTACCGTCCAATTTCAGTGCTTCCATTTCTATCTAAAATCCTGGAAGCTCATGTAAACTCAACGTTAACTCACTTTCTGGAAGCCAACTGTGAGAAGTTGGCCTGGCATATGCTGTCCACTAATTTATAGTGGGCACCTTGCACCAGTCCAAACAACCCCTTATTGGAGATAGGTTAAAGACAACCTTTATTGAAAGCTATCCTAGTGGTAGCTATGGAGAGCAGCCTTCAGTCTGAGTCTTGAAGGAATGTAAAGCAGCTTGTTTTACCAGTCTATAATCTCTTGAGTGACCAAATGAAAGAGGACCACACCAGGTATATATTCAAAATATATGTATTTATTGCTAAACACACCCCTCTAGTCTCTTTATGAGGCTAGAGTTCGAAGTACATAAATTATAAGTTAGTTATCTACAGTAATAGCACAAATACACGTTTGAGCCCTAGGGGCGTACCGAACCATATACCAATAAAGTGGTATAAGAACCACGACTGAGCTAGACACAGGGCCTAGAGCCTGTAGAAGTGCTTGAACCACAAGGAACCACCCAAGGTAGTGACACAGGGGTCACACGGGGGACGCGTGCAGTGTATGAACACAGCCGTGAATCGCCGTTAACTTCTATGGGGAAATTCGCGGTTTGAATTTAAAAGAAAAGGGACACTTAGAGGAGGACTTGGAGCAAACCCTTTGAGAACTAGGCTGTTCTAGTGTCAATACCCACTGGAGCACCGGAGTACTCGAGTTACCTCACCCAGGGGAGCCGGGTGCATAGGTGTCTTTCGGGGTCGGGTTTCGTCGTCGCTTTCAATGGCGATCTGCTGCAAAGTGCTGCTGGCGGCCAAGTCGAAAGTGTTCGGGTGGATCCAAAGGTGGATCGAAGATCTGAAGAACCTGAAAGCAGAGGGGACAGAGTCTGGGTCACTAGCCAGTGACCAGGAAGGTGATGAGCAGATGCCCACCGATGTCGAGTGCTTCAGGTAGGTTGACAGTCGTCTTGACTCTTCAGCCACGAGGTCCAGGAGGCGTCGACAATGACTAGGAGCTGGATTCGAGCTGCCCACGACGTCTGTCGATTGCAGGGGTGTCGGCGACTAGATTGGACCCAACAAGCCTTGGCAACGGCAAGTCTCGTGGAAATAAAAGAAGGACGATGTTGCAGACCAGCAAGGTCTGTGGGACTCACCCAGCAAGGGTAAGTCAGGGCACGCCTGGAGCAACCAGGGAGCCCAAGCAGAAGAAGATTGGCCTTCGGGAGGGCCTACTAGCCAACGGACTAGTGACCGCAAAGGAGCCTCGCATTGACGCACGTGGAGCTGGCTCACAGGACACTCGTGGAGTGGAGGCCAGGGATCTTCGGTGCAGTTGGTGCTGGAGGATGGGGCTACTCGGAGCCCAAAGCACGACTTCGTGGGAGACCCAGAAAAGGATGCACTTGCAAATGCAATCGGTGTCCAGGGGTCACAGTTCCACGTTACCCACGACAGCTACGGGCCTCAGCTTTGCTGGGGACTCAGGGCAGCCTCGGAGAAGTCTGGAAATCCACCTCTGGTGATGCAAAGACTTCGGCGTCCAGCGGGAGCTTCAGCAATGCAGACCGGACAATTGCTTCTTTGGTGCCTGCCAAGCAGGGGAGTCACTCCTTGACCCCAAGGGAGATTCTTCAGTCCTCTAATCTTAAAGTAGAGCGTCGAAGGTCCAGGATTCTGTGTCAGAGTTTCGTCCAGGTAAACCTAAAGTCCTAAGGACTGGGGTCCCATACTTATACTAAGGTAGGGGGTTGAACATACTCTGTGGCCCCACCTATGGGAGGGTCAGGGCAGAGGGGGGGTTACACCCCTTTCCCTTTGTCCAGTTTCGCGCCAGAGCAGGGGCTGGAAGCCCCTGAGCCGGTTTGAACTGGGGTATGCACAGGGACACCAAATGTGCCCCCAGTGCAGGACTTCAAAGCACCAGAGAGGGCTCCCGCCCAGCCCCAATACACACTATCCTGTCTGGGGAGGTGGTTACACCTCCCTGGGACAGGAAACCTATTGTCCAGGCCTCCCCTGCCGGAGTTTCGGTCAGCAGCAGGAGGCCAGACTCGTGTCTGTGGCAGCGGCATCCATTTTGTGATGCCAGGGCTCTGGAAAGTCAGTACCGGGTATACCGGTGTAGTACATGTCTCTCCCTCTAGAAGGGTGGAATGCTACCCCCGCCGCCAGAACTGGCGGGGGGGTAGTATTCCAAGATGTTTGACACCAAACATGACATGTTTCCGTGCAGCCATCCCAAAGTTAGCATTTTTTAACGCGAGGTTATAATGCGCTTAAGAGTATATGGTCAGGCTGCACTAAAAACAGCATCAGAGAAGGGTCTCCGAACGCTGCAGAGGGGCCCTGCTCATGCAGGGGCACCCTCTCACATAGGAACCACGCACTCTGCCTTCAGGATTGATAAGGCCTGCCATAGGAGTGACTTATAGGTTTATATGTGTGTATGTATGTAGTGATATAGGTAGCCTATATCACAGTAAGGGGTGCAGGCACCACCTTACCCAGGCTGCAGAAGCAGACCTGTGGTGTCCTTTTGGCTGGCCTTCCAGGGGTGGCACAATACATGCTTCAGCCCCTGGCAGGCCTCGGAGGTACCTATGCCCTGGGTACATAGTATACCATATACTAGGGACTTATAAGCGCACTCCAGATTCCAATCAGAGATGTGCCTAAGGCACATGGAAACCATTTTAGAGAGGAAGCAGCTAGGCTGGGGTTCTGATTAGCAGGGCCCCAGCCAGACTAAGGTCGAAAAACAGTGAAGCATCAGCAAAAAGTGGAGGTACCCATGTGAAGCAGATCCTACTCTCCTACACAACCCCCCCAAACGTAGGGACATTAAACTAACCTTGCCCAGTTAAGTCTTCATGTTCTAAGTGGAAGTACCTAGAGAGTCCATCTGCATTGGCATGGTTACTCCCAGGTCTATGTTCCACTGTGAAGTCCATCCCCTGTAGGGAAATGGACCACCTAAGCATTTTGGGGTTTTCACCCTTCATTTGTTTTAGCCATAAGAGGGGCTTATTGTCTGTTTGAACAAGGAAGTGAGTACCAAACAAGTATGGCCTCAACTTCTTCAGAGCCCAGACCACAGCAAAGGCCTCCCTCTCAATGGCTGACCAACGTTTCTCTCTAGGGGTCAGCCTTCTGCTAATAAAAGCTACTGGCTGATCCTGACCTTCATCATTCAATTGTGACAGTACAGCCCCTACCCCCAATTCAGATGCATCTGTTTGGACAATGAACTTCTTGGAGTAATCAGGACTCTGTAGAATGGGAGCAGTGCACATGGCCTGCTTCAGGTCATCAAATGCCTTTTGACAGCTAACTGTCCACTGAACCTTTTGGGCATTTTCTTGGAAGTTAAGTCATTCAGGGGTGTCACTATTGATCCATACCCCTTGACAAATCTCCTATAGTACCCAGTCAGGCCTAAAAAGCTCTCACCTGAGTCTGGGTAGTTGGAGCAGTCCAGTCCATGATGGTCTGGATCTTGCTCTGCAGTGGTTGAACCTGGCCTCCACCCACAAGGTGGCCCAGGTACACAACCTGACTCTGCCCTATCTGGCACTTGGTGGCCTTGATAGTCAGGCCTGCTTTCTGCAGGGCCTGCAAAACATTTCTGAGGTGGACCAGGTGATCCTCCCAGGTGGAGCTAAAGACAGCAATATCATCTAGATATGCTGCACTATAGGCTTCCAGACCTGTAAGGACTGTATTCACCAACCTCTGAAAAGTGGCAGGTGCATTCTTCAGACCAAAGGGCATCACCACAAATTGATAATGCCCACTAGGGGTTGAGAATGCTGTCTTTGGCTTTGCATCATCAGCTAGTCTGATCTGCCAGTAGCCAGCTGTCAGGTCAAATGTGCTTAGATAGTTGGCTGAGGCCAAAGTGTCTATTAGCTCATCTGCCCTAGGTATTGGATGGGCATCAGTCCTAGTGACTGCATTGAGACCCCTGTAGTCCACACAAAACCTCATCTCTCTTTTCCCACCATTGGTGTGAGGTTTTGGCACAAGGACCACTGGACTAGCACAAGGGCTCTCTGAGGGTTCAATAACTCCCAAATCCAACATCTTCTGGACTTCTGTCCTGATACAGTCCCTGACATGTTCAGGTTGCCTATAAATCTTATTTTTAATAGGCAGACTGTCCCCAGTGTCCACTTCATGAGTGCACCAGGTAGTCTGACTGGGTGTCAGTGAGAATATGTGTCTGAACTGATTGAGCACCTGTCTGCAATCAGTCTGCTGCTGGGTAGTGAGGCTGCCTGCCAAGGCTACACCATCCACTGACCCATCATCAGGGTTCTGTGAGAGCAGGTCAGGGAGTGGGTCACTCTCTTCCTCCTGTCCCTCATCAGTAGCCATGAGCAAGCCCATGTCTGCCCTGTCCACATATGGTTTTAACCTGTTGACATGGAGAACCCTGTGGGGACTCCTGGGTGTTCCTAGGTCTACTAAGTAGGTAACCTCACCCTTCTGTTCAACAATGGTATGGGGTCCACTCCACTTGTCTTGGAGAGCTGCTGGGGCCACTGGCTCCAACACCCACACCTTCTGTCCTGGCTGGTAAACAGTCAGTACAGCCTTTGGTCATGCCAGGCTTTTTGAAGTTCCTGGCTAGCCTCAAGGTTTTTAGTTGCCTTTTTCATATACTCAGCCATCCGGGAGCGGAGACCAAGTACCTAGTCCACTATGTCTTGCTTTGGGGGCTTGAGAGGTAACTCCCATCCTTCCTTCACCAAGCACAATGGACCCCTGACAGGGTGACCAAACAAAAGTTCAAAAGGGCTGTAGCCAACCCCCTTTTGAGGCACCTCCCTGTATGCAAATAAAAGGCAGGGCAAGAGTATGTCCCATCTTCGCCTAAGCTTTTCTGGGAGCCCTTTAATCATGCCCTTCAAGGTTTTGCTGAATCTCTCAACTAAACCATTGCATTGTGGGTGATAGGGTGTGGTGAACTTGTAAGTCACTCCACACTCCTTCCACATTGCTTTTAAGTATCCAGACATAAAGTTAGCACCCCTGTCTGATACAACCTCCTTAGGAAAGCCCACTCTTGAGAAAATTCCCAGGAGGGCCCTTGCCACCACAGGTGCTGTAGTGGTCCTAAGGGGAATAGCCTCTGGGTACCTGGTGGCATGATCCACTACCACCAGGATAAACCTGTGCCCAGATGCTGTTTGGGGATCCATGGGACCAACAATGTCAATCCCCACCCTTTCAATGGGAACCCCCACCACAGGTAGTGGTATCAGGGGGCCTTTGTAGTGCCACCTGCCTTGCCACTGGCCTGGCAGGTTACACAGGAACGACACAACTCCTTGGTGTCTTCAGACATGTGGGGCCAGTGAAAGTGAGGGACAATTCTGTCCCAAGTCTTGTTCTGGCCCAGGTGACCTGCTAAGGGGATGTCATGGGCTAGGGTCAATAGGAAGCCCCTGAACTTCAGAGGTATGACCAACCTCCTGGTGGCACCAGGCTTGGGGTCTCTACACTCTGAGTACAAGAGTCCATCATCCCAATACACTGTATGGGGACCACTAGCTTTCCCAGCAGCCTCAATAGCAGCTTGCTGTCTGAGGGGTTCAAGAGAGGGGCAGCTCTGCTGCTCCTGGCTCAGATCTGCCCTGGAAGGGCCCCTGTCCCCAAGAACTCAACCTGGTCAGGTTCAAGCTCCTCTGGGACAGTTCCTTCCTCAGGACTGAGATCATCCCCTCAAGAGACTGATCTTCCTTCTGAGCCAAGGGGGAAGGCACTGCCTTTACCCTACTACTCCTCTTCTTGGAGGGCACTTGGTCCATTATTCCAGAATCCAAGGCCTGTTCAGTGTTAGACATTTTGGCTTGTGACCTGGTCACAGCAAACACATCTGCAGGGATGCCCAGCATTTCTGCATGGGTCCTGAGCTCCACTTCTGCCCAAGCTGAAGTTTCTAAGTCATTGCCAAGCAAGCATTCAACTGGTAGGTCTGCACTTACCACAACCTTCTTAAGGCCAGTTACCCCTCCCCAGGAGAAGTTAACAACTGCCAGAGTATGGTCTGTTCTGACGTTGCTAGCATTGGTCACTTGGTACATTTCACCAAGTATAATCTGCCCAGGATTCACAAGGTCTTGTGTCACCATGGTGACACTTGCCCCTGTGATCCTAAATGCCAAAGCCTCTTTTCCATTGATTAAGGGCTGATGTCTGTACTTGCCCAGATTACTGGGACTCACAGAGGAGGTCACATCCATGCCTCCATCACAGACTAGGACAGCCTGAGTGAGTTCTCTGACTAGGTCAGAGCTCATCTCCTTACCCAGGGTCAACCCTACTAAACCCTTGGCTTGTGTAGTCCCACCACCAACTGTAACTGCACTAGGGGGAGCAGGTGCCTTAGGGGCATTGGTGGGGGCTGGAGTAGAGTCTTTGGACTTGGTGCAATCACTGGTCCAGTGGGTCTTTTGCTTACAGACCTTGCACCATGGTTTCCTTTGGCCTTTCCCTTTGTTAGACTGTGAATCCCCACCTGAAGAAGATTTTTGGGGGCCTTGTGAAGACTTTTGATCTTTACCCTTCTCCCCACCCTTATCAGAGTTTTTCGAATCTTGCTTCTTAGGGTCACCACCTTGGTTCTGTACCTTCTGCCTCACCCTGGTTCTGACCCATTTGTCTGCCTTCTTTCCCAATTCTTGGGGAGAGGTCAGATCAGAGTCCACCAGGTGCTGATGCAACAGCTGATTTTGACAGTTATTAAGAATCTGCTCCCTCATGATCAGATTGTACAATCCTGTGAAGTCACACACCTTACTGCCCAATAACCAACCTTCCAGAGCCTTGGCAGAACAATCAACAAAGTCCACCCAGTCTTGAGTCTGTGCTTTTTGGGTATCCCTGAACTTTAACCTGTATTGTTCAGTAGTTAGGCCAAACACATCAATTAGAGCACTCTTCAAGACTTTGTAATTATCAGCCTCCTCCTCTCTAACAGTGAGGAGCTTATCTCTACCTTTGTCTGCAAAGGAGAGCCACAAGATTGCTGCCCACTGTTCCTGAGGGACCCTCTGTACTTTACAGGCCCTCTCTAGAGCAGTTATCCATTTGTGGATGTCATCCCCACTCTGGTAGGGAGGGACAATCTTGCTCAGGTTTCTATGGTCATAAGACCTTTCCCTATCTTTGGGGAAATTGCTGCCACCATGGGACTCTAGTCCCATCTTTTGTCTCTCTCTATAGAGATCTAGGGACTCCCTGTCTATAGCCAATTGCTGTTTTCTGAGCTCAAGCTGGGCTTGTTCATACTGAAGCAATCTCTTTCTCCTTTCATGAGAGGATTCCCTCCTATGAGAGGAGACAGAGGTCCCTATTGAGGTGTCAGAGTGGTTAGACTCCTGAGAAGGAGATCTAGACCTCCTGGGCACACTCAGTACTCTTCCTGGGGGGACAAAGGGGAGGTCATTCTGATCCTCCTCCTCCTCCACAGGAGGAATTGGGTTTTCCAGGACAAGGTCATTTTCACCTTCCTGGCCAGTTTCAGAGGGGGGGGGCCTGGGTTTCTTCACCCCTGGCCCCTTCCTCATCTTCTGCCCCACCCTCTCTGCCTACCCCTTCAGACCCTAGGGGCCTGCTGAGATCATCAGCTAGTAACACCTCCCTGAGGTGTTGGGTGCTGGCACTTTTGCCTGCCTTCAACTTCCTAGTATTGCATAATGCTCTCAATTCCAAGAATGGGAGTTTATCATACTTGGAGGGAAGAAGCCCACTGGCTTCTGGCGAGGACTCACTGGGTCCTGGCTTTGAAGACATTACTAGTGAGGTGTGGTGTATGCACTATCTACTCTAGTGTGGCCTACTAAACTCTCTTGAGTTGTAGAAAGGGTGTGCTATGCCTTAACACACAACTCTAAGTTCAGTAGAACTTACTGTATTACTAAGCTTGATTTATATGTACCTTAGGTACCCTTAGTGGTTTTCAGTTGATCAATTCAATTGAGATTATCTGGTAAAACAATAGCAAGCTGGAATCCCACACGCTGCACACCAATGTGAGAAGTTGGCCTGGCATATGCTGTCCACTAATTTATAGTGGGCACCTTGAACCAGTCCAAACAACCCCTTATTGGAGATAGGTTAAAGACAACCTTTATTGAAAGCTATCCTAGTGGTAGCTATGGAGAGCAGCCTTCAGGCTGAGTCTTGAAGGAATGTAAAGCAGCTTGTTTTACCAGTCTATAATCTCTTGAGTGACCAAATGAAAGAGGACCACACCAGGTATATATTCAAAATATATGTATTTATTGCTAAACACACCCCTCTAGTCTCTTTATGAGGCTAGAGTTCGAAGTACATAAATTATAAGTTAGTTATCTACAGTAATAGCACAAATACACGTTTGAGCCCTAGGGGCGTACCAAACCATATACCAATAAAGTGGTATAAGAACCACGACTGAGCTAGACACAGGGCCTAGAGCCTGTAGAAGTGCTTGGACCACAAGGAACCACCCAAGGTAGTGACACAGGGGACCCACTTGGGACGCGTGCAGTGTATGAACACAGCCGCGAATCGCCGTTAACTTCTATGGAGAAAGTCGCGGTTTGAATTTAAAAGAAAAGGGACACTTAGAGGAGGACTTGGAGCAAACCCTTTGAGAACTAGGCTGTTCTAGTGTCAATACCCACGGGAGCACCGGAGTACTCGAGTTACCTCACCCAGGGGAGCCGGGTGCATAGGTGTCTTTCGGGGTCGGGTTTCGTCGTCGCTTTCAATGGCGATCTGCTGCAAAGTGCTGCTGGCGGCCAAGTCGAAAGTGTTCGGGTGGATCCAAAGGTGGATCGAAGATCTGAAGAACCTGAAAGCAGAGGGGACAGAGTCTTGGTCACTAGCCAGTGACCAGGAAGGCGATGAGCAGATGCCCACCGATGTCGAGTGCTTCAGGTAGGTTGACGGTCGTCTTGACTCTACAGCCACGAGGTCCAGGAGGCGTCGACGATGACCAGGAGCTGGATTCGAGCTGTCCCACGATGTCTGTCGATTGCAGGGGTATCGGCGACCAGATTGGACCCAACAAGCCTTGGCAACGGCAAGTCTCGTGGAAATGGAAGAAGGACGATGTTGCAGACCAGCAAGGTCTGTGGGACTCACTCAGCAAAGGTAAGTCAGGGCACACCTGGAGCAACTAGGGAGCCCAAGCAGAAGAAGATTGGCCTTCGGGAGGGCCTACTAGCCAACGGACTAATGACCGCGAAGGAGCCTCGCGTCAACGCACGTGGAGCTGGCTCACAGGACACTCGTAGAGTGGAGGCCAGTAATCTTCGGTGCAGTCGGTGCTGGAGGCTGGGGCTACTCGGAGCCCAAAGCATGACTTTGTGGGAGACCCAGAAGAGGATGCACTTGCAAATGCGATCAGTGTCCAGCGGTCATGGTTCCATGTTATCCACGACAGCTACGGGCCTCAGCTTTGCTGGGGACTCAGGGCAGTCTCGGGGAAGTCTGGAAATCTACCTCTGGTGATGCAAAGACTTCGGCGTCCGGTGGGAGCTTCAGCGATGCAGACCAGACAATTGCTTCTTTGGTGCCTGCCAAGCAGGGGAGTCACTCCTTGACCCCAAGGGAGATTCTTCAGTCCTCTAATCTTAAAGTAGAGCGTCAAAGGTCCAGGATTCTGTGTCAGAGTTTCATCCAGGTAAATCTAAAGTCCTAAGGACTGGGGTCCCATACTTATACTAAGGTAGGGGGTTGGACATACTCTGTGGCCCCACCTATGGGAGGGTCAGGGCAGAGGGGGTTACACCCTTTCCCTTTGTCCAGTTTCGTGCCAGAGCAGGGGCTGGAAGCCCCTGAGCCGGTTTGAACTGGGGTATGCACAGGGACACCAAATGTGCCCCCAGTGCAGGACTTCAAAGCACCAGAGAGTGCTCCCGCCCAGCCCCAATACACACTATCCTGTCTGGGGAGGTGGTTACACCTCCCTGGGACAGGAAACCTATTGTCCAGGCCTCCCCTGCCGGAGTTTCGGTCAGCAGCAGGAGGCCAGACTCGTGTCTGTGGCAGCGGCATCCATTTTGTGATGGCAGGGCTCTGGAAAGTCAGTACCGGGTATACCGGTGTAGTACATGTCTCTCCCTCTAGAAGGGTGGAATGCTACCCCCGCCGCCAGAACTGGCGGGGGGGGTAGTATTCCAAGATGTTTGACACCAAACACGACATGTTTCCGTGCAGCCATCCCAAAGTTAGCATTTAACGCGAGGTTATAATGCGCTTAAGAGTATATGGTCAGGCTGCACTACAAACAGCATCAGAGAAGGGTCTCCGAACGCTGCAGAGGGGCCCTGCTCATGCAGGGGCACCCTCTCACATAGGAACCACGCAATCTGCCTTCAGGATTGATAAGGCCTGCCATAGGAGTGACTTATAGTTTTATATGTGTGTATGTATGTAGTGATATAGGTAGCCTATATCACAGTAAGGGGTGCAGGCACCACCTTACCCAGGCTGCAGTAGCAGACCTATGGTGTCCTTTTGGCTGGCCTTCCAGGGGTGGCACAATACATGCTTCAGCCCCTGGCAGGCCTCTGAGGTACCTATGCCCTGGGTACATAGTATACCATATACTAGGGACTTATAAGGGCACTCCAGATTCCAATCAGAGATGTGCCTAAGGCACATGGAAACCATTTTAGAGAGGAAGCAGCTAGGCTGGGGTTCTGATTAGCAGGGCCCCAGCCAGACTAAGGTCGAAAAACAGTGAAGCATCAGCAAAAAGTGGGGGTACCCATGTGAAGCAGATCCTACTCTCCTACACCAACCACTTACTTGATAGCTCCCAGAACGGTTTCCGACCTCGATACAGTACTGAGTCTGCACTGTTGACGGTTGTTGAGCAACTAAGATCCACCTGGATGCCGGCAGAACCTCTGCTCTGGTTCTGCTGGATCTGAGTGCGGTGTTTGATACGGTCTCTCAGGAAATCCTGCTCCACCGTTTGGATGAGATAGGGATCGGCAAGAAAGCCTTATCATGGTTCTCTTCCTTTTTGGCTGACCGGACCTTCCAAGTGATAGCTCCACCTTTTGCCTCCCGTGTCCACCCACTTCGCTGTGGGGTTCCCCAGGGCTCGGCATTGAGCCCCATGCTTTTTAATATATATATGAGCCCATTGGCACGGTTGGCTAAAGCACGAGGAATCTCCCTAGTGTCGTACGCAGATGACACCCAACTGGTGATCACGCTGTCTAACAATCCCAGCCAGGACAGAGCGAAATTTAAAGAAAATTTAGTGGCCATCGCAGAGTGGATGACAGCTAACTTCCTGCAGCTGAACTCTGCTAAATCTGAGATTCTTCTGATTGGCAAAGACTCCCATCTCTGGAACAATGACTGGTGGCCTCCGTCCCTTGGAGCCCCTCCAGCCCCTAAACCTGCAGTGAAAAAACTGGGCTTTATGCTTGACAAGGATCTCAGCTTTGAGACGCATGCCAAATCAGTGGCCGGAAAATGTTTTGGGCTACTGCGTGGCCTCAAACCGATACTTGGTCTATTTGACGCCCAAACGCGTCAGCTGATCATCCAAGCCTCTATACTGGCCTGATTGGACTACTGCAATGTGCTCCTCCTGGGTTCCAATAAGTCCATGCTGAACCGACTACAGCGGGTCCAGAACGCTGCGGCACGCGCCATCTTCGCCCTCCTCCATCGCCTGCACTGGCTGCCCCTTGAACATCGAGTGCGTTTTAAGGCGCTCTGTACCATGCACAAGATTCTGACAGGCATCGGCCCAGATATTCTGAGCGACTTGTGCGCCCTTTATTCTCCACCGCGAGCGCTGCGCTCGGCAAACCAGATCCTCGCACGAATTCCACGCATACGAAGGACTAGATCTGGCGGGCGCTCTTTCAGGCGACTGGCTCTCGCCTTATGGAACTCTCTCCCTCTACACATCCGCAGCAATTCTGATCACCAGGCCTTCAGACGGCTTGTGAAGACCTGGCTTTTCTCTCAACTCTAACTCCTCGCTTGCTTCCCACTCCGTCTTGCTTCAGCGCTGGGACGTCTCATTGCCGAGGCAGCCATGCGCTCTACAAGTATTCTAATCTAATCTAATCTAATCTTTGTTGTAATGGTCGTATGCTGTAAAATCGACATCGGTATCAGCGTCTCTGAATGGCCTTCTTTTAAAACATAAAATAAATACAATTTGATTGTGCAGTTTTGTAATCTAAATAAATGACGTTGCCCTTTGAACCGCTTGGTTTTTAATTTCACCAAATAACGTGGATTTTTGCAACACAGAAATCCAAGTATGATTTTCGTCATTTGATGGATAGATACAGAGACGCTTTAAGGCATGGGCAAAGTGGGCTCTGGCCCAGAGCCCCATCCTTTTAGGAGGCCCCCTGATAGAGCCAGCTCTGTTTTGCAGAGAGTCTTGCCCGGATGATCTTGAATCATTCTTGAACATGTTTTAAATACCAATTTTCTTTAATGTGATTGATGTGTGAGAGTCTATTACATACATTTTGCGGAGAAATGGTTTGCTTATGGTTCATGCACCATCGATTTTTAAGAAACTTCTTTTAGATCAAAATAGGACCTCACATACCAGGTGTCATAGAGATTATTTGCAGAAATATTAGTGTGCTCCTGCTGTGTGACAATATTGAAAACGTTAGTCACTATCCCTGAATATTAGATGTAAACACATTTAGAATTTGTATGCGTTTGCCTGTTCACTGTCAGTGATCTGGCCAAAGAGCTTAAACTGGATCATTTTTTTTTTGTGTTCAATATCTTTATTATTTTAAAAAGTAAAAGTTCATACAGTTATGATAAAATGCAATACATCAGGGCAAAGTGATTAATAAGTAATTAAAAAAATTAGGAGAATATAGACATTAATATAGCATCCATGTCAGAAGAATAACAAAAACACAAATAATACTAAATGAAAGTATACACTATAAATAATATTTCATATTAGAATAATAACAAAAAATTTGCTGTATTGCACATAATCCAAAAAATATCAGAAGGAAAAGAAGAAGAGAGAAAGATAGGAAAGAAAGAGGAAAGAACAGAGAAAGCAGGAGGAGAGAGAGAGGGGACAAAATATAGATAAATAAAATGATAGATAACTAATTAGATAAAGAAATAGATAGATAGATAAATAATTGATAAAAGATGAATGGGGGCACCCGCTGCAGTGGAAAAAATAAATTAAGAAGTAGAGACAAAAGGATATTGGGCTACCAACCCTTGAGAGGACAGTTTCATATATTTATCTAAAGACCTCCAAATAGTATTAGAGATGGAAGGAGTACAATGATTCTCTTCAACAGAGGTATGAGCCCCACGAAGAAACCATACCCAGGCCCACCAAGTATGATAGTACAGGAGATTAAAGGATTTCCACTCGGTTTAGATAATTTTAACAGCAATGGATATGAGGAGATCTAACAACTGCATATCAGTATCATCCAAGGGGAGAGGAGTGCATGCAGCCCATGGTCCCAATAAAATCGTAGGTAACGAGAGCTCCACTGGAGTATCAAAGATTAGTGATAGATGTTTCTGAATCAAATCCCAAAAGGAATGTAATAACGAGCAGTCGAAAAACATATGTTGGTGAGTACCTGAGACCAAATTGCAATTCCAACAAAGATCATTGTCTCTTAGTTTCATCTTATATAAACGAGCAGGGGTCCAATGCAGGAGATTCATAGAAAAGAATTTAGATTGCATAAGAGAAGGAGCAATCTTATTCTGTAATGAAACCTTTCCAATTAATTGCCATGACTCTTGAGAGATATGTTTGAAAATATCACTATCAAAATAGTGGGACCTTTATCTTTTGTAATATTAGGCTGAGAGGGAGGTGGCACAGATAAAAATGTATAAATCTTC
Organism: Calotriton arnoldi; assembly: GCA_963921515.1. Lineage (NCBI taxonomy): Eukaryota > Metazoa > Chordata > Amphibia > Caudata > Salamandridae > Calotriton > Calotriton arnoldi. The sequence continues at coordinate 266,893 of CAWUFW010001861.1, read as the reverse complement.
GAGGCAGTATGACCTGAACGAGACCACATAGACAAAAGTGAAATAGTAGTCGAGTCATTACAAAAGGCAATTCTAGAAAGAGCAACCTTTAATTTTAAAAAGGAATAAAAATCCATATTATTAAGATTATATGTGTTGGCTAAAGAAGAAAAGGGAAGAGGATCATGATTGGAATCATAAAGATGTTTGACCAAGGTCAGACCTCTATTAGCCCAGGAAGCTATCGTAACAGGATCAATATCAGTAACAACTTTAGGATTATACCATAATGAAGACCATCTCGATTTATGAATGGGCTTGGAAACTTTTTATCAATATATTTTAGAGCACTAATTGTATCTGAAATAATACGGCTAGAATGGGATAGCACCTGTTTAGAAGCAGTTAAAAAGGAAGGTGTAGAGAGAGGTGTACACAGCTCACGTTCAATATATAACCATGGGGGGTATGGAGGGAATCCGATAAAAACCAAAGAGCACCCTGAGACGATAAAAAGGCAATTTGATACAGGTTCCAATCAGGAAGATTACAACCACCCAAAACAGCTGGTTTTCTAAGGTGTTTATATGCAATTCTAGCACGCTTATCACTCCATAAAAATTTTGACGTAAGTAAATCAATCTCCCGGAAAAAGGATGAGGAGAGGTTCACAGGTAGCATGGAGGATAAGAAGTTAATAATCGGAGTTATCATCATCTTAAGAGTTTGAAGTCATCCCCACCAGGAGATGTATTTCGGAGACCAGGAGGACAAAAGATCTTTAACCTTAGCTAGTATATGAGATTCATTATAAGAAATAGTATCTAAAAGGGTATTACAAAACCAAATCCCTAAGTATTTAATGCGAGTGGACTGCCATTTAAAGCCGGCCTCACCCATGTGAAAAGGGAAGCACAACGCATTAAGAGGGAACATTTCCGTCTTATCTCTGTTCAGAGTATATCCTGAAACTTGTGAAAACTCTTTAATGGTATTAGAAATAGCAGGAATAGCAGTGGCAATGTCCTCAGAAAATATGAGAACATCATCTGCATACGCAGCCGTTTTAATCGTATGTGGACCAAATTGGAAGCCTTTGATATTCTCATTCAGATTGAGTAATCAAAGGAGTGGGTCTATAGACAAAAGAAAAAGAAGGGGTGATAGCGGGCACCCCTGTCTAGTACCCTGGCGTAGATTAAAAAAGGAGGACTTAGCCCCATTGACTCTGATGTTAGCTTTAGGTTGCGCATATAAGGACATTACCATGTTGATAAAAGAATCGCCTAAGTTATGAGATTGGAGCACTGCTTGTAAAAAGGGCCAAGAAACTTTATCAAAAGCCTTTTCGGCATCAAGAGCGATCGCAGCCGATGGAAAAGCAGAGAGCTTCGCTTTCTCCAATATATGACAAAAGGTTCGGATATTATCTTTAGCAAATCTCCCTTTTACAAAGCCAGTCTGAGAACCATGGATAAGACTAGGGATATGACTCTCTAAACGCTTAGCCAGGATTTTAGCAAAAATCTTAGCTTCCATATTCAGAAGCGAGATTGGACGGAAATTTTTAGGGTCAGAATGATCTTTCCCTTCTTTCGGAATCACGACAATAGTAGCCTCAGCAGCTGACCCCGAGACTTTGCCCAACATTACAAAGTTATCAAAAACTTTCTTGAGATATTTTATTATTGAGGTTGAGAAGGTCTTGTAAAAAGCAATAGGATAACCATCATGCCCTGGAGCTTTCCCCGACCATGTCGTCCGAATGGCTTGAATTATCTCTTCAGAATCAATAGGCTGTCCCAGAGCAGTCATCTCTGACTGCGAGATAGTATGTGTAGGAACCGAGGACAAGAATTGCCGACACACAGATAAGTCACATTGATCCTTGGGGGTGTAGAGTTTTTCATAAAAATCGCAAAAGACTTGCAAAATTTCTTGAGTATGGAATTTCCTAGCACCATTGCTGTCATTAATATAGGGAATCTGAGTGGTTTTAACATTCGTATTTTGATACTTTAAAGTGGTAGCCAACATCTTACCTGCTCTATTTTGAAGCAACAGGCGTCTAGATTTTTGAGCTTGTACACCAATATGAGCTCTCTTAGTGACAATGGAATTATAAGAGTATTTCAAGTTTTTAATATCTTGCAAGAGAGATTTATCATTAGAGTTTCTATATAATCTCTCTTTATGTTTGATCTCATCCCCTAAAGATTGCAGCGATCCTCTGATATCGGCATTTCGTTTTGACATTTTTTTGATAATATGGCCCCTAATAGTGCATTTAAATGCATCCCAAAGAACAATTGGGGAGTTCACTGAAGACTCGTTATCATTGAAAAAATTGTCAATCTCCACCAATAGTTCTTGGACTTCATCTTTGTCATCCAAAATCTCTGTATTAAGACGCCATGTACGAGGAGCTTGTTTATCCGCCAGAGAAAGGAGAGTAAATGAGACAGCTGCATGGTCAGAAACAACTATTGGGTGAATGATAGCATTACTCGTGTGTTTTAGAAGAGCAGCATCAACTAGAAGATAATCAATGCGCGAAAAACTAGAATGTGGAGAAGAGAAAAACGTGAAATCGGTACCCGTAGGATTATGTAGCCTCCAAACGTCAATAAGCTGATGAGAGGAGCACATATTGAGCATTTGTTTATGTGACCTAGGGGGACGAAATTTAAAGGCAGAATGCCTATCTAAAATAGGATCCAAAGGCAAATTAAAATCACCTCCAACAATTGTTCTAGCATTTTGAGGGATATCAGAGAGTTTTCTATTTATTGAACGCCAAAAGAGTTGATCATCAATGTTGGGAGCATAAATATTCATAACATATAAATCATCTGAGCCATTGGACAAGCGAGAGAGCAGCCATCTGCCATCCGTATCATGTTCAGCAGTAACAATAGACAGGCCAGAATTCTTGGAAATCATGGTTACAACCCCATTCTTTTTACCAGCGGCTTCAGAACAAACAACATCCAGAACCCACTCCTTCCGCAAGAGCAAAGCTTCCTTAAAGGCAATCTTAGTCTCCTGAAGAAGAACAATATCACTAGATAAGCTTTTGCAGTAGTCTAGGATCTTGGTCCTCTTAACAGGATGATTCAATCCACGAACATTAAGAGAGATTACGTTTAGGCCAGACATAAAAAGACCTGACACCAAACAAATAAGAACATCTGATAACAGAGAAGGGGAAGACTATACAATAGGATAGCAGGTACATGAATAAATAGACAACAGGAAAAACATAAAAATGAGCCGCAGCAGGAGTCCCCAAGGAAAAAAAGATAGAAATAGAAGAAGAAAAGATGAGAGAAGGAAGAAGACAGAGAAAGGATGCTCCAAAGAAAAGAGGAGCATATAAAAAGAAAAACCCCACCAGGGGATGTCTGTAATAGACAAATTGCATGGGGAGAAAAACGTGGAGGCACAACCACAGAGGCCAACACTACCAGTGCAGACCGCTCGGGAAGAAATAGAATTGTCAGTAAGCAACGGAACTTAAATGCGCATGAATCCTACATTACCAACATACTAATAGGCTTAGAGAATAGATATACCGGAAATTACTAAATCTAGTAGTAGAAATAGTATATTCAGGAATCATGGATACCATTAAGAGATATATAAATAACAGGCTAAGGCAAAAATTCGAATAAGGCATCATGAATAACAATACTAAATATTAAATATAACAAGTTAAGGTAATAATCGATTAAGGTATCATAAGTAACCACAATAGATATTATAAATAGCAGGCTAAGATAATTGTTCAATTAAAGCATCATAAATAACAATAATAGATATAGAAAGAACAGATTAAGGTAATATTAAGTTAAAGTATCGGAAAGAACAATAATAGATAATATAGAAACAGCCTAAGGTAGTATTAAGGCAAGGCCTCATAAATAGCAATAATAGACATTATAGATAGTCGTCTAAGGCAATAATAAATTAAGGTATCATGAATAACAATCTTATATCTTATGACTAACAGCCTAAGGAAGTACTAGGTTAATGCATGAAAAACATAAGAGTAATACATATTATGAATAATAAAGTAAGGCATGGAGAATGATCATAAGTGATGCAATAAATATTAACGAGAGGCATTAAAAATAGCAATATAATACACTAAAATTCATAACCCACTAATATGTCCAACACTATATAAATTGATAACAACTGTGAACAAATACTAAAATATATAAAAAGATAATTAATTAGAAGCAATGAGCAATAAATACATCACAAACAATAGAGCAGAGCAAATCTGATGGGTATCTAATATTTTACCATTTTAGAAAACAAAGATAAATATATATACCAACAAGAAATAAATAACATAGTCTACCTAAAATACCAAACATGACATAAATATATAAAGAATAAAGGAATTGATGAATATACTCATATTATAAGAAATGTACAAACAAAAAATGCAAATAAAATATAGGAGAGAGAATAAGAGAGGAAAATACAAATAAATCCTAATTACACGAAAAAAGAATAAACATCAGGAGAATAACAGGAATAGAATGGAAGAAAAAGTTCAAGCAAAATGGAAAAAGAATATACAAGAGACCTAAAAAGAGTAAGGAAAGATATATAACAAATACCATAAAAAGAGAATGCATGAAAGAAAAGCTCAAAGGAGACCAACCATTTTAGAATTACAGACCAACAAAACTTCATCAAAATAAAATGAAATACAATACGAAACAAAAAGAAAAAGTACACAAGAGGTAGATGAGAGAAAATAGCAACCATAAACAACAACAACAACGACACAGATATACCTCTTAAGAGACAAGCATAGAGGTATGCACAACCTTGCGACCTGTAAGTGAAAAGGCGGTTAAAAGAAAGCAACCAATATACAACAATATCAGATGCAATGAAAGTTCATCATTACAAGAAAAAGATAACGGAGAGGCACTATTAACCACGCATAAGGCAATAAAGCACCAAGGATATGAGCCAAGCTATCAGTGCAAGATGGACCTTAAGGATGAGAGGTACCAGGAGGGGATTCGGAGTCCATCAGTAACTCAGACTGATTATCCAAAAAAGTAGAAAGCTCTGCAGGCTCATAAAAAATCTGTGGGCGACCTCTAAAAGTTATTCTGAAACGCGAAGGACCAGCAAAGGAAAATGGAATATTCATGTCTGTAAGACGTCTACGTAGATTCAAGAACCCTTTACGACGAATGACGGTATCTCGAGCAAAGTCCTGTGATATTGATATTCTGTGCCCCTCCCATTGCAATGTTTTAATCTTCCTCATATGTGCTAGGATTTGTTCAGTGTGTTGATGACGCAGAGGTTTAAAAATCACCGGTCTTGGATAAGATAACGTTTTAGGTTTAAAGGTGGGAACTCTATGAGCACGTTCTATTTCAAAGTCCTTTTGAAATGAGATGTTCAGGACAGAAGGAATCCAGGTAAGTAGAAAATCCATCACTGAAGGAGCAGTTTTCTCGCAGTCTTCCGGTAGACCAAAAATTCGAAGGTTACTTCTGCGATTTCTGTCCTCTTGTTCAGTCAGGTCTCTTCTCAAAGAGGCCAAGGAGCGTTCCATACTTTGAGCATGTTTAGACTGCTTATTTGTAAAGTCTTCAACCGTACTTATTCTTGTTTCTGCATTGGAACCACGTAGTGACAGATTTTTGAGCTCATTTCGAATAGCCGCCACCTCGACCTGAAGCAGATCAGTATTTGTTTTAGTGCTTTGCGCTATGTCATGGACTGAATTAAGTTTGAATAAAATGGTATCTAATGTTGTAGCAGAGTCCGTACTGCCCTTCGCTGAGATGTCCGGGGTGGGAGAGTTCTGTTTAGACCTCTTCAAATTCCCTTTCGAGTCTCTATCTTTGGGGGTGACACCCATGCCTTCCGCCATTAGGATAGTGTGCAAAAAACCACCGAAAAAGATATTAAGAGCGTAGGGATTGCAGATAAGCAGAAAAAACTGATGCTAGAAATACTGGAAAGCACTACAAACTGGAGAGTATCCCAGAGGGGAGCAAACACTGAGGCAGGCTTCTATGTATCCGGTGTGTTACATCCTGAGATAAACGAGTATATGAGCATAGTCAAATGAGCCATTAGACAAAAGCAAGCAACTACTGACTGTAGAAAATAGTGTCGGGTAGAAGCTGCACATTGGCTTTAGATAAAGATGCAGGATACTTTCTGCCAACCCAACCAGGAAACAAGATAATCCTTAGAGGGTTTAAAAAGCCAAAGTAATTGTTGGACGATGGATAACTCACCCCCTCTGACTCAAGGCCAACTAGGTTATAGGCCACAGATAATATTTAATAGATTCCGATGAAAACTCAGTCAGCAGTCACCATTTTAAAATCGAATTTATCTCCTCAGAAGTGTGTCCCTCGAGCATGAGCGCGCATATCATTCAGAGGCATAAAAGATCAAGGAGACAATACCTCATATAGCAGGAGAAAGCACACTGAAACACCATATGCCGATTTTAGCACCTTTGCATATTCAGCCCAAGAAACGGTAAACTTTCACCTTTCGCCGCCATCTTAGATCCAGGATGAGGAAAAATTCTTCATATAAAAAGACATAGAAGGAACGGGCCAAAATTCCTGGAAGTTGTCCCCTATGTCTTGAAAACTGTTCCGCCGCCTGAAGCTGCTACGTGGTGAAGAAAAAAGTCACCCGTACAGCATGTTGAAGAGCGCTCGCACCGAAGATCCGCCGGAGCTCAAAGACGTGCGGCCATCTTGGATGCGCGTCAAACCACGCCCCGAGCTTAAACTGGATCATAAATTCAAAGCTGTTCCGAACAGGGGCCCCCAAAATAAGTTTTGCCCAGGGTCCGCAAAATACTTAAAATGTCCCTGGATAGATACCTTACTGGAATAAATTGCTGTTGAAATGTAGCACCTGATGAGTTTGGTTGAGGGCCAAATACCTCTCTGCATACATCAGCAAATTGCTGATTTGATGCAGTAGCTTCGGAGATGAGATGCTGTCTCAGCAGAATTAAACCGCTTCATCTATTGATCTGTACTACACATTGTTAAAAAAAATACTTCAGCTCTCGGGAGTAAAACGTTACTATATCACTAACCTTTGTAGCCATGCCGGTAAGACAATTTACTTCGGCCTGACTGCAGCCCTCGCGGGGAGGGCGTTTCTCAGTTACCAGCCTATTATGTGTATAACACTTTGCTTAATGACTTCGGCTCTGGACTGTGCTTGTAGGACACCTACCTTGCTAGGGCAAAATCATTTCAGAACTTGTGAATAGGACACATTGCTGTTGGAAATCCATTCCCCACAGTGCAGTTCACGTTGCTCATACCTAGGACTCCAAGAAAACCTACACTGTTGTGCTCTACCTACCTGCCACACTTTCTTCTAGACTGACAAATCTCCATGCACCACACCAAGCTAACCCTGAGCAGCATCCCATGTCCCCACCTCACTTGCTTCTCATCACTGAGCATAAGAATGGGGGTAAGGAGGTCCAAAAGAATATCAAAAGTACGAGTAGGATCATCTTGACAAACAACCCAAATCAGGCAAAACATGCTGAATCAGAGAATAAGGAGTTTGGAAAACACCGAGGGAACGCAGATACAGGGAAATACGGTACTGGCAAACACTGGAACTGTGGACATGAGACACTGCAGAATACTGCTCAAAACCCAGATGGGATGTCAGTATTAAACCGAGGTGGATAACACACCTAATCTGTATGTAAGGAAAAGACGAGGGCACTCAAGTTAAACAGCACGTCTAGCTGAGCCGAACAACAGCACAAAAAGGCTTTCTGCAGCTCACATCGCCCCTCCATCACCTATGCAAACACCAAGGCATAGGAAAGGCTGTCCATGCAGCATGGTGTCTGGTGAGACTCCAAGTGAGGCTGCACTTGCACATCTGAATTCGGTGCTAGAAGGTGTTCCACAAAGCGCCAAGAGGCCAAGTGATCTGTGAATCTGAGCTCTGAAAAACCCACATTACAGTGCTTCACATTGCATGCCAGTGGTGGATACATGATGGGAGAGGCTTTACCACAGGAGAGGCTTACCACAGTATCATTTTTGCTGTCACGGCCAGCGCTAGTGAGGGTCGCCCACCAAGAACTTCTTCAGGTTCTCCTTTACCGTGGTGAGGTTCAGCTCCACGGCCACTTGCCACCAGCCCCTCTGCTTGCACTGCTCCTTTAGCGCTGCCACCCGTTCCTCCAACTGCTTGTCACACTCATGAGTACCTGTGCTTCTCTAATGCACACATCCATTGCTGTCATACAGTACAACACCCAATTATCTACTGAGGAGAACCCCTATGACCCTCATTATCAATGGCCTGGAAAAATCTACATTATTCTCTCTCCACCTTGGATTTACATATACTGGGGTTCCGCATAATTTTGAAGGTGGGAAATAACAGGGACTGTGAGAGTGTTTGGGGAAGAACGACCACAAATTACTGCATATTGTTCCCAGTACGCCATTCGGAGATGTTGCCTACTTGAAGCAGGTAAGATCTTTGGGTGAAATACTACTGAACGATGGTGTTTTCACGGAACTCGTTACTGGGCTCTCCAGGATTAAAGGGACACTCATCATGAGGGCCTAAGTGCTCATTTGAGGGGCATCAGTGATGCTCCTCTGGTACACAACACACTTTGGCTGGTGCACATCACCACGTGCTCATCTCATGTGCATCACGCTATACCTTCCCCAGATGCACGTCACCCTCAGCCACAGATGCAAATCATCCTGTGCATTGCTGTTGTACAACACCCTCTATCACACTCTGCACAGGATTATGAACAGCTGTTGAACTGTGCAAACGCCTGTGTGTTTGTTAGCCTCTGCACTTGGATGTCTGTATTTCTGTTGATATAGTGGGTGAATAACGAGCCTCACAAAATATTTCGAGTTAACTAGCAATCTAGAACTAAAGGCTTCTTAAAAATCAAGTTCATGCTTCTCCATGCATATCAAATAACTAATAACTGCACCATATTACACATTTAAACTTCTCAATAGTGTTCATGGTTACAGTGCCTGTATCATGTTAAGTGGCTTTCTGTATTTTTCTTCTGAATAACTTTTGCTGGCACTACAAAAAGATGAAAGGTCATGTGTACTTATTGTCTGCCTATCTGCAGGTAAAATCACTTAATGATCCATTGAAAATCGCATGGTGCAATTACCGCTCTCTTTCATGTTTATGTGGACAAACCTTGTCGTTCTCAGTATCTGTTGTGAGGGAACTCGTTGGAACATTTAAAGCATTGAGCAAAGACCATTCAGAGAGCAGTCAGTCCTATAAAGATGGCAATAACACTGATAAAGACACAATAAAAAGTGACTGATTTGACTGAAACCATATTAAATTTCCAGGAGATTGATGTAGGAGGGAAAGGCACTGCATCTGCTCAGAAAATATCATTTCTATCTGAGGTACTCTTAACAAGTGCCCTGGAATAATCTCTGCTATTCCCCCACACTGAAATAAACTTTTTTGGGAATCCTGGTACGCATGGGGCGTGGAAATAATGGGGGCTACAAGTTTTTGGGGGAAATATGCAGAATTGCTGTTTCTGCATGGATTCCTAAATCTTTCCCCAGTTTTCTAATGTGGATATTGTAGTCGCTTTCATCTGCTGAACTGTCCGTGTTACGTACAACAACCTTTAATCCAAAGGGCACCACTAAATCCCATTTCCTAATGTATAATAAGTAAACCGAATTTCTGTGACATCTTGACTAAGATGGAAGTCATCTCTGTTACTCACCCTGTGCTCTCCTCTCCCATACACATTTTCTCCTCACAAGCTCTGCAGCACAGTCAAGCTGAATGTATAGGCTATTTCCATTGTTATACTAGTTCTGTTCACGGTGAATCACCCTAGTTCAGATGTAACTCACAACATGCTGCCACGTCTTCTGTTTCTTCACTGAGACCTATTCATTCACATAACGTGACCTTGTGAATGTATCTTGTTCTGTTTGAACATCTCTGGATGATATTAACATAGAGGGTGCAGAATAATTATTCATATAGTGGGTTAGTGCATAGATGTTAAGGTAATGTGGAATTTATTTTTAATATGCTGTGATTTGCTGAAGAAATGAGTCATTCTCTAACACCATGGTGATTGTGCAAAGGTTCTCATTTCCCATGCAAGAATGGTGTGCAAAAATCCTTGATTTTGGGGGAGAGCCAGAAGACTTTCCTAATCTATTAGGGCATCTTCCTGATTTTGTTCAGATTTTGCTGCCCATAAAGACTTAGAATAATTTCCGATTTTTCGTCTTCTGTATGAGCCACATTCGAAAGCCTTCATGGCATTGACTCTGTCCAGATTATGTTTAAGTTTTGTGAAAAATGCATTAACTTTCCACTGATCTAGAACTCAGTTAATGATTGGGCTCACTACATTTTAATGACCTGTATTTTGCTTGATTTCGGTGTTTTGGCAGGTGCCTTAGCACAGGTATACATTGCCTCATGAAACTGAGGTTTAACACAGTCTCTGAGCCAGTAATTGTGGGAAATCTGATTGAGGTAAATTTTGTCTCAATTTTAGGGTACCCTTTAGCTCCCACAGTAGCATGCACAATACTTTAAGTAACTGTAGTTGCTAATTGTTTGTTCTGCTGTGTAGCTGGTATGATTACTAACTCCAAGAAATATATCTTTAGGTTAAAACTCCTTATAAATATTTCTCTGCAGCTGTGCAATGAATGTTGAACTGAGTAAATAGCATTGACAATTTTAGGCTCAAGAAAGAAAAAATATATAATACTAGTGAAGCTGATGTATACTCTCCTTACCCGTGACAGGGGCAGCCCCTACTCCCCAAAACCCAGGGCAATTAAACAATACAACAGCTACAATGGGTCAGGGGGAATTCTTCCTTTACAGAGTTCTACAACTAAGTTGAGTATTTAAATTATTTAGATTTTTGGAACTTCTGATGTGACCAATTACTTCGTCACAAGTAGGTTTTTCTTAATTTTCCTTTATTTTGAGCACGATTAATTGACTTTTGGTGTCTATTTTTCCTTAAAAAACACATAAGGAAGGTGTTCTTCTCTTGCTTTCCCTTCACTTCTTTCCTTTTTAAACTTTTTGGTATTAGAGTTGGATTCTCTGCATTTTGTTTTTGGTTTTTGCCTTGTCACATTAGTTTGGCAGCTGGCACTGGCTTGCAGTATTATTTTGCATGCTTGACTGTGTCTCCAAAATTCTTTTTGTTTTGCTACAGCCCTTGGTTGGCCTTTTCTCTTCAGTCATGACTACCGGTACCCTGATATTTATAAACATTTTTGATTGAATTGCAGATTGTTTTCTGATGGTTGCATTCAACATCCTTACCCTGTGTCCTGATGATGACCATTTAAGTTGATAAGGTCGAAACACAGTCGATGCTCCTTTTGGCAATTAGGAGGACACATTCAGTGCATTATTGATCTTATGATACATCAGACATTTTGTATATTATTCCTCTGCCATTGTGTTTGTTTCTTTGTTTACACTGTAAATTGTGTTATTATATGTCTGTTATGTGTAACTGTATGAACACCATTCATTATATGTGTTTATTATTTCTTTGCTACACTTTATGCTTTATAAATGAGTTATTTTAATAACAAAAATCATTATTTGAAAAGTTTTTGTTTGTGGGTACCTCTACATATTTATTTATATTTTTGATGTATTATGTCATGATAAACATTTCCATGGTGGTTAGACACACTTCTCTTATGAAGAATTCTGCCTGACCCATTGTAGTTGTTTTATTACTCTCCTTATCCAGCATCTTACATCAAAAGATGGATAAAACATTTTACATTTCCTAAAATATGGTGACTTTGATTCGGTTTCTGATACCCTTCATGCCTGTGCACTGGACACGATTTCTGCATTTCAGATTTTGCCCTGGTTTAAAGCATCACTTCAGCATTGTTGATGGGTTTCATGTTTCCAGAGATGTTGTGGACTACATTGAATGCTCTGGACTAAATAGAATGAACATATAGGAGATGAATGGTGGCCGTACTCAAACAGATTGGAGGCTAGGTGTTTACAAAATTCGGGGGCTCCTAATACGTCATTGCTGTGTAGAGGTATTGAACACATTATAAATCTTTGCATTGAAGAATAACTCTGTGTGCAGGTGACAATTGACAACTTGTGTTCAGCACGTTCTACACGTGTTTTAGCTCTGCAGAATAGGTTTACAACAGGGCAAAGATTCTACATACTATATACTAAGTATTGTAAGCAGCCTTGAGTTATTAGATGGAATTGTTGCAGCATGACAATTTCAACACAACATAGAAGACTGCATGCACCAGGAATTAACCCATGTGGATGTGCTTCATTTGCTTCCGAAGAGGGGGTGTTTGTAAAGTTTTCACCACAGGGTGAAGGCTGCAGGTAGTCTGATCTTTAGCACCTTCAGATCTTGGTTATTTTAAGTGAATAGTGTCTTTTTTGCAAGGTGTTACAAAGAGTGTATGCTGTTCTTAATAGATACTTTTTAATACTCTGTAATATATTTCTCATGAGAGTTTCAGTGTCTGCAAACAGTGTGGTACAGATTTCTCAATTATGGTTTGGTGACTGTGAGGGCTTTTCTGCTCATATCAACTTCAGTTCTCAATGTAGTTTTGGTGACTGTTAGTGATTAGATACAGATAAAAGCTGTCCGTAGTGGAACATTAATTTTGGAACAGACGTTGAGTATCTTGAGGAAATACACCACATAGTAGTAAAAAGTATCTACTAAGAACAGTGTACACTCTATGCAACACCTTTGTCTGTCATGTCTAGCATAGGTTTTGTATTGGAAGGCCACCTTTTCAGTACAAAATACCATGCCTAGACAAATGTTAACATTTTTCTCACTTTGAATGCATGCTGCACAGTCCAGCACCTATGCCAATTAGGAAAAGGTTCTTGAAATAAAAATGTTTTTCCTTGATAATGCAAATGTTAAAACAGCATTATTTATTGATTCAAAACCCTGTCTACTTTTTTCTTAGTAGATAGGGTTTTGCGTAAAAAAGACATGGATGGTTGCATGGAAATGGCCATGTAGTGCCCATGGTACATCCCCTTAACGCAAAGTAAAGCAAAACAGTGCTAGGCACTACTTTGTGTTACTTTCAGGCAACTTTCCAGTCCAAAAGAGGTTTTGTGCTGAAAGTGAATTTCGAATAAACATTTTGCACTAATTTGTATCACTTTTGAAATGCAGAGCTGGCACGAAATGTTAGTAAATATACTGCAAATAATGACTCACTGTGACTGTGTGCAGGAGTGTGTCTCATTAGAAAAACAAGTGTTTGGGCAGCAGTGGAACACTTCATGACACAACACTTTCTCCTGTGCATTTCAGAGTGGAATACCAACACCAATACTGAAAGACTTCAGGTGAAGGCAAATTTATGTATTTTGTAGGCTGTCCAGGGCCTGGGAGGCCCTAATAGTGACTGTGTTGGTAGGAGACACCTTGGCCGATCAGGTCGAGTTGTGCTGAGTTGTGAGAATTTCAAACTGTAACTGTTAAAATCTCAAATGGTGCTGCCAGGAACATCAGCTGTTTTCTGGAGCATTTTTCACCGCAAACTATCACTGTTGCTGTTTCTGGTGCTGCCTTTTCTCCCTCTGAGGCTAGGGGTCACAAGGGCAGTGCCAGGGGTCACATGGGCAGTGCCAGGGGTTGCATTTGTGACCCCTGGTGACCCCCAAATGATGTCCATACCAGCTCAGTGATGGTGTCCCAGGGTCTCCAACTCCTGTGACACTGTCTATTTCCCTGCCTGCACGCACGGGAAGGGAAGGTGCAAATTGTTTCCCGTTGAGCAGGAGCAGAAAGCTGCTCCCGCCTGGTGGGAGGACAAATATTTCCCTACCGACGCTCTCACCAGGGAAATGCTTTGATTGCTGCCACCATGCAGGAGCATAAAAACTGCTTCCACAGGGTTTAAGCAATGCCGGCTCCTGCTGCCCCCACGAAGGGAGCAAGCAGAGGAGTCGACAGGGCTGTGGTGGCCCTTGGCCTGGCAATGGCCACCAATGAGGAAATAGCTGTGGGGCTCCCCAGGGGAGCACTGGGGCAACCCATTGGAAAAAAACGAAAGGACTAGTTTTAGTATGCCCCGGTGGGCACCGGGTCATGCCACTAATATAAAAAAAGAAAAGAAAATGCCTGCGGGCCGTGGGGGCCCTGGAGCTCCACCCATGACCCAAAAAATATTAATGATGTGGAGTGCTCCGGGTGAGAACAGAGGAATCCCTTGGATAAAAAAATGGTAGCTCCTGTGTGGCCCACTGAAATGGGGCCACTTGCAGGGAGCTGGCAATGCTGCGGGGGCCCTGAGCCCCCGCATTCCACCCAGGAAACGTACGTTCTTGGGTCATTGAAATTATGACCCCAGGAGAACTTACCATATTTTTCTAAAGCATTTCCCAGGCTGGAGCTTTTGCTCTACAACTGGGATTGCAATGCCACCTAGGGGCCGGTTGAATTTTAGGTGTTAAAGATATAATAAATAAAATACAAGCCATGCATGTGCTTATATTTACCACTAGGCCTGGGCGAAGCTCACAGAGTTTCACTCCGCAGAATTCTGCAGAGTTACTAAAAAAACTCTGCCAAATTCTGCAGAGTTGTGTGAGCGGGCGGAGTATTGCTTGGCCACCCCTAATGAAGTTTCCTTGGATGCCCCCTTTCTCCACCACTCTGCAAATGCACCTCCTGGCGCACTACTCATTGGGGGTGGAAGTCCCCTTGGATGCTGAGGGTTGTTGGGGGCCAAGAATCCCTCTTGTTACCACCAGTAAGTCCCACACAGCGAGATTGCTGAGAGCTTGTTGGCGGCCACGCCCTCTTTTGCAACCACTCTGCAAATGTGCACCTTCAGGTGCACTGCTGAGTGGGTGATGAAGTACCCTTGGCTGCTGACGGTCATTGGGGTCCAAGAACCATCATTATTACCCCCAGTAAGTCCCACTCTGTTGGATTGCTGAGAGCTCAGTGGAGGCCCCGCTCCCTTTCTCAACCACTCTGCATACGCGCCTCCTGGTGCACTACTGGTTAGGGGATGATGTTCCCTTGGCTGCTGAGGATCGTTGGGGGCTAAGAACCCCTATTGTTGCAACAAGTAAGTCTCCCACAGTGGGATCACTGAGACCTCATCAGAGGTCCTGCCCCCTTTCTCAACCACTCTGCAAACATGCCTCCTGGTGCACTACTGGCTTGGGGTATGAGGTCCCCTTGGCTGCTGACAGTCATTGGGGGCCAAAAAGCCCTAATGTTACCACTAGCAAGTTCCACACAGTGGGATTGCTGAGAGCTCATCAGAGGAGGCGCCCCCTTTCTCAACCACTTTGCAAACTGCCCCTCCTGGCACACTACTTATTGGGGAATTAAGTCCTGTTGGATGCTGAGGGTCATTGGGGGCCAAGAGCCCCTCCTGTTACCACCATTAAGTCCCACACAGCGGGATTGCTGAGAGCTCATCAGAAGCCCTGCCCGCTTTCTCCACCAATCTGCAAATGCGTCTCCTGGTGCATTACTTGTTGGGGGATGAAGTCCCCTTTGATGCTGTGGGTCGGTAGTGGCCAAGAACCCCTTTTGTAACCACCAGTAAGACCCACACAGTGGATTGCTGAGAGCTCGCCGGACGCCCTGCCCCTTTTCTCAAGCACTGTGCAAACGGGCCTCCTGGTGCACTACTAGTTGGGGAATGATGTTCCCTTAGCTGCTGAGGGTTGTTGGGAGCCAAGAACCCCTATTGTTACCACCAGTAAGTCCCGCTCAGCGGGATTGCTGAGAGCTTGCCAGAGGCCCCGCCCCATTTCTCCACCACTCTGCAAATACGCCTCCTGGCCCACTACTCCTTGGAGTATATGAGCACACCGGTAAACTCTGTTCCTCCGGCGGTTCGCAGACTTTTTGGGAACTCCACGCTCCAAGCAGAGCACGGAATAGCAAAACTCTATGAACTCTGTGGAGCAGAGTTCACTGCATACCCCTATTTACCACTGATTTTTTGGGGGGTGAAATGTGAAAGGGTAGAACAGAGATATATTTGTTTTATTTTTTTCTGAAAGAAAAATACTGTATCTCTGACTATTTATTTTCACATTTTTCATCCCCAATGTGTAATAAAAAAACCATTGTAAAAAGAAAGAGTCAGACATGTAGTTCAACAAAACTTTATTAATTCATTATTGAAATATTGATTTAATTAAAATTATTGGTAATTTTGGAGAAAGATGATAGATCTGCTTTATATCACTGGTGCTATATATAGGGTGGGTGTTGGGTGTGGAGGGTGAAAGGAGGAGGATTGGCAGCTTGTGGAAATTGGCCGTAGGAGATGGCTACCTGTGAGAATTTGGATGCAGGGCCTGGTTGGCCGTGTGCGGCTGGAATTTGGCTTTGCGTACAGTAATAAAATATTACTTTATGCTAAAAAAACTAGAAATTCACTGAAAAACCTAAGGTTAAAGTAACATCATAGTTAGGTGAAATGTTCAGCAACAACGCAACATTTTAAACTCTAAAAACTAAAGAAATTCACCAGTTATAGTTATCTTATGTAACTATAACTCGTGTTTTAAGGTACCTAACTATAACACTTGTGTTCTAAGGTAACTAACTATAACTTGCATCCTCACCATGCATTGCTAATTGCCACACATATTACATCACTCATGACATAATCTATGACATCATTGATAATATCACTGCAACATTTGTCATTAGGTTATTGATGAGAAAACTGTGCAAGGTGGGGACATGATTTATGATTACCTTAGGGTATGAGTTATATGCAAGAAAAACAGATGTTTGAGATTCAGAGTGTCACTGGTGTTATAGGGTACTAAATACAGCTGGTGCTCTCCATCTAAACTTGGGAATTGTCCAAAGTTCTCTGCTTCTTTTTTGTGTAATTAATGTGCCACTGTAAGCTTGAAAGGGTGTAGTTTTGACTCATACTGGGTGCTCCCTTGTGTATGGACAAAGCTAAACCTCTCTAAAGAGCTGTATTGATGGCAAAACACATTTCAAGTGATGCTTTTATTCATTTCATGTTGGCTTTGATGCTATTTTACCAATCCAAAGCTGTAATACTGTGGCTGGAGTGGTGAAAGCATTTGTCATTTACAGCTCGGAGTGGATGGCACTTTGCTAATTCTATGCTTAAAGAATTTGCATAGAACCGACCAGAAGTGGGCTCTGCATTCCATGTGAATAGCATAGAACTCCAGCTAGGAGTGCTTTAAAAAAATATGGTAAGCTCTCCTGGGGTCATTGATTTAATGACCCAGGAGACTTAATAGCTATTTGTTAATGTTGCTGGGGGGCTGCTGCCCTCCCTGCAGTCACCCCACAGCATTACAAAATGCCTTCTATGAGCATCGCCAGGCTGAAAATACAATGTTTTAAAAGCCCTTGCAGGGCATTATCGGGCGCTCCTTGCTGCCCATTTAAAAAAAAAATGTTATGTTGGGTATCCCGGTGCCCAACCGGGGCACCTATATATTCACATTTTGTTGGGTGCTATTGGGTCCCAGAGACCCCACAGGACTGTCGGCTCCCCTGTCAGCACCCATCCTGGGTGTTGGAGGGAGCTGGCAATTATTATTATTCTTTTTTTTTAATATTAGGGAGGGGGCATGTGGCTCCCCTCCCAGAGCTAACACTGATCCTGGGGACTCCATACCCAGGCCATATTCTTTAATAATGGGAGAGAGACATGTGGCCCCCCTCCTTGAGCCTCTATTGGCCCTGGGGACCCTATCCCCAAAAGCCATTTTCTTTTTTAAGGGGTAAAGGATGCTCTGCCCTTTTCCCTGAGCCAACACTGGCCATGGGGGACCCCATCCCTCCGGCCTGAGGTGGGTTCCCCGGTGTCCACCCGGGGCATCCAGAACACACACCATTGGAAGCCGAGAGGGGGACCCCAGGGTGCAGCGGGAGGCCAGCACTGCTCCCCCCCCTCCCACCCCCTCTCCGGGAGGACCACGTTTTTTCTCTGCTCCCATCAGTCAGGAGCAATCTCCGTTTTCCTCCCTGCAAAAGCATGAAAATAAATGTGTGCTGTCACCCAGTGGGAGCACTTATTCAGTTCCCGCAAGGTAGGAGTGCACACTGTGGCTAGAGTACTGGCAGGTAAACAGAGGTTGCTCTCGTTCAGCCATTTTGTTGCTACATGTGTGTAAATAGTCATTGGAAAATGCATTAGTGGAAAACGTCATTTGGGTCCCCCTTTTTCTTTGCACCCCTTTAACCAATCACCACGAATCCTTGTAGAAGAAGGAACAGGTCTGCAAAGTTTAGTGAAGATTTATCAAACAGTGACAAAGTTATTACCAATCAAAAATCCAAGGAATTCCTATCTCTCAGAATCCTCACTATAACTACAGAGTGGCTACCGCCACTCTGTGATCCATATATTTATGAAATAATTATTTAATACATATATATATATATCTTGTATTGTTTAATGTTATATGTGTGGTTTATTGTTAGATATATTCTACATTCTGCAGCACACATAGAAAGGGGAAAATTCTTGAGGATTGTTTTTGTGTGGGAAGGTCCTACACAAAAACAATCCTGCCTTTAATGCAGGCACCATTGCACCATGGTGCAACGGTGCTTGAGTGGGTGTTAGACAGCACTCAGTGCCAGAGCACAGAGAGATCAGGAATGCGCCATATCCTAGTACATTTCAAGTTGTCTTGCTATGTAAGACTGCATCAAATGTTAGTAAATCTGGGCCTAGATTTCTTGGAAAGGGAAGCTGAAAGGTGGGGAAAGATTCAGGAGAAGAGGCTTAGAGATTTTGCGGGTGATGCTGTTAGGGTCCGAGGCAGCAGGGTTGAGTATTGGGCATGAGGAGAGGTTATACTGTGCTGGGGGCCAGGGGCTTCGAATAAGCAAAACAGGGCTGCAAGTGGCATCAGTCTACCTAGTTCCCTGTGCATATCTTTGCAGCAGCTGTAAAGATTTACCACTGCTGCTATTGGTCACTGAAACTCCCCCGCAAAAAGGGACCCTTGTGAGCTTCAGGCTTAGGAAAGCTATCTAGGTTTGGGAAAAAAAAACCTAGTGAAATTGTGAATGTTTAGAATTTGCATTTTTTCACATCCCTACTCTGCAGCCCAATGCCATGTTTTCAAAATGTATGAAAATCAACTGCTTCATATGGTTGTGGATGCACAATGCTTTGGCATTCAGTGGGGGTGGGGGTCTGGTATTTATGTCTGAGGTTTGGCAGACCCTAGAGAGCTCACTGTATACCTGTGCCCACCTATAAACAATGACATTAAGGAGGGAGCATTTTTGAAAAATTGATTTGTATATTAGTTCGCTCTTTGAGACCTTATGTTGTCTTCAAAGAGCCTCATCCTTTATTCATTCTTTTTACACTTAAAGTTCTTCATATTATTTTATTTACTTAGATTTTGTGTTTCGTTCCAAATATACATATTAAATCAAAATGTGTGGTGTCCCTCCCTCACACACCTATGGTTCTTTGACTCCCATCAACCCATCAATCAGACTTCAAATGAAGATATCCTTTATGTCAAAGTGAAACAAATATTGGCAAAGCCAGTAGGTCTCCCTTTGCCAATGCCTACGTTGCTTGTGTCAATGCTTATGCATTACAATGATTAGCAATGTTAATATCGAAGATGGTTGCCTTGGAAATATGTTTCTTGTATTGTTTATTACGGTTATATGATTCCAAGAGGGCCACCATGTTGCATGGAATCATGCTGCATGTAGAATGGTATGTAAAAACTAACTACAATGTCTCAACTGGATTCAATGAGGGAGGCAAATACATCAGCATGTACACGACATTGCAAGAAAAAGAAAGGGAGACTCCTGGTTATTTATATCAAGGTGCTCAAGGCATCATATATTTAAAACAAACGGTTCACACCGCACACGATGGTGGCGGTTCCTGCTAGACCTTGGATTTATTCGAACAGGGCTCTTCTAATTCCTACACGCATAATCATCCTTCGCCCTTGATTGAGGTAATATTACTTGGACCGTTGCAGCGGATTGGGGACCCGACCCTGCCTTTACGTCTTTGGTGGATTTTTCAGACTACCATTGTACAGTTCTATCATTGTGTTCAACTTAGGTTCTCTTGAACTGACCCTTGCAGTCGATCGGGGCTCCGACACTGCAGACCTAGCCATCTAGGACTCTTTTCAGCCTAGCTGAACCCTGGCCGGTACACAGCACTTTTTAAAGTTGGGCAATCTGGTCCTGATGATGGTCCTGAATGAATAGGACCGAAACGCTCGTCGACCTCTTTTTCAGCGCAATTTACGGCGCATCTCTTGCTTTGGTTCTTCAAAATCTAAAATTTGTACAGTCATTATATAACTAATTGTATCGAACCTTTGATCACTGTATATAGCCTCATTACCACCTTGTCACTTTGCGCCGCCCGCTGTGTTCTGCACTAGTCACTTGCGCCGTTTATTCTCTTGTCACGAGCACAATGTGCACTTTGCCATCTTGATTGCCATCACAATTTAAACTCCTAGTGCTGTTAAATCTGTTATGATAAACTTTGTACTTTAAATATATGATGCCTTGAGCACCTTGATATAAATAACCAGGAGTCTCCCTTTCTTTTTCTTGCAATGTCGTGTACATGCTGATGTATTTGCCTCCCTCATTGAATCCAGTTGAGACATTGTAGTTAGTTTTTACTTACTTACCCGGTTCTCAACCTGGTCTACGGGTTATACTCCTGTTGTTCTTTATTAGCATGTAGAATGGTATGAGCATGATAAACAACAAAACATAGAATTCCAATTGCTTGCTATGTTGCTTAATGTTCCATCTTAGAAATCTGTTTTTCCTATTGTCTACTATAGTATTCTAAGTCAATCGACACGTTATATATGAATGCATCTTGACACAATGTGTTGGTGTGAGAAATTGGGTTGTTGGTTGAGGAGGGGGTGAGCCCTGCTCAAACAACAACCACACTCCCTGTCAGGGTGAACCACTAAAGTCACTACATTTGCCTGTGCTTAACCCCCTGGTAGCTTGGCACAAAAGCAGTCAGGCTTATTTTAGAGGCAATGTCTAAAGTATTTATGGAGCACACAAACAGTAATAAAGTGAAAAAATAACCTAAGACAAATCCATAGTTGAATTTAGAAAATATAATCAATTATTTGACATCAAAACAACAACAATTCAATCTGTAGAACCAGAGATATGACATTTTGATGATTTAGGTACAAATAGTGCCTAAAAGCACAAAGCACCAACTGTGAATATATGTTTGCGCTGGACCGAGACAAAGGCACAAGTTCAGGCCAACCTCGAAGGAGCCCGGGCTGGATACAAGATCCAGGTTAAGCCTGCTGAGAATTGTAGCTCATGTCCTTGTTGTTTAGCGCCGGGACGCCTCTTTGGAGGCAGCTGTGCACTTTATACATTTCTTGTATTGTAATGTATTGATACTGGGCAATGCGCTGCAAAGCAGCGGTTCTGAGGAGCGATGCAAGGCCCTGTGAAGAGATGCATTGTGCAGCATCAGTTCCTATGTGCGATGCGGGACCCACTTCAATTTGTGTTGTGTTACATCTGTTCCGATGAGGAGCTGCGAGGTCTGCAATGTGAGATCTGCGTTGTGTTGCATTGTGCTGCATCATTTCCGATGAGGAGCTGCGAGGGCTGCATCGGGCTGAGTTGTGCTATATCGGTTTTGATGGGGACCACAGCTGGGCTGGCATAGCACCTGTAGTCCCACTTACAGGTGTCCATGACTGGGGAGGCACCATTTGGGTGGTCAGGACTCACTGCAGGCATAGTCCAGGATTCAAGGTGGTTAGAGCCTTTTATGTAAATGAGGCTTTTATCAGGAGGCCAGCTAACTAGCCCTTGGAGTCACTCTGGCAGTCCTGGTTTCAAGTTGCATGTCCAGTCCTTCTTACGCAGGCAGCAGAGCTGTGAGACAGCAGAGTAGCCCTTGCAGCAGAGCAGTCCTTCTTCTGAGTCTTCCACAGCTCCAGAGGTAATCTGAAGAGTGAGTCTGAGGGTCCAATATTTATACCTGGTGCCCACTTTGAAGTGGGAGAAGCTGCTGGAGCTTCCTCCTTCAGAGGTGTCTGGCATTTCCATCCTCCCTGCCCTGGTCCCAGTCTGCTCAGGGGCACAATAGGCTAGTGTGAAGTCTTTTGTGTGTGAACTGAGCCAGTGTCTGCCGACCTATCAAGTCAGAGATGGCCCATCCTGACAACACCCAAACTCTCTGTTGGGGTGCTGTCTGGGAGAAATACACAAAGGGCAACTGCCAACTATATCTAGTCATGTGACCGAGGAACAGGCTGCAGGCACCAAATGGTTAGGACTACAAAATGCCAACATTTTAAAGTGCCATTTTCAGACTTTAGCATTAAAGAGAAGTTTAAATTACAATTCCTTGGACACCAAACTTGACTTTCCTACCTGCTCTCATTAAAAAGTTAGCACTTATTAAATGTAATAAGGTAAACCAATGTTATCCTACTGGAGAGGTAGGCCTCACAGTAGTGAAAACGAATACATTAGAGGAGAAATATATGTATCAAAAAGGATGTTTTAGGTTTAGCAAAGGGGTTATTTTGCCAAGTCGTATTGGCAGTTTAAAACTGCTAGCAGAGGAGGCGTGGCTACGAGTGTCAAGATGGCGGTCGCACCTTAGGTGTGCTCCGGACCCCTCCGTCATCCGCTCTGCCACCCATTGCCATCGGGATCGCCCGACACCTGGCGCCACGTACCTGGCCGCCGGGGGACCTCCGGAGCTCCGTGTCGGGCACTGGGTGCCGACCTGGGACCGTGTTGGCTGTCCTGGTCTCCTGGACCCGCAGCGCGGCACCCCTCAAAATGGCGGCTGCTGTTGCGATGATCCCGGTCCCGCCGTCGGCCCGCTGCCCATCATCGGCGACACTCGACTGAGCGAGGGGGCTCCTGTTGTGGCTGGTGCCCCCCCGTATCGCTGGACCCGGCCGGTCTCCCCTCCTGAGCGACGGCGGCGGCGTCAGCCACGGAGGGAGTTGTGGAGGAGTGGTGGTGCTTAGCGCCTTTGTCCGGGGCTTGCCTGCCCCTTCCGGGGCCCGCTCAGCGACGCGGCTCGGCGGGGTGCCCCTGTGCCCGCCGGCCGCTTGCAGTGATCCTGTCGGACCTGTGGGACGTCGGAGCCTTCTCTGCAACCACCGAGGCCTGACTTCGCCGGCGCGGTGGTCCTGTGTCCCCGGTACAGTCCACTGGGGACGGAGATCCAGGGTTGCTCCCTGAGGCTCGGGTCGGCGCGGCCGGCGCCGTGGGCCCCCATTGGCGGTGTGCGCGTCTGTGGGCGAGACCCCCCCCTGCTGCTTCCCAAGGCCCGATCGCTGGCGCGGCCTGCTGCTGCGGGGCTCCCTGATCGGCCCGGGGCCTGGTTTGGCGGTGCAGGTGCTGTGGGCCTGCTGTGCTGTTGGGAGCGGCGCCTCGTCATTGCCCCCGGAGGGCCTAGCCAGACACCATCGGCGCCATGGGCCTCCGCTAGCTGCGTGAGTAGCCGGAGCTGTGATCCTGCGTCACCCCTGGGGCCTGGACGGACATCGCCGGTGTCGTGGGCTGCCACTGCATCCACGGGCCTTCGTCGGCACTGAGGTCCACTGGGAGTGGAGAGCCTGTGGTATCTGCGTTGGAGGGGCCTGTACAAGACCTGAACACTCCGTCTGAGCCGCTACTGCAGTGGGCGGTCTGCGGCGGACGGAGCGCTCCGGCGAGCTGACCTCGATGTAAGGAGTGGGGGTGTGGTGGCATCTGGGTTTGGGTGAGGATTCGGCTGTCGACCGGGCAGCAGGCGAGGTGCGGGGGGGCCCTTGGTCACCACGGCTCCTCCTCCCCCTCCCTCCTCCGCCCCCACTCCTGATGTGCCCCCCCGGTGACTTGCGGCAGAGGTGAACCCATCCCGTGGGGTGGTCTTGGCGGCGCGGCCTGCTGGGCCTCCCCTCTCTGGGCCTGGGGGGTGGACGGAATTGCTCGGCCGCCACTTCGGGCGGCGGTGACCCCCTATAGGGCGTTCCTGAACTGGGCATGGTAGTCTGATGGCTCCCTGGGGGCCCCGGTCATAGCCCCGTGTGGTGGTGCTTGTGAGGCCTCCTAATCCTCTTCCTGGGCTTGTCCTGAGTCACTGGTCACTATCGCATTCCTGGGATCACCTGCCCGCACCGGCCCTTCAGCCCTGGATCCGCAGTGCCCCAGACCTCTATAGATACTCTGTGTTGCCGCCCCGGCGGAGTGCCTGGTGGCCCTGGGGTGGGGGAGCCTGTGCGTGGCTCCTTCTCCCTCTACTTCGGCCGCACATTTCGGGCGGCGGCAGGATGATTCGCACCGAGTCTTAACGTTTGCTGCTTGCCCCCGCTGACCCTCGGCCACCAGTGTTAGCCTGTCCACTTCCCGCTGTGGGGTCTATTTGTGGGGACTTTGAGTCCGTGATTTCCTCGGGTCGCCATGGGCAGAACGGACCGGTCAGCGAAGACCCCTGCCACCCAGACGAAAATGGACCGCTTCACCACCTTGGAGGTGGGGGCTACCGGGGGCGTGTCTGAACAGGAGGCTCCTCCAGCTGCGGATTTGACCACCATCCTCCAGGCTATCCATGCCTCACAAACCTCGGTGGAGGGCAAGATTGCAGAAGTGCGAGTAGATATGACTCTCATTCGACAGGACCTCCGTAACGCCACTGCTCGGATTACAGACACTGAGACCCGTATCTCCATTGTGGAGGATGACGTCCAGCAACTTAAGGGGCAGGTGGCCCGTCTCCAGTCGCACACTCAGGAGTTGCACCGTCGGGCGGAGGATGCCGAAAATAGATCCCGACGCAATAACCTCCGCCTGAGGTCGTGGATCCCGGAGGGCTCTCTCTCTCCCTGGTTCGTGATTGAGCGGGCCCACCGGTCCTTGGCCCCCAGGCCGGCGCCGGGTGCGCCTCCTCAACCATTCATA
Source organism: Calotriton arnoldi (assembly GCA_963921515.1). NCBI lineage: Eukaryota > Metazoa > Chordata > Amphibia > Caudata > Salamandridae > Calotriton > Calotriton arnoldi. The sequence continues at coordinate 241,857 of CAWUFW010001861.1, read as the reverse complement.
ATGCGGGTCCTCAACTTCAAAGACCGCGACGTCATCCTGTCTGAAGCTCGCAAACAACAGCGACTACGCTACGAAAATGGGGCAATCATGATCTTCCCAGATTACACCCGCGAGGTCCAGGGCCAGCGCCGCTCCTTTGGGGAGGTCAAGCAAAAGCTGAGGGCACTCAACATTCAGTATCGGCTCCTCTTCCCGGCATGCCTGCGAGTGGTGTTCGCAAACAAGACGCTGTTCTTCGACAACCCGACGGAGGCCTGGGCCTGGGCAACGGAGGAGCGCCCTCTGCGGGCCGACGGCCGGGCCCTGGGCTTGGAGGGAGCGGAGAGCGGACCTGGCCGCCTCGCCCCCTTCGCTCCTCAACCTCAGCGTAACCGCTCCCGCAGGCGCCGTGGGCGGAGGAGGGTCCGCTCGGATTCTCCACCGGGCCACTCACGACAACCAATATCGCTCTCCTAGGGACCCTTGACCGGGAGGCGCTCTGGCTCCTCCGGCCGTTTGGATGGCGGTGGTGCTACGCCCGGGCCCGCGGCGATTGACCTCCCAGAATCAGACCTCTTCCATAGCCCAATACTTCTGAAAGACCCTGCTTGAACTGGTCTCTGCCCGCCGGGCCTGGCTCCGCGGCCGGAGACGGGCTTTAGCTCTGAACATTTCTTTCCTTCCCGATGGACTCGTAAACACACATCCAGACATGAGGAGGGGTCCTCCACGCTTCCCCATTCCCAAGCGTTTTAGTTTGGTTGTTTACTCACTGGTTTATTGTTAGGGCGACAGATGCTTCCGTTCCCGAAGTGTAGGGTGGGGGGTGGGAGAGGGGTTGGGGGGTGGGACCGTTGTCCCATGTTTTGATTTGATTTTTGGCTGTTTTATTTTTTAGTTCCGCTGCACCAGTCCTCACACGACACCCTAATTTGTACCTCAAGAGACATGCAGACCTCCTTTCAGATATCTTGATGGTCCTGCTGATATCCAGCTGGGAAGCCTTATCCCCCGCAGAACCCACAATCACAATGTTTTATACACCACTATGCCTGACACACCCCTGCGGGGCACTTCTCTGCATTTTACCAGTACTCATATCATGCCCGGACTTGCATCCGGTGGCGTACATAGACTTCCCTTTGGACACTACACTACACCCTCACGTGCTCCGTTTTGATGTGGGCCCCCCTTCTGGGACCCAATTGCCATGCCATCCCACCATGCCACCATGCCAGATGTACCCCACTGAGCACTTCCCTACGCATCTTATCTTGGAACGTTAATGGCCTCCTGGACCGTTTCAAGCGGATGGCTGCCCTGCGCTACGCGCACCGCCTAGGGGTGGACATATTACTATTGCAAGAGACGCATTTGCTGGGTAACCATTGCCCCTTCCTAGCGCGCTATGGATATGATAGGGTGTGGCACTCGGGGTTCACTCGGGGATCCCAAGGGGTGGCGATCCTGGTGAAGCGCTCTCTTCCCCTTGTCATTGTGCAGACAGCCCTCGATGCCCAGGGTACATTTGTGGCCATCAGCGGTAAGTTACATGGGAGTCCCATTAACCTTGTATCGCTCTATTCCCCTCCTTCAATGCTGGCGGCGACATTAGCTAAAGCTACAGATCTCCTGGCGTCCTTACCATTGGGCCCCACTTATCTCGGGGGGGATTTCAACGCGGTCTCCTCACCAGACCTTGACACGTCTGGCCCCCTTCCTCCAGTAGAATTGCTCAGGCAAAGCAATTGAAGACCTGGTCTGAGTCCCTGGGCTTGTGTGATGCCTGGCGTACATGGCACCCGCATTCTAAGCAGTTCACACACACTTCGGCAGCGCACCACACGCAAGCGCGTATTGACGCCATTTTCGTCCCAGCAACAGATTGTCTCACGGTCCAGGACGTCGCCATCCTCCCGCGTGAAATCTCGGACCACTCCCCGGTGGTGATTCACATGGGCCCTCCTCCCACCTGCATGCGGCAGACATGGAGATTTAATGCCTGGTTTCTCCAAGACAGGGAGTTCCGGAAGGCGGTGGGTCAGGAACTTAAGCATTATTTCCTCTCCAACGACGGATCCGTCTCCTCCCCGGGTGTTCTGTGGGAGGCGAGCAAGGCCACGATTAGGGGGTTCGCTAAGGGCCAGCTCAAGCGTCAGCGACAGGCCCAGGAAGAACAAATTACCAGTCGTGAGGCGCAAGCCTTACGCCTCGAACAGACCTCTGCTCAGTCTCCAGACACCCCCGAAGCCAGACTCCTTGCCCGGCTCCGGTCGGAAATCAAGCAGTTGTCGCTGGAGGCGGCCAAACTCCTTTGGCGTTCATCTGTGGCCAGGGTGTATGGCTGGGGCGACAAGAACGGTTCGCTCCTCCATCGCCTTGCCACATACCCTAGGGCTAATCGCATAATTCCAGAGGTCATAGCGCAGGATGGCTCGTTATGTCGGTCCCCAGACGGGATGGCCCGTGCCTTTGCGTCCTACTATCAGCAATTATACATGGCCAGATCCCCACATCTTTCACTCGCTGGTATGTTGGAGGTCGAGGGTGGCCCCCTCCCCAGCCTAGATCCCATTAGCCAGAAAGACCTTGAGCGCCCCATCAAACGTGAGGAGATAGAGGGAGCGATTGCCCTCGTTTCCTCCGGTAAGATGCCGGGCCCAGACGGCTTCCCTCAAGAGTATTATATGCATTATCGGGACAGTCTCACTCCGCATTTGGCGGGGCTGTTTCGGGAAGCTGTTGAAAAAGGCTCCTTTCCCCAGGAGGTGGATCTGGCCACCATCGTGGTTCTTCCTAAGTCTCAACCACCCTCACCACGGTGTGCGGACTACCGTCCCATCTCCCTCATCAATACTGAGATTAAACTGTTCGCCACGATCCTTGCCCAACGACTCAAACCCCACTTGTCCACGCTGGTCCACCCCGACCAATGCGGATTTATGCCCTCACGTGGCACTAGGCATTGTCTTCGTAGACTGCACGTCGCCCTGGCACACCGTCATCTTCTTACTCCCTATCTCGCGATCCTTCTGGTGGACTTTGAAAAGGCCTTCGATTCGGTGGACTGGGGGTTCTTGGCGGACGTCCTTGCTAGGATGGGACTCGGTCCCCGTTTTTGTGCCATGGTAAAAGTTCTTTATGCTTCCCCCCGCGCCCGTGTCTTGGTGAACGGGGTTCTGTCGGAGCCCTTCCCGGTTCGTAGGGGAACAAGACAGGGTTGTCCCCTATCCCCGCTGCTGTTCGCCTTGGTGATGGAGCCCCTGGCATCCATGATGCGGTTGTGCGAGGGTATGCGGGGATGGGAGTGGCCCAACACCGAACCAGACAAAATCGCACTCTATGCAGATGACGTCCTCATCTATTTGGCAGACCCCGCCAGATCTGGCCCCCTTTGTCTCCGCATCCTACACCTCTTCGAGCGGGCTTCGGGCCTCCGGCTTAACCCGGATAAGTCGGCCTTGGTTCCCCTACACCTGTCCCGTGAATGTTTTGACTGGCAATCCAACATTCCTCTTCGCCGTCAATCCTTCAAATACTTGGGGATATGGATGACCTTGCTCCCTGAGCTCAGCTGGGCCCTCAACGTGGCCCCACTGGTGAAGCGGGTTAAGGCAGACCTCCAGAAGTGGCAGTCATTGCCCCTGAATCCCATGGGGAGGGTCGCCCTATTTAAAATGATGGTGCTCCCCCGGTTCCTCTATGTACTGCAAAACACCCCCATCGGCTTTCCCAGACCCTGGTTTCGTGAACTCGATAGCATTGCTAGTAAGTTTTTATGGGGAAAAGGTAGGGCCCGGTTGGCACTCACAGTGTGTAGGATCCCCTCATTCGACGGGGGATTGGGGATGACCCATCTCTATTTATATTATTTGGCCACGCGGCTCCTCTCCATACACGATTGGTTCAATGGGGGTTGGTCGGACCCGGCGTACAGGCTCGAGGTCGGAGAATTGGGTTTCGCCAAGATCCAGGCTATGCTATATGGGGCCCCTATTCCCTCCCGCTTGCCAGAGGTGACACGCTCCGTGCTGTTGGCCTGGCGAGCTGCATTGCGACATACCAAATGGACACGTACGTTAACCCAATGCGCACCCTTGTGGCAAGGGACCTGGCTCAAAGAAGTCAACGCACTACAGGGGTTTAGAGCCTGGGATTTGATCGGCATTTCGCAGCTAGGCGATGTGTGGGTGGGGGACCACATGCGGTCCTTCGACGATCTTCAAAGCAGGTATTCCTTACACCAGTCACAATTCTATAGGTATTTGCAGTTACGCCACGCCCTTCACACCCACCTAACGACTGGCACGCGCCTTCAAGGCCACAGTCCGCCTGAGGCCCAGATAATGTTTGGTGACCTGGGGAGAGGTGGCATCTCCCGCATCTACCGTACACTGATCAACAATGCCCCCACTTCCTTAGACCGACATCGGGCTCAATGGGAGGGTTGGGTAGGCACCTTAGACGAGGAGGACTGGCGCGACGCCCTTATGGCTCCTAGGACGGTCACGGCCTCAGCCAGATTGCGCTTAGTGCAATTATACTACTTACATGCTGCATATCTTACCCCAATGCGCCTTCACCGGGCAGGACTTAGCCCAACTTCTGCTTGTGCCAGGTGCGGTCACGACCCCGCAGATTTTTTCCATATGGTATGGGTATGTCCCCGCTTGGAGCGGATTGGATTGAGGAGGAACTCACTGAGGTTTTGGGCTGGGAGGTCCCTCATGACCCAAGGCACGCAATCCTGGGTATCACTGATGGGCTGGATGGGTCACGGAATGAAAAACTGTTTTACACTACGGCAATGGTGGTTGCTAAGAGGGACATTGCGGCCTCCTGGAAGCTCTCCGAACCTCCGTGCGCTGGACGCTGGAGGACTGGAGTGGACTGGTGTGCCACGCAGGAGAAAGTTATGTACGAGGCTCGCGGGTGCCCTAAGAAGTACCGTAGGGTTTGGGGGAATGGTTGGGGGAGGTGGAGTAGTCATAGAGGGAACGCCCAATTTTACACCCCTATCTATTTGTTTTTATCATTGTCTGTAAACTTTGTGGTGCTGCTTTCCTTTCCAGGTCCTGGACATTTATGGTGTTGGACTGTAAGGCTGGTGTTTTGTTTGTTCTTTTTTCTCTTTATTTTATTAACCAATAAACAAAAATTTGTTTATCAAAAAAAAACTGCTGGCAGACTGCACGGGCAGGCTTGAGACATGTTTTAAAGGGGTACTTAAGTGGGTAGCATAGCATAGTAAGTATGGTATACCACTTTGCTAGGGACTTATAAGTAAATAAAATTATGTTAATCAGATGTACGCCAATTTTATCATATTTTAGGGATTGAGCACAAGCACTTTGGCATTGGTTAGCAGTGGTAAAGTGCCCAGAGTCATAAGGCCAACAAAAACAATTTCAGAAAAATAGGATAGTAAAGACAAAACGTTTGGGGGAACCCTACAGCTGACAGGTCTAACAGTTGGTTATTTTGGAACTCTATCTTTCCTACTGTTTATTATAGTTATACATGTGTAAGAGGGCCACCATGGTCCATCTAGATGCAACATGACGCAACATGTTGGTCATCTTACAATGATATAGCTATAAACATAGAGGTAAAAATTGAATTCCAAGATGGATGCCCAATTGTATTAGCTTTGCAGTTCCTCTGCCACAACTGTACAAGTATGAAAAAAGCAAATAGCAGCAACAACAGCAGAAGTCAATGGATGCTGTTCTGTCCCAGATACGCTACGGACCAAGTAGTCCTTTTAGCAACTGAATCTTAGGGCAATGAGGCAGAGCAGTCCAAGGCTGACTCAAACAGATGACTTGCGTTAGAAAGTCGAAACTCAACATAACACAAAACTAACAAAAAAACAATGCCCAGTCATGCTTTTTAAAATGAAAATCTTTGGTAATGAACGTGTCTCTACATATTGTGCACAAAATAAAAAATATATACAAGATTTTAAATGGCATTGTACATTTATAGCCCTTCTAAAGGAACCCAGAAGAATCACAGTTTATACTTCAAATCATGTACTCCAAAGAAATATCATGTGTGGCCAACTAACCCAATACATCTAGGGGCATATTCACAAGGACCTACCGCCGATTTACCCCCACCTTAACCCATCAAAAGTGGGCAGTTCGGGCTGGACTGTTCCCATTGGGCGCAGGGTCAAGACTGATTTGCATATGGCTGGGTCCAAACTGGAATGGCATGGTGAGCAAAAAAACGATGGATTTAGGCCCAGATCTCTGTACTGGAGTGAATGTATGACATTGTTCTGCATTCTGTCCATCAATTGCTGTTTTTGCATTTGTCACCCCGAGTGGGACGGGTATGCCCAGACATGGGTCCCGTGCTCTCCATGCCACTGGAGTCAAGCTATCCTGGCTGATGAGGGCTGAAAGCCAGAAACCGGTCCTAGGATGCTTGTTTCCAGTCCAGGGAGGACCTGGCCTGGCAGTTCGGGCCGGACTGTTCCCATTGGGCGCAGGGTCAAGACTGATTTGCATATGGCTGGGTCCAAACTGGAATGGCATGGTGAACAAAAAAACGATGGATTTAGGCCCAGATCTCTGTACTGGGGTGAATGTATGACATTGTTCTGCATTCTGTCCATCAATTGTTGTTTTTGCACAGATTTAACACCCGATTCACAAGCGGGTGCAAACTGCAGACATCGCCAGTATTCCCGCGATAACTGCCCCAAAACTTATCCCCAGGGAGGACACCACCAACTAACCCTAATGAGATGCAGAGTAGGCGTTCCCGTGCAAAAACACACGAAAACACCACAACACCACTTTCACAACGAACTGCCAGATCTGCGATGCGAGTCAAAACCACGCGATAAGCAGCGGTAGCAGCAGGTATTTAACACCTGCCTTCTGCTGGTGTAAAGCCGGACGACTACCTGCAGTAGGCAACGGAGCCCCGCACACAGCCACACCCGAAGAACAAATGATGCCATGGAGCTACTCATCATGCAGCTCGGAGCCCCAACAGGGCCACAACACCCACCGCCACCACCCCCAGGACCACCACAGAGGCAGCGCAGAGTAAGACAGCGGACCTACCGAAAACGCACCAGTCTCACAGACCTAACACCCGAGGAAGTCATCGCCCACTACAGGCTCAAAAGGACAACCATCATCCGCATCATGACCCACATCGCCCACAGGTTGACGGTCCCAACCCAGCGGAGAACCAACATCCCTCCGCAGACAAAGCTGCTGGCTGTGCTGCACCTGTTGGCCTCTGGTACCTTCCAACCAACAACTGCCAGAGTCGGAGGAGTCTCACAGCCAGCCCTATCAAAGTCCCTCACACCTGTCCTGGATGCCATCATCAGCTTCATACCCCAGTACCTTCACTTCCCCCACACTGCGCAGGAACAGCTGGAGACCAAGCAAGGCTTCTACGCCTTTGCTAGCTTCCCACACGTGTTGGGGGCCATTGACTGCACACATGTCCCACTTGTGCCCCCTACGGATACTGCACACCACTACCGCAACAGAAAGCACACGCATTCCATCAATGTGCAGGCAATAGTGGACCACCGGGGAATGTTCACCAATGTCTTCGCAAACTACCCAGGCAGTGTGCACGATTCCTACATCTTCCGACAGTCCATCATCAACCAGCGCTTCCAGGATGGCATCTATGGAACTGGACTGCTCGTTGATAAGTGCCAAATCAACACACCACACACCTCAAAGCCACCATCACACAACGCACAACTGTGGGAATGCACACATGACCAAACCACATACAACATGTCAATCAACATGCCCACCTACCAGACACGACAACACAACTCCATTGGGACCCTGGGCTTCCCATGTACACAAGCCAGCCATATCATGGCACCACAGCCACACAACAGCTGAACGTGTGGAGAGGCGGAAAGCAGGCATGTGCAAAGGATGCAAGAGACCCATGAATGGGAATGTACACAACGACAAGTGTGGCGTGAATGTGCTGGACAGACCTGGGTATGCAAACCACAGATATGTCCATGCAGACATTAACTGCTGGTGTCCGGAGAGTAGTGAACAGTGGACGCAACCATGTCACCCCAGGCTGTGGGTTAGATCGCGGAAATGTCGCTCGCTGCGTCCCCCCCCTGTGTGCATGAGCGTAGTGGGTTGGCCCGGCTCACGCCAGGCCTGTGCAGGGGTGTGGATAAAAACACTGTTGCGCTGAGCGTGGTGCTCTCCCGGAATGGCCAACGTCACTGCCAGGGCGGCACCTCTCAGCCCGCCACGAGGCCGACGCCGTGAGCAGCGGGGCCTGCGAGCCTGTGCGCCTGTTGCACTCCAGGCCGCTGACACCCAGACCCGGCTTGCCTGCCCCAGCGCTCCAAGGCCGCACTGCTCACCTGCAGACACCGTTGTGTGTCAAAGAGGGCCCACCACGTGCCGCTGCGAGCTCCAAGACCCATGCCCGCGACCTTGGCAGCCTCCTCAGGCCATTGCTGTCCTCGGTGACACAGGCCCCCAGGGGTCCCCATTCGTTGACATACCCCACCGCTGCAACCGGGCTACGCTGCAGTCCAGCATGTCCCACATCTTGAACTGAGTCATCATTAATCAATGGCAGGGTCCATGCCAGTGTACGCAGGGGGAGGACTAAGAGGTAGATGCGGCACAGTCCGGTGGAAACACGGATCACGGTTACGGAGGAGGTCAACCAGTAGCAAGGACTGACCTGGTGCCACTAACCCTGTGCGCCGTGAGTGACCGTCAGCCTCCGGCGGAACATCGTTGGTGTCTGAGCCTGTGGCCTTGGGGTTGTCATCAGCAATGGGCAGGTACGGACTTGGTGTCTGGCATAAGTCTGTGGCATTCATATCCGCCATGTTGCCGGTCACAGCTGGCATGTGCCCTCTGCATCATGCCCTGGGGGTACACCTCCCATTCTCCCCGAGACACTCCACGGAAGGCACCTCTGAGACATACGAGACCCTGCTCTGCCCTCATGACCCTACCCCAGTCTCCCGCAGGTCAGCGTCCCGTGGCGGTAGGCCCGTGTAGGCCGCTGTGCATCCGGGGCCACTAACCCTATGCGACTCAAGTCATGCTCCCTTGTTGTTCTGACATTGCATTTCTGAGTGCCTGCTGACTGTTGGAGTTGTTGCCAGCACCAGCTACTCCCTGAGGGCTGGCTTACACTCACCCCTCACACAGCCTGCACAGGCGTCACTGGATCAGTGGGCCTGCCATCACATCATGCCGAACCAAGTATTGACTCTTTTCTCTCTGCACTGTCCCAGGCGATCAAATATATGCAGTCTGCCCTTGGATGATGACACCCCTCCGAGACGAATTCTCGCGATGCAGCGCACGCAACGAAATTCGTTTTATTTATTCATATGTTTACTTACCTCTAATCGGCCGAATTCTGTAGTTTACTACCCCCCACCCTGCCCCTCCCCCGCCCCACGTCAGCACCCGGCAGCACTCCCACCACGGGCCGCTACTGCCTCTAATTCCAAAACCCAGCAAAGCCTCTACATTTGCAACACATAAAGCTTTTCCCGATCAGCAAGGTTAGGTATATAGGCATTATTAAGTCATTCACAGTGTAAAATGAGAGCTCTAACTACCATTGTCACCACTGATCCAGCAAACTGGAACTAATAATTTAGCCATAAACTAGGCCCAGTTTCATTACCCACAAGCCCCTTTCACGCTGAGATTAGTGAATTTCCAAACCAATTACCAAAACTATCATAATCTAATTTGTGTTTTCATTTCTATTATACCAATTGTGGCGATGCGGTCTTTATATAGTTGACAGGGTTTGGCAAACCAATACTTGTTTCTTGAATAAATCATAAACTAAGAAAACACCTCTAATAAAAACAGACACATTTGTATATTTATAATGTTTATTTAAAATAATGTGAAATAATGCTCATCAATACCAAAATACAGTACAAATCACAGATCATCACGGAGCAAAAACATCAGAGAAATATGATCAAACAAACATCTCAAAATGACAATGCATATAGGAGTGGAAAGGCGAAGAGCCAAAAGGTTCAGAGACAAAACACATTTGCAAATGATTATGCAAATTCAGTTTTCTGTCTATACTAACCCAATTGAATAGGAAATCTACTCTCTGGCCATGAGAGCAGTAAGGCCCCTCAAGAAGAGTTGAAGATGCAAAGACTAAGTAAGGAATCAGCAGACAGGAACAGCCAGCTCAAGTTTAGGAGACAGCAAAGAAGGCCTCTCCTCACGCAGGTAAGAAAGTAAGACACCAACTAGCACCAACAAACTCTCCAACAAAGCTCCTACAGACTCCTAAACCCCTCCCACCAAGAACCTCATTTATACCCTAAAACCCAAATGTCCAACCCACCCTTGTGTCAGAACAGACGATTTCTCTACACATGATTGATTAAGGAAGGGGGTGTACTGTTACACCACTCTCGTCATGTCCCTTAGCTTATCTTCTTCATTGTTCATTTATTCTGCATATCTACTTCCACCCCAGGAAATACAAATTCGAGCCTCTGTCATAACATTAGTTTCCTTCATCCTAGTCATGTAGCAAATTATGTGACTCATTTATTCGTTCGTGCCGCATGGTAAAGGAACTTTTCTTTCACTCAAGGAAAATGTTGTTTCTATCAGTTGTCTCTTGGCAGGCACACAGGACTGGCGAAGGACATTTGTCTTTCACTGCCATCATCTTGCTCAGTGTTATTTTGCAGAATTTTATTCTAGACTTTGTTAACCCCGTGTTTTCCCGCAGAACGGAAAACCATGCTTCTATGAAAAACAAACACAGGCATTATTAATCACTTATAATTTTTTTCATTACGCACCTACCCCATATTGCATCTATCCATGCGCAACCCACGTTAGTATTGTTTTTCTAGCAAACGTTAATAATGTGCACAAAAGCAGTATTAGTCTTTTATTTTTCGTTTGTCAAGAAGCATTTGCGGCCTACTTCAGTACTTTAGTACGCGCTTGCTCAGTAGCATTTTCCCTCATGCTAGGTCCTTTTCCACATTAGTTTTTCACCGCACACAGTTAATAAATGTTACTGAGGGTTCAATTCGAGCAGGTTTTATTTCGCGAAAACCCTGCTCCATCAATCCCCCCTTTGATGGCGTTTTGAGCCATCACCAAAATACCCACCAATACAGATTGTCACTTAGAAAGCGGTTGTTCTTTCTCGTTTTATCATTATCCCATCTAAATCCTTTATTATTTCATAATAATTTCCTTTCTTGTCCTCTAATTCTATCTCTTCTCTCTTTCTCTTTCTTGCTCTTCGTTTCACATCAGAAGTCTCTTTTCTGCATTTACAATATTTATAGATCAGAAAAATCATTAGTACTGCTTTAGTCACTGCAATGATAGGCTTTAGTATTCTCCCTAATACACTATTCCCAAAAGCAGCAAACCAATTGCCCATGGTGGAAAAACTCTTACTAAGTTGCTCCCAAGCACCGTCAACCTTTAGTTCAGCCAAATCTTCTCGAAGATTCGTAATGTTATTTATATACCCCTCTAATCTCTTACTCTTGTCAGGTATATAAGTGCAACATTGTTGAATCTTTAACATATTACAGACTCCACCCTCTTTGGCCAATAATACATCAAGGGCAAGTCGATTTTGTAAAACCATTGATCTAATCGCAACCATTTCACTATCAATCATCAAGAAACCACAAGCAGTATCCGTTGATAAATGATCAACCACTGTGGACAATTTTCTAATTTTGTGTGAGTTTAATATGACTCCAACTGAAGGTATCAATGCTCCAAAAATATCTCCCACTATTTCCGAAAAACTCGCCCCTCTCTTATTTCATGTTAGTCCATTCTTTACTTCATTGATTCTATCATTTTTGTCCAAATGGTATGCCTTTGGAAATACAATGCCAATATAGCAACATCCATACCAATGTGCAGGCAACCTATAGTAGGCATTCTTACCACACACATAATAGATTCCTGGAAAGACAGGATCAGTTCCTCCTTTTATTCCCCATTCTCCCGTAATTAGGAAAGTATGATCACATTCACTAGAACCAATGAAATAATTGTTATATTCAGTTTTTAGTCTAAGCAAGCAAAGCTTCCCTCTATGATGCCAGTCCAGGGTCATGGCAGCGTGTGCCTCACCCTTTTTGTAATCTCCTTCTCTGAAAGCCCATGAAGGTACATGACACTTTTGCTCAGCAGCTTTTCTCTTAAAATCCTATCTTCTACCATGTTAATGAATTCTATTTCTTCAAACCGCAGTCTACAGGTTAAATTGTGTCTATGAGCATATACTATATCAATTGTTTTTGTTGGGTGGAAAAATTCCCCCATATATTCTGCATTTTCAGCACTACTCACTCTATTCATGTTCTTTCTAATTGGAATTTCAGAAAACACTTAATCCATGTTAGAATAATAGTACTGTAAACTACCTCTCTCATAAAACAGACTAGTTAGAACACTACAAGACACACCATATGTTAAAGGTAGGTGATGATATGTCACCCCCTCTGAGACAGACAATGGTAATTGCATGCACACATAACAATCTCTCGCATCCATTGTGTCAACATACTCATACAACAACTTAGTAAATACATTTAACGAAAAGTCATTAATTGATTTATCTTGATGGTAGATGCTATCACCTTCCATCTTTTCTATATTAGTATGTGAGATTTCTTTAAGACTTTTAAAATCTACTTTTTCACTTGACACACCATTAGTATTATTTTTATGGTAAGTTACCGTTAAGACAGGCACAATAACAATTAGTGTTAACCATATCAATATTAGTAATAAAATACTAAATAAGCAAGCATTAATACATCTACGTTTGAACCTATGATTTTGATATCCAGTCTCTGTTATTTTTGCCATTTTAAGGAAAATATTTGTATTAATTCAAAAAGAGAGTAAAAAAGCGAAAAAAAAACTAGAAAAACTATTAAAAAAAATGTATTTAAGTAGTGTATCCAAACACTTCAAGCCTTCTTCTTCTTCTTTCTTCACCCCCTCTTTTTCTTTTTCTTTTTTTTTTATATCTTCTTCACAGCCTTTTATTCAATATCTTCTTTTCAATTCTCTTTTCTTTCTCTGAGTAAATTCTTTAATTTTCCTGCACCCTTTAGTTTACACAGTTCTTTTAGGGTGGTTCAAATCCGTTCGCTTCACTCTGCTTTGTACCAGTGTCTTGTTTGCTTTGATCTGTATGCTCAAATTCTTCCAACACCACATATGTCCATTCTGGTGCAGTGTATTTCCTGTTTGGAACTCTAACTCTCTTAGTTTTCCAAACTAATTCTTCTTCTGACTCACTTTGTTCTGTTTTGTTTGGTACTTCAACTATCGTGTCTGGTATTTTCTTTTTCAGAGTGTATTTCAGTCTTTTCACTCCTTTTGGCCACACATCACCTTTTCTTGCTCTCTTAACTTGCACAGTTCCCTCTGTTTCAGTATCAAGTTCGCAAGTTCTTTTATTCAGTTCTTTTCTCTGTTGCACTTGCTCTTTATTCTCATTTAACACTCCTCCTTCATTATTTTCAACAGCAGTCTCATGAGACCCAGTATCTCGTGCCCACTTTATTCGACTTTGTTCTCGATCATCCACGTGTTCAGCACTCTCAGAATCTGTAGCTTCAGACTCTATGGTTTCACATTCTACAGTCTCTTGCTCTTCTTGACTCTCTGCCAGTCTCTGCTCTTCTTCTTCTTCTTGTCTTTCAAGTGGACTTGGGACTCCTCTTGTGTGACTTGCGTGTATCCAATTCGGCAAGCTTCCACACTTCACTGCTGTCGTTGTTACCAGTATAATCTGGTATGGGCCATGCCACCTAGGCTCCAGACACGACTTTCTTACATGTTTCTTCACCAGGATCCACTCCCCTGGACTTAAATCATGTGCTTGCTCTTGCTGTGTTGTGGTTGCACTTTTTCCAACCTGATGAGACACAGAACGCACCACATCAGCCAATCCTTTGCAATAATCAAGTACCAAATCATCATCAGTTATATTCATCAGTTGATTCGCTGGTACAATCGGCTGTCTCATTGCTCTTCCCATTATAACTTCGTGAGGGGATAATCCAGTCTTTTTTATCAGGAATGCTTCTCAGACTCATTAATACCAAGGGTAAAGCGTCTGGCCATTTCAGTGTTGTGGATGCACACACCTTTGATAATCTCGATTTAATAGTGCCGTTAATTTGCTCGACCACAGCTGAAGCTTCTGGTCGATAGGCACAATGCAGCTTTTGCTCAATTTGTAATGCTGCGCAAATCATCCGAATTATTTCATTATTAAAATGAGTACCTCTATCCGTTTCTAAAGAGACTGGAAATCCAAATCTAGGAATAATCTCTCTCAAAAGCAATTTAGCAACTGTTAGACTATAATTTCTTCTTGTTGGATATGCTTCTACCCAACGAGAAAACTAACAAACAACAACCAAAACATATTTCAGTCCCTTAGGCAATTCAATAAAATCTGCCTGCAATCTAGTAAAAGGACCTGCTGCTTTTCCAATCCGTCCCCAACTGACAACAGTCTTTCTACCTGGATTCTGCTGCTGGCAGACTACGCACCTCTGGCAAAGACTCTCTGCAATAACCCTGAACTTTGGAGTGTACCATGGCTGTTTGAAGAGCCTAATCATAGCATATCTTCCCACATGAGTCACTCCATCGTACATCCTTGCAAATTGTGAAAGTACACAATCTGGCATTACTGGTCTTTCATCTACATACACCCATATTTCGTCTTCAGGTCTCTATGGACATCCTGATTTTATCCAAAGTTCTTTTTCTTCCTCACTGGCTTCTTCCTGCAATTGTCTAACTTCATCCCATGTTTCTAGAGAAGAGAACATCAAGTGACAATTTGTATTCTTTTTTTCTGTTCCTTTATTGAGTGAAACTGAATTTTGTGCACAGAAACGAGCCACTTGTTCTGCGTATCTGTTGCCACTAGTCACATAATAATTTCCTGATTTATGTGCTTGGCATTTGACCACTGCAATTTCTTTAGGCAATTGTAATGCATTCAACAAATCTTTACTTCTTTGCTGTTTCTTATCGGGGATCCTGAAGAAGTCAGAAATCCACGTTGCATCCACAATTGACCAAAGTCATGCACCACCCCAAAACCATATTGACTATCCGTAAATATGGTTATCCTCAAATGTTTGCCAATTATACATGCCCTGGTCAATGCGACCAATTCAGAAATTTGTGCTGAATTTATCCCTCTTAGACAAGATGCTTCAAGAACCATGGCCACTGTACATACTGCAAATGAAGCACACAATGCACCCTTTTCATCTCTCAGACACGAACCATCTACAAACATCACACAATCTGACTCTGGCAATGGCGTATCTTTTATGTCAGGCCTTGGTTTCGTACACAATTCTGTCACATCCAGACAATCATGATCTGCTTCAACCTTTACTTCTTCACAACTTGAATTCGGCAACAAAGTTGCTGGGTTCAGTGTCGTGCATCTTGTTACTGTCATATTTTCAGCACTCAAGATCACTCTCTCATATCTAGTCAAACGACTACTCATCATGTGCTGCGTCCTCGTCCTTGTTAGCAAAATCTCAACAGAATGTGGCACATACACTCTCAATGGATGTCCCATCACAATTGATTCACTCTGCTCTAGACTCACACAAGTTGCAGCCACTGCTTTCAAACAACCTGGTAACGCTGCAGCCACTGAATCCAAAGTAGCAGAGAAATATGCCACTGGACGATGCGCCATTCCATGTGTCTGCGTCAAAACTGAAACTGCACATCCATCTTTCTCACAACAGAACAATGCAAATTCTTTAGAATAATCTGGCATTCCCAATGCAGGAGCTCGACAAAGACTATCTCGCAACTCAACAAAAGCCTTCATGCTTTCTTCATCCAGTTCGATCGGATCGACTACATCTTTGTGAGTCAATCTCTGTAATGGCTTGGCTATCAGTGAGAAACCACTGATCCACTGTCTGCAGTATCCAACCATGCCCAGAAACATTCGAACTTCTTTCTGTGTTCTGGGAGGACCCATTTGCAAGATCACAGCAATTCGATCTTGTGATACTTTCCTGACTCCTTTCTCAATTTTGTGTCCCAAATATTGAACTTCTTTTTGACAAAACTGCAATTTTGCTGGTGACACTTTATGCCCACCTACTGCCAAATGGTTCAGTAGAGCAATTGTATCTGTTGCACATGCTTCTCGTGTCTTTGATGCCACCAATAGGTCATCAATGTATTGCACCAATACTGAGTCTTCTGGCATAAGCAATGACTCCAGACACTTTTTCAGAATCTGATTGAAAATCGAAGGACTCTCTGTATACCCTTGAGGAACTCGGCACCATGCCAAGACACGGTCTCCAAATCGAAATGCAAAAAGATACTTGCTATCTTGATGCAAAGGTATCCAGAAAGAAGCTTGACACAAATAAATCACTGTGAACCATTCTGCGTCACAGGGTATTTGGTAAAGAATTACTGCTGGGTTTGGCACTATTGGACAGCAAGGTACCACAATCTTATTAATTTTTCGGAAATCTTGCACAATTTTGTACTTGCCACTCGGTTTTTTAATTCCCATAATAGGTGAATTACAAGGACTCCCTAGTATTTCTCTCAGACAACCTTGTTGAATCATTTGCGCAATTACAGGAGTAACTCCCTCAATAGTCTCAGGACTCATTTTATACTGTGGTGTTTTCGGAAATTCTGCACCTTGTTTGACCAAAATTTGAATTGGATCAACACCTTTCATTAATCCGATGTCTTTCCCTGAAAAATCCCACACATCAGTCGTCACAGTATCTCTCAATTCAACAGGCAAATCCTTCGCTGTAAATAAAGGATATAAATCATTCACTTCTGTCCCTTGCCTTGCGAACATCACTTTGAAAGCAACACCCTCATCTGGTGTTTGAAAAGCAATACCATCTGGGGTACAATAGATGGTGCAGTTCATTTTGCACAACAAGTCCCTCCCTAAAAGGTTCACCGGACTCGTATTGCATACCACAAACCGATGCAAATCTCTAAATTCTTCAATATGAACCTCCATTGGTTTGGTCACTGGAGTTCTAATATACTTGTTTGAAACGCCTGCAACTTGGATAGTTTCTCCCGAGAGGGGTAGGTTTGGAATTTCTGCTGTTCTCACAGTAGAACGGGTAGCACCAGTGTCCCCAGGGAATGCAATATCATTACCTTCCACTTTCCCATCCACAAAAGGACCTGATCGATCTAACTCTAGAGATGCGCCAAGCACGCACTCTTCCTCCCCCCTCAGGCACCATCATTGAGATGAATCTGAATCACTCGCAGGACATTGCAACCAATATTGCGAAACCATTTGTCCATTTTGTTTCTTACCAATTTGTTCACTCGCATGAAATCCAGCATTCACACTGTATCTCCATACCGGAGCATTCACATTATTTGGCATAGGAGCTTGAGGCACTTGTACCTGTTGTACCTGTTGTACCTGTGGTGAAACTACCTGTTGCTGTTGCAGCTGTTGTTGATTCACAACCACCTCATTCTGCATCTGTGGATTAGAATTTTGAACTATTCCATTATTTTCTAACAAGAACTTACACTCGTTCTTCCAATGTCCTAACCTGCCGCACGCATGACAAGGGAATTTTCTCTTCATCTATTCTTTATTATTTCTACCTCTACCTTTTCCCGGTAATTGCACTTGAACACCACCATTCGGTACAATATTCAAACCAGATACCTGACCATTTTGAAAATTCTGATTCTGTCCTCTCATCTGGAAACCTTTTTGAGAATAATGAACAAAATTCCCATTTTTCTGCTGTGCTGCTTTCACTTGCGCCTACATCATTTTCTCTTTCAATTTATTATGCCTAGATTCAATATCATCACTACAATACTTTGCATACCTCAATATTTCATCCACTGTTTTGTTCTGCCAACAAATCAAATACTGCTGAATCATTTTACTAATTTCAGGTTTCAATCCAAACACAAACTTATACATAAAATGTTCCATATCTTTGTCAGTTATGCCTTCAAAACCACTATACTGTTTAAACACCTGTAAAAGTCTCTCGTAGTAGGCATGTACTGTTTCTTTTGACTCCTGTGTCGTCCTGTAAATCTTAACCCAATCTGTTTCCTTTGGGAAATCTTACTCTTTAAATAAGTAATCACTTGATTATATTTCTTCATCACCTCTTCTGCAGGCGCTCCAGTTTTAACATCTCTAGGATATTCTTCTTTCGGCCAGTCAATTGCAATCTTGCAGTCAGTCCATAAATCAGCTAAAACTAGAATGTCAAATAAACCATCCAAATCTTTCAACAGGACCTTTGAGACCTTAACAAACCTCTCTACCTGTTTGTACCACTCGACAGGCTTTTCTCTCAACCTCGGGAAGTCATTTGTAAAAGACAATATGTCCTGTCTTGACCAAGGAATATGAACATATCCACCACCCGGAACTTCTCTCATTAGATATATCATTTCAGCAGGTTCTGCCTCTTTTAACGGAAGCAAAGAAGATGCAGTCACACCCTTACTTGCAAGCGCTTCTTCTTTCTTTCTAGCCCATCTACCTTTCCATCGATCCAAATCACCCCATTTTTTCAAAGTATTAATCAACTCTTTTACTTGCAATCGTTTACCAGATGCATTCAAACTCTCTAAATCTTTGTCACTAAAATCCAACCTATATGTCTTTTGTAAAACGTTTGATTTCTCAATGTCCACTCCATTATCTTGTGCTGCTTCTGCCAACTTCTCATGCAAATTTCTCGCTTTCAATGTAATATTCTTGCACAAGAATAGCAACTCATCATCCTGATATTTACTCAATCTTTCCGGACTTTTTGTACCAATAATCATTTCTTCCAGATCTACTGTTAACCTACCTATATTTATACCCTGTTTGGACTTATTAGATGCCATTCCTCTAATCCAATCATCCAACTCTTCTGGCGAAGGACCCACTGAACTCCCTGATACTGAAGTTGTTTCTCTTACATTTGACAATAATTTTCTAGGATCAATCTGTACACTTCTTTTTGGCGTTTCAGTCATATTTCCATTTGCTGGAATATCAATCAGTGACGTACTCATCTCATTTGACTCTGGTCCACTAATATCCCTAGCACTATTCACTGGAACTGTCAATGCATGCACTCTCGAAATATTTTGATCCTCACTATACAATGGAACTATAGGACCAATTGTTACCGGAACTGATAATGCTTCAGCATTTAAACTCATCTGACTAATTTTCTGAGTCAATTCTTCTTTTGCTCTATTGAGCATTTCAATCTCTCACTCCTGTGAAACTCTTCTAGCTGATGAAGACGGTAAAACTAATGGAGCTTGTGACGCTTGTGTAACCTGTGGAACTTGTGGAGCTTCTATCTCAATTAATGGTGCACTTGGAGTAATCTCTTCCAGACTCTCCTGACATGGTGGAGGTCTTTTCAATAACATCTCATCTAATAACTCATCATCAATTTCATTGGATCTATATCTAGTTCTGAAGTCTCTACATTATTCTTTTTCTCCTTGCACATTCCACTAGCTTGTCCCTCAGCAACCATTACTGGATATAATCCATCTATCATTACATCTCTCCTCCATTTTTTCAACTGCGCATCCCATTTAGCCTCTGAATACCATCTCATTGTATTCCTATATTTTATCCCATTCCTATCTCTCTCCCTTCTGTACGCCTGATGTTCCCATTCCTCAAGCGCCTCATTCTGCATAGGTCTAGGATTTGGTTTTAACGAATTCATTCGTCTTCTCAAATTCTCTAAAACATTTACAATGAAAGTACCATGCTTTGGGAAAGCTAAAACTCCACCATCCTCCGTATAACTCACCCAATTCTCTAGCCGTGTACACATATGATATCCGCGCTCTATCATCATGAAAGAAGCAGGCGACCTTGCAGGAGGTACAGGAAGTCCCTCTCTAGTAACTATTGGCTTGTCTTTTTTAAACAAATCTTGTATCATCTTTATCAACTTCATTTTCAACTCTTTTTTTCACAAAATACTTTAGAAATCAAGGAAAAAATCCTTCCGTAATTCTGCTCACTCTATTGGCTCACACTTGTCCAATACCAGCGCGACTCACACCAACCAACCAATCACAGTACAATACACACCCGCTATCCGACCAATGCCAGCGCAGCTTTTTTTGTGACGTCAGTATAACTCCTGCAACTGACCCTCACTTTACAAAATAATACGGCAATGCACTACAAAAGTCTTTCTAAATAAATTCTTATTAGAAATACAACACAAAAGGCTGCTACTTTGCCTGCTCCACTATATGAAAGATAGTTCAGTCATTCAAGAAAACCTTTTACAACCAGCAGAATAACGACCAGCGCCACTACTCTCAATCAAAGTGAAAGAGATCTTGGTACTCCTTTGGGGATACTAGCCAAAGTTTCGGAAGAGGACTTTTTAGAAAAGAGGTCTTGGTACTCCTTCGGGGATGTAAGGCCAACGTTTTGGAAGCGGACTTTCACTTATTTTCATACAATCTTCTTTCAACAAGATAGGTCCCTTAGAATAACATCAACAGCATTTCACTGTTCGATATTACAACAGACAAAGTACTTCTGCAGTGTGATACTTTTCCACACTATTCCTCTGCCACTAGGGCTAAATAAACTTCCCGGGATCTTAGGCAACTCCGTACCGGTACTTCCAGACTACATAAAAAAAAGACACTAACTTTTCATATTAGTAACCAAAATCAATAATTCAACCATTAATTTGCCAAAATAATCAATATAAACCATCAGGCTGCTACCAAAACTGATCCAGCGATCTGGGACTAATAATTTTCCATAAACTAGGCCCAATTTCATTACCCACAAGCCCCTTCACCCTGAGATTAGTGAATTTCCAAACCAATTACCAAAACTATCATAATCTAATTCGTGATTTCATATCTATTATACCAATTGTGGCGATGCGCTTTTTATATAGTTGACAGGGTTTGGCAAACCAATACTTGTTTCTTGAATAACTCATAAACTAAGAAAACACCTCTGATAAGGACAGACATATTTGTATATTTATAATGTTTATCTAAAATAATGTGAAATAATGCTCATCAATACCAAAATACAGTACAAATCACAGATCATCACGGAGCAAAAACATCATAGAAATATGATCAAACAAACATCTCAAAATGACAATGCATATAGGAGTGGAAAGGTGAAGAGACAAAAGGTTCAGAGACAAAATACATTTGCAAATGATTATGCAAATTCAGTTTTCTGTCTATACTTACCCAATTGAATAGGAAATCTACTCTCTGGCCATGAGAGCAGTAAGGCCCCTCTAGAAGAATTGAAGAGGCAAAGACTAAGTCAGGATTCAGCAGACAGGAACAGCCAGCTCAAGTTTAGGAGACAGCAAAGAAGGCCTCTCCTCACGCAGGTAAGAAAGTAAGACACCAACCAACACCAACAAACTCTCCAACAAAGCTCCTACAGACTCCTAAACCCCTCCCACCAGGAACCTCAATTATACCCTAAAACCCAAATGTCCAACCCACACTTGTATCAGAACAGAGGATTTCTCTACACATGATTGGTTGAGGAAGGGGTGTACTGTCACACCACTCTCGTCATGTCCCTTAGCTCATCTTCTTCATTGTTCATTTATTCTGCATATCTACTTCCACCCCAGTAAATACAAATTCGAGCCTCTGTCATAAGATTCGTTTCCTTCATCCTAGTCATGTAGCAAATTAAGTGACTAATTTATCCGTTCATGCCGCATGGTAAAGGAACTTTTCTTTCACTCAAGGAAAATGTTGTTTCTATCAGTTGTCTCATGGTAGGCACACAGGACTGGAGAAAGGACATTTGTCTTCTACTGCCATCATCTTGCTCAGTGTTATTTTGCAGAATTTTATTCTAGACTTTGTTAACCCCATGTTTTCCCGCAGAACAGAAAACCATGCTTCTATGAACAACAAACACAGGCATAATTAATCACTTATAATGTTTTTCATTACGCATCCACCCCATATTGCATCTAACCATGCGCAACCCACGTTAGTATTGTTTTTCTAGCAAACGTTAATAATGTGCACAAAAGCAGCATTAGTCTTTTATTTTTCGTTTGTTAAGAAGCATTTGCGGCCTACTTCAGTACTTTAGTACGCGCTTGGGCAGTAGCATTTTCCCTCATGCTAGGCCCTTTTCCACATTAGTTTTTCACTGCACACAGTTAGTAAATGTTACTGAGGGTTCAATTCGAGCAGGTTTTATTTCGCAAAAACCCTGCTCCATCACCACATTTAAAAATCACCAACTTAAGCCTATTAGCTATAGCATGAACATACACATAACCATGTGGTCTCTGCCTAGAGAGAGCCATCAAACATTTTAGGGAGACCAAAAGTATATATTGACATGAACATTAAGTCTCTCTCTGAAAGTACAAAGCTTTTCCTGTGGCCCAAACTTCAAATGGACAATGTACTAAAGCCCTTCCTATTGCAATTGTTAGAATTCACTATAGAAAACCCTTTCCTAATGTATGTGTCACATAGTTCAAAAAGTAAACCCCCTTCCTATGGTATTAGTCAAGGCTTTCACAATGTAAAACCCATTCCTATCATATTTGACAGAGGGTTTACAGCATGAAACAACATGCTGTTACTTCTGTCTCAGTGTTCACCATGTAAACCCCCTTCCTATTGTATTTCAGAAATCTGGCTTAAGATGTCCCAGGCCATTCAGACGTTACTAGTCCCATTTGTGTCAGTGAGGGTCTTTCACTTGTAATGTCCTGGGGCCTGCAAACGTCAAACCCTCAAATTGGGTGCCAAGTGCCCCTTTTAATACTTGTCTCTAAGGGTAATGAGGCAGAGCAGTCCAAGGCTGACTTGGCAAGGTGCTGTGGGCTAGGACCTCAGAACACAACAATGCAAACATTAAGAGTAAATGAATCCAAGTTCACTCAGTGATTTGTTTTTTTAAATAGGGAAAATACTTTACAGCTCACACAACTAAATACTATAATCAAAATGACTAATTTTTACAAGATGTCAGGTGGAATTATAAATTAGAACCCCTGCTATATGGGCCTTTGCCGATTAATCAGGGTGTAGAGCACATACCCTAAAGAAATATCATAGGTGGCAACTAATCCTGTAAATATAACCTGATTTAATTATCTGTATGGTACCATGTGACAGTTTGCACACTAGGAGGTACTAATTGTAAAAACTCACAGTGGTCCTATATGGGCTATTGGAAAACATGAGTCGTTTCACAATCAAAATGGTTAAGTCTACAATCATTGTCAAGTTTTTCACAATGTATAATGATGGGCCTACTAACCATGTCACTGCATTAAAATATCAATAAAGTAAGCCTCTAGAGTAAGATGTGAAAATAAGCTTGACCCTGTGGTGTTTGACTAGAAGACAGACCAATCAGTGGAGAGGTGTGGTGCAGCGGCCAGGGCAGCTGACTTCGGAGCACAGGGTTCACGGTTCGATCCCCGGCTCCGGCGGCAGCTCAGCTCAGCACCATGTGACTCTGGGCAATAGCTCACTTAATTTCCACGACGGCCCCCAGCGCCTTGAGACCCGTAAGGGTGAGTAGTTCGCGCTTTACAAATACGGATTTAGATTTAGAATCAAACATTTTACACAAACCCAAAGTATGCATTGAGCTGAACACTCCCATCTGCCGTATTACAAGTGCATTATATCCTATGACACTTGTAATATGGGGGCCAGGATATCCGTCATGTTTGTGGTGGAGGAACCCACCTGCTGAACTCTAAATCAGGCCCTACGTCTTTCTCTAAACGGCAAAGGTTCACTGTGGCTCGACCTAAAAAGACACCACAGTACTAGACCCTTCTAATTGTGTTTTTCAAGTTCGTAATAGAAAACTCTTTTCTAGGGTTTGTCATGGACTTCACAATAGAAAACCCTTCCTATTGTATTTGACAAAGGGCTCACAACGTAAAACCCCCTCCTGCTGCAGAGGGTTCACAATGTGAAGCCCCTGCATTTGGAATTTAGCAAGGAGTTCACAATGTAAAATCTATCCTTCAATATGTGTCAGAGTTCACAAGGTGAAAGACCTTACTTCTCTATTGGTCACGGGGTTACACCAAGCAAAGACCTTTCCTACTGTATTTGACCTGAGCTCTGAAACAATGCAATAAGCAATGGAACTGCTGGGTTGCAGGCTTTAGTGCAGTGCAAAATTCCACTAGCAAAGGTCTAATGGATGTAACATACATTTTTCATAATAAATAAAGCGCTGTCAAGCCAGGCTTAAAAAGGCAGCAAATGCGATATATCATAAATAGAGCTTAAAACCTTTGTAAGGTCAAATTGCAGTGTTTTCTTTTCTATTAGTTTTCTTTTATTTGGGTGGGAGGCTTTTGAAAAAGGAAACACAAGAGAGCAGAAAATGCCTCATGCAGCTGTCTATGTACTTCCATCTTCCACCTGCTAAAACAGTCTTCTGTGGTCGATGGGGCACCAAAGCAGAAGCATAGCACATAATAATTTATAAGCAGTTTGATGAATGTCTTTTAACACTTTAACTGACAAGCAAACATACAGGAATCAGTGCTTAGATTGTCCTGTCTGATGTCATTTTTATCAACTTGCTATAAAGCTACATTTCAATCAAGTGAGGAAGAACCTGCAAACAGTGCATAAAACGGAAAATTGTATTTTTTGATAGTAGCTCGATGTTTCATAAAATGTTGAAAAACAGGTTACAGCGAGTCCTAGGTTTCTGTAAAAAGATCTTGATGTATGTCAGTGTGGATTGTCGTCTCAAATACCCAGAGAGAAATGGAAACATATATCTCCTGTTTTCCCCAAAAATAATGCAGTAAATTTGACTAGGTTATCTTTGAGTTTTCTGTTACAAACATGATTAATGATGTTCAAAAAATGTTCCCACTCCTGTAAGGCAGCTATAACAAATATCCAACGCATATATATATATATTGCCATGGATTATCATACTAGACAGAGAGATGAACTATGCATGCATTCTTCATCTACAGAAAGACAGGATGTTGATTTAAAAAGAAAGAAATTAGTCAACACATATAAAGTTCAACAGCCATAGAGGCCCTTATAGACAACCACTTACAAACACATTAACAAACACACAGGTACTAATGCACTCAGATCAAAACACGTACAGGGGTTTGCTTTGGTGCCGAGCAGTGCAAAGACACTGCTGCGTCAACATCAAGGGTTAAGACAGCTGCAAAACCCACTTCTGAGGCCCAGGACTTGAGGGGGCACCTCAGACACGGGTAGGACTCACAGATTACAGAGTCCAGCAGCACCAGGAGAGTTGCAAGAAGTCTTTTGAGCCCTTGCGACTTCAGAAAACAGGAGGCAAGCCAGCAAGCCCTTGGATAATCTTGGGTTCAAGGCTGCAGAGAGCAGTCTATCGTGTTGCACAGCACTCAACAGGCAGCAGGACAACACAGCAGAGCAAGTAGCAAAGTGGCAGTCCTTCCTACAGCACAGCAGTTCTTCTCTCAGGCAGAATGTCCTTGGTTCCACTAGAGTTCTGATTTGGTGGTGTCAGGAGTCCAGTACTTATACCCAAATGTGCATTTGAAGTAGGGCAGCATCAAAGGCCTTTGAAGATCCCAAGGTCCCTGCCTCCCTACCCTGGCTCCAGACACACTTCAGGGGCATATGCAGCTCTTTGTGTGGGGACAGGTGCAGCCCTATTCATGTGCAAGGGTTAGCTTCTCCCTCCCAATCTACCTCAGGAAGGCCCATCAGCCTGGTAATGGCCATTATGATGAAATTGTCCCACCCCTTCTCCCTTTATGTGACTGTCTAGAGGGACTGCACAAAGCCCACCTGTCACCCAACCCAGATGTGTATTCAAAGACAGGCAAAGGCACCGAATGGTTAAAATAAGAAAATACAATCAAAAAAACGGGGGGAGATAGAGGTTAAGGTTAGGTTCATCCTCCTTACTGAATGCAATTCCACAACTTCCGGAATACCGGAATTAGGAACCTAACCATAGGAAGAACAGGGATTCCACTGAACATGTGTGAAAAAACCCTCTTTCCAGAAAGAAAAATTATTTTCTAGAGTCCCCTCACCCACCAGGGTTACCCCTAGGTGGCATGCTCCATCATTGGGGTCCTCTCAATCCGCTGCGGATTGAGGCGTGCTGCAACTTGCGAACTACGTAGGAGTACTTAGTTTTAGGAAAATATGTGTGGTGCAGTGATGTGGAGTGGGAAAAATAGATTAAAAATACCTAGCTAGGGAGCTAAAATTTTATTTCTGCTCCTAGTCGGTATGTTTTAAAATCAGGGGTTAACACTAGGGAGAGACCTAACTGTAATGAGTATGGAGTCCCTAGTGCTGGGTCGACATGTTTGGAGCTTTCCCCTAAAGCTCTTCTTCAGGACCACATGAGGGCCAGCCCCGTGCGTACCACTCCTAAAAAATCCTGGGAGTAGGAAAAAAAGGGGTGCACACCTAATGTGTGTTCACCTGATACTTATTACATACGGTTGTACACTGGCACGTTGTATCTGTAGGAAATAAAACTAAGGAAAATTAAAAAGGCCTGCCTACCAGCCAAGCTGGCAGGCCCTATATATATGCGGCGGCGTATTGTGATCAATGTACTCCTCTATAGTGGGTGTACTTAACAGCTATTTTGTGCAATCATATGTGGCGGAAGAAATCATGATTGATTTCTTCCACCAAATCACTGCACCACATCACTGCACCACACATATTTTCCTACAACTAAGTGCTCCTACATAGTTCGCAAGTCGCAGCACGCTTCAATCCGCAGCGGATTGAGAGGACCCCAATGATGAAGCATGCCACCTAGGGGTAACCCTGGTGGGTGAGGGGACTCTAGAAAAGAATTTTTCTTTCTGGAAAGAGGGTTTTTTCACACATGTTTAGTGGAATCCCTGTTCTTCCTATGGTTAGGTTCCTAATTTCGGTATTCCGGATGTTGTGGAATTAAAGTAAGAAAATGGCAATTTTCTAAACGTGGCATTTTCAGGCTTACTATTTAAAATCTGACTTCCCCATAAGATGTGATTTTAAATTGTGAGTTCAGAGACACCAAACTCCAAATTTCTATCTGCTCCCAATTGGAGATTACACTTAAAAGGTGTTTAAGGCAACCCCAATGTTAACCTATGGGAGAGATAGGCCTTGCAGTAGTGAAAAATTAATATAAGAGTATTTCACTACCAGTATATGTAAAACCTAAAAGTACTTGCCCTCCTTCTTAAATACACTGCACTCTGCCCATAGGGCTACCTAGGGCCTACCTTAGGGGTAATGTCCATCTAATAAAAAGGAAGGTTTGGGCCTGGCAAGTAGTTTAATTTGCCAGGTCGAAATGGCAGTTTAACTGCTCGCACAGGATCTGCAATGGCAGGCCTGAGCCATGTTTAAAGGCTACTGAAGTGGGTGGCACAATTAGTGCTGCAGGCCCACTAGTAGCATTAAATTTACAGGCCCTGGTCACATATAGGGGCTTTTTTACAAGAGGCCTGCACCGCCAGAGTATAACTTTTTTTGAAGCTCCGGTGGCACAGGCCTCTCTATCATATCTATGAGGCAACTCAAAGCCACTCTGCATGGCTTTGCAAGGCCTCAGATATGGAGTAAGGCAAGGCAGCACAAAGTGCTGTGTTGACTTACTCTGCGTCAAGGAGGTATTTCATGGGCGTTACTGTGGGTGTTCCCTCACAACACCCATGGATTTTGATGCTGCCCCAGGTTTACAAAATCACGTAAACCTAGGGCAGTGCCAAAACCTTACTTCTGCCCAGAACAAATTCCATTTGTGCTGCATTATGCAGCACACATAGAATGAGGAAAACACCTCTCTTGATTGTTTTTGTGCAGGAAGGTGACCCTTCCTGCGCAAAAACAATCATGCCAACAACACAGACACCCTTTCAGCATGGTGCAAGGTTGCCTGCGTTGGTGCAAGGCAACCAAAATGGAGGCAGCGCAGTGGGAAAGGACACGAATGCGGTGTATATCATAAATATGGTGCATTCCTGCCCTTTCCTTTTGATGCAGGGCAGCGCAGCAAAGTGACTTGCTGCACTGCCCTGCACCAAAAAATCAAAAATGAGGCCCATATAGTGCACTTTACTAGGGGATTAGAAGTAAATTATATATGCCAATTGTGGATAAGCCAATGTACCAGAGTTTAGAAAGAGAGCATATGCACATTAGCACAGTTTAGCAGTGGTAAAGTGCCCAGAGTCCTTAAGCCAACAAAAACGAACTCAGAAGAAAGGGAGGAGGAAGGCAAAACGTTTGAGAGTGACCCTGCAGAAAGGGCCATTTCCAATAAGGTGGATGAATTTATACATATAGAGTACAAGGGAGAATCATGCTTATTCTTTAGTTCCTCACTAGAGAAAATCACGTTTAAGGTGGAGAAAGACATGGAATGTCAATGCACGTTCAATTATTCACATCTCTTGATAAACATTACTTTTACTGGTAACTGGTAATCAGCAGGCAAATATCCCCCCACACATGCAAA
Source organism: Calotriton arnoldi (assembly GCA_963921515.1). Lineage (NCBI taxonomy): Eukaryota > Metazoa > Chordata > Amphibia > Caudata > Salamandridae > Calotriton > Calotriton arnoldi. The sequence continues at coordinate 213,252 of CAWUFW010001861.1, read as the reverse complement.
CACAACCAAGAGACATACAAACACCCATGCAGACAGAACAACAGGCACCCAAGTTCTTATATACACAGACTGACAGGCATAATGACACCCATGCACACAGACATACTCGTCTTGATGTAAATAAGCCGAAAGAGCTACATGCACCCATCTACAAATACAGTAGAGAGATGTATAGGTAGACTGACAAAGGACCAACACATACAGTACCGCTCAACACATATGTTCAAAGACAACAAATAGGGACACACATAGACTAACAGACATAAAAAGGGACAGACTGGCTCAGATGGGCAGGGAGATTGATGGAGATAGCACACCTCCATACACCCAGGAGCAAGCAAACCAACAGACATATAGATAAACATGCACATAGACTAACATATCAACATTCATGAACACAGACCAATTGGCATATACGCACATATCAATAAACAGATGCACCCATGCACAAAGGACACATAGTGCAAAAGTATCCATTTATAGGTATTCACACATGCACACATATACATCTCACATACAGACACATGCACTCACAGTGTACATGTAGTGCCATCTGCATAGTCACAGACAGCACCTATAGAGGAACAGAGATTTAGATGGAGGGAGGGATAGACAAAGAGACAGAGAATGTTAGAGGAATGGGCGCAAGCTTCACTGTGACTTAGTATTTAACCCTTTTGTAGAAAAAATTCAATTTGAGGCGGAGAGTCACCATTCAATCCTTTGCTTGCCACTGGAAAAATCAATTTTACTTGGTGAAGGAACGTTCAGTTTCTCTGTCCATCCAGAGCGTCTCTTTTTAGAATGATAAAACCTAGAAACATTTACCAACAGATATACAGACTCTCGTATATGTGCATGCATACCATTTCAATATAGTGCACTCCACCTTCTCATTCCATCGCTGGACTCAACTATATAATCACATATACGTGAGCTGCAAATCAGTACCATCATCTCTCCATTACTAGCATATGACTCACTTAAGGTTTCCTGATCACTCCATGGTCACCAGACACTGCTTATACAGTTACTGACTTTCCTTTTAATAGAGAAATTATCTCAGGTGGAGGGAGTAGAGAAATGCAGCTCTTAGTAAGTAATCCTTCTAATTTTAGTTTGTGACCATAATCGAGTACTAAGGCTAGTTAGGAACAAAGGGAATGATCTACTCTCTCCTTTAGGTGTTGTGAACTCAATTGGTCTGGCACTATTATGCCAATGTGGTTTCCTCAAAAAGGACGCAGAACACTCACCCAGACTAGGTGGCATGATTCATCATAGGGGTCGCTTCTCGCCAGCAAGGAATGTTGCTAGGTGGGATCACCAGGAGAAGAGCTTTTTTTTGTGTGTGACCTCCAGGGTTATATTAGAAGCTAAAATCTTATATAGCAGGGATATCTTGTACTTTGATTCAGATCTGTTCCTTACTACCACACAATTATAAACCTACAGGATCAGATTATTAGCACCTTCCCTTCCTAGTGAGTATTGGTCAACATGTTTCTTCCCCTTCTAAGTGCCTATATGGTCATAGACATTTTTTAGGTTGTAATCTAGTCAATCATTTCCTTCTCCCCACTAGTTTCCTTCAGCTTATGCAGGTAGTGTGTAAGGAATAGAAAGGAGTGTTTCGGTGTTGGGACGATTCATGCAAGAAAAACAAAGGTTCCATTCAGCTAGAAATCACAACACATAATTCATGTATAATCAATGCTGGGAAAAGGAATCCTCTTTTTGGTTCCATATTATTGTCCCGTTCTAGTCTTTAAGTCAGCAACACACTCACCTCACCATACATCATGACGTAGCATTACGTGCAGTGTTGCTAAAATAAAAGTGTGCATTCCTAGTCTGTGCTTAATTTATGCTTTGCGGTCTAGAGATGGAGACTAGAGAGAATCATACATGCAGCCAATACCCTCACCAAAAATAGGAAATCAGACTATTAAAGAGGCCAATTTGTTATATTGCAAAGGTGTTCATCCTCAAATTACCATATATTTCTCACATGGTGATCCCCTAATGGGAGTGTTCCATGTGCCGACATTGCTGCTAGAATCAGACTGTGTATGTTCCCTCCCTGTCTCGTTGTATTATAACTAAACAGTTCATTGCTGTGTACATTACCATGGTTGGCACATCAGACGTGTTATCATACAGCGTCATCACATTGACATACAGTGTCATAATAATTGAAATAACACTTACGAAGTAATAGGCTATGCAGCTAAAAATGCTCTTATAGATAACAAAATGCATTTTCCAAATTGAAGTCGATGTTGTGTATATAATATATCAATCAGTCACATCCTGAAACACTTTGTGACCATTAGATTTCCTACATTTATTCATCCAATGTCCCAACAACGTATTCTTCACAGCCAACACGTGTTTCACTGACTCCTCGTTTTCTCAAGGCTGATGAAAAGAACATGTATAAAAACAAATAGGTTTTAAGAATATGCTGCCCTTTTACAGACCATAAGACCGATTCGTATTCATGAACATGATTTTATACCACATTACTCCCAACATTCATACATGAGTTTTTCCTTTACCAATTTCAATCCTAAATATATAGAACTCCTCATTTAACATATTTATTTATTTTAAAAGTTTTGTCTAGGACGAACATGACCCTAGAGGGTATCAGGGCGCTTTACAGACTAGTTGCGGAACACATAGGGGAGACAATTGCGGCAGAAAAGCAGCGATATATACAAATAACAACAGGTACGTATTGACATATTAGTGGCAGGTAATAGGACCATAAAATTGCCAAGTAACAAAAGTAAGCAGCAGTGCATGACAAAGAAGGCAGAAGAACATGTGAGTAGAATAAAGCAGGAAGAGTCATTGTGACACTAGATGAGGAGGAGCATGCCGTTAGGCTGGGAGGACCCACCAGATCTGGTCTGGTAAGACAAGGGGCCGAGGCAAAGCTTCTAACTCAGAGAAGTACTCATCAGTAAAGCTTTCACTTCCTTTTTGAAGGAAACTGTTGATGGAATCAATCTAGTTTCCGCAGGTTTGGAGTTCAAGATTCTCGGGGGAATACCTGAGAAGGATCGATTGTACGTTTTCATTTTTTTGAATTTCTTAGGTTTGAGCAACAAGGTACTGGAGCTCCTTGAGGAACGGGCGCCGCCCAACAGTTCTAGCTTCTTTGCAAGGTACAGAGGAGTGTTGAAATGAAGTGCTTTATGGGTCATACATGCAAGCTTTAGTTGAGTCCTTGCCTCAAAAGGAAGGCAATTTATAGATTTCGAATCCGGGGAAATGTGGTTGGTTTTCTTGGAGCCTGTGATGAGCCTAGCCGCAGCATTCAGTGACGCCCTGAGCGGGGCTAGTCTGTACCTCGGTAGGCCACAGAGGGTTGCACTGCCGGATTCCAGCCGTGAGATGACTAAAGCTTGCACAGCAGATTTGAAGTCATTGGGGGAAGGAAGGGTTTTAATTTCCTCAGGATGCTCAGTTGGAAGTTTGCTCCTTTGTTGGATGCGCTGATGTGATCCTGCATGTTTAAGTTCCTATCTAGCACTATTCACAAAGATCTCGTAGAGTCTATGATGTGTGGTGTGCAGTTGAGAGCGGAGAGATTTTTCAGATATTTCTCCACGATGGAGGTTTGCTTGGGTGGTGAGGTAAGGAGGAATTCCATTTTGAGGGTGTTCAGTTTGAGATGGTTGAAGGTTAACAGGTTTTGGGTTTTGTGCAGGGTTCCGTTGAGTGTCGTGATATCGTCAAGAGAAGAGATTTTCATGTACAACTGAGTGTCATCCACATACATGTGATATAGGATGTTAGATGCTTTGAGGATTTCAGTAAGAGGTTCAATGAGTAGGTTGAAAAGTGTGAGAGAGAGAGAGGACCCTTGGGGAACCCCCAGAGTGCAGGGACTGGAATTGGATAGGGTTTGATTGGTTTTGACTAATGAAAATATTGCATATATCGCTTGAATCCCAGTAATGATGATCATTAAACAATTGAAATTGCATACATTGAAAAAGTATGGGAAAAACAGAAAGATGGAAAAATGATCAAAAGACAATTACATCAGAACGGCGAAAGTATAACTATATCTACCGATAGCTATAGAGGCACAAGAAGCTGCATGAGGCCATTTCTGAAGACCCCAGCTGAAAAGTTCCAACGGGGCCTGGCATGGATCCTCTTGTTGCCCTCTGCTGGAGTCAGTCCTAACCCTCAAGTGCTGTTCCTGAGGTCCTGAAGAATTCTTGTGGGTGGGACCGCGCACACCTATCTGTGTGTGAACTAGGTTATCTCTTACGTTCTCTGTATGTAACAATGTGGCGTGCTGGGTAGGAAAGAGGTTGCCAGCCTCTGTGTAGACAAAATGGAGAGTGCAAGTGTAACCATTCACCTGCACGTTCCCGCACAGCCTTGGGTGCAAATACTCTATTTGCTCAAATTAACAATTCGTTAAATCAACACTATTCCAAAGTTCAAAACATACTATTCACACATTGTCTAAAGACATTTCTCTTTTTTATTACGGATGCTTTACCGTAATCCTCTTATCATTAACATGTGTTAAACAAAGACATACAGTCATTACAGACATCATATATATATTATTCACAAAAAACTAAAATATTTGATGTTGTTTTCCCAATGCATTTCGGGATAATCCTATCCCTTCGTCAGGGGAACTGAAAATCAAACATAAATGCTCAAGTTAAACATACAAGGAGGAAATGAATCCACTAGATCATCAAGCATTGTCTCCTTTTGACATCATGACCAAACACTGTAAGATCACATTATAATGACCCCAGCTACCCAATAATAGTGATTGAAAACACCCTTCACCAAAGAAAGTGGATGAATAGTGACCTGCCGCCTGTTTACCCCAAACAGCTTGGAAAACTGGATTACCATAACTTACATTCACACCACCAATTGTGACTGCTGTACGTTGCCCGCAAAATATATTTATTGAACGACTACCTGAAAACATGAAATAAATCCTTTGTGATCAAAATCGAAACAATGCTAACTTGAAATTTGCGCCTCTGCGGTAGTAGAAACTGTCAACTACCTTATATCGTAGCAGTGCACCCGACGTACCGCCCTTGAATCTCCTGCATGTCACAAAAAATCGACACTCTGTAACCAATCAAATGTACATAATCACCATCGATGTTCTCATTAGGCATCACAAACTGTAAACCAGAACCAGCTTACCTGAAGCTTTACACCATCGCGACCGCTTCTCCGTGTTTGACTGTTACCAGAAAAAACTGCCTGCAAACATGAAATAAATCCTTTACACGCAAAATTGAAAGCCATGCGTACTTTGAATATGCCTCAATGATGGTGGTTACTGACAAATACCTTATATCGTAGCAGCGCACCCGACGTACCGTCCTGTGGTCTCCTACATATCAGCCGTACTCAACGCTCTGTAACCATATCCATGATTGACCATCCAAATCACTACTCTAATAAACGAACTGTCTGTGGCAACCACCTTACCTGTAGCTTCACACAATCTCAGCCGCGTCTCCGTGTTTACCCGCTACCGGAAGTAAAAGTTCCCGGGAGCGGGGATTCATTTAAACCCAACTAAAACACCGAGATCGACGACGGCAACATAGCGCGTGTTCAAGGACATGTTCCATTTACCTGGCGGCCATCTTGTAGTGGTAAAAACTGATCGGCTGTGCAATTAAGGTACCGAAAACAAGTTGTATTGTCATCTAAACCACTCGAGAAAAGTGTTCACGAGTGATGCTGGAACCAAAATGCTCAAACATAAGAGAACAATTTTTGCGCACTGGACCCAACTCGCAATCACGATAATTGAAAGAAAAACCGGCCTCTAGTCATGAAGTAACTGTCACCTAGTCAAAAGTAACCAGTAAGTGCAGTCGCCACGAAATCTCGAACAATAACTGGGTCAATGCTCCTCAACAACTACCAAAAATGATATAAGGTTGTGGACAGGTATCAATAGTCAAAGGCATGTGGGGAATAGAAATAAAAACGTGCAAAGATAGCCACTGTGCAGAGAACATTAGTCATGTTAAAAATGTGTCATCACTGTCTTTGAATTGAACATTAAATCACCCAAAAAGTTCATTAGGTATCCTCAATAATAAACCCTTTTTGCATCATAAAAAATTGCCATACACCCATGTATTGGTGTTCTCATGGAGACTCATTGTTGCCGAAAGAAAACAAAACAGGCAAATGTATGGAACTCAAGAATGGGGAACACTTGTGTTTGTGATCATGTGGGGTGTTCACACACAGATAGGTGTGCGCGGTCCCACCCACAAGAATTCTTCATAGCAAGCAGCCCATTGGGCTGCAGCACCCGCAAACGATCATGTCATTTGATTCAATTTCTAACATTACTGACAACAGGGCAGACACTAAGACATATACCTCTGCTCAAGCAAATGACATATACGCTTTAATCCAAGAGTCTCAAACTCTCAGCACACAAGGAGGATCCATAACGCAACAACTACGTCAACTGGAATTTTTCTCAAGAAGAGTTCTTAATCAAAGACTCCACACGTCCACATTAATTCAGTACCACAAAGTACAGAGAATACCAAGTGGTTTACGTCTACCAATCAAGCCCATGTTATTTCGCTTCCAATTCAACAAACATTTTATGGAAAAATGGTACGCTATTTTAAACAAGTATTCACTTGATCTGATCTTGTTACTAGTGGAGGAACTCTCCAAAACCATCAAAGAATTGGAAGAAGAAATTGACGTCATTAAAACAGAATTAAGTACAAGATGTGAAGCGGATTTCTTGCAAATAACTTTAAAGGATTTGAATGAAAAACTAGACCGCTATGGAAAAGAGACACAAGACCGCAAATTGCACAAATACAAACGAGACACAATTGACTACAAATTAAATGAGGTGTACACCTGGGCAGAGGTGTACGCCCAGAGAAGGCCACCGCCTAAAACCGTTACTTCATCTCAGGAAAGTGTGGTTTCTGATCAGGATCTTTCATCATCTAGACAACCAATCAATTTAGACCCAGCTCAGACGTCTCAATCCACAAGTGAAGAAAGTGCAGTGTCAGCTGATACATTAAATCAACAACAACCGAGTTTTTTAGGGAAGGGTCCATCAACTGGCAGACCACCAGATACAAGCGGATTAAAAAAATCCGTTGAGGCCAGAGAAATCATCAGTCAGAATTTAAGGAGCAAAACCAGACCTTAGTCATCAATATTTCATCTAAAATGTTAAATACACAGCAACTACGTGTTCTTAACAAAGGAACCTCATTTGTACCCACCTACCACAGCAGCAAATTTGAAACGGAATTGTGTGTTCAAATTTATGCGCAATCTGAGATTATGACATTTCTTCAGCAATATAGTTACAAATTTGCCTGACAGCAATTATCAAACGGAGAGCATGGACACACAGGAATATCAAGAATTCAAACCTCGGAGTACATTCACGGCTCCGATTTCCCACAAGGTACTGGATGTTTTTGAAATACTGGTCAAGCAAGATTTGAATAAATTGAACTTCAGGCTCAAGATCAGAACCAATCTCAACAAACATGAACAACGTATCATCGCAGATCTAGCAAATGACACGTCATTAACTTTCCAAACGGCAGACAAAGGAGGAGCACTTGTCGTTATGGACACCACTTTTTACATGATGAAAGTACAGGAACATATGAGTGATCAGACGACTTACATGAAACTGATGCAGGATCCGTCACATGACATCAAGAAAACTCTGGATGACATCTTGAAGAACGCTTTGGAAATGCAATGGATCAACAACAACACTCTTAAATATCTATTGACGAACTATCCCAGATGCCCCAAGCTTGCTTCCAAAAATTCACAAGCATTTAACTAATCCACCATTCAGACCAATTGTTAGTGGATGCAGGTCTATTTTTGAATCATTGGGCAAGTACATTGACCGGTTTTTGCAACCCTTTGTGCAAGAATGGAAAACATACATTCGGGACACCACACATTTCTTGCAATTACTGAAACAAATTGACAATACAGATACTTCTAATGTAATTTTGTGCACAATTGACGTGACCGCATTGTACACATCTATACCATTGGCTGAAGGCATGGAGGCCTGTGAATGGGCATTATTGCAAAAAACCAACGTACCAGCCAACAAAGTGTTCATTTTGGAGTTATTACAATTTTGTTTACAACATTCATACTACAAATGGAACGACAAATGTTTTCTACAAATTAGTGGGACTTCTATGGGGTTTTCTGGAGCCCCAGCGTACGCCAATACATACATGGCAAAATTTGAAAATGATCACATTCTCACTGATACAGAGTGGCAGAAGAATTTATTATTCTACAGTCATTTTATTGATGATATTTTTCTAATTTGGTCAGGCAACGGAGATAAACTAAACAACAAAATCATTGAGTTGAATCAAAAAATTCACGGATTCAGTTTACACATCAGATAGATAAACATCACATTTAATTTTTGGCTGTGTTGATTACCAATACACAAGGCAAATTAGAAACTTCAGTGTACCACAAACCCACCGATCGAAACAACTCCTTGCTATATACAAGTTTCCATCCCAAGGCTTTACTGCAGAATTTACCATATTCCCAAATGTTGAGATTGAAACGTATATCATCAACAGCATAAGCATTCTCTGAAGAAATGGACCAACAAAAGAAAAAATTCTTGGTACGCGGATATCCATTGAAAGTAATTGGTGCAGCCGAGTCAAGAGCCAACAGCATAACCAGACATGAACTGTTGCAAACCAAACCGAAAATTGACCAGGACAGGCCAGTGTTTGTGTCAAAATTTTCAACTCAATCTGATCAAATTAAAAAAAAATTGAATCATCGATGGGAATTGCTTCAATGTGAAACAGATTTTCAAGGTTTGTTTAAGAACAAACCTTTATTTGCATACACCAGGAGTAGCAATTTGAAGGAACTCATAACTCAAAGATCACTACATAGCATGACTGCAGCAGCGGGAGCTGGTACAAGAAAATGCCAAAACTGTGTGCACTGTAATAACATCATCACGGGCTCAACTATTTCACATCCTCAAACTGGAAAAACCATCATTTGCGTGATTCGGCTGATTGCAATTCGATGTTTGTAATCTATTGTATTAAATGTCCCTGCGGTAGAATGTACGTGGGCAAAACTGAGAGAAAGATCAAGGTCAGGATTACTGAGCACAAAAGCCATATACGCAACAAGAACCCCAATTCAAGTTTGGCATTACATTGGTCAGAATTCAATCACACTATACCACAATTGATATTTTTGGTACTGGAGAAGATAAAATTAAGTCCGGAACACGACAACTCCAAATGGTTATCACAGAGAGAAATATGGTGGATAAAATTTTAAACACCATGTTGCCTATTGGTTTAAATGACAAGCTGGATATGGCTTGTTATCTTTAATATTGTCCTTTGACGGGAGCGTTGACTCCACCCCACATGATCACAAACACAGGTGTTCCCCATTCTTGAGTTCCATACATTTGCCTGTTTAGTTTTCTTTAGGCAACAATGAGTCTACATGACAACACCAATACATGGGTGTATGGCAATTTTTTATGATGCAAAAAGGGTTTATTATTGAGGATACCTAATGAACTTTTTGGGTGATTTAATGTTCAATTCAAAGACAGTGATGACCCATTTTTTACATGACTAATGTTCTCTGCACAGTGGCTATCATTGCACGTCTTTATTTCTATTCCCCACATGCCTTTGACTATTGATACCTGTCCACAACCTTATATCATTTTTGGTAGTTGTTGAGGAGCATTGACCCAGTTATTGTCCGAGATTTCGTGGTGACAGAGTGGCGACTGCACTTACTGGTTACTTTTGACTAGGTGACAGTTACGTCATGACTAGAGGCCGGTTTTTCTTTCAATTATCGTGATTGCGAGTTGGGTCCAGCGCGCAAAAATTGTTCTCTTTTGTTTGAGCATTTTGGTTCCAGCATCACTCGTGAACACTATTCTCGAGTGGTTTAGATGACAATACAACTTGTTTTTGGTACCTTCATTGCACAGCCGATCAGTTTTTATCACTACAAGATGGCCGCCAGGTAAATGGAACATGTCCTTGAATACGCGCTATGTTGCCGTCGTCGATCTCAGTGTTTCAGTTGGGTTTAAATGAATCCCCGCTCCCTGGAACTTTTACTTCCGGTAGCGGGTAAACACGGAGACGCGGTTGAAATTGTGTGAAGCTACAGGTAAGGTGGTTGCCGCAGACAGTTCGTTTATTAGAGTAGTGATTTGGATGGTCAATCATGGATATGTATTTGGTTACAGAGCGTTGAGTACGGCTGATGTGTAGGAGACCCCAGGACGGTACGTCTGGTGCACTGCTATGATATAAGGTATTTGTCAGTAACCACCATCATTGAGGCGCATTGAAAGTACGCATGGTTTTCAATTTTGCGTTTAAAGGACTTATTTCATGTTTGCAGGCAGTTTTTTCTGGTAACAGTCAAACACGGAGAAGCGGTCGCGATGGTGTAAAGCTTCAGGTAAGCTGGTTCTGGTTTACAGTCTGTGATGCTTAATGAGAACATCGATGGGGATGGTGATTATGGACATTTGATTGATTACAGAGTGTCGAGTTTTTGTGACGTGCAGGAGATTCAAGGACGGTACGTCGGGTGCACTGCTACGATATAAGGTAGTTGTCAGTTTCTACTACCGCAGAGGCACAAATTTCAAGTTAGCATTGTTTCGATTTTGATCACAAAGGATTTATTTCATGTTTTCAGGTAGCCGCTCGATAAATATATTTTGCGGGCAACGTACAGCAGTCACAATTGGCGGTGTGAATGTAAATTATGGTAATCCAGTTTTCCAAGCTGTTTGGGGTAAACAGGTGGCATCCACTTTCTTTGGTGAAGGGTGTTTTCAATCACTATTATTGGGGACATTATAATGTGATCTTAGTGTTTGGTCATGATGTCAAAAGGAGACAATGTTTGATGATCTAGTGGATTCATTTCCTCCTTGTATGTTTAACTTGAACATTTATGTTTGATTTTCAGTTCCCCTAACGAAGGGATAGGATTATCCCGAAATGCATTGGGAAAACAACATCAAAGATTTTTGTTTTTGTGAATATTATGTATATGATGTCTGTAATGACTATATGTCTTTGTTAAACACATGTTAATGATAAGAGGATTATGGTAAAGCATCCGTAATAAAAAAGAGAAATGTCTTTAGACAATGTGTGAATAGTATGTTTTGAACTTTGGAATAGTGTTGATTTAACGAATTGTTAATTTGAGCAAATAGAGTATTTGCACCCATGGCTGTGCGGGAACGGGCAGGTGAATGGTTCCTGAGGTCCTGGCACTCTTGGCTGCATCTGGCTAGACTTCTCCTACCACCTGTGACAACCTGAGACATGGAAACTATTTGGCTCCAAAGACCTCCAAAGGACGTGGACAAACGTGCTGAGCTGATCCAACCAAGGAGCATTGTTGCTCAGCTGAAGAGACCGGTTTCTCCCTTGCAGAGATATTTTGTTATGGAAAATCCTCTGCAGTGGGACCTCATGGAAATGGTTTCCAGCCTCATGGAGCCCTCTTTGATTGCTGCCTGAAGCCTTGCCCTGCTGGAAGAATCCAAGCTCTAAAAAGGATACTAAATTCGAAGGTAGGAAGCTTCGCCAGGCAAAGGCAGGAAAAGTATCTGTCCAGCGAGGGTTCTTCCCTGGACATGAAGATCAATTTCCTCCCACTTGGAGCTTTCCATTCATAAACCAGCAGATTCACTTGGCCCATATCCAGTGGCTATCCGACCTTGTTGAGCCCTCCTCAACTAGAGCCTACTGCCTTGCCCTGCTGACTCTGAGCTTCCATTTTTGAGACTAAGGGCCTGATTACGAGTTTGGCTGATGGGATACTCCATCACAAACATGACGGTTGTCCTGTCTGCCAAATTACAATCACATTATTTGCTATGAAACTTGTAATACAGCGGACGGGATATCCATCACGTTTGTGATGGAGTATCCCATCCGCCACACTCGTAATCAGGCCTTAAGTCCCAAGGTAAATCTTTGACCAGGCTAAACCACGCTCGATCATGATCAAATTGTGCTTAGGTCCGATATACTGCAATCGGTTGGCCACGGTTTTCGTTCAGCACTTTTTGCCTCCATTTTCGTTTAAAACTTTTAAAATTCATATCAATGGTTCCCTTTATTTGATTTTTGTCATTTTGGTATCATTGTATTTATTAAAATTTGCTCTATTTTTCTAAATTGGTTTGAGATTTGTCTTGTGTTGTGTTTTAACTTTATCACTGTTTTGGTACTGTATTAATGCTATACACATTGCCTGTCTCTTCTGTGCTGTACTTCTCAGGGACTGAGCTCAGGTTAATTTAGTGACTTTGGTGGTTCACCATGACAAGGATTGTGTTTGTTACTTAAAGTTGGTTGTCACCCCCTTAACCAATAACTCAATTTCTTACATCTTTTTTAGGCTGTTCACAGAGCTGTGTGATCATGTTATACATCACAACTGAGAAACAGAGTAGCTGCTCTGCTTACATGCTAACTTCCTTCCTCACTGCCTGGGGCATAGCTATCAGTGACACAACTGGTAGGGTTGCACCACAGCCCAGGTTGGGAGTGGCCCAGTTTGTTCTGCATATGCTGCAGTAATTTTAGAGGATACATTCTTCTATTTGTTTTATAAAAACAGATCCTGCCTGGTGCCTATCTGTTTTTACACTTCAGGGAAGGTGTGTGGTAGGGGTATGGACAGAGTAGAGGATAAGAGAGAAACAGCGAAGAGAGAGGAATGGCAATGGAAGAAAGACATGGGGATGTGAGAGAAGGAGAAAGGAAATAAGGACAAGTGAAAAGGGCAAGGGGAGAGAAAAGAGTGAGAAATAGGAATGTCAGGGAGAGAAGAAGAGACAGAAGAGGGGACGAAAGAAACAGGAAGTAGATAGGGAAAAGGTGTGAAAGCGAGGATGGAGATTAGACGAGAGAACGATGGAGATAGCTTGAAGGATTTGAAAAAGGAACACAGAGGGGGAGATTATTTTTAAATCAGGGCAATGCAGCACAGCCCCCCGCGAGACTGCGCTGCGTTGCGCAAGAGGGAGGGAGCAGGAGAGGGCCATATTTTCAGAGATATGGCTCTCTCGTCCCCTTTCCCTTGCGCGGGCGCTGATTTCAGCTGCCGTGAGCCAGGCACACACCTTAGGACCATAGCGCTAGGGTGTGTGCATGAGTCTAGTATAGGTTTTGTACAGGAAGGGTACCCTTCTTGTACAAAATACTATGCCTAGACACGAAGCAAAGCTTTTTCCCACTTTGTAAGCGTGCTGCACAGTGCAGCCCACATGCAAAGTCGGAAAAGCACGGAGAAATGAAAGCATTTCTCCTGTTAGCACGTCCTTTGAAGGGGCGTTAACTTTTGGCGCAAAACCATGTCTATGAATCTTTGTAAATATGGTTTTGTGTCAAAAGGCATGGGTGGTTGCATGGGAACGTCCATGTACCACCCATGTAACCCCCCCTCGGTGCTAAGTATCGCAGATCAGTGCCTTGCGCTGCCTTGCGCTACTTTGAAGGTGCTCTCCAGCGCAAAACAAGTCTTGCGCTGGAAAGCAAATAACAAAAAAATCATTTTGGGCTGGTTAGCGTCACTTTTGTGTCTTTTAAGCCGGGGAGCAGTTATCATTACTGCATCATGTGCAATTTCACTGGGATCCAAATATATCTGTATTTTAATACCAACCCAGAGTTCATTTTTCTTGCTTGATTTAGAGCCCAGGAAGCCCAGGCGACGCCACTGCTCACTGCTTTTGCTGCTATAAACTTGCAAAGCCATCTTGCTGACACGCTGTAGCCAACAAGCTGCAGGGACACAGGTAGGGCAACCAGCTTAACGTTCATTTAATTTACAGCATCCGGCAGAGATTTTCTTTAGCTGTTGCAAATGCTCCTACCTTGATCTTGCTATTTGATACAATAATGCAGAAGGCTGGCTCGAGGTTGCTCTTTAGTGGAGCGTGCAACTGTACCTCGATAGAATCTCACTGCTGTACTAGTCTACCGCATATCCGGTGGAAAATGCTGGGGTTGCTGGAGCTGTTGATATGCTACTGTTACACTCTAATGGGAAGAATGGAGCTGATTTTTTCATATTGGATAACAAAAGATGTTTCTATTTTTTGGTGAAATTGGGGTCGGCAAATCAGATCTGTGGCTTGTTGGTCATTGAGAGACTGAACAGCATATTCAACATCAATATATCATGAGCACCTTGATACCCTAATGGTTCATCCCACAATGTGTAGCAAAAATTGATGCTTGCACTTTGCTTACCTCCTATGTTTTGATAGCACACAATATTTCATGCAAACAGACACACCACCTACAGTCCAAACTGCCAATGAGGCATAAGAAATGATTAAAATAACCCTCAGGAATGAACAGAATTCCACTGTGAGTATCAAAAGCGCTCCATATTTATTCCCAGCAAACAGCCAACACCCGTGTGCAAAAGGATCTTCTTCCAAAAGCCCTGAAACATATTCCAGAGACGTTTTTAAAGCATCCGCCTTCAGGAGAGGCCCAGGAAGCTGTCAGTCCAGACCAGCAGCCCACCACCGTTACAAGTAGACATCACTAGCATTGTTTAGCAAAAGCCCTATATGAGCACTGCAGTCAAATTAAAAAATGAGGGGGGCCATCTATTGGTAGTGAACAAAGCCAAGATCCTTACTAGAGTTAACTACAGATCCCAAGGGCTTATACCTTCTGCCCAGATGAATCCTATGGAGGCAAGCGAGGAAGGAAAAAGGTAAAGGATACACCAGCTGTAAAAGATGGCCTTCAGCCAAATCCCTGATCACAGCAGTGTCAGGAGGTATGGGAGAATCAACATATCTAAGCTCTGTTCTGACATCACATGCTTTATAGGTCAGGAATATAATCAGGCAGCAAATTTGCTGGGATATGGCCTTAAAAATTAAACCAATATCTCAATGTTGAACCTTTCAGAGGAAATGACATTCCTGTGAGATGTCAAACTGTTCCAGTCCAAATTAAACCAGGTCAGGAAAACACCATCAGGAACTCCCAGATGCCAGTATGGAAAAGTCAGGAAATTTAGTAGCCCCCACATGAGCCAATGGAGAGAGTGGGGTCACCACAAGTGACAACACAGAGCTCAAGAAATAAGAAATTCATGAAAAACCCAAAAAGGATGTTTGGATTTCAAATGGTCTGGTTGAAAATTGAGAGATACTGTAAGAAATACATTTATTCACATGGCTCTTATCCAGAGCTGCCCATAATACAGTCAATATGCAGACATAAAGAACACAGAACACAGCTTCAGTGGGTGACACCAGCTCACCCATCATCCTTTATCCTTCACCGCCTTGATTTGATCCTAATAAGCTCCCTGCTGCAGTGTCAGGTAAGAACAGCACCGGCTTGTAACCATCTGCATAAAATAATTATTTGTCTTTTATACAGCACTTAATGCATGTTCAAGAATGTATTATACTATTTCTTAATTAAGGTTACTCAATTTACTCACCTTCAAGTGAATGGAAGTTTGAGAGGATCCTGTGAGTTACAAATTAACAGATCCTTCAAGGCATAAATGTTCAGCTCACGGAGATATTCCTCTGGCATACGGACCTCAGCTTCAAACCTTGGATACAAGTGAAGCTCAGTACTAGTGTGTTAAATGTGACATGTACTTGAATCAATGTTTGTCCAGTGGATTTTAAATAAACAGATTCAAAAATATGGTTGACAAGTAAAATAATGGCATGCTTGGGTAAAACAAACTGTAAGTCTCCCGCTAAAATTGAGAAGCCCCTTGGGTGTTAAATTTGATCCCAATCTCAAGTATGAACCCCAAATCAAGGATATTTCTGCCAACTGTTTTGCCACACTTAGATCGTTAAAAAGGATGCTCTATCTAATACCCAAAGACTCTCATAAAATGATTGTTCATACCCTGGTAATGTTCAAACTGGATTATGCCAACAGTTTGTATTTGGGTTTATCAGTTTACCTAATTCGGCGACTTCTGACAATCCAGAATTTTGCGGCTCCGCTAATTCTGAAGATTTGGCTACGGTTACTGGTGACTCCTTACTTTTGGCAACTTCACTGGTTACCTTACTGAGCAGATCCAATTTAAAGCATTAACTTTTGCCTTTAGGGTTTTTGAACAAAAAGGACCCCTTTATTTAAGGAATAGATTCAAATCTTATCTTCAAGTTAGATCACCGAGAGTCAAAAAACTTAAACTTCTGCAACTGCCTCGGATTTGACAGGCTAGGAGAGGTGGAAGATCTTTTGGTTTCCTTGCCTCAATGTTGTGGGATGCTCTTCCTCTCAGCCTGCATCATAGTCTCTCAGAAACTGCTTTCAGAAAGAATCTAAGAACTTTGCTCTTTGACTTTCATCTGGAGGGCATTTGAGTCAGACTGGTGACATGTTGTATTGTTCTTGGACCATTACGGCCAGCGCCGGGACACCTCTTTGGAGCCAGCTGTGTGCTTTACAAATGGCTTTGTATTGTATTGTATCTATAAGGCAATCAGGTCCAAAGTATCACTTAATGGTGTGCCTCTTTATCATTCCCTGTTAGAGATCAATCCCTATCTCTAAATGATGCAAGCCACCATCAAAACTTTGAAATTGAACTTACCGACAAACCATGTCCAGCTGAGATTTTTTGTTCTCTGGCCTTGAGCATAAGGAATGTTGTCCTACTGGTTAATGCAACCCAGTTGACAGGATTTATTTCAGACACCTAGAAAATAGCAGTGGCATCTTCCCTTCTGAAAAAGGCTGAATCTGATCCCAGAGACTGTAACAGCTATCGGCCTATTAGATTATTGCTAAAAAGAATTGGTTACTGGACAGCTCTTTAACCAACTAGTAGAGTTCAGTGTTCTGGCAAATGGACTTCTGCCAAGGCATGGGACAGAATTCACCCTGCTTTAGGTCGAGGATGAGATCAGGTCTTTGTTGAATAATGGAGGCATAGGAGTGATTCTACTGCTTTTTTCAGTCATTTGCGATTGTGTCGACCACCAAGTTCTGTCCAAAGACTGAAGCTCACTGGGATTGAAGGTTTGGTATAGAGATTGTGTGAATTATTTCTTGATGTACTCTTGTGGACACTTTCACTCTCTTGGGTTTGGTCTGACAAGTTTGCGATCCAGTCTTCATTGCAGCCGCGTCCGTGCAGGTAAGAGCGGTGGGGCGGTGGGGGGGGGGGGGTGATTTCGACAGACGATGATGAGGGAAATTAAATAAATAATTAATTTTCCCACGTAATCGTCCATTGAAATCCACCTCCACCCGGCCCCACCGCTCTTACCTGCATGGGCCGCGGCTGCTTCATTTTGCATTCTTTTCATTTTTATTTAAATCTAATATGATATATTATGCGCGAGGCCCTGTCTTATTCAGATAACATACAGATTATAATATCCTTGTGTTATGAAACAGCTAATAATGGGTACACTTACAAAATCTTTTGTAGCTCCTTAGTATATATTTAGTTTGGACTTTCATAACATGCTAATAAATTCAGCACACATATCTTAATTTTGAATTGGAAGGGCGTTCCTACTGATTTCAAACATACGTTTGTGTTTGCCAATCATAATTCATCTAGCCTTTAAACCTATACAGATAACCCATTGGGCCGGACAGGTATTGATCGTTCATTTGCCTGGAATTGACACAATACAATATTACTCTATTTTCTTGTTTTTGATGTTGTTTTAATGACTCTAAATGGTGTGCTCTGCAATTTCACTTGTCACTACTGAAAATGTTAATTCGTAAATCATGAGTTGTTTCGACGCCTGAGTATGTACACATTGGCAGCAAAATTATATCGTTAATAAAGCAGCAGTACAAAAAAAATATTTAACACTCTCGACTGGTACAAAGTTTTCTTTCAGATTTTTTTGAATTATGCTTTGTGAACTAATACTTTCTGTTGCTAACATTTGCGTGCTACACTCTACTCCTTTGGTGTATAGTAGAACTTGCGAAACAGCAAAATACATTGGGCCTAATTACGGTGTCAACATCGTTTTGGGGAAGGAATCGCCCAACCATAGGTCGGCGGTTCCAACAGCCCTATTAGGGTGCGGTTGCAAACTTTCATTTTTCAGTGGGAGCTTATGCAGCAGGCTGAAAACACCTGCAGCACAAGGCCCAAGTTTGTAAACATCCCTGCACCATGTGGCAGGCACCATGAGGTGCCTGCCAAACGGTGCAGGGATGTTTAGGGGAGCACCATAGGTGCCCCCAGGCCCAAATGCGGAGGACCAGGGGGGAAAGGAGGCCCTGCTAGGGGCCCCCAAAGTCAGTTTCCGACAGCCAATCCATCTTGGAAAGGCCGACATGAATTGGTTGTCGGAAGCCAACATCATAATCCCAACGGCGGAAAAGCCATCCTTAAAGGATTATGGTGCAGTTCTGACTGACCAACGGGTTCCTTGCGCCCTTTGGAACTGAGTCGCAGTCCCCTGCCGGTTTAAAGCTAACCGCCGTCATCCTAATGCGGCGGTCGGAGTTTAAATCTACAATGTCGGTCAAAAAGCCTCCGACCAGCGGTTGGAGGCTTTCCGAGCGACCTTGTAATTACGACCACTGTATTCTCACAAGACTAGGCACTTGCAGTGGAAATGTCAAAGCGCGGCTACATTGCTCTGAAATAAGATATATTTTAGCTATGTTAAATATAAACAAATAGCACAAAAAATCCAACTATCTAAATATTTTAGCATAATTT
Source organism: Calotriton arnoldi (assembly GCA_963921515.1). NCBI lineage: Eukaryota > Metazoa > Chordata > Amphibia > Caudata > Salamandridae > Calotriton > Calotriton arnoldi. Next base: position 194,409 of record CAWUFW010001861.1, on the reverse strand, counting down.
ATTTTGATAGTATTACGTAGATTATCACAAGAGGACTTTCACAAAAGCAGATCTTTGCCTCGTTGCATAAAGAACATTTTTATTGAATTTTTGATCTCTCTCTCTCTCATCATCATCTCCTGCTTTTTCCTGTGCTCATTCTATGATGGAGTGCTTTTTGTATCAGACAGTCAGAGGCCAATTGAATGTTAGGGGAGCCCTTGTGGCAGTCATGCAGGAGCTTATAGTCCACCCCCATAATCATCTTCTGCCAACTGCGGCAAGTTTCAACTATTGGAGGAGGTTTATGTGTGGATGCTGGGGTAAAAGGACCCAATTAATGTGGGGAGCATTAAAGGGGACCACAGGTGGTAGTCCCTTCTCATTATGTTCTTGTAGTTTCTGTGTATTTCTGAAGCGAAGCAGTGGTGCTGCTCAAGCTTGTTTCCAAGCAGTGTCATGTGATTCGTTTAGGCCCTGTTAGAAACACCACCATTTACATGCTCACGTTTCTTAAGTTGCCTTCTCTTTTCAACACAATGACTTCTGACATACATTTACATGCGTGACCTTGCAGGATAACATTCACTGAATCTGCATTGCTTACATTTCCTCTTCATAGGCACATTATTACGACACTTTGAACATTCAGTGCAAGGGATAAAGTTCACTGCGCAAATGTTATTTATGTGATTGCTATTCATCTAGAATAAACAATTGCGGCCTGACACAGTTGCGACATGGCTACATGGGTGCTGTTTGTTATATATAAGGAACCACTTCCTTGTTTAGGGAGGGGAGCACTCAGCTAACACTGTGAGGCCACTACATGCCGGAATCCCAGCTCAGATGATTCCTGCCTACCAGCACGAGAGATGCCCAGTTCTACACCAAGACGGACACCCTGATGACACTTACCCACAGGTAATGGGGAGCTAGATCACCCATGCAGGGATTTGGCAGATCACCGACCGTAGGCAATACTATGTTAGGGAGCACATGGTAGGAGTACAATATACAAAGTACTTATATGCCTGTGTATACTCACTGTCTTAGCACAATGCTGGAAATGTTAATCTTTTTCACTATTCTTGTAACGCTAATTACTCTAACCTGTTTCATTAAGTTGATTATTATAGCACAGTTATTTTATACAAGAATCACAATGCTTCAATAAATATTGAAACACCTTGCTGAGTATTTATGGTGTATTTCTTTGAGTAGGCATGAGAGGCCAAGTGAAAGGGTTCCAAATCTGCTACCACGATTTCCTTGGGGGATCTGGGTTGTCATGTTCTAAAGTTGCACACAAATGGTGCAGATGGTGCACTGTGGGCTAGCAGGGATATAGGCCAACATATCCTGAGGGTGTGCATGGAATCAGTCTGGCACAGTCCTGATGTTTATGTTGTCCAACAATCGCACAGTTTTACCGGGTGAGGTACAGGCCGTTTGACATGGCAGCGCAACGTTATAGGTTGTGCTCTTATTTAATAGGATCGCCTGAGTAGTTGTCTTTTGTATACCCGAAAACCCCTACTTATCTCTTAACAGGAGACATCCTTAATGGTAGGGGAAAATCCTCCTGAGTTGAGTAGGTTAACCCTATGTATTGGCTGTAGGTTGTTCAAGCTTGAACCTTTCATAGGATCTCCCCATATGAGTACCCTCTCTGAATTTAACACATTCTTATGGATGAATGGGAAACATTAAACAAACCTGAGAACTGCAGACATGCAGTTACTCAGAAGCTGCTACAACATGATGTCGCACTTGTGGGTGGGGACGTTACCTTCGTGGGTGAGGGACACAAAGCATTTAGGACAGAGGTATTCTATTCATGGGTTACATTCCCAGCAGCAAACGAGCAGACTAGGTTGTTCCACACTTACACTGTAGCTGACGTTCCAAATAACTATACAGCTTAAGAAGCTTTAGAAATACCATTAACATGCCAAGAACATCAAAATTGGTTTGAAGGCACCCTACCACACTCTGTAGAGGAAATTAGACTACGTCCCCTTAGCAATGAGGGAGCAACATGGCCAGTCTTAGCCGGTTACACACCACATCCAAACATAGCTAATATGGCAGCATCGCAATTACGCAGACAACATATTAGTTTAATAAGAATATATAGAAGTCTGGCACAGTTTGTCATACGAACAATAACAGTAAATCCTGCAAGGACTGCTCAAGCTGCACAACTTCAATTGGCTACACCAGGCATTAGTCCACAGACTATCGATGCTGTGATGGGTATAATTGCCATCAGATGGGAGGAAATTCTGTTCTGGATTGCACAGAAAACAAGTCAGCTTGAAGCAGTGTTTCCCCAAACAGAAACCTAGGAAAAACAAAAAATTCTTACAAAATGCTTGGTGATGGGCTTGGGGCTTAGTCTTCGCTGCAGTATATACCAGGACTCATGGTACACCCTTGTTAGCTGTTTTGCCAGAGGTGCTTAAACAGATTCAAAATGAATACAGGACAGCCCCTGCCCTGGATTTGGGGATGAAACTGGTGGGGAATTTTGCCGCATTATCCACCATTATGTTGAGTAACATAAAACGGGAAGCAGCAGCATTGGTGGTATGCCAGTGACACATTGAGAGATCAAGAGCGAGTTACCTAAAATTATTGAAGAAACTTATGCATCTATAGGCAGAGATAATTTGGGAGCCAGACCTCCAAAACCACAAATAAGAGTAATTCTGTATAGGATAACTCAAAGCAAGCACCCACCTTTCTAAGAAGAAGAGGGATAGTAGGAAACATAAAGAAAAAACTAAGTCATGGGGCGGATCCCCTCAACAGGAGGCCACTGAAAAGTGCTATCATTTGCGTAACTGTGATAATATAAAATTGCCTGACAGGTAGCAGGATACTAATAAACGTTCATCTTGTTCCTTTCAGGATACATCCAAAAAATTATCCAATAGAGGTGGACGGTCAGAGTGCAGATCAGAGGAGTACGTGAAACCGAAGAAGGACTCACAACGCTCTTCTGACTACATAATAAAAAAGGAAGACAAGCCTAAACAGTCAAAGCCTTACTTCAAAAAGAAGAAGGTAGCAGGACTCAAAGTCAAGCATGCCATGGATATTGAGGAAGCTGCTTCTGAGCGGTGAGTGGGATCTGACCATGTTGGACAGTGCAGCAAAAGTCACAATGGTTCACCGGAACCTCATGGATTGTCTGGTGGCAGTAGCATTGAGTGACTATATCCAAGTGGAAACACCAGATGCTAGGGTAAACATCCTGCATCATTTATACGAGATGCAACTCCAGTTGGAGGGGGATGTACCTGGATACATTAATGTTCTCTTTCGGGAGAACTGTCATTTTGCTACAATATTCTCTTGGCTGAAAAGGATTGGCCACCTGAATTCGTGATGCATTGCCCTGAGGGAGAGACAGTAATTTTACTTGCTTTTTCCGACCTCATCCTAGAATCAGTTAAACATTCATACACCAATGAGTGGGTGTTAGTCCTGGCTCCTGTGTTATATTTCACCATGTGGGGTGGGATGATGGTTCCGCTTATCATGTAATAGCAGTGAGATTGACCCCACAACCTCAAAGACAATACCCCATTAAAAATCAGGCTAAAAAACAAGCTAGAGAGATTCTCACACAACTTGAATACCAAGGTGTAATATGTTATGTTATATAAATTTATAACGCGCACGGCTACTCCAAGGAGTGTCCCGGCGTGAGCAAAGGGGGGGATCATCTGCAACAGCTACTTTAAAAAGATACGTTTTTAGCAATCTTTTAAAGGTCAAGGGATCTTTAGTGTCACGAAGCGCAAACGGCAGGGCATTCCAGGCCTGGGTGGCCTTGACAGCAATAGAGCCACCGCCCAGCCGGTGCCGACAAAAGCGAGGCACCTTAGCCAAGAGGAGCGCAGAGGAGCGAAGTGCTCTTGTCGGGACATAAAAGGTGAAGCGCTTCTGAAGGTAGGCTGGACCCAGACCATGAAGGGCCCGGTGGGCAATCACTAGAGATTTAAACTTAACCCGGGCCGCCATAGGAAGCCAATGAAGAGAGCGTAAATAGACACGCACACTGCTTCTTAGGGGGATCTCCAACAGTAGCCGGGCGGCCGCGTTTTGCACCACCTGCAATTTATTCATTGAGTAGGCTGGTATGCCCACGCATAAGGCATTAGCATAGTCTAGGCGAGAGAGGATAAGAGCACGGACCACTGTTTCTTTTGCCGGTCTTGGGAGCAGAGAAAGAAACCTCCTCAAGATTTTCAAAAGACCGAAACAGTTTCCCGAAAGCCTCTTCACCTGAGTGAAAAAGGATAAGTTATCTTCAAACCAAACACCTAGATTCTTCACCGGAGACCCCATGGAAAAAGGAGGGGGGAAATCCGGCGGCCAAATAGAATCCCTGAAACCTGGAGGAAAGTTACCATACAAGAGGATTTCGGACTCATCCTCATTGCACTTAAGTTGGGCATCCGCAAGCCACCTAAAAACCGAAGAGAGACATGACTGAACAAAAGTAACTGAGTCCTCATCTTTCCTCCAGGTGAAGAGGAGTTGGGTATCGTCCGCATAGGCGATCACCTTAGCCCCCAAGGCCTCGGCCAAAGCGACCAGCGGAGTGACATAGATGTTGAACAAGAGGGGGCTAAGGGACGATCCTTGTGGGACCCCCGTGGCAACGGGTAGAGGGGCAGACGCGTCCGGAGGTAGCCAGACCTGTTGTGTGCGACCTTCCAAGAAGGACCTGATCCAGCCCCAGGCAGCCCCTGTTACCCCAATCTCTGAAAGACGGTCTAGCAGCAGGGAGTGTGGGACAGTATCAAATGCTGCCGACAGGTCGAGCAGCACCAAGGCTGCTCTCCCGCCGGCGTCCAAACACTCCCGAATAGCCTCAGAGATTTCCACCATGGCGGATTCAGTACTGTAGGTGGAACGAAACCCAGATTGTGCAGGATGTAGAACGTCAGCCTTCTCAACAAACTCAGTCAGTTGTCTGGTAACCACCTTCTCACAGACTTTGGCAAGACAAGGCAACAGCGAGATGGGGCGATAGTTTCCAGGCGTCAGAGGATCAAGGGACAGCTTTTTGAGCAAAGGGAGAATTTTTGCTTGCTTCCAACCATCCGGCACTAAGGCCTCATGAAGAGAATAGTTTATGATGGTGTTCTCCTTGGGATTAATGATCTCTCCAACTGCTGCCATCAATAGAAACTTGAACCTTTCCTATGAATAATCCGTTATTTCCAGTTATGAAACTAGATCATTCGTATCATCTAGCATTAGATTCCAGACATTGAAACACATCTACATGAACATTCGCAGTACAAAATGCGCACAGCGCAGCACTGATGAACAATATAGTGTGTAAAAAATACAAAACAACATTAGATATTTCGAATAGATTTTTCTGCCAAAATATAGCACCTAAAAGCAGGTACTTGACAAGCTTCATCACTCTTGGTTCTCAAAACCAGTTCTGTTGTTTACCCCAAGGGTATAAGAACAGCCCTGGGTTGTTTTCAGCCCAGGTTATAGAACTTCAACAACAGTTTGACAACCAGGCATTGTCCTATGTTGATGACATGTATTAGACGGATGATCACCTTTCTGCACACTTGACAAGAGTAAATCGCATAGTTCTGGGATTTGCTCACATGGGCTTCAAATTCAACTTTAAAAAATCTAAAATTGCCCACCTCAATGTCCTATTTCTGGGATACGAGCTGTCAAGTGAAGGTGAAAGCCTTCCAACATACTTCTTAAAAAAGTGCGTTTTACAACCACCAAACACATTGGGGAAACTTCAATCCATATTGGGATTCCTAAATTTTGGCAGAAATTACATTCCAGATTATGCAGAATGGGTTAAACCATTCACCGACTTGATTTGTCCAGATTTTTCAAGTCCACATTGGACAATTGAACACACACAGATTTTGCGTTCAGTGCAAGCTGACATGCTAGCTTCAAAACATTTACACACATGTCAAAAAACAGAAATCTGGTGATCCGTATCATTGCGGGTGCATCAGGATATACCTACATTACATTCAGCGAAGGAGACACTGTACCAATTGCATATAAATCACATTTATACACCAATGCTGAGATGCGTTTTGCACCGACAGAAACGATTCTGATGGGGGTACAGACTGCTGTGGTGAGAGAGAGAGAGCATTGGCTCAGGTGAAATGAATAATTGTCTTGACTCTGGTGCCGGCCTTAGAGGGCTGTCACGTAAGCCAGCGTTACCAATGCTAAAGCATTACATCCAAGATGTATACAGTGGACCAACTCTCTCACCGCAATAGATGTTGACTATTGATTAGACTCTACACATCAGACACAAGCATACCTGCACTACAAAAATGAATTCCCTCTGCCTAATGAAGTCATACCTCTTAATCAGTATGATTACATCATCTATACTGATGGTTATGCACAGCCTGCCATAGGGCCAAAACAGCACTACTCAGCTGCATGCACAGCCGTTAAGGGTAGAATGCAGAATGGTGAATTCCATCTTGAAAAGACCTACATGCAGTCACTAGGTGATTGTACAGCGCAGCTGGCAGAACTAAAAGCTCTAATCCTGGCACTTGAGAATATAGATCCTGGATTCCCCACACTCATAGTGTGTGATTCGTATTATTGTGTCAATTCTTACAATGAGTATCTACACTACTGGACTCAGAATGGAATAAGAGATTCCAAAGAGTACACCACATAGCACAAAGCGCTTTGGGGACAAGTGGCTAAGCTGAAAGAATGCTTGCCACGGACTCATGTGATTCACACCTTTAGTCATCAACATGTAGGAATACATGCTGCAGGAAATTCCATGGCTGACAAAGCCACAAAAGCAACAATGTAAACTGCTGCTGTCCCTACGATTACTTGTTCCAGTACGAGGATAGCTAGAGACATTATGATGGCTGTCAAAACTGCATGTGAGGATACCCATGTGCTGAAAGGCTTCCCAGCAAAGTACTCCTACCAGTTAAGTGCGCAAAACATACCATTTGCTCATATTCCTGGAGTGGGGGATAGAGTAATACCAAAGTCAGATTGCAGGTTTGGTTTAGTCCTAGCAGCACATGAGGGCTTGGCATCTGCACACCAGGGATGGCAGCCACAATTTCACTATTGCAGCAATGCTATTGGTGGCCAGTTCTTTACAAACAAACTAGGGACTTCATCCTTAAATGAGACATCTGCTAGCAGATGAAGGGTTCCACTATAGCATACCCACCACAGACACCACTATTAATGTCAAACAAGCCTCTCCAAAATTGGGTGTGACCGCACGGTACTCCTCCCCTTATCATCCCGAGGGAAATTTGGTACTGGAAAGAAAGAACCGAGACTTAAAGCAGTCTTTAGCAGCAAGGGTATTCGGCTCAGGTTGCAGTTGGGTCCATCACCTACATGGGGTCCAGAGAGCCATCAACAATCTGCCTAGAAAATCCCCAGGTGGTCAGACTCCCTACGCGATCCTGTTTGGGGTTAAGCTGTGGGTACCTGACTTCGACAGTCCCAGCACAGTGGCAGTAGAAACACCCTTTGACATCAATGAACGTTTGGCTGTTTTACAGGAACTGAAAAACTTCTGGGATGCACAGAGCTATGCCCAAGTAAAACTCACCACCACTGGAGAAGTGAAAGAGGCACCAACAACTTCTGGTTGCCTCCCTAAGATTGGTAAACTTGTCTGGGAGAAAATAGCGGACAAGAAAGAATTTGGGCCATCTTTTAAAGTGCGTGTCTCTGTCCTGGCTGTTGAAGGAACCAGAACTGTACTTCTACTGCCTCTTGCTGGTTGCAAAAACAAGAGATTTGCATCAATCAATCTCATCAAACCGCATTATGTGGCTGGTTCTAAACAGTTGGCCACGTGGGATCCTGATTAGTTACCTGTCTCACCTCACTACTATACAGGAAGTCCCAATGGAAGCTTTGATCAGCGATAAAGCTTCTATTCCCCAGCTAGGGATAGCAAATAATGAAGTATCTCTTCTATCTGCTACATCAACCACAACTATACAAACAACTTGTACAGAAACATAGATTTCTATTTGGAAACCAGACACGGATGGTGTTTAAATCAATGTACCACAAATCAAGTCAATTGCAAGTTCTGCACAACCTACAGAGCTTCTCAAAATAGATTGAACAGCCTCTGGCTACTTTATCGACTTCGATGACTTCTCTTTGAATTCATCAGAGCCACCACCACCTTCATCAGGTAGATTGCGTGTGTTCTACTTTTGTCTGAAGAAGACATACTTTGTTCCTCCATGGCTGTACCTGTGGATTACAATTTTGTTACTTTTCCTCATCCTTTGGATCGGTTTTGTGACAGTCTTTTTCTTGCTTCTGAACGGACACTATCTCCCAGAACGCTCTGCTGTATAATTGGTGAACTTGGTTTTAACACCCCATTCTTCATCACACAAAGTACGAAGAGACCTTTCCCTGGTGAATATTTCTGCAGTTCCGGTTCCTGCCGAAATTGTTTGGGATAGGGTAGCGTATGATATGTTCGGTCCTACTGAACTTTTGCAAATACCATATGTACTCCGCATCTCTTTAAATTACTTTATCACCTCTAGTACTGTCTCCGATGATTGGGACATTAATACAGTGCATGAAATGATAGAAAATCTAGAGTATTCCACTGTTTTTAATTCTGAGGAAATGTGTGACGTAATGACTATGTATGATAAAATGTTCTGTTTTCAACATTTTGGTAACCACTTCTTGCATAAAACAAGTACTCCACGTGCAGTCTTTAATTGCATACAATGGGAACACTGCCCCACACCACCATGGGGTAGCTCACAAAGGTTTGCACAGACGTTTACATATTTCTCTAGTCAGAATACAACTGACCTAGTCTCTTATTATTACAGGCTCACACCTCTCCTGCAAATAAAAATATGCTCACTAATATAAAGCTGATATATTCTGAATCTTTTCTTTTCCAGTTTAACACAAGGGTTTAACTTTTGGAGAGACAGTGGCAGGTTCATGGGAATGAGGCATTATTTAGAGCATGCCAGATACCACATCAAATGATTTTACTGAACAAAACTTTACAAGAGATGTCATATCTTGGCTAAGATAAAAAATTTAAATACACCTAACATTCCCGCATTTGCATGTTTTGTAAACTGGCAACAGTTTACAAAATACACGGAGGAAACATTAGACTCCATGCTTTGCAACGGTTCATACAATTCTTTAGGAACCAATCGGGAGATGGACAGTGTGGCCGTTAAATACTAATGGATGTCTTGCACATTTCTTGGGTTATACCAAAGGGTTTAACCGCTTAACCGCGGCGGCAATTCCGCCGCGGTGCGGCGGTTTAGCAGAGTGGGCGGGGCCGCGTCGGCCAACGGACGTTCGCAGCACTACAGAGGTAGTGCTCGCGACGGCCGTTGGCCGACGGACGCACGCAACGGGTTAAGATCAGCAGGCCCTACCCAAATTACACCCAGACACAACAATCAGGATGGTAACGACTTACTGTGTTGGGAAGTTGTGCCTTGATTGGCTAAAAACCTCAACATTGTCCAAGGTGAAACAACACTTGTCTCTTCTTTCTGATGACATCGGATTGCAGGACAATGTATTAGGTCCTCGAAAACCACGTGAAAAGCGCTTCTTGTATGCAATATAGAATGAAGTGTGGAAGGTTTCCCAGCAGGAAGCTGCTGAGAGACTGCATAAAATTGATAGAGCAAATCTAGAAAACGCTCCAGCAGTAGTTGATAATGGTATGACTACATTGTCCACTAGGATATACTCTCTGGGTAACATCCTGTCATCTACGATGGACATCATACAGAATGATATGTCCTCTTTATAACATGGGCACTCACAGCTTAGATTAATAATGTTACTGAACTGGACTCTTCAGATACTTCGAGTCGGTCGGGTACCATTGCGACACCTTAATGCCACAAGCTTGTTTTTACCACACAATCTTACAAAACAGCAAACTATCATGCAAGAAAGGACGTGACATACACTATGTTACACATAGAGAAGTTGGAGAAGTTGCCAATCACTGTTGCAGAAATACCTTCTGTGGATTGGATAATCCATTGGGTTATTTCTCTGACAATTTGTGACATTCCAATTCCAATGCTGTTTACACCACCACCAAGTAGGCAGATATGAAGCGCTAGCAGAAAAATATATGCAGGAGTTCTAGAACTTACCTTTTAAATATAGCTGCGGGGATGTTGAGACTGAAATCTTTCTTAGCGAAATTGACTGCGACAATACTTTAGGGCATTCCATGGTGTGTAGGGAGGCTGAATGGTGCATGTAATGCATCCATGGCAAATATGTGCTGCTATTTGAAGGGCTCTGCAGCTGCTGTGATATGTTCAGCTTTTAGATTGCTCTTGAATGGGAGTTATTTCATTTTAAACGATCAGAGCTGCTATGGCATGAAACCAGGCATCGCTGATCTGGTGATGGTTTCTGCAGTCGTGACTTGTTGCACACAAGTACTATTTCCATCTGCCAGCAAATTTAAGGAGGCAACGCTTTGGCCTTCGTTAAAGCTTTTGAATGTGCACTTTGACGCTTTGAGCAGACCGAAAGCCTTATTGTTCCTGAAGGATATGGCATCTTCCAAGGAGACGTTTGATCTTCAAGTTGCTAGGTCTTTTTCTGAGATCCAATCACTACTTTGCAATAATTTCCCACTACATTTTGGTACACTGCATTTTTACCATGTTTGGTACTGCGGAACTGTTGTACTTTTTAAAGAAAATAGGCTCTGGCTTGGTTAGTACCTTCCAGACAGTCTTTGGAGTTATTCCATCATTCTTACACTCTGTGCTGGAAAGCATTTTTGGAGGTATTCCACTGGTCCTGTTCCTGGTTGACAGGACTTTGCTTTCACTTTTTCTGCTGCACAGTGCATGCCCCATTAAGAGGCCAAATGGAACTACTACTTCCACATGTACTCCTGTATGGTGAGCGCATGATACAGTGTTTTGGTGCACCCCTGCTTCAGGAACTAAATGAACACTGGTTCTTGTCCTTTTGGCCTGTGTGGCGATGCTGCATGCAGCCCGTATTCTGCTGTCTTCTGTGCACTTTCGAGTGTGCCCTAAACATACGCCTAGGAATGTAACTGGTTCAGTCTTTGAACCTTGACCTACTGGTGAGCCCATTAATGGCCCACTTGTTGTCCCTTGTGTTTGACTTTGCTTCTGAAGGCATTCTCAATCAATCAGCACTTGTAAAGCACAGCACTGTCACCACTAAGTGTATCTGGGCACTGAGGGTGACAAGTCTCAGTCGAAAAGCCAGGTCTTGAGTTTCTTTCTAAAGGGTGCTTTTTGGAGGTGTAGGGGCACGTCGTGCCAGGTCTTAGCGGCGATGAAGGAGGAGCAGCCCCCGCTGCGGCTGCGTTGGATGCAGGGGGTGTGTGCAAGGGCAAGTGAGGTAGAGCGCAGGTGTTTTGAGGGCAGATTGAAGTTCAGTCGTGGTTGATGTACGATGGTCCTTGGTCATGAAGAGCTTCGTAGGCATGTGTGAGGATCTTGAACTGGCATCTTTTCTTGATGGGGAGCCAGTGGAGATTTCTGAGGTGAGGAGTGATGTGGGTCCGTTTGGGGAGGCCGAGGATGAGTCTGGCTGCAGCGTTCTGTATGATCTGGAATCTTCTGAGGATCTGGGTAGAGATTCCGGTGTAGAGAGCATTGCCGTAGTCAAGGCGGCTGGTGATGAGGGCCTGTGTGATGGTCTTTCTGGTGTTGATTGGGATCCATCTGAAGATTCTGCAGAACATGCATAGGGTGTGGAAGCAGGAGGAGGCGACTGCGTTGACTTGTCATTTAATGGTCAGTTGACTGTTGAGGATGATGCCTAGGTTGCGTGCATAGTCAGTCAGTGTGGGTGTAGGTCTGAGTTCTGCTGGCCACCAGCTGTGGTCCTAAATGGAGCTGTTCTTCACGAAGATCAGTACTTCTATTTTGTCGGAGTTGAGTTTGAGGCAGTTGTCTCTCATCCATTTGGGTATGTTGGTCATGGCATTGCAGAAGTTGGTCTTGGCGTTGAAGGGGTCCTTGTTGAGCGAGAGGATTAGTTGAGTGTCGTTTGCATAGGTGATTATGTTGAGTCTGTGGGATCTAACGATGTCTGCGAGGGGGGACATGAAGATGTTGAACAGGGTGATGCTGGGGAATGATCCTTGTGGTATTCCGCATATGATGTCCTTGTGTGCGGAGGTGAAGGAAGGCATTTGGATGCTCTGTGTTCATACTATAAGGAAGGAGGCAATCCACTTGAGGGTGTTTTTCTGTAATACTGATGTTGTAGAGTCTGTCGATGAGAGTGTGGTGGGAGAGGGTGTTGAACGCAGCAGAGAGGTCAAGGAGGATCAGGGCCATAGTTTCTCTATGGTGTAGGAGAGTTCTGATGTTATCTGTGGCAGCAATCAGTGCAGACTCAGTGCTGTGGTTGGCACAGAATCCTGATTGTGAGGCTTCGATGAGGTGGTTGTATTCCAGGTTTTCAGTGAGCTGTTGGTTGATGGCTTTCTCAAGGACTTTAGCTGGGTAGGGAAGCAGGGAGATCAGTCTGTAATTTTTTAGTTTACTGGGGTCTGCAGAGGGTTTCTTTAGGAGGTGTTTGACCTCTGTGCATTTCCATCTTTCAGGGAAGGTTGCTGTGGAGATGGAGGTGTTGAGGATGCTGGTGAGCTCCGTGCTGATTGGGTTGGTTCTGAGGTTGAAAGGATGGTGGGGGCAGGGGTCAGTGGGTGCCCCAGAGTAGATGGCTGTGGTGGTCTGAGTGGTAAGGGAGACGAGGTGGTGATTGTTTGGCCGGTGTTCGCTGAGAGGTTGAGGTTGTTGAGGCTGAGAGAGGTGAGTTGGACGTTGAAGTTGTTGTAGATGGTGGTGATTTTGCTGTGGAAGTAGTATGTTAGGTGTCCCAAAGTTCTTAGGATGGGTGAATGGTGTTCTCTGTGGCTGTCATGTTGGAGAATTCCTTGACTATTTTGAAGAGCTCCTTCATGTGGTTGGCCGCTGTATCGATGCAGGCAGTGATGGCTGCCCTCTTGGCTTCCTTGAGGCGCAGGTGGTAGTTGTTGAGGGCTGCTTTGTGAGCCACTCTGTCAGAGCGGTTCTTGGTGGCACGCCATAGCTTCTCGAGTCAGTAGCAGCTGCGCTTGGTGGTTCAGAGCTCTGGGGTGTACCAACTGGCTTGTTTTAAGGTTTTGTTGGATGGTTTCAATGGGGTGACTCTGTCGGCGCATTTGGTGATCCAGGCAGAGAAGTTCTAGATGGCCTGGTCAAGGTCTGCTGGCATTTTGGGTTGTGTGGTGCTGAGGGTCTGTGTCCACTGAGTCTCCATTAACTTGCCCCAGCTGCGGTGGGGGGGCAGTGGTGCTTGGCAGTGGTGTGCTGGGGGTCGGCGATGGGGGAAGAGGACGATTCTATAAGCCCTCCAGGGATGCTTCTCCTCCTAGTGATTTGGATTCCGGCTTGGCTTCTGCATATACCACTTTAGCTGCTCCTCCTTCGGCAGCTGCTGCTGAAGTAGATGGATGGTAACATGTTTGCTTGATTTATCTGATTTGATGGGTGGCTCTGGGAACATCGTCTGCGGTTGCTGGGTACAGCAATGTTTCGTCTACCTCTCGGAACACATAAACAATCTGTCAGTTTCGAGTAGTGGGTCATCTTTTTGTTTACTTTTTTTAAATAGCAAAATAGTTTTTTAAAATTTGTTTTAAATACAACTTTTACTATTTGTTATGATTTTTAAACAAATGGCTTTCTCTATGCACTTTGCTATCAAAGAAGCGTGATGCTTTTTTTTATTTTAGTAGGGATTTTATACTCATTGGACCCTTATATTTTAGCATTTGCCTAGGAATAGCTTTCATTGACTCATATTTAAGGAGAGGGTGCCACGTGGTTAGGATAGGCCCGGTTAGAAACACCATCATTTACATGCTCACGTTTCTTAAGTTGCCTTCTACTTCAAGACAGCGACTTTTGACATACATTTGTGTGTGTAACCATGCAGGATAACACCCTCTGAATCTGCATTGCTTACATTTCCACTTCGTAAGCACATTATCACAACACTTTGAACATTCAGTATAAGGGATAAAGTTAATTGAGCAAATGTTATTTATGTTATTGTCCAGTAGGTGACAATGCTATCCAACTAGAATAAACAATTGCGGCCTGACAGTGTTGCGACATGGCCACATGGGAACTGTTTATTATATGTAAGGAACCACTTCCTTGCTTAGTGAGAGGAGTATTCAGCTGACACTGCGAGGCCACTACATGCCGGAATCCCAGCTCAGCTGATTCTTGCTTACCAGCACAAGGGATGTCCAGCTGTACACCAAGACAGACAGCCTGATGACACTTACCCGCAGGTAATGGGGAGTTAGACCTCCTGGGCAGATCACCCACCCAAGGCAAGACAAGGTTAGGGAGTGCTAGGTAGGAGTACACTATACACAGTACTTATATGCCTGCATATACTCACTGTCTTAGCGCAATGGTGAAAATGTTTATCTTTGTCACTATTCTTGTAATGCTGATTACTCTAATCTGTTTGAAACTCAGTGCTGAGTATTTCTTGTGTATTTCTTTGGGTATGCATGAAAGGCCAAGCGAAAGGTTCTAGATCTGTTGCCACGATTTCCTTGAGGGATATCGGTTGTAATATTTTGAGGTTGTATACACATTTGTTACCCTGTAAGGTTAGAGGTGCAGATGATGCACTGTGGACTAGAAGGGATGTAGCCCAACATATCCTGAGGGTCTGCATGGAATCAGTCTGGCACAGTCCTGATGTTTATGTTGCCCAACAAACGCGCAGGTTTACCAGTGAGGAAAAAGCCATACAACAGCAGAATTGGGCTCCTCAGGTGATCTTGCAGTTCATGTAAGCCCTCTCTGTGTGGGTGTTTTTGCACTGCTGAACTTGTTTATAAGTTAAGTGTGGGGTTGGCATCTTCTTCGCCAGCCTGTTTGGTCACTACCTGCAGCCACTGGGATCCTCGGGGCTTGAACATTAGGCAGCCTGTTGAGTTTCTTCTGTGGGGCACTCTTCTGTGGCATAAAGTCACCATCATAACTCTCCTGGGAAGTAGGGAGGCACAACAGAGCAGGGGGCACTCAATTTTCAATGACCTGCATTCCCCTCCTCCTCTACCACAGAACACTTCGAAGACGTTGATGAGATACTTCAATGAATGTGTGGAGAACCAGGCAAGGATCCCCTCTCATCAAAATTCCTAAGAACCAGAAGCACGCTGAGCCCATCAAGCTTTTGGCAGGGTACTCCAAAGGCATCAGGAAATGTTATGGTCACAGTCAGTTTCGAACAACTGAGTTCTGAACATGAGTGCACAGAGACATGCCATCACTTTCCCTAGAATTCCTCCAGGTTCCTGTATTGTCCCAGTCCATGCCCATAAGATCTACGAAAGATACAATTCCTAACAGGAAGAACTTGTCCCTAGTCCAGAAAGTGGCTATTGATAAAGTTGCAAGTCCTGCCCTTTGGTTTGAAATCTTTTCACTGAGTTTTCACAATCACTCAGGCCCCTCTCATGCTTTTCTTGCGGGGAGAAGGTATGATGAGTAATCCTTATCTGAATGCCTTCCTATTTTAGGACCTTCCTATTTTAGGACCCTTCCTTAAGGATTGTCAAAAAAGTCAAGTACTACAAAAGCATTCTCAGCCAGTATTTTGAGTATATCAGGGACTAGTTGCAGACCAACCTGTGATTTCATTTACCCTCCTTTATGCTCAGGCAATCAAAAGCTCTCCCTTTTGACTATTCTGCTGCAGAAGGAATGCCGTCAGTGATGGGATGTCTACATGTGTAGGTGTAAATTATCTGATGTGAGTACTTTTCTCTTAAGTGTCTTCCTGACAGATAACTTTGTGTTCCATCGCTGGTCTGGAAATTTCTTAATGGTAACTACTTTTCTGTTTCACCTATTGGTATTGGACAGTGTGTTTGGGTATCTTGGGCTCATCTGTATCTAGGTCCCTTGGTCCAGCATATCTTGTGACAATGTGAGTTGTCAATATGGGACTTTGAAGTATCCCTTACAGGGACAGAGCACATTCTCCTTCAGCTTCAGATTTGATTATGTTTGACTGCAGTCTCCATCTGCCCTCCTGATCCTGTGGTGGTCACTACAAATGCCAAAATTGGAGGGTGAGGGCAACATTTGGGCATGTTTGGCACGTATGAACCTGATCATTCATCCAATTGAAGGAATTTAATGGAAGTAATGAAGGTTCTTCTACTGTTTGCCTGGAATATCAGGACGAAAGTTGTAGCTGTCCAAACTGACAATTCAGTGACCAAAGTACACCTGAATTTCCTTTTAGGACAGGCCATCTGGTGTTCCAGAAATTATCATTATATGAAACAGTGTTTTTTACCTCGAGTAAGGTCATATCCAGAGGTGGATAACTCCAGGTCAGATATGATGGGAGTAGCTCTTTACCATTGTCAGGAGATTGTAGTTGCATGACGATATAAAGGTGGTGATAAATCACCTCCTCAGGTGATGGTCTCCTTAAGAAGTGTGAGGGTTATTACCTTAGGGACATTTGTGAGCTCACTAATTTAGCTGCTCCCTCCACTTTTGTTTCCTACTAAAATATTCTGCTGAATTCAAAACTAATGCCTTTTTTGTTGATACTAAAGGCTGATTTGGTTCTTTGATTTTCATACTGTTTGTGGCGATGAACTACAGATAAAGGTGCTGTGGTGTTTAGACAAGATATTGGGGCATATTAGCAAGAACGGCGTTAAAATTATCGCCGCTTTAGCGGCAGGAAACTGCCGCTAAAGCGGCGATAATGGGCTTGATAATATGCCCTTGAGAATACCAATAGAAGCCCATGTTCTGCTGTGATCCTGGGCTTCTATTGGAATTCTCAAGGGCATAATATCAAGCCCATTATCGCCGCTTTAGCGGCAGTTTCCTGCCGCTAAAGCGGCGATAATTTTAACGCCGTTCTTGCTAATATGCCCCTTTGAGTTAAAAATATTGTGCGGGCAAAATATTGTGTCTAGAATATTGAGGACAAAAATATTGTGAAAGTAAGTTTCTATGAGTAAACAAAGTTTTACTATAATTAACTCCACATATATGTACCTTGTCAATATATATATCTTCAAGGTACGTAGATGTGGAGTTAGAATAGTAAATTTATACTTACCTATTTGAACTTACCTTCTCGTTATTTTGGTCCTCGATATCTTTGACACTATATTCTGTCCAAACAATATTTTTGTTATCCATATTCTAGCAGACAACCAGTGCTGCATTACTTCTGATTGTCAGTGTGCATTTTGTCATAGGTCAGGTGGCTGTGACTGTGAGCATATGTCTGTTCACCGAAAGACAACAGTATTTCAGTCAGCAGAAGTCTGGTTCAGTTCAAGGAGGCAGCCACCCTTCAAAGTTAATGTGTCATTTAATGATTCATGACAAGATTTGTGTGTCACCTGTTTTGAACAATGATTTAACATTCCAATCGAACCCCTCTCCCGTCCTTTCCTTCCCTCCTCCTTCTGCTCCACCCTCCTTCCCTTTTTTCTACCCTTGGTGTGAATATTCACACACGAGAAGGCCGCCACAGGTAATCTGTTAATCTCGGCCCAGTCTAGCTCTCTGCGGAACAGGAGATGAGGACAAAGTGGCCCTTCCTGCAAACGCCATAGTTTGAAAAGTTTTGCATGGGGATGGATTGTTTGCACCACACCAGAATACGATTCGGCCATTGGTTTGGCCTGAGCAATGAAAATACCTTAAATCCTTGTTGCGGGAGTTGTGAGGTCCCGTGCCAAGGATGCATCGCACATCGGCATTTCAGAGGAGCAGAGAATCTGTGGGGCTGTAATGCGAGGACCTGCGTTGAGGATGCGTCATGCATTGGTGGTTCCGAGGGGCTGTACGGCTGTGATGCGAAGTCCTTCATTGAAATTCATCGTGCAGTGGTGGGTATGATGAGCTGTGGGGCGATGCACCGTGCTATGTTGGTTCTTCTATTACCCCAGCTGGGTTGGCAGAGCACCTTCACGCCCACTTCCCAGGGTTCAGGACTGGGGTAGCACCACTTGGGAGGCAAGACTCACAGCAGAGAGTCCAGGGTTAAAGGTGGTTGGAGTCTTTTCTATCCATGATGGTCTGACCAGGAGGCCAGCCAACTAGCTCTTGGAGGCACTCTGGTGGTCCTGGGTTCAAGATGCAGGGCCAGTCCTTCTAATTCAGCCAGCATGGCAGCAGAGTAGCAGGGCAGCAGAGTAGCAGGGCAGCAGAGTAGCAGTTCTGCTTGCAGCAGAGCACCACAGCAGTCAATTCAATTCAATTCAATATTTATTAAAGATTTGGATCTCCAATGAGGTCCACATAAAATATACATACCATTATTACACAATAGATATAGTAAAATATAAGCTCAGTTTATTTCTTAGTCCATTGTAAAATATCGAAACACTTTATAGCCAGTCCTAAGTTCTCCCTCACATGGTATAGATAAAAATGTCCACAAGCAGATAGATGTAATTGATTGCCCCAAAAAGCGAAATGAAAAATAGGGGTTATCATCATTAAAACAGACAAGCAAATTACTAAACCATTAATAAATCCTTCACCAGAACAAATAGCTCAAGTTTGACGCCATACTAAACGATAGCAGCTTTTTAATAGATCCAATTATAAATAAAGTGCATCACATAGCAGCTACAGGTTAAAACAGGAAAATATTCTAAAACAACCAACATATTTGTATAAACAGCAAAGACCTGAAAGCTCAATATATTCTAATTTTTGTTCAAAAACGCATTTAAATAGCAGCAGTTACATGTGCACATTTCTAGAATATTATTCAGCCTTGTACAAT
Organism: Calotriton arnoldi; assembly: GCA_963921515.1. Taxonomy (NCBI): domain Eukaryota; kingdom Metazoa; phylum Chordata; class Amphibia; order Caudata; family Salamandridae; genus Calotriton; species Calotriton arnoldi. The sequence goes on along the minus strand of CAWUFW010001861.1, from coordinate 175,497 downwards.
AGCAGCTTCTTAAGAAGATCAAATTTTAGATAGCAGCAAGAGTTGAAGCACAATATATTCCAGTTTTGTGCAAAGAGCAGTTAAATAGCAGCCATAGCATGTGCAAAAATACAAACTAAAAATAGTGCTAAAACTCCTTTAACCTTCAAGATACCGAGGCCCAAAACTTAAAAGCATGATTGGGAAGAGAGCCACGTATCTGAAAAGAAAGCCTGCTTAAGTAAGATATAGTGAAAGTTAAAATATGTTCATACACTCCTTGAAGAAATTAAAGAATTTTACACACACTGCTTCATTCTTCGGATAAAAAGAAATTTATGAGCTGATATTACATTTTTGATACAGTTTTGTATGAACATTGGTCGAAGCCAACGATAACGAAATGAAACCAAAGCTGGGCAAACAAACAAGACATGATCCAGCTTCTGAGTGCCCAAATTACATAGGTTGCAATTTTTTCCGTTTTTCGTGGAGTGGGACCAATTTGCTATTAAGTCATTCAAAGGTAAGAGATTCATGCAGCATAGAATAAGTCAACGTCGAATACCATGTTCTAAGTTCCAAGATACATATTTCTGGGGAATTCTCGGGGTATTCGACATGGCTATTATCTTTAGCCGTTCTTTTGATCTACAGAATTTGACATCTCTATTGTAGCTAATCATACGACTTGTAGTTTTTAAAAAGATTTAGGGGCATATTAGCAAGACCCACGTTAAAATTATCGCTGTTTTAGCGGCAGGAAACTGCCGCTAAAGCGGCGATAATGGGCTTGCTAATATGCGTTATAGAATTCAATAGAAGCCCAGGTTAGATGTGCAGGACATCTAACCTGGGCTTCTATTGAATTCCATAACGCATATTAGCAAGCCCATTATCGCCGTTTTAGCGGCAGTTTCCTGCCGCTAAAACGGCGATAATTTTAACGTGGGTCTTGCTAATATGCCCCTCAAATTCTAGAAGCGGCAGGGAAATCACTGACTCTTCCTGGGCACAGAAAACATTCAGCACCAGGGAGAAGTCACGTTAAAAAGGAATATTTACCTATAGTTCCTCCAAAACTTTCTTGACACGTGAAACCTCTTAATGTGCATGGCTCACTATTCTTTAACTGATATCCCCAGCGTAATATCCTTGCGAAACCTTGAGGAAAAGAGCTTATTAAGCCAAATTCCAATCTAATAGCCGGCGTTAAGACAAGTGTGTTAAAATTACATATTTTGTGTAAAATCTGGCCTTCAATCTTATCTAGGAAACTCCAGTCTTTTACTGGGATAGATTCAATTGCATATAGCATAGTAGGAGGAATTTTTGCTTTAAAAACAGTAAGCAGGTGTAAAAATGTCTTCGGCCCATTGCACTATAAAAAATACGCAGGCCATTTGCATGTGATACCGCTTTACAAGAGCTATGTTCAATATGAAGCTTATTTTTTGTATTGCCGTTATTACTTTCCCTAAATAGAGGAAAGAATCTACCAGCTCCAGCTTTTCAGGACCAATTTTCCAATTAAAATGACATAATTTTCTGCTTCTATTACATTTCCTAATCAAAAATTTACTTCTAGAAACATTGATCTTCAAAAATTGCACCATTGTATATTTCTGTAATGATATCAGTTTTTTATTCAGCCTATTGGGGGTTAGATCCATCACTGCTATATCATCTGCATACATAAGGCATGCAAAAGGATGGCCGCCTAGCTTTGCTGCATCTCCCTCTAAATGATTAAAGCATTCAGGAAGGTCTGCTACATACAAAGGAAAGAGTAGCGGTGCTAATAAACAGGCTTGTTTCAGGCCATTTTCTGTGGATATTACAGTTGATAAGCCTTGATTTCCTCCAATTAGCACCTGGCACCATGTTCGTGAGTGTAGGGCAATAATTAATGTTAACAGGGGGAAGGCACTCCCATTTTATGTAATTTTTTCTACAGTAAGGGTCGGTCTACCTTATCAAAGGCTGTTGAGAAATCTATAAAGGCCACATATACATTTGACCTACGAAAAATCGTGTACTTCTCCTCAATTAATTTCAACATGAAGATATTATCCAGGGTGGAGTGATTTTTCCTAAAACCTGCTTGTTCTATAGGAAGAACCTTCTCCTCCACCACCCATTCAGTAAGATGGTCAAGAATACTACGTGCAAATATTTTCCCCACCGTGTCTAGTAAAGCTATTTGCCGGTAGCTACCCAGATGATGTCTATGGCCCTTTTTATATAAAGGGATTAGAATACTACCAGACCAAGATGGAGGCGTCTTCCCCTGCGAATAGCAAAAATCAAACAGCGGAGTCAGGTACGTAGCCCACAACAGAGATTCCTTTTTAATCACTGTCATAGGGATTTCATCAGGACCCATTGCTCCTGAGGTTCTCATTTTTTTAATAAGTCCTACCACTTCACCCAATGAGGGCACATAGCTGGATTCAGGGATTTTGAAAGAATAGGGTAGAGTGGAGGCAGAACAAGAAGAATTCGGATTGGCAAAATAAAGTTCTACCAGATGTAATTTCCAATCTTCTTCTTTTATAGGAATGTGGAGGGATTTTACTCTTGTACCGCAGCAATCAGCGATTATTTCCCAATACCTTTTAGAGTGTTTTTTTTGTAGCTGCCTCTTTTAACTGTACCCATTCTTGATCTTCCTTTATTTGCTTTAGGGAACAATTTTTTCTCTGTCTTTTCCTCTTTAAGAGATTTAATAATTTACTTTGTTCGAGAAAAAATTCTGGAACTGGGCCCTCTCTAATTTATTTATTTCCCTATTTATAGGAAGCAATGGGTTAAAATGCTATCTCTGTTTAGCTAGAACATGCGAGGATTTACATAACGATGCCGAAGTACTTTTATTGTGACAAAAGGCTTCAAATAAATCGATTTGAGGAGAGTAACATTACTAAATGCTGCTGATCTACTATCAGAACTGTTAGGTTCTCTTTAGGTTTAGAGGTAGCTAGGGTATTCCAATGGATTCTACCATTTGTTGTATTAAAACCTACTGAACTATCTTTAAAATTCCAAGAGCCTACCTTAGCACAGGTCATCTCAAATGTAGAGCAGATCACCATGTGATCGCTAAGAGCATTTTCCAAAACTTCCATACTTGAGAGCTTACAAAAAAAATCTGCTGAGACAATTGAGTAATCAATAATAGTTCTCCCAGTAGGAGCCTTATGGGTATAGTTTGCTGGTATATCATTTCCTAACCTCCCATTGGCAATTAAAAGATTTAAACTTCTCAAACCCTCAAGTAGTAGTGCTCCTCTTTTATCAGTCCGACTATTATTCGGGAACTGAGCTGGTGGGGTGTTTAAGGCTTCATTTTTTGAGGCATTAGCAAATAACCTTATGCTGTGGGAAGAAACTTTGGCATTCAAATCACCAACCAGCATTAGATGCCTACAATCTTCACTTTCCATAATAGTGGAGATGAAAACATATAGATCTTTTAATAAATGAGAGTTAGATGCGTCAGGAGGTAAATATGCATTTACAATCAGAAGGGAATCTAAATGGTCTTGATCTTCCTTAAGGTCTAGCTTAATCGCCTGAATTAAGTTGGAGGCATGGGAGATCACTTTATATATCCATCTAAAACTTGATCTAAGCAATATAGCAATACCTCCCTTAGCATGTCCTCTGTTCACTGGGAGTGCAGGACGGCTCAGCACTATATAATCTTCAATGGACCAGTTCTTTGTGATCCAAGACTCTTGTATACAGATTATATCAGCACTCTTCTTTCAAGAATAAAAGTTTATTTTTATTCGCGCTTAAGCCGGCTGCATTCCAAGAGATCAATTTAAGACCCTTGGTAGGAAGAATTCCCGTGTTTTAAACCCAAAGATCTATTTGTATTAAGGGCCCCTGCTACCCAACTCCATTTCTTACTTTCCTCATCTTCAGACAGTACATCATTATTCTTTTTCTCTGTAAGGAGCTAAACTCTCCTTCCCTCCTTATCAAGGGAAACCTCCAATATACTCTCTCTCTCCAGGTAGGGCAAGTCCCTTGTAGGGGGAGCTGAATGGATGATAGTCTGCAGATTATAAATCGCTTTTTTAAAAGTTAACTCCTCTTCAGGTACGAGAACATCGATACCACGGCATCGTAATTTATCACTGTTTGACATTAATAAATAGGAAATCACTTTGGAACCAAACGTCACTTTAGCTCCCCTAGAATTGTTATGTTTTTGAACCTGAACCAGGGCTAGATCATTACTCTGGATCATTTGGAGGACAGGAATTTCAGCAAAGCAGCTCAATAGAAAGGATCTGTTCATAAACAGCTCATGATCAAAAATAAAAGAAAAGTCTAGAGTAAAAGGAACAAAAAGTAAGTGATTAACTTGGCCAGCTACCTCGGGAACAGTTCCAATAGGTTTATAAATAACATTACTACCTAAAGAGGAGGCAAATAACGTGGCATTGGGATTCAAATTACTCTGTACTATCGATGGAGAGCTTGGATCTAGTAAAATTACTTCTTGTGAGGTTGGAATCGAGGCACAAGGATTCAATAAGGGTGATCGAGGTCCCCTTGAATTAAGTTCAACTTGTCCTTCTTCCTTCTTTATGGCGTTCAAATCAGAATTCAATGACAGATTTAAAATTAAATTAGGGTCAAAGCGTAGACGTTTTGCTCTTTTTTGTTTATCCTTCGACGTTTTCCCTTTTTTCCTTCTTCTTGCAGACAATTTTACTTTTGCTCTTGGTATCTTTTTCCTTGGGTGGTGGAAAATCAGCTTTGGATTCCCCTATTACAGAATGTTCAGACTTTTTAGCATCTGTTTTTAAAAAAATGGAGAAAACTTTTCGTACTGTATTTAATTTTTCCTTATCAGCACGCTGACAGGGCAAAGATGCAGATACAGGGACAGAGTCCTCAGATTCAAAGAGCTGCTGTAGAGAAGGAGACTGTATTTCGTCAAATATATCTGCATTTTCTTTGCCTTTATACTTTTTACTAAGAAGAGGCATACCAGCCTGAGTACCGAAGTCCCGCCCTTTAGCACAAGAGACAGAACGTGTTTGAGTAGATTTAAATTGATTGGAGTTATCCTCCAAAGGTGGGAAGGAAAAAGTTCCCTTACCAGAGTTGAGCTTACCAGACGGGGGTCTTCGTTCAGAGATTATGAACTTAGTCAAAGACAAAAGTGAATCCAGGATATAGTCAGAATTACTTAGTGATTTCTCCATTAAGGCTAAGATAGATGACAAGACTGTTTCCAGACAAAGTAAAGATTCGTACATCAACATTTTTACCTCTGGATTATTGTTTAAGGGATGAAAACATGAGGACAAATCGGGAGTAACAGACACCCTTGAATTTAGTATACTTGTTCCACTGGGTGTGCTACTAAACAACTGCATCTTAATGGGGAGACCCTGAGGAAAATCCCGCAAATTTGGGGAAGGCGAAATATCAGGATTATGAGGCCTGGACGACACGGGGTTGGGAGACTGAAGAACCTTTGGAGTTGGATTCATGCTAATGTTGAGATCTGGGAGAGAAAAGTCTTCCATTGGAGGGTCTCCCTCTTTTGGAACAAGGCACATTCCACCTTCGGACTGAGTGGCTCTGTTACCAAGGGAGTGGATGGTGAAATTTGCCAACAGAGAGTCTTCTGCTCTACATACAGAACATGATTCATCCCCAAGCCGAGTGTGAGAAGTTGGCCTGGCATATGCTGTCCACTAATTATAGTGGGCACCTTGCACCAGTCCAAACAACCCCTTATTGGAGATAGGTTAAAGACAACCTTTATTGAAAGCTATCCTAGTGGTAGCTATGGAGAGCAGCCTTCAGGCTAAGTCTTGAAGGAATGTAAAGCAGCTTGTTTTACCAGTCTATAATCTCTTGAGTGACCAAATGAAAGAGGACCACACCAGGTATATATTCAAAATATATGTATTTATTACTAAACACACCCCTCTAGTCTCTTTATGAGGCTAGAGTTCGAAGTACATACGTTACGAGTTAGTTATCTACAGTAATAGCACAAATACACGTTTGAGCCCCAGGGGCGTACCAAACCATATACCAATAAAGTGGTATAAGAACCACGACTGAGCTAGACACAAGGCCTAGAGCCTGTAGAAGTGCTTGGACCACAAGGAACCACCCAAGGCAGTGACACAGGGGACCCACGAGGGACGCGTGCAGTGTATGAACACAGCCGCGAACCACCGTTAACTTCTATGGGGAAAGTCGCGATTAGAATTTAAAAGAAAAGGGACACTTAGAGGAGGACTTGGAGCAAACCCTTTGAGAACTAGGCTGTTCTAGTGTCAATACCCACGGGAGCACCGGAGTACTCGAGTTACCTCACCCAGGGGAGCCGGGTGCATAGGTGTCTTTCGGGGTCGGGTTTCGTCGTCGCTTTCAATGGCGAGCTGCTGCAAACTGCGGCTGGCGGCCAAGTCGAAAGTGTTCGGGTGGATCCCAAGGTGGATCGAAGATCTGAAGAACCTGAAAGCAGAGGGGACAGAGTCTCGGTCACTAGCCAGTGACCAGGAAGGCGATGAGCAGATGCCCACCGATGTCGAGTGCTTCAGCCACGAGGTCCAGGAGGCGTCGACGACAACCAGGAGCTGGATTCGAGCTGTTCCACAATGTTTGTCAATTGCAGGGGTGTTGGCGACCGGATTGGACCCAACAAGCCTCGGCAACGGCAAGTCTCGTGGAAATAGAAGAAGGACGATGCTGCAGACCAGCAAAGTCTGGGGGACTCACCCAGCAAGGATAAGTCAGGGCACACCTGGAGCAATCAGAGAGCCCAAGCAAAAAAAGATTGGCCTTCGGGAGGGCTTACTAGCCAACGGACTAGCAACCGCGAAGGAGCCTCGAAACGATGCACGTGGAACTGGCTCACAGGACACTCGTGGTGTGGAGGCCAGTGATCTTTGGTGCAGTTGGTGTTGGAGGCTGGGGCTATTCGGAGCCCAAAGCACGACTTCGTGGGAGACCCAGAAGAGGATGCACTTGCAAATGCGTTCGGTGTCCAGGGGTCACAGTTCCACGTTACCCACGACAGCTACGGGCCTCAGCTTTGCTGGGGACTCAGGGCAGCCTCGGGAAGTCTGGAAATCCACCTCTGGTGATGCAAAGACTTCGGCGTCCGACGGGAGCTTCAGCGATGCAGACTGGACAATTGGTTCTTTGGTGCCTGCCAAGCAGGAGTCACTCCTTGACCCCAAGGGAGATTCTTCAGTCCTCTAATCTTGAAGTAGAGCGTCGAAGGTCCAGGATTCTGTGTCAGAGTTTCGTCCAGGTAAATCTAAAGTCCTAAGGACTGGGTTCCCCTACTTATACTAAGGTAGGGGGTTGGACATACTCTGTGGCCCCACCTATGGGAGGGCCAGGGCAGAGAGGTGGTTACACCCCTTTCCCTTTGTCCAGTTTCGTGCCAGAGCAGGGGCTGGAAGCCCCTGAGCCGGTTTGAACTGGGGTATGCACAGGGACACCAAGGGTGCCCCCAGTGCAGGATTTCAAAGCACCCGAGAGTGCTCCCGCCCAGCCCCAATACACACTATCCTGTCTGGGGAGGTGGTCACACCTCCCTGGGACAGGAAACCTATTGTCCAGGCCTCCCCTGCTGGAGTTTCGGTCAGCAGCAGGAGGCCAGACTCGTGTCTGTGGCACCGGCATCCATTTTGTGATGCCAGGGCTCTGGAAATTCAGTACCGGGTATACCGGTGTGTACATGTCTCTCCCTCTAGAAGGGTGGAATGCTACCCCCGCCGCCAGAACTGGCGGGGGGGTAGTATTCCAAGATGTTTGACACCAAACACGACATGTTTCCGTCAGCCATCCCAAAGTTAGCATTTAACTCGAGGTTATAATGCGCTTAAGAGTATATGGTCAGGCTGCACTACAAACAGCCTCGGAGAAGGGTCTCCGAACGCTGCAGAGGGGCCCAGCTCATGCAGGGGCACCCTCTCACATAGGAACCACGCACTCTGCCTTCAGGATTGATAAGGCCTGCCATAGGGGTGACTTATAGGTTTATATGTGTGTATGTATATAGTGATATAGGTAGCCTATATCACAGGAAGGGGTGCATGCACCACCTTACCCAGGCTGCAGTAGCAGACCTGTGGTGTCAGTTTGGATGGCCTTCCAGGAGTGGCACAATACATGCTGCAGCCCCTGGTAGGCCTCTGAGGTACCTATGCCCTGGGTACATAGTATGCCATATACTAGGGACTGATAAGGGCACTCCAGATTCCAATCAGAGATGTGCCTAAGGCACATGGAAACCATTTTAAAGAGGAAGCAGCTAGGCTGGGGTTCTGATTAGCAGGGCCCCAGCCAGACTAAGGTCGAAAAACAGTGAAGCATCAGCAAAAAGTGGGGGTACCCATGTGAAGCAGATCCTACTTTCCTACACCGAGTATCTCCAATTTCGGGAGGCAGGTTAATAGGTTTTACTGGAGGTGATTTTCCAGATTCTGCTTTGTCCTCTCCAGGAAGAGCTTCCGATTTAATCTCCATCATCCCCACTTTATTTAGGATTGTCTCTTTTTTGGGAAAGAAGGTAGAGATGGCATTGAATCCTTTCAAGGTATTTATCTGTATTGAATTATTCCTTAAAGGATTAGCTTTGGTTTTTTTGCACGCTCTTATGTATATCAATCTTCCTGAGCACAATTTCTTTGCGGTCGTAACTCTGTCTTAAAATTCTTCTGCCTCCTACTTCCTGGCCTCACGTGACCTAGCAGTGCTTGTCTTGAACCCTGGAACCCAAGTCCCAGGACTTAGCACCCCAAGTCACTAACCTGGGGTTCAGGCGTACACTTGGCCCCCTTAGATGGATTGCCAGGCAAGGCAAGGGGCCCATGCTATTGGGGAAATTTCCTTTACTCCCCTCCTGGTTCCAGGCCTGGTCAAGCTACGGCAGGTCTTGAGGGGGGGATCTCCAGCCCCTCCAGACTGTGTTTCCTTGGCTTTTCAACTCCTCAAGTCTTTGGGGCCCAGCACCAGCTTACGCCTCCCTCAGCCTCCACTGCCGCCCTCTGACCTCCGGGGTTTATCCCCAGTCTGCTGCAGGCAGAGCGAAAGCCAGCCGAAGGATCAGGAATGGCCCAAACCCACTGACCAGCAACAGTAAGCGGCAAAATACCCCACAGGCTTGTTGAATCCTGTGGGAGGCCCAATTAGCTGGCAGTAGGAAAAGAAAAAGTAGCTGCAGGTACAAACAGTTCTGGTAATGTTGTTAAGATTGTGAGCAAGTAGGGTGCAGGATGCCACCGCAAGCTGCACCCGACCGGGTCGGGCCGCCTCCGTGGGATTACCCACTACTCACTCTCCGCAACCGCTACTACCGGCCGGTCGCACTTGCCCGCCGGCCTGCTCCCACCGGCACCCGCTCCCGCACTTACCCGCACCTGTTCTGCTGACAAAGCCACCTTTGCAATTTTGCAGCAATATTGGACCGTGGGAGTGCGGGGGTGTGGGAACACAGGATCCCAGAGAGTCAAGAGAGTCCAGTTTGCCGAGAGAGGCGGGGTAAGATGCAGCAGTGCTGGGAGGGGTAAAGGTGATGCTGTGGAGTTTGTGGAATTCGTGGAGTAGTTGGCCCCCTCTGGACCACGCTGCGCCGCCGAGGTAGTGTGGCCTCCCCAGCCTCTCCAGCTGTGGACGCTGTGTCCGGTGTGTTTGTTGTGCCCAGTTGTGTGCCGGCTGCGCTCTAGTGCCCGGCCCCCGGTTTCCTCGCGGGTAAAAAAGTGCAGACGCGTCCACGTCCCCGTGATCTGCTGCGGCTCTACGGCTCTGTGCTTGGCTGCTCAGGTCCTTCTTCTGAGTCTTCTATTAGTCCAGAAGTGTACTAATGAGTGGGTCTGAGGGTCCTATTTTCACACCTGGTGCCTTCTTTGAAGCAGGAGAAGTTTCTAGAGATTCCCTTTGAAGTGTTTGGAATTTTGTGCCTTCCCTGCCCAGGCTCCAACCTGGCTGCAGGCTCAATGGGCTAGTGTGAAATCCTTTGCATGAAGGCAGGGAACAGCCTATTGACTAATAAGTGGGGCTGTGCCCAGCTTCACCCCCTCATCCTGGCAGTGATGACCCATCCAGGCACAACTAATCCCTCTATTAAGTGGCTGTCTAGGAGAAATATACAAAGTCCAACTCTCAACTGGACCAAGTCATGTGACCAAGGAACAGGCTGCAGGTTAGGGCAGGAAAATGTCAACTTTCTGAAAGTGGCATTTTCAAAATTGTGATTTAAAATCTGCCTTTACCATTAAAGAGGATTTGAAATTAGAATTTCTCAGAAGCCAAACATGAATTTCCTACCTGGTCCCAATAAAAGATTAGCACTTATTAGATGTAACAAATCATAACAAGCATAGTAGATCAAACAAGCAGGCCAATCGGTACACAGAGGACCTCTGAGTCACCAAACAGCACTGTAAAAAGCTAAAAAGGGAATGGAGAGCCTGCCATGACACCACCAACAGAACTACTTAAAAGTCTGCACTGAGACGCTATTACCAACAAATTAGAGACACCAATAAAAAATCACTAGTGGACCACATTGAAGAAAGCTTCAACAGCTACAAAAAGATCTTCCAGATTGTCAAGGATTTCACTTCGCCCGCAACCAATATCAACAACATTGCTGCCTCCCAAAAGCAGCAAAGAGGTCCAGCAGGATGAGGGGCGCTGTTTCTCCACAGTCCAGGATGATTCAACTGTCTTTGGTGGCCGTAATGAGTGCTGTTTTGGTTCTTTCTGAATCCTGATTGTGTGTTGTCTAGAAGATGGTGCAGTTTGAGGTGGGTTGTGAGTTGCTTGTTAATGGCCTTTTCAATCACTTTGGCTGGATAGGGGAGCAGGGAGATGGGTCGGAAGTTGCTCAGTTGATTCAGGTCAGATGTGGGCTTCTTCAGGAGGGCATTGATTTCTGCAAGCTTTCATTCATCCGAGAAAGTGAAAGATGTGATGGAGGTGTTGATGATGCGGGTCAAGGTGCTGCTAATTGGTGATTCTCCCAGGTTGTAGATATGGTGGGGGCATGGATCCGCTGAGGACCCTGAGTGGATGGTCCACATGATTGCTGCTGTCGTTTCTGGTGGGGGTTGTCCATTCGGTCAGGTGGCCATCTTGGTTGGTGGTTAGTAGGTTAGCGATGAGTTCCCTGGGATTGGGTTGGTGTGTGAAGTTTCTGTAGATGTTTGCAATTTTGCTATGGAAGAAGTCAGATAGGTTGTTGCAGGAGCCTTGAGGAGCAAGGAGAACATTGTGGATGGTTGGTGCTGTAGCGCAAAGAGCAGACCAGTTGGCATGGACTGTAGTGTAAAAATCCTGACAGGTGACGCGGATGGTCATGTGTGGAGCTATGCTTTGGAAGTCACCGTGGGTTGTCGATGTTGCAGCGCTAGGTGTAAATCTTGCGTTGCCGGTCGTCCTGGCAGTTGCTTTAGCATTAAGAGTTGGGTTCACAGGAACTTTGTGTTGGCGCATATCCTGGGCAGCAAGGTCTTGGCATGACTGGGCAAGTTTGCGCTTGCAAACAGCCCAAAAAAAGGATTTCTGCTTTTCTTCACAAGAGGAGCTCTACTGATGTCAGCAAAGAACCCATGGCCTGGGGAGACACCTCTTGGGGATCAAGAACTCACTAGAGCAGAGGCCAGCGGGGCTCATGCAGATTCGGTTGCAGGTCCAGGCAGGTCCAATGCAGTAGGTCAGCTGGGAATCTTGCAGCGAGGCCTCTGGAGCTTGTGATGTCCCTGTAGCTGAAACAGGAGGTCAGTCAACTGACCCTTGAAGTCACTCAGGTAGCCTAGGATGAAGGGAAAAGGTCCTGTCTTTCTTCTCATACAGGAACTCACTCCAGCAGAGGTTAGCAGGGCTCAGGCAGGTCCATTTGCATGTCCAGGCAGGTCCAGTGAAGCAGGTCACCTTGCAAGGAGGCCTCTGGAGCTTGTGATGTCCCTGTAACTCAGGCAGGCAGTCAGCCAACTGACCTTTGGAGTCCCTCAGGTAGCCTGGGATGAAGGGAACAGCTCCAGTCTTCCTTCTCAGACAGCAGGGCAGGCCTCAAGCAGCAGAGCAGTCCTGTGGCAGCAGGGCAGTCCTTTTTCTGTAGTATCCACAGGTCCAGGAGTGTAACTAAAGAGTTTGTTTGAGGGTCCAATATTTATATCTGTTGCCAGCTTTGAAATGGGGGAACTTCTAGACTTCCTCCCACATCTGGTTCTGGAATTGTCTTCCTTCCCCTGCCTAGGCTCCAAGGGGTCAGGGGTGACAAGCCTCATCTGAAGTCCTTTGTGAGTGTGCTGAAGGAGCTCCTTTAAAACGTAATTGGGACAGGAAACAGCTCCACCCCACCCATCCTGGCAGGATGGTCTATCCTGACAACATCTAGTTCCCCTTTATATCACTGTCTGAGAGGAATACACAAAGGCCAACCGCCAGCTACATCCAGTCATGTGAACCAGGATACAGGATGCAAGCACCAAATGGTTAGAATAAGAAAGTACCAACTTTCTAAACGTGGCTTTTTCAGAATTGTGACTTAAAATCCAACTTTACTATTAAGGAGGGTTTAAAATTGCAACTCATTTGAGTGTAATCATAGCATTCCTGCCTGTTCCTAATCAAATGTTATCACTTAATAAATGTAATAAGGTAACCCAATGGTTTCACTGACAAAATATCGCCTATGAAAATATTGCCATACCAAAATATTGTGACCAAAATATTGATATCAAAAATCTTGTCATCCTATATTGATAATGGTAACTACAAAAATATTGAGAAAAAATATCTTGTTGTCAATAATATTGTTGTATAAAATATAGTTTTTTAAATATATATAAATTCAAATAATAAATGTATTAAATAGTAACATTAATTTAATTAAATAAATAGATTTGATATATATTTCAACAAATATAAAAGATAAACTTTTTTTTAAAGTTATATATATATATTTACCTATATCTAGTTAAAAAACTATTACTAAACTAATAATTTTAATTTATATTATTATTTCTGAATGTTTTAAATAATGTAATAATATACAAATTATATATAGATATATATATGCCAAACCAACAGAACTCCTTCTGGAACCTGGGCCCGTGGGGAGGTGGTACGTAAAACCGGCAGAGCCTAATATCGCACAACGTTCAAAAAGTAAGATGCACGCTCAGGAAATGTCAGCAAGTGAAGGTTTAATGGACTTCAGTTGTAACGCGTTTCGATACAGAGCTGTCTGTGAACAAGGCAGCTTGTCTGTCGAAACGTGTTACAACTGAAGTCCATTAAACCCTCACTTGGTGGCATTTCCTGAGCGTGCGTCTTACTTTTTTAATGTTGTGTGATATATATATATCTGGAGCAACGCGGAGAGCCTGTAACTCTGGTAGCTGCATGAAACTGCAACGCGTCGCCCCCCATATTTGGGAGAGAGGAGGCAACACTGATTGCCTGAGAAGGGGACATAGGAAGGCAAAATCATTCCAGGTACCTGTGGCGGCGTTGGGATCCTTAGCCAACTAGTTGGGACTTCACATGTTGTTAGGAGATGCCCCGTCACTGAATGGGCTTCCTCTGAGGACTCCCAGCCCCAGCATGCATCTGCCTGGTTGGTTTGAGCGCAGGACACCTGAACATCGTTGGGCTGAGGAGGGGCGAGAGACCACCTGATGGGGAGTGGCCACTATATTTATATCTGTGCGTTTGGCCCCCCTGGGATAAGCAGCCATTGAAACTGGCACTGATGAAGCCATTTGAAGGCTGAAACGCGTCTGCCTAAGCGTTTCATGGACCTCAATAACTTGCGCAGAATAAGAGCTAATAAAGCCTTTTAAATCCCCGGAGCTGTGTCGTCCCTTTTTCCCTACCTGGGAGAAAGTCTTGGTTTGTATATATATATGTATACATATATATATACATACATATATATATATTTTTTTTTTCACTGAAAAAACCATAGTTTTCAGGGACTTTATAGTTAGAAATTAGCATTTAAAAAAGCTTAGAAAGTCACTGAAAAAACCACAGGTTTCAGGGACGTTATAGTTAGTTGGACATTTCACTCGTACAAAACCAGAGAAATTCAGCCGTTATAGTTAGTTGAGCTAACTATAACTCGCGCCCCCGCAATGCACTGCTGATGACGTCACATATTACATCACTCATGACATGGTCAGTGACATCACTGATGACATCACTGATGACATCTCAAAAGACATCACTGATGACATCACTGATGACATCATCCAGTGACTGTGTGTTTCTGAAAAGTTTAAGTATGTTTTATATATATATATACGCCAAGGTGTATTGAAGAATGAGTGGGTGTATGAGTGTCTGAATGGATGATTTAGTAGGTGCGTGACTGACTGTATAAGTGAGTGATTAAACGTGTTTTACTAAATGTATGGGATAGTGACTAATCTGTGTGAATGTCTGTATCAGTCTGTCAGTTGGTGTGTAAGCGGCTGCATGGGTTGGTGAGTAGCTACATGAGTGTCTATATGGGTTATTGATTGGTTGTCTGAGTACCTGTATGGGTGCCTAAGTGTCTGGGTGGGTGGGTGGGGGGTATGTGACTCCATGCATGGATGTGTGAGTGGGTGATTCACTGGGTGTATGGGTTCAAGAGTGCAAATGTGAAGGAATTTATGTGTGGGTGAGTGTGTGTGTATGGCTGTGTTGGTGAGTGAATGGATGTCTCAGTGGTACATGTGTGAGTAACTACATATGTGAAAGGCAGTATATGTGAGTGTTGGAGTATATAAGTAACTATATGTGAGAGTGAGTGATTGTGAGAGCGGCTGTATGGATGAGTGTGTGCCTGTATCAGTGATTGTATAAGAGAGTAAGTATGTGTTAGAATCTGTATGAATAAGTGAGGTGGTGTGTGTATAACTGTACAGGTGAGTAAATGGGAGTGTGATTGATTCTTTGCATGACTGACTAGGTGTGTGAGTAACTCTATGGGTGAGTGGCAGTGTGTGAGTGTCTGTATGGGTGTATGAGTGCATATGATAGTGGCTGTATTAATGAGTGACTGCATGTATGAGTGACAGTATGGGTGTGTGGATGTTTGTGTAGACCTAGGAATCAGTGAGTAGGTATGCACTAACTGGTATTGGTGTGTCTATGGTTTCGAGAATGGTAGTCTGTATTTTAGAGTGGGTGTATCAAAGGTTATATTAGGGTGTGAGGAGGTGCATCAGATTATCACGTGGATGATGTCATCAGTGATATCAACAGTGATGTAATTTGAGAAGTCATCAGTGATGTCATCAGAGATGTCACTGACCATGTCATGAGTGATGTAATATGTGACATCATCAGCAGTTCATTGCGGGGGCACGAATTATAGTTAGCTCAACTAACTATAACGGCCGAATTTCTCTGGTTTTGTACGAGTGAAATGTCCAACTAACTATAACGTCCCTGAAACCTGTGGTTTTTTCAGTGAATTTCCAAGGTTTTTTAAATGCTAATTTCTAACTATAACGCCGCTGAAACCTATGGTTTTTTCAGTGAATTTCAAAGGTTTTTTAATTGCTACTTGCTAACTATAAAGTTCCTGCAAACTCTGTTTTCTTCAGTGAATTGCTAAGGTTTTTTAAATGCTAATTTCTAAATATGCCTACATAGGTAGGACAGAGGTGCAGAAAGAGGCCTACTTCGACTGTACCTTTCCACAGACTCATACAAAGTAGCCTAATCACTAATCCTTCTCCCAAGACGTCTTAAACCTCACTTTTCTCTTGAAGGTTCACTATTCATCGACTGCTCAGAATTTGTTGGCCTACCAAATGTAAAACAGTAATCCTAACCATATCACTGTTGTAAGTCTGACCAAGTTTGTGAAGGTATGCATGCGTGTGTCTCTGCTTTTACCTGGTGACATGTTACATACAAATAAACATAGAAAAACGTGAATATCAGTGTTTCAAACAGCATACTCTGTAAATTTGTGTACAAGAAGGTGCATGTATTTCTTTCTGCTCCTAATACAGGGTACATGCATATTCAATAGTATATTTGAGGGGCTCTATAACACCTATATACATAACAAATGTCTGCCTGTGCAACCGAATGACAGAGCAGAACTAACAATATTTGACCACCTATAAGAGAAACTACCCGCTTTTTAACCTACCATCTTCAGATCCAATACATGTATAAGTAGACATATACCTCAGTCACGAGAGCACGCAGACCTTTAAACTTAACAGCTTGCACTTCCCATTTCAATATAGAAACAGGCAAGAGAAGTACAGAAAGAAGCAAGAGAAGTGTAGAAAAAAACAAGAGAGATGCAGAAAGAGTAAGAAATGTGCAGAAGGAGGCAAGAGAAGTGCAGAAAGAGGCAAGAGAAGTGCAGAAACAGGCAAGAGAAGTGCAGAAAGAGGGAACAGGGGTGCAGAAACAAGAAAGAGAACTGCAGAATGAGGCAAGAGAGTTGCAGAAACAGGCAAGAGAGGTGCAGAAAGAGGAAACAGGGGTGCAGAAAGAGGCAAAAGGTGCAGAAACAGGCAAGAGAGGTACAGATAGAGGGAACAGGGGTGCAGAAAGAGGCAAAAGAAGTGCTGAAAGAAGTAACAGAGGTGCAGAAAGAGGCAAGAGAAGTGCTGAAAGAAGGAACAGAAATGCAGAAAGAGGGAAGAGAAGTACAGAAAGAAGCAACAGAGGTGCAGAAAGAGGCAAGAGAAGTACAGAAAGAGGCAAAGAGGTACAGAAAGAGACAACAGAGGTGCACAAAGATACAAGAGAGGTGCAGAAAGAAGAAAGACGGGTGCAGAAAGAAGCAACAGGGGTGCATAAAGAAGCAAGAGAGGAGCAGAAAGAAGAAAGAGAAGCGCAGAAAGAAGCAACGGGTACAGAAAGAGGCAAGATGGTTGAAGAAAGAGGCAAGAGAAGTCAAGAAAGAAGCAAGAGAAATGTAGAAAGAGGCAAGAGAAGTGCAGAAAAAGGCAAGAGAAGTGCAGAAAGAAGCAAGAGAAGCGCAGAAAGAGGCATGAGAAGTGCAGAAAGAGGCTAAGAGGTACAGAAAGAGACAACAGAGGTGCACAAAGAGACAAGAGAGGTGCAGAAAGAAGAAAGACAGGTGACGAAAGAGGCAACAGGGGTGCAGAAAGAGGCAAGATGATTGAAGAAAGAGGCAAGAGAAGTGCAGAAAGAAGCAAGAGAAGCGCAGAAAGAAGCAAGAGAAGTGAAGAAAGAAGCAAGAGAAGAGCAGAAAGAGGCAAGAGAAGTGCAGAAAGAGGCAAGAGAAGTATAGAAAGAGACAAGAGAAATACAGAAAGAGGCAAGAGAGGTGCAGAAACAGGAAAGAGAACTGCAGAAAGAGGCAAGAGAGGTGCAGAAAGAGGGAACAGGGGTGCAGAAAGAGGAGAAAGGTGCAGAAACAGGCATGAGAGGTACAGATAGAGGGAACAGGGGTGCAGAAAGAGGCAAGAGAAGTGCTGAAAGAAGTAACAGAGGTGCAGAAAGAGGCAAGAGAAGTGCTGAAAGAAGGAACAGAAATGCAGAAAGAGGGAAGAGATGTACATAAAGAAACAACAGAGGTGCAGAAAGAGGCAAGAAAAGTACAGAAAGAGGCAAAGAGGTACAGAAAGAGACAACAGAGGTACACAAAGAGACAAGAGAGGTGCAGAAAGAGGAAAGACAGGTGCAGAAAGAGGCAACAGGGGTGCAGAAAGAAGCAAGAGAGGAGCAGAAAGAAGCAAGAGAAGTGCAGAAAGAAGCAACAGGAGTGCAGAAAGAGGCAAGATGGTTGAAGAAAGAGGCAAGAGAGGTCAAGAAAGAAGCAAGAGAAATGTAGAAAGAGGCAAGAGAAGTGCAGAAAAAGGCAAGAGAAGTGCAGAAAGAAGCAAGAGAAGCGCAGAAAGAGGCAAGAGAAGTGCAGAAAGAGGCATGAGAAGTGCAGAAAGAGGCAAGAGATGCGCAGAAAAAGGCAAGACAGGTGCAGAAAGAGGCAAGAGAACTGCAGAAAGAACCAACAGAGGTGCAGACAGAGGCAAGAGGGGTGCTGAAAGAGGCAAGAGAAGTGCAGAAAGAAGCAACAGAGGTACAGAAAGAGGCAAGAGAACTGTAGAAAGAGGGAAGAAAGGTGCAGAAGGAGGCAAGAGAGGTGCAGAAAGAGGGAAGAGGGGTGCAGAAAGAATCAAGAGGGGTGCAAAAAGAAGCAAGAGAGGTGCAGAAACAAGCAAGAGAAGTACAGAAAGAAGCAACAGAGGTGCAGAAAGAGGCAATAGGGGTGCAGAAAGAAGCAAGAGAGGTGCAGAAACAAGCAAGAGAAGTACAGAAAGAAGCAACAGAGGTGCAGAAAGAGGCAAGAGGGGTGCAGAAAGAGGCAAGAGAAGTGCAGAAAGAACCAACAGAGGTGCAGAAAGAGTCAATAAAAGTGCAGAAAGAGGCAAAAGAAGTGCAGAAAGAGGCAAGAGAAGTGTAGAAAGAGACAAGAGAAGTACAGAAAGAGCAAGAGAGGAGCAGAAAGAGGCAAGAGAGGTGCAGAAACAGGAAAGAGAACTGCAGAAAGAGGCAGAGAGTTGCAGAAACAGGCAAGAGAGGTGCAGAAAGAGGGAACAGGGGTGCAGAAAGAGGTGGAAGGTGCAGAAACAGGCAAAAGAGGTGCAGATAGAGGGAACAGGGGTGCAGAAAGAGGCAAGAGAAGTGCTGAAAGAGGCAAGAGAGTTGCAGAAACAGGCAAGAGAGGTGCAGAAAGAGGAAACAGGGG
This sequence comes from Calotriton arnoldi, assembly GCA_963921515.1. Lineage (NCBI taxonomy): Eukaryota > Metazoa > Chordata > Amphibia > Caudata > Salamandridae > Calotriton > Calotriton arnoldi. Next base: position 156,776 of record CAWUFW010001861.1, on the reverse strand, counting down.
TGCAGAAAGAGGCAAAAGGTGCAGAAACAGGCAAGAGAGGTACAGATAGAGGGAACAGGGGTGCAGAAAGAGGCAAAAGAAGTGCTGAAAGAAGTAACAGAAATGCACAAAGAGGGAAGAGAAGTACAGAAAGAAGCAACAGAGGTGCAGAAAGAGGCAAGAGAAGTGCAGAAAGAGGCAAAGAGGTACAGAAAGTGACAACAGAGGTGCACAAAGATACAAGAGAGGTGCAGAAAGAAGAAATACGGGTGCAGAAAGAAGCAACAGGGGTGCATAAAGAAGCAAGAGAGGAGCAGAAAGAGGAAAGAGAAGTGCAGAAAGAAGCACAGGTACAGAAAGAGGCAAGATGGTTGAAGAAAGAGGCAAGAGAAGTCAAGAAAGAAGCAAGAGAAATGTAGAAAGAGGCAAGAGAAGTGCAGAAAAAGGCAAGAGAAGTGCAGAAAGAAGCAAGAGAAGCGCAGAAAGAGGCATGAAAAGTGCATAAAGAGGCAAAGAGGTACAGAAAGAGACAACAGAGGTGCACAAAGAGACAAGAGAGGTGCAGAAAGAGGAAAGACAGGTGCAGAAAGAGGCAACAGGGGTGCAGAAAGAAGCAAGAGAGGAGCAGAAAGAAGCAAGAGAAGTGCAGAAAGAAGCAACAGGAGTGTTGAAAGAGGCAAGATGATTGAAGAAAGAGGCAAGAGAAGTGCAGAAAGAAGCAAGAGAAGCGCAGAAAGAAGCAAGAGAAGTGAAGAAAGAAGCAAGAGAAGAGCAGAAAGAGGCAAGAGAAGTGCAGAAAGAGGCAAGAGAAGTATAGAAAGAGACAAGAGAAATACAGAAAGAGGCAAGAGAGGAGCAGAAAGAGGCAAGAGAGGTGCAGAAACAGGAAAGAGAACTGCAGAAAGAGGCAAGAGAGGTGCAGAAAGAGGGAACAGGGGTGCAGAAAGAGGAGAAAGGTGCAGAAACAGGCATGAGAGGTACAGATAGAGGGAACAGGGGTGCAGAAAGAGGCAAGAGAAGTGCCGAAAGAAGTAACAGAGGTGCAGAAAGAGGCAAGAGAAGTGCTGAAAGAAGGAACAGAAATGCAGAAAGAGGGAAAAGAAGTACATAAAGAAACAACAGAGGTGCAGAAAGAGGCAAGAAAAGTACAGAAAGAGGCAAAGAGGTACAGAAAGAGATAACAGAGGTACACAAAGAGACAAGAGAGGTGCAGAAAGAGGAAAGACAGGTGCAGAAAGAGGCAACAGGGGTGCAGAAAGAAGCAAGAGAGGAGCAGAAAGAAGCAAGAGAAGTGCAGAAAGAAGCAACAGGAGTGCAGAAAGAGGCAAGATGATTGAAGAAAGAGGCAAGAGAAGTCAAGAAAGAAGCAAGAGAAATGTAGAAAGAGGCAAGAGAAGTGCAGAAAAAGGCAAGAGAAGTGCAGAAAGAGGCAAGAGAAGTGCAGAAAGAGGCATGAGAAGTGCAGAAAGAGGCAAGAGATGCGCAGAAAAAGGCAAGACAGGTGCAGAAAGAGGCAATAGAACTGCAGAAAGAACCAACAGAGGTGCAGACAGAGGCAAGAGGGGTGCTGAAAGAGGCAAGAGGGGTGCTGAAAGAGGCAAGAGAAGTGCAGAAAGAAGCAACAGAGGCACAGAAAGAGGCAAGAGAACTGTAGAAAGAGGGAAGAAAGGTGCAGAAGGAGGCAAGAGAGGTTCAGAAAGAGGGAAGAGGGGTGCAGAAAGAATCAATAGGGGTGCAAAAAGAAGCAAGAGAGGTGCAGAAACAAGCAAGAGAAGTACAGAAAGAAGCAACAGAGGTGCAGAAAGAGGCATTAGGGGTGCAGAAACAAGCAAGAGAGGTGCAGAAACAAGCAAGAGAAGTACAGAAAGAAGCAACAGAGGTGCAGAAAGAGGCAAGAGGGATGCAGAAAGAGGCAAGAGAAGTGCAGAAAGAACCAACAGAGGTGCAGAAAGAGGCAATAAAAGTGCAGAAAGAGGCAAGAGAAGTGCAGAAAGAAGCAAGAGAAGCGCAGAAAGAAGAAAGAGAAGTGAAGAAAGAAGCAAGAGAAGAGCAGAAAGAGGCAAGGGTAGTGCAGAAAGAGGCAAGAGAAGTATAGAAAGAGACAAGAAGGAGGCAAGAGAGATGCAAAAAGAGGGAAGATGGGTGCAGAAAGACGCAAGAGAGGTGCAGAAAGAAGCAACAGAGGTGCAGAAACAAGCTAGAGAAGTGCAGAAAGAACCAACAGAGGTGCAGAAAGAGGCAAGAGAAGTGCAGAAAGAGGCATGAGAAGTACAGAAAGAGGCAAGAGATGCGCAGAAAAAGGCAAGACAGGTGCAGAAAGAGGCAATAGAACTGCAGAAAGAACCAACAGAGGTGCAGACAGAGGCAAGAGGGGTGCTGAAAGAGGCAAGAGGGGTGCTGAAAAAGGCAAGAGAAGTGCAGAAAGAAGCAACAGAGGCACAGAAAGAGGCAAGAGAACTGTAGAAAGAGGGAAGAAAGGTGCAGAAGGAGGCAAGAGAGGTGCAGAAAGAGGGAAGAGGGGTGCAGAAAGAATCAAGAGGGGTGCAAAAAGAAGCAAGAGAGGTGCATAAACAAGCAAGAGAAGTACAGAAAGAAGCAACAGAGGTGAAGAAAGAGGCAATAGGGGTGCAGAAAGAGGCAAGAGGGGTGCAGAAAGAGGCAAGAGAAGTGCAGAAAGAACCAACAGAGGTGCAGAAAGAGGGAATAAAAGTGCATAAAGAGGCAAGAGAAGTGCAGAAAGAAGCAAGAGAAGCGCATAAAGAAGAAAGAGAAGTGAAGAAAGAAGCAAGAGAAGAGCAGAAAGGAAAGAGAAGTGCAGAAAGAGGCAAGAGAAGTATAGAAAGAGACAAGAGAAATACAGAAAGAGGCAAGAAAGGTGCAGAAGGAGGCAAGAGAGATGCAAAAAGAGGGAAGATGGGTGCAGAAAGAGATAAGAGAGGTGCAGAAAGAAGCAAAAGAGGTGCAGAAACAAGCAAGAGAAGTGTAGAAACAAGCAACAGAGGTGCAGACCGAGGCCAGAGGGGTGCAGAAAGTGGCAAGAGAAGTGCAGATAGAACCAACAGAGGTGCAGAAAGAGGCAATAGAAGTGCAGAAAGAGGCCGGAGAAGTGCAGAAAGAAGCAAGAGAAGTGCAGAAAGAAGCAAGAGAAGTGAAGAAAGAAGCAAGAGAAGAGCAGAAAGAGGCAAGAGAAGTGCAGAAAGAGGCAAGAGAAGTATAGAAAGAGACAAGAGAAATACAGAAAGAGGCAAGAGAGGAGCAGATAGAGGCAAGAAAGGTGCAGAAACAGGAAAGAGAACTGCAGAAAGAGGCAAGAGAGTTGCAGAAACAGGCAAGAGAGGTGCAGAAAGAGTGAACAGGGGTGCAGAAAGAGGACAAAGGTGCAGAAACAGGCATGAGAGGTACAGATAGAGGGAACAGGGGTGCAGAAAGAGGCAAGAGAAGTTCTGAAAGAAGTAACAGAGGTGCAGAAAGAGGCAAGAGAAGTGCTGAAAGAAGGAACAGAAATGCAGAAAGAGGGAAGAGAAGTACATAAAGAAGCAACAGAGGTGCAGAAAGAGGCAAGAGAAGTGCAGAAAGAGGCAAAGAGGTACATAAAGAGACAACGGAGGTGCACAAAGAGACAAGAGAGGTGCAGAAAGAGGAAAGACAGGTGCAGAAAGAGGCAACAGGGGTGCAGAAAGAAGCAAGAGAGGAGCAGAAAGAAGCAATAGAAGTGCAGAAAGAAGCAACAGGAGTGCAGAAAGAGGCAAGATGGTTGAAGAAAGAGGCAAGAGAAGTCAAGAAAGAAGCAAGAGAAATGTAGAAAGAGGCAAGAGAAGTGCAGAAAAAGGCAAGAGAAGTGCAGAAAGAAGCAAGAGAAGCGCAGAAAGAGGCAAGAGAAGTGCAGAAAGAGGCATGAGAAGTGCAGAAAGAGGCAAGAGATGCGCAGAAAAAGGCAAGACAGGTGCAGAAAGAGGCAAGAGAACTGCAGAAAGAACCAACAGAGGTGCAGACAGAGGCAAGAGGGGTGCTGAAAGAGGCAAGAGAAGTGCAGAAAGAAGCAACAAAGGCACAGAAAGAGGCAAGAGAACTGTAGATAGAGGGAAGAAAGGTGCAGAAGGAGGCAAGAGAGGTGCAGAAAGAGGGAAGAGGGGTGCAGAAAGAATCAAGAGGGGTGCAAAAAGAAGCAAGAGAGGTGCAGAAACAAGCAAGAGAAGTACAGAAAGAAGCAACAGAGGTGCAGAAAGAGGCAATAGGGGTGCAGAAAGAAGCAAGAGAGGTGCAGAAACAAGCAAGAGAAGTACAGAAAAAAGCAACAGAGGTGCAGAAAGAGGCAAGAGGGGTGCAGAAAGAGGCAAGAGAAGTGCAGAAAGAACCAACAGAGGTGCAGAAAGAGGCAAGAGAAGTGTAGAAAGAGACAAGAGAAGTACAGAAAGAGGCAAGAGAGGAGCAGAAAGAGGCAAGAGAGGTGCAGAAACAGGAAAGAGAACTGCAGAAAGAGGCAGAGAGTTGCAGAAACAGGCAAGAGAGGTGCAGAAAGAGGAAACAGGGGTGCAGAAAGAGGCGGAAGGTGCAGAAACAGGCAAAAGAGGTGCAGATAGAGGGAACAGGGGTGCAGAAAGAGGCAAGAGAAGTGCTGAAAGAAGTAACAGAGGTGCATAAAGAGGGAAGAGAAGTGCTGAAAGAAGGAACAGAAATGCAGAAAGAGGGAAGAGAAGTGCAGAAAGAAGCAGCAGATGTGCAGAAAGAGGTAAGAGAACTGTAGAAAGAGGGAAGAAAGGTGCAGAAGGAGGCAAGAGAGATGCAGAAAGATGGAAGATGGGTGCAGAAAGACACAAGAGGGGTGCAGAAAGAAGCAAGAGAGGTGCTGAAACAAGCAAGAGAAGTGCAGAAAGAGCAACAGAGCTGCAGAAAGAGGCAAGAGGGGTGCAGAAAGTGGCAAGAGAAGTGCAGAAAGAATCAACAGAAGTGCAGAAAGAGGCAATAGAAGTGCAGAAAGAGGCCGGAGAAGTGCAGAAAGAAGCAAGAGAAGCACAGAAAGAAGCAAGAGAAGTGCAGAAAGAATCAAGAGAAGTACAGAAAGAGGCAAGAGAGGTGCAGAAACAGGAAAGAGAACGGCAGAAAGAGGCAAGAGAGTTGCAGAAACAGGCACGAGAGGTGCAGAAAGAGGGAACAGGGGTGCAGAAAGAGGCGGAAGGTGCAGAAACAGGCAAGTGAGGTGCAGATAGAGGGAACAGGGGTGCAGAAAGAGGCAAGAGAAGTGCAGAAAGAATCAGCAGATGTGCAGAAAGAGGCAAGAGAAGTGCAGAAAGAGGCAAAGAGGTACAGAAAGAGACAACAGAGGTGCACAAAGAGACAAGAGAGGTGCAGAGAGAGTGAAGAGGGGTGCAGATAGAGGCAACAGGGGTGCAGAAAGAAGCAAGAGAGAAGCAGAAAGAAGCAAGAGAAGTGCAGAAAGAGGCAAGAGAAGTACAGGAAGAGGCTCGAGAAATGCAGAAAGAGGCAAGAGATGCGGAGAAAAAGGCAAGACAGGTGCAGAAAGAGGCAAGAGAACTGCAGAAAGAACCAACAGAGGGGCAGACAGAGGCAAGAGGGGTGCTGAAAGAGGCAAGGGAATTGCTGAAAGAAGTAACAGAGGTGCAGAAAGAGGCAAGAGAAGTGCTGAAAGAAGGAACAGAAATGCAGAAAGAGGAAGAGTAGTACAGAAAGAAGCAGCAGAGGTGCAGAAAGAGGCAAAGAGGTACAGAAAGAGACAACAGAGGTGCACAAAGAGACAAGAGAGGTGCAGAAAGAGGGACGACCGGTGCAGAAAGTGGCAACAGTGGTGCAGAAAGAAGCAAGAGAGGAGCAGAAAGTAGCAAGAGAAGTGCAGAAAGAAGCAACAGAGGTGCAGGAAGAGGCAAGATGGTTGCAGAAAGAGGCAAGAGAAGTCCAGACAGAAGCAAGAGAAGCGCAGAAAGAGGCAAGAGAAGTGCAGAAAGAGGCAAGAGATGTTCAGAAAAAGGCAAGACAGGTGCAGAAAGAGGCAAGAGAACTCCAGAATGAAACAACAGAGGTGCAGACAGAGGCAAGAAGGGTACTGAAAGAGGCTAGAGAAGTGCAGAAAGAAGCAACAGAGGTACAGAAAGAGGCAAGAAAACTGTAGAAAGAGGGAAGAAAGGTGCAGAAGGAGGCAAGAGAGGTGCAGAAAGAGGGAAGAAATGTGCAGAAAGACGAAAGAGGGGTGCAGAAAGAAGCAAGAGAGGTGCAGAAACAAGCAAGAGAAGTGCAGAAAGAAGCAACAGATGTGCAGAAAGAGGCAAGAGGGGTGCAGAAAGAGGCAATAGAAGTACAGAAAGAGGCTGGAAAAGCACAGAAAGAAGCAAGAGAAGCGCAGAAAGAAGCAAGAGAAGTGCAGAAAGAAGCAAGAGATGCACAGAAAAAGGCAAGAGAGGTGCTGAAAGAGGCAATAGAAGTGCAGAAAGAAGCAACAGAGAAGCAGAAAGAGGCAAGAGGGGTGCAGAAAGTGGCAAGAGAAGTGCAGAAAGAATCAACAGAAGTGCAGAAAGAGGCAATTGAAGTGCAGAAAGAGGCCGGAGAAGTGCAGAAAGAAGCAAGAGAAGCACAGAAAGAAGCAAGAGAAGTACAGAAAGAATCAAGAGACGAGCAGAAAGAGGCAAGAGAAGTGCAGAAAGAGGCAAGAGAAATGTAGAAAGATACAAGAGAAGTACAGAAAGAGGCGAGAGAGGAGCAGAAAGAGGCAAGAGAGGTGCAGAAACAGGAAAGAGAACTGCAGAAAGAGGCAAGAGAGTTGCAGAAACAGGCACGAGAGGTGCAGAAAGAGGGAACAGGGGTGCAGAAAGAGGCGGAAGGTGCAGAAACAGGCAAGAGAGGTGCAGATAGAGGGAACAAGGGTGCAGAAAGAGGCAAGAGTAGTGCTGTAAGAAGTAACAGAGGTGCAGAAAGAGGCAAGAGAAGTGCTGAAAGAAGGAACAGTTATGCAGAAAGAGGGAAGAGAAGTGCAGAAAGAATCAGCAGATGTGCAGAAAGAGGCAAGAGAAGTGCAGAAAGAGGCAAAGAGGTACAGAAAGAGACAACAGAGGTGCACAAAGAGACAAGAGAGGTGCAGAAAGAGGGAAGACCGGTGCAGAAAGAGGCAACAGGGGTGCAGAAAGAAGCAAGAGAGGAGCAGAAAGAAGCAAGAGAAGTGCAGAAAGAACCAACAGAGGTGCAGAAAGAGGCATGATGGTTGCAGAAAGAGGCTAGAGAAGTCCAGAAAGAAGCAAGAGAAATGTAGTAAGAGGCAAGAGATGCGGAGAAAAAGGCAAGACAGGTGCAGAAAGAGGCAAGAGAACTGCAGAAAGAACCAACAGAGGTGCAGACAGAGGCAAGAGGGGTGCTGAAAGAGGCAAGGGAATTGCTGAAAGAAGTAACAGAGGTGCAGAAAGAGGCAAGAGAAGTGCTGAAAGAAGGAACAGAAATGCAGAAAGAGGCAAGAGAAGTGCAGGAAGAGGCTCGAGAAATGCAGAAAGAGGCAAGAGATGCGGAGAAAAAGGCAAGACAGGTGCAGAAAGAGGCAAGAGAACTGCAGAAAGAACCAACAGAGGTGCAGACAGAGGCAAGAGGGGTGCTGAAAGAGGCAAGGGAATTGCTGAAAGAAGTAACAGAGGTGCAGAAAGAGGCAAGAGAAGTGCTGAAAGAAGGAACAGAAATGCAGAAAGAGGGAAGAGTAGTGCAGAAAGAAGCAGCAGAGGTGCAGAAAGAGGCAAAGAGGTACAGAAAGAGACAACAGAGGTGCACAAAGAGATAAGAGAGGTGCAGAAAGAGGGACGACCGGTGCAGAAAGAGGCAACAGTGGTGCAGAAAGAAGCAAGAGAGGAGCAGAAAGTAGCAAGAGAAGTGCAGAAAGAAGCAACAGAGGTGCAGAAAGAGGCAAGATGGTTGCAGACGAGGCAAGAGAAGTCCAGAAAGAAGCAAGAGAAGCGCAGAAAGAGGCAAGAGAAGTGCAGAAAGAGGCATGAGAAGTGCAGAAAGAGGCAAGAGATGTTCAGAAAAAGGCAAGACAGGTGCAGAAAGAGGCAAGAGAACTCCAGAAAGAACCAACAGAGGTGCAGAGAGAGGCAAGAGGGGTACTGAAAGAGGCAAGAGAAGTGCAGAAAGAAGCAACAGAGGTACAGAAAGAGGCAAGAGAACTGTAGAAAGAGGGAAGAAAGGTGCAGAAGGAGGCAAGAGAGATGCAGAAAGAGGGAAGAGGGGTGCAGAAAGACGAAAGAGGGGTGCAGAAAGAAGCAAGAGAGGTGCAGAAACAAGCAAGAGAAGTGCAGAAAGAAGCAACAGAGGTGCAGAAAGAGGCAAGAGGGGTGCAGAAAGAGGCAATAGAAGTGCAGAAAGAGGCTGGAAAAGCGCAGAAAGAAGCAAGAGAAGCACAGAAAGAAGCAAGAGAAGTGCAGAAAGAAGCAAGAGAAGAGCAGAAAGAGGCAAGAGATGCACAGAAAAAGGCAAGAGAGGTGCAGAAAGAGGCAAGAGAACTGTAGAAAGAACCAACATTGGTGCAGACAAAGGCAAGAGGGGTGCTGAAAGAGGCAAGAAAATTGCAGAAAGAAGCCACAGAGAAGCAGAAAGAGGCAAGAGAGGTGCAGAGGAGGCAATAGAGGTTCAGAAAGAGGGAACAGAGGTGCATAAAGACGCAAGAGGGGTGCAGAAACAAGCAACAGAAATGTAAAAAGAGGCAAGAGAAGTTCAAAAAGAGGCAAGAGAGGTGCAGAAAGTGGAAGGAGGTGTGCAGAAAGAGGGAAGAGGGGTGCAGAAAGAGGCAACAGGGGTGCAGAAAGAAGCAAGAGAGGTACAGAAAGAAGCAAGAGAAGTGCAGAAAGAAGCAAAATTGTTGCAGAAAGAGGCAAGAGGGGTGCAGAAGGAGACAAGAGAACTGCAGAAAGAGACAAGAAAGTTGCACAAACAGGCAAACAAGGTGCAACAAGATGGAACACGGGTGCAGACAGAGGCAAGAGAGGTGTAGAAATAGGGAACTGGGGTAAAGAAAGAGGCAAGAGGGGTGCAGAAATTTGGAAGAGAGGTGGCGAAAGAAGCAAGAGAAGTGCACAAAGAACCACCAGAGGTGCAGAAAGAGGAAAGTAGAGTGCAGAAAAGCAAGAGAAGTGCAGAAAGAAGAAACAGAGGTACAGAAAGAGGCAAGGCAATTGCAGAAAGAGGGAACAGGGGAGCAGAAAGAGGAAAGAGAGGTGCAGAAAGAAGGAAGAGGGGTGCTGAAAGAGGCAAGAGGGGTGCAGAAAGAAGCACAAGGGGTATAGAAAGAAGCAAGAGAAGTGCAGAAAGAAGCAACAGAGGCGCAGAAAGAAGTAAGAGGGGTGCAGAAAGAGGCAAGAGAAGTGCAGAAAGAACCAACAGAGGTACAGAAAGAGGCAAGAGAGGTACAGAAACAGGCACAAGAGGAGCAGAAAGAGGAAACAAGGGTGCAGAAAGAGGCAAGAGAGGTGCAGAAACAGGCAAAAGAAGTGCAGAAAGAGGCAAGAGAAGTGCTGAAAGAAGCAACAGAGGTGCAGAAAGAAGTAAGAGAAGTGATGAAACAGACAAGAGTGTTACAGAAAGAAACAAGAAAGATGCAGAAAAAAGGAAGAGAAGTGCAGAAAGAGGCAAGACAGGTGCAGAAAGAGGCAGGAGAGGTACAGAAAGAGGCAAGCGAGTTGCGGACAGAAGCAACAGAGAAGCAGAAAGAGGCAAGAGAACTTTAGAAAGAGGCAAGAGAGGTGCAGAGGAGGCAATAGAGGTGCAGAAAGAGGGAACAGAGGTGCAGAAAGATGCAAGAGGGGTGCAGAAAGAAGCAAGAGAGGTGCAGAAAGAGGCAAGAGAAGTCCAGAAACAAGCAACAGAAATGTAAAAAGAGGCAAGAGAAGTGCAGAAAGAGGCAAGAGAGGTGCAGAAAGTGGAAGGAGGTATGCAGAAAGAGGGAAGAGGGGTGCAGAAAGAGGCAACAGGGGTGCAGAAAGAAGCAAGAGAGGTACATAAAGAAGCAAGAGAAGTGCAGAAAGAAGCAAAATTGGTGCAGAAAGAGGCAAGAGGGGTGCGGAATGGAGCAAGAGAAGTGCACAAAGAAGCAACAGAGGTGCAGAAGGAGGCAAAAGAACTGCAGAAAGAGGAAAGAAAGTTGCACAAACAGGCAAACAAGGTGCAGCAAGATGGAACACGGGTGCAGACAGAGGCAAGAGAGGTGTAGAAATAGGAAACAGGGGTAATAAAAGAGGCAAGAGGGGTGCAGAAATTTGCAAGAGAGGTGGCGAAAGAAGCAAGAGAAGTGCACAAAGAACCAACAGAGGTGCAGAAAGAGGAAAGTAGATGCAGAAAAGGCAAGAGAAGTGCAGAAAGAAGAAACAGAGGTACAGAAAGAGGCAAGGCAATTGCAGAAAGAGGGAACAGGGGTGCAGAAAGAGGAAAGAGAGGTGCAGAAAGAAGGAATAGGGGTGCTGAAAGAGGCAAGAGGGGTGCAGAAAGAAGCACGAGAGGTATAGAAAGAAGCAAGAGAAGTGCAGAAAGAAGCAACAGAGATGCGGAAAGAGGTAAGAGGGGTGCAGAAAGAGGCAAGAGAAGTGCAAAAAGAACCAACAGAGGTACAGAAAGAGGCAAGAGAGGTACAGAAACAGGCACGAGAGGAGCAGAAAGAGGGAACAAGGGTGCAGAAAGAGGCAAGAGAGGTGCATAAACAGGCAAAAGAAGTGCAGAAATAGGCAAGAGAAGTGCTGAAAGAAGCAACAGAGGTGCAGAAAGAAGTAAGAGAAGTGATGAAACAGACAAAAGGGTTGCAGAAAGAAACAAGAAAGGTGCAGAAAAAGGAAGAGAAATGCAAAAAAAGGCAAGACAGGTGCAGAAAGAGGCAGGAGAGGTGCAGAAAGAGGCAAGTGAGGTACAGACAGAGGCAAGATCGGAGCAGAAAGAGAGAAGAGAAGTGCAGAAATGGGGAAGAGAAGTGCAGAAAGAGGGAAGAGATGTGCAGAAAGAGGGAAGGGAGGTACATAAAGAGGAAAGAGGGTTGCAGAAAGAAGCAACAGAGGTGCAGAAAGAGGTAAGAGAAGTGCGGGAAAAAACAATAGTGGTACAAAAAGAGGCAAGAGAAGTGCAGAAAGAGGCAAGAGAGGTACAGAAAGAAGGAAGAGGGGTGCAGAAAGAGCCACAATGGGTGCAGAAAGAGGCAAGAGAGGTGCAGAAAGAGGGAAGGGGGTGCAGAAAGAGGCACAAGGGGTGCAGAAAGAGGCACGAGGGGTGCAGAAAGAAGCAAGAGAAGTGCAGAAAGAAGCAACAGAGGTGCAGAAAGAGGGAAGGAGGGAAGGAGAAAGAGGCAAGAGAAGTGCAGAAAGAAGCAACAGAGGTACAGAAAGAGGGAACAGGGGTGGAGAAAGAGACAAGAGAAGTGCAGAAACAAGCAACAGAGATGCAGAAAATGGTAAGAGGGGTGGAGAAAGAGGCAAGAGGGGTGCAGAAAGAAGCAAGAGAGGTGCAGAAATAAGCAAGAGAAGTGCAGAAAGAAGGAACAGAGGTACAGAGAGAGGCAAGAATGGTGCAGAAAGAGGGAAAAGGGGTGCAGAAAGAGGCACGAGGGGTGCAGAAAGAAGCAAGAGAAGTGCAGAAAGAAGCATTAGAGATGCAGAAAGGGGAAAGAGGGGTGGAGAAAGAGGTAAGAGGGAAGCTGAAAGAAGCAAGAGAGGTGCAGAAAGAAACAAAAGAAGTGCAGAAAGAAAGAACAGAGGTTCAGAAAGAGGCAAGAGGGGTGCAGAAGGAAGGGACAGAGGTGCAGAAAGAAGCAAGAGAAGTGCAGAAAGAAGCAACAGAGGTGCAGAAAGAGGGATGAGGGCTAGAGAAAGAGGCAAGAGAAGTGCAGAAAGAAGCAACAGAGATGCAAAAAGGGGGAACAGGGTTGGAGAAAGTGGCAAGAGGGGTGCAAAAAGAAGCAAGAGAGGTGCAGAAAGAAACAAAAGAAGTGCAGAAAGAAGGAACAGAGGTGCAGAAAGAGGCAAGAGGGGTGCAACAAAGAGGTTAGAGGGGTGCAGAAAGAAGCACAAGTGGTGTAGAAAGAAGCAAGAAAGGTGCACAAAGAGCAAGAGGAGTGCAGAAAGAAGCAACAGAGGTGCACAAAGAGGCAAGAGGGGTGCAAAAAGATGGAAGAGGGGTGCAGAAAGAGGCACAAGGGGTGCAGAAAGAAGCAAGAGAGCTGTAGAAAGAAACAAAAGAAGTGCAAAAAGAAGGAACAGAGGTGCAGAAACAGGCAACAGGTGTGCAGAAAGAGGGAAGGGGGGTGCAGAAGCAGGCAAGGGAGTGCAGAAAGAAGCAAGAGGTGTGCAGAAAGAAACAAAGGAAGTGCAGAAAGAAGGAACAGAGGTGCAGAAAGAGGCAAGAGGGGTGCAGAAAGAGGGAAGAGGGGTGCAGAAAGAGGGAAGAGAAGTGCAGAAAGAACCAACAAAGGTGCAGAAAGAGGCAATAGAAGTGCAGAAAGAGGCCGGAGAAGTGCAGAAAGATGCAAGAGAAGCGCAGAAAGGAGCAAGAGAAGCACAGAAAGAAGCAACAGAGGAGCAGAAAGAGGGAAGAGGGGTGGGGAAAGAGACAAGAGAAGTGCAGAAAGAAGCAACAGAGATGCAGAAAGGGGGAAGAGGGGTGCACAAAGAAGCAAGTGAGGTGCAGAAAGAGGCAACAGAGGTGCAGAAAGAGGCAAAAGAGGTGCAGAAAGTAGAAGAAGTTTGAAGAAAGAGGCAAGAGAAGTGCAGAAAAAGAAAGAAAGGTGCAGAAAGAAGCAACAGAAATGCAGATAGAGGCAAGAGAAGCGCATAAAAGAAGCAAGAGTGGCTTGCACACCATTAGTACCAATTTAACACCCACATTTAGCAAGAAGTAACAGGTGACCATTCTAGGTTTGCAAAGGAAATTCCACCACGCTGTAACACTTGTCGCTGCATTTTCGGTAACGTTTGAGCCATTTGAGCTAGAAACAAGGCTTTTTTTGTTCAAATCTGCAGATTAGGCAGCAGATGATGGATTATGTGGCCAATGCGGAAAATGTATAATTGTGCAAAAGTCGGTGCAGCCAAACAGTCGCATAATTCCAGTGGCCCTGCTCATACCTCTGGCTAGGTCCCGAAGTGCTCCTCAGTGATTCCTTCTTTTTTTTGTCTCATTGAGTTCATAGTTTATCTTCTATGGAAACGAGGAAGACTAAACCTGAGGTTACCACTCCACAACACAGTCTACCATACCACATAATTGCTCTCCATAACACATAATCCCACTCTCCATAATACCTATACACTTAGGGGCTGATTACGATGGCGAGCAGACTTTGTCCGGCCGCCACCGTAGGGGTGATTGGGACCGCCCACCAGACATGCGGCGGTCCCACCACTACAATTTGGATGCGACCGCCATACTGGCGGGTGCATCCTGGGCCTTTAACATTGCGGGCAGTGCTGCTGGCTGCAGCACCATCCGCAATGTGAAAGGTGCTTGCACCGCATTTCCCTGCTCCACGTGGCAGGCACCACGCGGTGCCTGCCACTTGGTGCATGGAAATGCAGGGGGTACCATGGGTACCCCCCAGTGCAGCGACATTACCCCCCCCACATGGGGGGCCCACAACAGGCTCTCAAACCCAATCCCCACCAGCCTTTTCATGGCGGCATCCCCGCCATGGAAAGGCCTCCTAAAACCCACATCCTAATATGGCGGATGGTGCCTGCTAGGCACCGCCACCATATTAGTGGCCCTGCTCCACCCGCCAGGCAATCAGAGCGATTGCCACTGGCAGAAAAGCGGCAGACAGACTTTGCGTCTGCCGCGATACCCACCGCCATCCTAATATGGCAGTGGGTAATTCTCAATTTGATGACGGAACGATCGCCACCGCCAGCCCGGCGGTGGTGATCGTTCCGCCATCGTAATGAGCCCCTAAATACCACATACTTTCCATCCACATAATTTCACTGCACAACATACCACCTAATTCCACTACACACAACGTACATCCACTCCACTCCAAAAAACATTAGTAAAAAACTTTTACATTTACAACGCCAATAGCTCTAACTCTTGCAAATGCGAGACCTATTACATTACAAATGCTTCTTTAACTGGTAGTCGCGTTTGCAGAGTGGTGGAGAAAGGGGGCTGGGCCTCCAACCAGCGCTCAGGAATTACGCTGGGTAGGACTTACAGGAGGTACCATGAGGGCTTCTTGGCCCCCAAAGTCCCTCAGGAGTAAAGTGGACTTCATCCCCCAACCCGTAGTGTGCCAGGAGGCGCATTTGCAGAGTGGTGGAGAACGTGGGGGTGTGGCCTCCGAAGACCTCTTAGCAATCCCACTGTGTGGGACTTACTGGATGTAACAGGAGGGGTAGTTGGCCCCCAAGGACAACCTTGGGGGCCAACTATCCCTCCTATTGCCTCCAGTAAGTCCCACACAGCAGCATTGTAAGTACGTATAGCAGACCACGCCCCCTTTGACCACCAGTCTGCAAATGCGCTCCCTGGCGCACTCTTCGATGGGGATTAAAGTCCCCTTTGCTGCTGGGGGTCCTTAGAGGACAACTAGCCTACCGGATACCTCCAGTAAGCCCCAGATAGTGGGATTGCTGAGAGGTGGACACAGGCCATGCCCCCTTTCTCCACCAGTCTGCAAACGCGCCTCCTGGGGTGCTCTTGGTTAGGGGAGGAAGTCCCCTTGCCTCCTGAGGGTCCCTGGGGGCCAACTAGCATTTCATTTTCTTTACTTTATTTCGACCACAGGGTCATAAAAGTATACACAGCACAGTAAAGAAGACATGTATAGAGTGCACATATAAAATACATAATTAGATATAATGCAATTAAAAGGGAATAAAATTACAAAAATAAAGGCGGCAATCAATGTAATTGAGGGAGCGAGGAAATCAAAACAAAGCATCAAGTAAATCAGCTTTAGAATCATAAATGATGTCCAGACTAAAGTGCATTGAGATTGATCCAGTGCTGGGCAATGGTCATCACTTCAAGCATTTGAACCTTTTCAGCCATACCGCGTGCCAGAATCTGGATAGACCAAAGACCACGAGTCTACTAGTGTCCGTGCTTAACAGTCTGAGCACCTCCAGATAGTGACCGGGGCCAATGATTTTGCAGAGCGGGATGATCCACTTGGCCCTCAGTGATTTATAGAATGGGCAGAAAAATAGGAGGTGGGTGATGGACTCAGGACTCGCATTGCAAGCGGGGCAAAGAACGTTATTTTCAAAGCCTGACCTCCAGTTTTTGCAAAAAGTTTTAAGCGGAAGCGTTTTATAGCAAAACTGGAAAAACAGCTTCCGGGCCAAGGGAGGAACAATTTCATCAACTGTGTCTTCAAAACAGGGTACACACTTGAAGTCTAGGAAATTGATAGTCAGACTGCCCTGAGCGTCAAGTGCAATTTGTAAGGATGTGGCTTCCTAGTACTGTTCCTTCAGTGCTGTTCTTGAGACAGTGATCATGCTTCCTGGGTCAGACCAGAACCTCGACATCCCTAGCTTCTCTAAAATTCCCCTCAGAGCTCTAAACCATGGAACTGATTTGATGGTAGATGATTTCGTGAGCTCGCAAGAAGCTCCCGGCATGGGGACAATTCCTCCACGGTCCACAATCTATACCAAAACATCAAGACTTTGTAATGGATTTTATGGACCAACTGTCTGTGTGCCAAATCAAAACAAAGTGGAACTAACGGGGTACTTGCTGGGAGATTAATCAGAGATCTAAGGAATCGATTTTCGACCAATGTCAACGGTGCTATTTTACCAGAGCCCCAGAGTTCTGCTCCATATAGTGCACCCCCTAAGATTTTCATGTTGTAGATTTCCAATGCTGGCGCCAACTGCCCTGTGTATGTTCGCCAGGTTTGCAGTTTGGAAAATAAGTTGCAGCTTTACCTTGTCAATATGTTGGTCCCACCTCAAAGTTGGAGTTAAGCGAATGCCCAAATAATCAAAGAATTCCACATGCTCAAGCTTGCTGCTGCCTGCAAGGACCTGTCTTTTGTTTCAATTGGCCCTGCCCTTCCTAAAAATCATGTATTTTGTTTTGGTTTCATTTAGCACCAGACCTCGTTCCTCACAAAACAAAATAAAATCATTTAAAAGCTGCTGGAGACCTTGGGGAGATTTTGCAATCAGGAGAGTGTCATCAGCGAAGAGGAGGGCCGGAACTCTTCGACTACCCACCTTCGGTGCATCGCACCCATCCCTGTCCAGCCATTTTATAACATCGTTTATAAAAAGAATAAAAAGTGTGGGGGCAAGGACACATCCCTGTCTCACACCACAATCCACAGGGAAAGTGTTCGTGACTTGGTTGTTCCCCCCCCACCTAACTTGTGCTGTGTTAGATGCATGCAGTCTGATTAAAATATCTAAAAGGTTGTATGGCATACCTAAATCTTTGAGGACCCTTCATAGTTTAGCCCGGGGAACTAGGTCAAAGGCGGACCGCAAGTCTACGAAGGCCACATAGAATTCCCCCCCTTTAATGTGCACTTCTTTCCAATATAGGCATGACAAGCGGAACGTTTGATCAAGGGTACTAATTTTAACACAAAAACCTGCCTGGAGATCGCTTAGGATTTCAGCCTCTACAATCCAATCCTGGAGTCGGGATAATATCTGTTTACAAAAAATCTTTTGCAAAGAATCGATGAGGCTTTTCGGCCTAAAACTAGAAGGCTTAGTTCTGTCCCCTTTTTTCTATATTGGAACGATCTCGGCATTTTTCCAGGAGGTGGGTATGGGGCTACCCCTTAACCGCTTCGCCGCGATCGGAATTCCGCCCAGGTGCTGGACATTCCGATCGCGGGTGTGGTCGTGACGAGCTCAGCTCGTCATGCGCACAGCCCGACCGCGCAGCATGACGAGCTGAGCTCGTCATGAGCATCGAAGGGGTTAAAATGGAGTTTGTTAAAACATTAATATACCTGCCCCATAAGACCACGTCCTCCTTATAGAGATCATTGGGGATACGATCGGGCCCTGGTGCACGTGCTAAAGTGCAAGAGGCAATTGCTGCTAGAGTCTCCTCAAGCGAGATGTGAAGGGCATTTGCGTCCAGGGCCTCAGGGGCCAGGCTTACGTCTTGTCCCACAAGTATCTTGTCTCTTGATGCATATAGGGTACCAAAGTGGGTTTCCCAGGCTTCTGGTTGGACCGTAAGTTCCAACTGGCACTTATTGTCCTTTAGCCAGTATGCAGCCACACTGCAAAACGTTTTCGAGTCCCTTGCTAACAGAGCACTCCTTAGCGATGACCAGACACTAGCCTCCCATTCCTTTTTGGCTTTTTCAATGGTTTGTTTGTACTTAGTACGGCAAAGCATTATATCAGGGCGAGATTTAAGCTTGACTGCCTTTAGAAGTTCCTGTTTTGACAGCCTGCATTCTTTTGTATACCAAACTCCCTGCTTATTTTGTATGTTGGTTTTCACTGTCTGCGGCTTCCCCTGGCTGCCCAGTAAATCCCAGATTTCTCTATAGAGGAGGTCATGGCTCGTGCCTATCTCATCGTCAACCTGCTCCATGGTTGAACTAGCGTCTTGTTCAAGGAGTGCGGAGACCTTCCCCTTAACTAAACCCAGAGCCTCCGGGTGAGTCTCAACCCAGCTCCACTTGATTCTCCTCTGATTGTTGGCAACTGAGAGGAGACCAATATCCGGGCAACCCCGATCTACAGTGCACCCAGGTGCTTGGTTTGCGAGGGTCAGAGCTAGAGCATTGTGGTCGCTATCAACCCTTTTGACCACGGCCATGTCCAAGACAAGATGCCAGTGGTTAAGGGAAACAAGGCAATAATCAATTCTGCTTTCCTGGGTGAACCTGTTAAAGGTGGGGTCCCCTTTCGAATCTGAGGGCGTCCTGCCATTTGTTGCTCTAAGATCATGCTGCAGAGTAAGTGCCAGCAACTGCGCTCCTCTTGCACTCCACCTAACCAAAGGCAAATCAAGCTGGGGAACCTGCCATTCGCAGTCCCATTCATTGGTTAGGTCGTCGGGGACTGAAGCCAGAGGCTCAAATGTGCAATTAAAATCCCCACAGACCAATAGCTGGGAATTGTGGGAATACTGGGTTAATGCATTATCAAGGATGCGCAGTGTATCTGTTTCAGCCATGCCTTTCTTTACCCTGTTGAATACATTGAAAATTCTCGTTCTTATACCACTGTTGTTGTTAACTTCAAGAGCTACAATGTCTTCTGACTCCACCTGCAACTGTCTAACTTTCCTTCCCAGCTCTATGTTCACCCAGACTGCTAGGCCTCCTGACGGTCTCCCTCTCACTATCCTGGTGGCTTCTTTTGCATAGGTTGCATAACCTGATCGGTACGGGCAAGAGAGACTCCACGTTTCTTGGAATAAAATGATATCAAAGGAATCTATGAATGTACACCACTCTAGGTCTGCCAATAACTTGTTAATCCCTGCCACGTTCCAAACCAGGACCTTGAGAGGAGAGGGCTGCAGTATCACTGCTAACCTATCCTCATTGCTACTTGGCTCCCCTACATTCAAGCCCAACTCAGGCCCAGGTTCAGTGACCGGGGCACAATCATTGTTTCTAGCCACGTCCGGAACCAAGACGCACACTGGGGAAGGAGAATTTATAGTTGGAGATCTGGGTACACTAGAGCTATTTCCCACGTAATTACTCTGGTTGGTTTGTTTTGAGGGACAATAGGGGATTTGCCTACCCATGTACAATGACATTTTCGAACCCTGGGGTCAACTGGAACTATTTCCATCAGCCCTATTCATCAGAAGGGGCTTACAAGGTGACCCACCACAAAGTGGTCTATACCTGATAGTTATACTGGAATTCTTGGGAGGGATCCTGCGGGCCTTCATGGAAAGCAACCCAGTGGTAATGGCGGCATCATAGAAAGTGACCTCAATCATGTCAGAAAGTGACCTCAATCTAGCCAACTAGCCCTCCTGTTATCTCTAGTATGCCCCACACAGCGGGATTTCTGAGAGTGGTCCGAGGCCAAGCCCCCTTTTTACACCACTCTGCAGAAGCGCCTCCTGGTGCACTGCTGCTCAGGGGATGAAGTCCACTTTAGTCCTGAGGTCCTCAGGACACAAGAGGATCCTCATCGCCCCACCAGCAGTGCGCCAAGAGGCACATTTGCAGAGTGGTGTAAAAAGGGGCATGGCCTCGGACCACCTTTCAGAAATCCCACTGTGTGGGGCTTACTGAAGGTACCTGGTGGGCTAGTTGGCCCCCAGGGACCCTCAGGATTCAAGGGGACTTAATCCCCTAGTGTAGAACGCACAGGAGGCGCGTTTGCAGAGTGGTGCAGGGAGGGGGCGAGATGCCATCTTTTCTTTTTTTTTTTGTTAGAAGGGGGGCTGTGTGGCCCCCCTTCTCTTAATATTTTTGGGGCCCTGGGGACCCTATCCCCCAGGGCCTATCCCATCTTATTTAAAAACATTTTGAAAAAAACGGGAAGGGGGCCATGCGGCCCCCCTACCGAGGCCAATTTCGGCCCCGTGGACCCCACCCCCTTGGGCATGGCCAATTTTTTAATAGTTAAAAAATACATTTAAAGGACGGGGGACACGTGGCCCCCCTCTTGAGGCCATTTTTGGCCCCGGGGACCTCATCCTCGGGGCCCGGCCTTATTTTTATTTTTTATTTTTATGAAAAAGTGAAGGGGGGCCTCATGGCCCTCCTTTCCCCTGGCCTTATGTTGGGGACCGCGGGAGGAGCCCCAATGCCCCCGCGGTCCTAGCCGGCTCCCCGCATCCTGCGGGAGCCAGCATTGCTTTTGGACAAGGGGAGCTGCTGACATGCAGCTCCCCTTGTCCAAAAGCAATGTGCTTCGCTTAATGGAAGCGAGAGCAGGTTTTCTGCTGTTGCTTCCATGAAGCGAAGCATAGTTTGCAATGACAGGGCGGGAGCCATGCTCCCGCCCTGCCATTGCAAACTGCAATGTCCCGGGATTGGGCACCCAGGGACATTTCTGGAGCCGGCCCTGGGGGCTGGCCGTCCCCAGGTCCATAGAGGGCTCCCCTCCCATCAGTATTAAAGCCCCGGGGAAGTGGTGGTCCCCGGGGGTCTGCAATGGACCCCCGTATTTCAATAATTAGTGCCCCGGAGAGGTAGTGGTCCCCGGGGCAGTGTGGGGGGGGGCGCAAGCCCCCCCACACTTACTATTTGTTATAGCCCTGGGGAGGTGGTGGTCTTGGGGCTTGGGGGCGGCCCGCGAGGCCCCCCACACATAATTAAGCAAAGCCCCGGGGAGGTGGCGGTCCACCGGGTTTGGGGGGCCTGCAAGACCCCCGCACATAATTAAGCAAAGCCCCAGGGAGGTGGCAGTCCCCAGGGCTTGGGGGGCCCATGAGGCCCCCCGCACATAATTAAGCAAAGCCCCAGGGAGGTGGCGGTCCCCAGGTCTTGGGGGGGACCATGAGGCCCCCCGCCCATAATTGTGAAAAGCCCCGGGGAGGTGGCAGTCCCTGGGGTTGTGTGGGGGCAGGTGCCCCCGCGCATAATAAATAAAGCCCCGGGGAGGTGGGGGTCCCCAGGGCTGTGGGGGCCCCGCACCCTAATAAAACATTGCCCCTGGGGCCTGGCCCACCCAGGGGCTTAAAGAAACGAAGCGCGGGAGTCCGCGCTTAATTTATTTTATGTTTTTTCAGCCGGATTTGCGCACCCAGCGCGAATTCAGCCAAAAATATTTTTTTTTTTGGGCCCTGGGGGGGTAAGGGAGTTTTTACCCTGCCCCCTTTTCTTGTTTTTTCTCTTTTTTTCTCCTTTTTTCTTGTGACTTGGTTTTACCGAGTCACAAGATGGCTGCCAACACTTCTTGGTTTGGAGTGTTGGCAGCCAAACAGAATCAAGCTCGTGCTCGGTAGGGTTCGCGAACCCTCCTCGGCCAGCAGATATCGATATTTTTATTTTTTAATTTATCAGGAACTACTGAACGGATTTACACCATTTAAAAAAAGGTTGCTTTCTGAACCAAGACCTACCTTTTTGCCAAATTTGGTGTAATTCCGTTCAGCAGTTCGGGCTGTAGCTTTGTCTAAAGTTTCCTATGGAAATTAACATGGAGAAAGCGTGTTTTGGGACCCCCTTTTTTCTCGGACACTGCTCAATGAATCTCGCCGAAACTTCCAAGACAGAAGCTGACCTGAGTGAACCATTCGTTTTGAAAATTTCACGAAGATTCGTAAACGGCGCCAAAGATATTGGCAAAAGAAAAACCGCTTTTGAAAAGAAACAAGGTCCTAACTATAACTACCTACTGGCAACCGCCAGTAGGTAATATATATAAATATATATCTATATATATATTTATTTTTTATTTTATTTTTTTGATCTGGAGGTTTTTGTTGAAAATAATACGTTACATTCTTGTCTTTACAGAAAGCCAACAGCGGGGAATGCTGTGCTACATGCAGCAAGTTATCACCCCAAAAGTCTCATAAGAAACATACCGTTTGGAGAATTATTGCGTATCAAACGCAATTGCTCCAACCAAAGAGACTTTGAAATGACCAAGAATGAAGCTATACAGAGATTTAAAAAGAGAGGATATAGCCATTCCACCTTAAAACAAGCCGAAAGGAAAGTGGGGGATATAGATCGTAAAAAGCTGTTAGTAGCAAAACCAGAAACAACCCATACACAAGAAAATAATGTAAGGATGATAACAACGTACAACAAAAAGTCAAGTGCCATAGTACATATTTTTCAAAAAAACTGGCACATTTAATTAGATTAAATGAAATGAAATTATAAGATACAGGGTGATTGGTCGCTAGAATAATCATGGCCTCATTTGTGTTATACTTATGGTCATTTTATGACGGCTGAAGAGGGTCTTTAAATGTATTCAGGGCTCAAATCTGTGAAATGGTTTTGTGATATATTGTTGACTGGATCATGGGATAATCATTTTACAATGCCCATTGAGGGCTTAATTTTGAGATAAATATACAGTATATGATTAATAGGATTGCAAGATAAATATCCCTCTGGAATATCATTATACATTATCTATTGTATATCATGTCTCCTATAATCTGAGTATGATGTCTAGCATGAAGTTTTGATTGCTTTGGCTAAAATTGATTATTTGTATGGTATCTGGCTGACATAATGCCCATCTTAAAATGGCCGCCATATTATCATTTCATAGCGACCCTTTTTGGAAGTCCTTTGTTTGTTTTTTGTAAATAGCACTTCGACGAATGAGACTGTGTGTTATTTAACCCCTTCGCTGCTTCTGTCGGCCAACGGCCGTCGCGAGCACTACCTCCCTAGTGCTGCGCACGTCCGTTGGCCGACGCGGCCCCGCCCACTCCGCTAAACCGCCGCACCGCGGCGGAATTGCCGCCGCGGTTAAGGGGTTAAAGGTCATTATTTTAATGTTTGACTAACACTGACGAAGGCCAGGTGGCCGATACGCGTGTGTTAGCTTCCTGATCTCCGAAGCACACTGGAATAAATGAATTTGAAACTATTGAGCCCGAGTGCGCAGCCTTCTGTTTTCATGAGTGGAGACGGTGTGGGTTGAAAGTATTGTCGCGGTCTGCCTCCGCGAGCTGCTGCACCCGCACTACTGAGAGCAGCGAATTTTGGCGGATTCTCTCGTGTGGCAAATATATATATATATATATATTTACCAATAACATAAAATATTTAAAAAGACAAACCATTTTAAATAAAATAAAGGAATTAACATCATACATTTCTTACAATTTTATAAAATATATTTTACAAATTAAAAACATTAATAATTATAAATATTATAATTTTAAACAAGCAAAAAACATAATGATGTACATTGTACAAAATAAAAAATAAATCATATAATTTTACATTTAATACATATACTATTTCCACTACAATTTATATAAAAGTGCACAAAGGGGCTGATTATGATGTCGGAAGGACCGCAACTGAGCAACCGTCGGTTTTGGTCCTTCCAACATCTGCCCCTGTGGTCCGCCTGCCGCATTACGATGCGGTTGGCAGAGGCATCGGGCGGAGGGACCATCCGCTGCTGTTCCAGCGGTCATCGGAAAGCCACCATAATCACCAATGAGGGAGGAGCCAGCCAGCAGGATTATGATGGCACTTTCCGACAGCCTTTTCATGTTGGCCTTTCCTTGGACAGTGACTTTGGGAGCCCCTAGCAGGGCCACCATCCCCCCTGGCCCCCCACTATGGGGCATGGGGGGGGCACCTATGGTGCCCCCCTAAACATCCCTTCACCGTGCACCATGTGGCAGGCACCATGAGGTGCCTGCTACATGGTGCAAGGATGTTTCCAAACATTTCTGCCAGCGGCACAACCTTCCATTGTAGAATGGATGTTTCCAACTGCCCTATGGGTGGTCGCATCCAAATTCTGCGGTCAGAACTGCCGACCTAAGGTCGGGCGGTTCCAGACCGATACGGTGTTGGGCGGCGCAAGTCCGCCCGACATGGTAATCAGCCCCAAAGTGTTCTACTAAAGATGTATAATATATAATTCTGCCACTTCAAGCAACACAACAGTAGGAAAACTGTTAGATAACACAGGGGTAAAAATTACTATTCCCACTCCAGTGAATACAACAGTAGAGAAAATGTTGAATTGCATAGGGATCAGATTTACTATTCCCACTCCAGTCACTGCAACACTAGAGAAAATGTTGGATTGTGGAGGTGTACAATTCACTATTTCCACTCCAGTCAGTGCAACAGTAGGAAAAGTGTTGGATTGTGCAGGGGTAAAATTTACTATTTCCACTCCAATCTGTGCAACAGTAGGAAAAGTGTTGGATTGTGGAGGGGTTACATTTGCTATTCCCACTCCAGTCAGTGCAACAGTAGGGAAAGTGTTGGATTGAGGAGGGGCAACATTTACCATTACCACTCCAGTCAGTGAAACAGTGGGGAAAGTGGTGGATTGCAGAGGTGTAGTATTTACTATTCCCACTCCAATTAGTGCAACAGTAGGGAAAGTGTTGGATTGTAGATGGGTAAAATTTACTATTCCCACTCCAGTCAGTGCAACATTAGAAGCAAACAAATTCTCTTCAACACAATAAAATAACAGCATAAACATAGTAAACAACTAAAAATACAATGTTAAATAAATATCATGAATAACTACAAATATTATAATTATAATAAAAAATATTTAGAAATTATTTATTAAGAAAAAAATGTATTAAATGATTTTATTTTAATTACTTACCACCCTATACCCATACCCATACAAAAATCACAACCCCCACCTAAAACTTAATTTTAAAAAGAATTTATGTACACTATTAGCATACATATTTATCAATAAACTAATCATCATTAATTAAAAATCAATTATTACTTAATTATAATTCATTTACTTCCCACAAAATACCCGACAAAACACACAACAGACTCCGAAAATGTAACAGGGCAAAAAAGAATTACAAAATTAACATAATTAAATATCAATGTAATAATTAATATCAATTTAAAAATTAATTATAACTAAATTATAATTCATTTATTTCCCATTCTATACCCCAAACAAAACCCACAACCCACACCTAAAATGTAAGTTAAAAAAATTTAATTGTACAATTAAGATAATTAATTTTCAATTAAATAATTATTATTAATGAAACACTATACATTGATTACTTATAGGTAATTTATTTACCACCCTGTACCCCTAAAAACCCCACAACTCGCACCTAAAATAAAAAAAATAAAAAAATTACACAATTAGCATAATTAATTACCAATTAAATAATTACTATTAATTAACAACTAATTATCAATTAATTCGGATTAATTTACTTCCCACCTTGTAGCCCTATAAACCCCACAACCCACACCTAAAATAACATTTAAGAAAATTTACATAATTAATTGCCAAGTAAATAAATAATATTAATTAAAACTAATTATTAATTTATTATAATTAAATTACTTCTCACCCTGTACCCCCACGCTACAGTACTAAAAATCGCAAGAAATAATTTAATTACATTCCATAACTACTATAAATGTAACAACAATATTAAACAATTTAAACAATAATTCTACAAAAAATATACATTTAAAATATATACTAAAATACATAATAATTAAAAAGCGACATTATAAACACCTATATTTTTCTAAACAATATTAATGATTTCGATATTTACAAAAATCGATATTACTTACCTTAAAATCGATATTCTTGACAACAAAATTCTTGCAGGCGACATTTTCATATCACAATATTTTTGGAGACAATATTTTGGTATGACAATATTTCAAATTCGATATTTTGTCAGAATACCAATCCAATGTTATCCAATATGAGTGATAGGCCTTAAAAACAAACTTAAGAGTTTTTCACTACCAGGACTTAAATAATTAAAAGTACATGTCCAACTTTTTAAATACAAATACAATGCACCCTGTCCTACGGGCTGTTTAGGGCCTACCCTAGGAGTGGCTTATATATATTAAAAAGAAAGGTTTAGGCCTGGCAAAAGGTTTATTTTGAAAGGTTGAAATTGCAGTTTAAAACTGCACACAGGCTGCAGTGTCAGGCCTGAGAAGTTTAAGAGGCTACTTAAGTAGATGGCACAATAAGTGCTGCAAGTCCACTACTACCATTTAATTTTTAGGCCCTCAATAGAAGTAGTACCACTCTATCAGACAATTATAAATAAATAAAACGTGCAAATTTGGTGTAAGCTAATTTTACCATGTTTAAAGGAGAGAGCACAAGCACTTTAACACTGTTTTGTAGTGGTAAAGTGCACAGAGTCATAAAAGTCTTCAAAAACTGGTTAAGAAAACAGGAGGGGTGAAGTCAAAAAGTTTGGAGATGACCCTGCAGAGAGAGCCAAATCCAACAGTTGCGCCCAGTCTCCATCTTGTTTAAATGAAGTACTGCTGACACTTAAAACTTCACTGGTAGCTGTGCACCATATAACTTTTACCATACTGAATCAAACTTGTCTCCAGTACTACACTGTTTCTATTTCGTACATGTTCACATATACATATAGTCAATCTATCCTGTATAAGTTTGTGGGCCCCTTACCATCTACTTTATATTTTTTTATTAAATAATTTCGCAGTTTATTGTGTAATTTAGGAAGCACTAGGCTCGGTAATGTCATCAGTGATGTCATTGATTATGTCATTTGGGATGTCATCAGTGACGTGAACAATTATGTCATTTAATATGTCATGAGTCGTGTAATATGTAAGGTCATAAGCAATGCATGAGTCACAATATATAGTCAGCTCAATAAAACCCATAACTAGTGTATTTCAGCGAATGTTTGTTTTTTAAATGTTAGTTATTTCAACACCTAACTATAACGTAACTTTAACCTTAATTTTTTTCCGTGAATTTCTTGGATTTGTTAAACATAAGGTAAGATCGGATTACCAAACTTAACTATAATGTCACCTTCACCTTTGGTCTTTTCAAATAATATATACATACAGAAATCCAGAGATTTTTTTTTGTCAACCCTTTTAATCTGTTTTGTGGATATTCACATTTATATTGTCCCATCACAGCACACGCGGGGCAATGGATCAGTACAGTTCAGCCATTGATTGTCTTCTCTAAGAGCACCTACTGTTTGCTGGTACACATGTACACACCATCTTAAAAATTAGCCCGCCAGCATTAGATTTTTAAAGACTCTGTATATCTACCAGTGGCAGGTAGTACCTATGTATATTAGTGTGTCATTACACTCTTGCATATCCTACAAGGCATTTATTGAAACCAGCTATATTGACCCAATATTATAAATCAGCACTGGCATATTAATTTAGCCTATGGAAAGCAAGCACAAATCATTAAAGTAGCAAATACACATACGCACATTTATATGCTAAAGCCACACCTCTCCAGGTTTGTGAAGGACTTTTCAAGAACTGACATGTGACTCAATAGGGACATCTAGTAAGGGCAGTCTGGCGCTTTTCAGATATGATACAAAGTGTTGCTTTTTTTGGTTAGACGTGCTTAGGTTTTCATCATCATCATCATCATCATCATCATCATCAGCATTTGTAAAGCGCCTGGTTAC
This sequence comes from Calotriton arnoldi, assembly GCA_963921515.1. Classification (NCBI taxonomy): domain Eukaryota; kingdom Metazoa; phylum Chordata; class Amphibia; order Caudata; family Salamandridae; genus Calotriton; species Calotriton arnoldi. The sequence goes on along the minus strand of CAWUFW010001861.1, from coordinate 129,755 downwards.
ACCAACGGTGTCCCCCCGCGCTGAGCAGAATCTCAGAAATGACACGAGATAGGTAGGTGAGCCTTAGCTGTCATGTTTCAAGGTCTATTCTGGTTTATAGGTGGGAAAAAGCCAAGTTTTCAGCCTTTTCCTAAAGGCAGCTTCAAATGGCTCTTTCCTCAAATCCATTGGTAGTAAATTCCAATGTTTTGCTGCCAAGTATCAGAAAGAGCAGCCTCCTAGCCTGGCCTTCCTAAATCTGGGTACTATTACTAATGAATTTCCTTCCGATCTTAGGCTTCTATTGAGGGTCTAGGGTGTAATCATGTTCTGTAGATAACTTGGGCCTTTATTTGCTAGGATACGATGGCAGATGCACACTGCCTTGAACAGGATCCTTTTGCCCACCGGTAACCAATGCAATTTGGCCAGGGCCTTTGTGTTGGACGATCTTCTAGGTAGATTCAGCACTAGCCGGGCAGCGGCATTTTGGACTGATTGCAGCTTCATCAGCCTTTTTTTAGCTACCCCTAGGTATAGAACATTGCCGTAGTCAATCTAAGAGGTGACCACTGCATGTATTATAGTTTTTCTGGCTTGAACCGGTAGTAGGTCAATGACCTTCCGTAGGGTTTTCAGTGTTCCGAAACATTTGCCTGTTATTTTTCGGATTTGATTTTCATATGTCAGGTTAGGGTCAAGCCATACTCCAAGGTTCTTGACTTCGGTTTTAGGGGTTGGGAGCTGGCCAAGTGCTTCCGGCCACCAAGCTGATGTCCAGATAGAAGGCGCTCTTTCCATTACCATCACTTCTGTCTTACTGCCATTAAGTTTCAAGCAGTGGTCTGCCATCCATGCTGTTACTTCCTCCATACATTGGGAAAAGTGATGTGCATTATGTTCTGGGTTTTGCGATAGTGTGACGATAAGCTGAGTATCGTCAGCGTATGATACAATGGTCACTTTGTGGCCTTCCACTATATTAGCAAGGGGTCCCATATATAGGTTGAACAATGTGGGGCTCAGTATTGCCCCCTGGGGGACTCCTTGTAATAGGGGAGATCTCTTAGATGTGCATGTATCTTGTGTAACCTGGAAACCCCTTTCCGCCAGGAAGGATTTCATGCAGCTCAGGGCCATACCCCTGATTCCACAAAATTCTAACCTCTGTAGGAGGAGGCTATGGGAGACTGTATCAAATGCTGCACTGAGGTCCAACAGGATCAGTGCAGCAGTGTGTCCTTCGTCCGCCCGTTGTCTTAGAGTTTCTGTGGCCAGAAGCAAGGCGGTTTCAGTGGAATGTGCGGCACGGAAACCTGATTGTGAGCAGTGTAGTAGGTCATTACTATCGCTGTGTTTTGTGAGCTGAGTGTTAACTATTTTTTCTGCGATTTTAGCAAAGAAAGGTAGGAGCGAGATGGGACGTAGATTATCTAGTACCTCATAATCTATTTGTGGTTTTTTCCTTAATGGGCGGACCATAGCTTGCTTCCATTCATAGGGAACTTCTCCCGATTGGAAGGAGCGGGAGATAAGTTCTGATATGAAAGGTACAATACATTTTGCTCCTTGTAATAATATTTCGGGACGGGCTGGGTCTCTAGGTGAACCTGATTTGATTCCGTATGCTAGTTTCCTTATTACATCTGGCTCTGGCATTATAAATTCCTCTAGGGTTGCACTTTTGACTACTGTGGATGTAGTGTCTTTGGAGCTAGTAGCCTGGCGTGCTTCCCTAGGGAAAGTGTCATAAATCTTTGTCACTTTCTCTGCAAAGAAGTCGGCAATTCTATTGCAGGATTCCTCTGATGTGGAGGGGGGCTCTGTTAATCTGTCTGCTGACTGTAGGGATTTTAATATGGCAAACATCTCTTTTGAGGAGTTTTTGGCCATTTCAATTTTCCTGGTGTAGAACTCACAACGAGTTTTCTTTATCAGAGCGTAGTATGTTTTTTGTTGTTGTTTATATTCTCCTTTAATTATTGCGCAGTAGTTCTTACGCCACCTGCGTTCCAACTGTTTGCACTTTTGTTTGGCCTTCATTAAGGTGTCATTGAACCATGGAGCTGAGATGCTCCCCCTTGTATTTTTGGTCGTCCAGGGCGCTATTTCATTCAGCGCTTCGGTTATCCAGGATCCCACTTGTCTGTTGGCTAGGTTGATATCCTTGTCCAGCTCCGGCTCATTTTTTCGTAGTGCCTGAGTAAACGAGTCGGGATTAAACTTCTCCCACTTCCTACGGGTTACTGACTTTTTAGGTGGGCTGACTCATGGGTTTGTGTGTGGGATCTGAAACGGGATTATGTGGTGATCGGACCATGGTATTGGCCAGGATGCTCCCACTTCCATGTCAGTTATGTTAGTGAAAATAGGATCTAAAATGTGTCCTGCTTGATGCGTAGGTGCGTTAACTTTTTGAACAAGGTTGAAGATCATGAGGTCTTTACACACAGTTTGTGCCTCTGGTCTAGTAGTTTCATCAAAGTGTATATTGAGGTCCCCTAGAATGAGGAGTTTGCTGTGACGTATGGCTGTGTGTATGATTTTTTCACCTAAGCTGGTTATGAATTGTGTTTCTGGCCCTGGAGGACAGTAAATCAGGAAACCAGCTATGGTATCGTTACCTGCAATTGAAAGTGTGAAAAAGATCCCCTCACATTTGTTAAGGTCTGTTTCTTTAATGTTGCATTTTATCGTTGATTTATAGAGTATAGCAATCCCCCCCCCCCCCCCATGACCAACTCGGTCCTGTTTTGCTATCCCGTAGCCTTCCGGTAGGGCATCTAGGATATCTGGGGTGGAGCTATCATTGAGCCAGGTTTCAGTCAAGAACATGGCGTCTGTTTTTTTTCCTCCAGTACATCATGAATTTCATGTTTATGTTTAGTTAGGGATCTACAGTTCAGCAGGAGGAAGGACAGTCCTTCTCTCTGTTGAATATTCATTGTTGTTGAGGTGAGGTCCTTGCTGCAATTGCCGCAGGAGAGTTCCTCCTTGTCTCCGTGTATATTGTGCTTACATGCCTCCATAATGGGTGGCATCAAACTCTTTAGCTCATTCGCTGTGTATTTAACATCATGATGGGGTAACCCACACCCTGAGGTCCTGGCCCCTGGGCCCGTTCGGGCGCAGACGGGCTTGCCATAGGCGCGCCTTTGGCACGCCAGTGGCGCACCCGCTGCGCGTGTCCGCTGGCACATCAGAGTTAAATAGGGTGTTGCTCGGTGAGACTCCTCCTCCGCTCCACCCCCTCCTCTTTAAAAACCAGGTGTGGGTATTTGCACTCTGCTTTGCTACACCCTCCAAACAAACGGCACACAGCCGTGCTGGACCGAGGCGGGAGAGCAGGTAAGAATGAGGCTTGTTTAAAAGCAATTAAAAGCGCTATGTGAGGCTTAGTTTAAAAGAAAATAAAAAGGTTTAAAACAGGATTTTTCAAGCAGTTCACAGCGGTGAAAAACTCTTCCAGCTACCTGTGGGATGTGATCAGCTCTCAGCTGCAGCCTAGTGATATCTGCTGATATCTGTTTTATTATATGAGATCAAATATGCATTGAGTTGTGTTGTTGGATCAGTTTTGAACTCCCTCTGAGACTTTCACCATCTGCACCAGTTATAGAAATAAATACCTTGAGAGACTAGTCAAACCAGTATACATGGGTCCGTCTGGCTTTCACTTGTTTAGATGAGAGTTGGCTAGCCTACTTTGTATAGAGATTTTTGACAACTGACTGTTTAACACAGTGCCCTACTATGAGTTTACACGGAAACATATCAGGTATATATTTACTCCTGAGACATTGCTAAAAGATCCACAAAAGAGTAGTGTGTAGTCTAAATGCAATTTTAGTCGCGACGAAACTGCACAACCTGTTTTTATGCAATAAAATATGTTTAATGTTATATATGCATCAAGTTGTTTTATTTGATCCTGACCTACTAACAATAAAACCAACTGTGCGGGCCATGTACTTTTGGTAATAATCCTTTGTGATTGACCTTTGACGATATTACTTCTTTCTCACACTGACCACTTCAGACATGTTTGTGTTTAGACAGCACATCACCATTTGCATACACTAGAGACAGCTCTAAGATTATCTTGATAGGTAACATTTAAATCCAGTCCGTTGGTCAGGGTATGACACACCAATGATGAAAAGCAGAGTGACCAGTGATGAGTTCTGAGACCCCCATTGTGGTGTTCCTGTTAGGTGCTCCTTCTTTTTCACACTCATTTTGAGTGTCTTACAGACCTTTTCTCTCTACAAAACATATCAATTCACAATATATAAACACACACTAGAATGAGTCAAACAGCATGGTCATTTGTTTCCATGGTGCCTTCCTTATAAATACAGGAATGTGGTCGGGGTCACTGTGATTATTTTCCTTGTGTGTTGTTCCAGTGTTTTTCAGTTGTTGTATGGCATATGTGAGGTTAATTCTAGGTTTTTCCACTTTATCTTTTCTTTATATGGAGGTGTTGAGGAGTGAATCTTTGTTAAAGACATTTCATGCAGTTGATTTTGACTTGAGAGGGTCATCTAGTAAACATTTGAGGTACTGCAGCTTTGTGAAAGACTTTTCAAGCAGTTGTCTCTGACATAATAAGTAAACCTAGTAATTCCTGGCAGTTCTGCAGCTTTGTGAAAGTGCAGAACTATTGGCTTTGTAAAAACTTGTTTTATCTTAATTTCAACACTCCATCAAAGTTCATGTATTTCTTGCTCTCTTCCCCTGTTTTAATCTGTCTCCCACCATGCTATCTTCATTTCTCCCTATAAAATTTCCCAAGGCTCCTCGCCCTGCTCCTGTCCCATTGCCCACCCTGCTTCCCTTGTTAAATATAAGTTTTTTTTTTAACGAGGTACTGCCAGCTTCAAAGTGCTAACGAGCAGCTTGCAGCTATTTTCACATTTTGCATGTACCTTTCTGTTCTTTTACACTTTAATGTATCATTGTAACATGATCATCTGCCATGTTAGAAAGGTAAGTTAAAAAAGTCTGTTTGTGCCACGGCACATGCACACACCAGTAGTGCTGGACAATTTTCAGAGTGAGGGTCGTGCCATTAGTGTTACATAACTGAAGTCACAGGGATTGTGAAAAATCCAAGCATCCTGCAAATAACAAGTGTAGCTAGTGAGCCACACCCCATTAAGGAGAGAGTAGTAAAGAGGCGTTATGTAGCAGGTAAGGCATTTTGCAAGCTATGTAGGACACAAACAATAGATAATGTGGGGGGTTTCAGTGAATATTTATCATTTGCACATCACCAAGTAAAGATTTTGTATTTCATACTAGAAAATCTTTATTTCCCTCACATTTCAGAACTACATAAAAATGTGCTTCGTTTGTGCTATCCTATCTTCTGATAAATTTTGAAGTAGTTGAAAGTGTTGATCTACAGTATTTAATTTTGTTGTGTGTTAAAAGAAAGATATTCTACAGCCTTTCTTTTCTCACTCCCTGTAACCCAGAAATGATTGTCAGATAGTTCACATAGATCACTTTGCAAAGTACTCTCACTTTGCACTCACAGAAAGAAATGTAAACACCAACCTCCAAATTAAAAGAATATGCAGGAATTTGTCCGAAGTTGCAGCCTGACATTTAACCTCGGTCTTTGAATGCACAGCAAATGTGACAAGATAAAATCAAATTTTAAATGCATATTTATTGCACATTCATCTTATGAACCCCAGTCTGGGGGTGTTGTAACATCCCATGCAACCCTATTTCCAGCACCTATGGCCACGGCCGGACTGGAAATGCAAACCAGCCCTGGCAATTAACTCAGACTGGCGGGGGGAGGAGGGGTTGCCAGTGGAAACATTGCTGCTTTGCTACACTGCAGCTGCTTTTGTTACAGGGGGGCGATATTGCAGCGCTGCTGCAAAACTGGCCCCCAGTAACAAAAATGGCCCCCACTGGTCCAAAAACAGCCCCCACCCTACCAGCCCACCGGGAAAACGCCTAGTGCCCGCTACAGTCTGTCCGGCCCTGACAATGGTGCACACATTGCAGTGTACACGCCATGATACACATTTGCACACGGGGGCGTGGCCAGCAGCCGATGGAGACGGACGCGAGCTGAGGAGCTCCGACCGCCGTCTCCCCGTTCTTAATCATCCTGATCCCCTGACACAGCGGGGGGAGCTGCAACCCGCACCGCAGCCCTCCGGAACACGTCTGCAAGACCTGGTGGTGCCCTGCACTGCAATTACGGCCGGCCCCGAGGGTCAATTGGCGCTTACCGTCTCGGCGGACCTGGCAGTAAGATGGCGGCCACGGTCTGACTGCTGCCGCGGTTCCTGACCTGCGAGGCGGACGGACATCTCGAGGCAGGTGGAATCGCCTGTGCTGCTTAACGGATAGCGGCACGCTCCTGAGGAGGTGAGGAGGGGTTGGAGCGCTTTCATTGCGATTAATTGGCCTGAAGCGCTGACCCCCTGCTCGGCCCCGGTCCGAGAAACAAAATGGCGGCCGGGCAGTGAGCGCTCTGAGATGTCGGCCGGATTGAGCAGCAACCTGCCTGTGGTGATCCCACTATTGACCCTCCTATGACCAACGAGCAGTGACAGCCGCGATAAGACGCGGAGTCGTGCTGTGGCGACTGGGGATCCTGGTATTGCCCTCAGTGAGGACCTCGCGGAGGCACAGACAAAATGGCACCAAGCTTCCCATAAGCGTACCAGCTTGCCTTTCCCTGGCACGATATTTAGGGCAGAGGACATTGTGGCCCTAAGCGGTAGAGGCCCTGTTCACACTGTGCACCAACAGAGCCCGGTGCCTCGCCTTGACCGGCTTCAACTCAGTGCTGAGCCCAGGGGGGACCGCTGTGGAAGGGTGTGCGCACTTTCTATGAAGTAGGGCCTCCCTCACTGAGGCGCACTTACTGCAGTAGGTTGCTACATGAGCTATAACTGTGTTAGGGGAAGCACGAGAAGAACCTGCACTTACTGTATCGGACCCCTGCCGAGAGCAGAGAGGGACTGGCGTTAGCGGACCTGCAGGGCGTACCACAATATAGCGCCTATGCAGCGACTGTAGCACCAGTCCCAGGAGAAGACTTGCTGACTCTTTGTGGGGCATAACTATGGTAGACGGTGGACCAATTGCGCGATAACGGAGGGGGACACTTGCGCTGGATGTCAGGCCTGACATATGCTACAGAGAAGAAGCTGAGGGGAGCAGCTGTGAAGTGCTGCGGCGATCAAGCATCGGGGAGAACTAGCGGGGCCTGCGAACATCTGGGCGGCGTTTTGTCTCGGCGAGACCCCCTCGGCTCGCGCTGCCAGCGGTGGGAGAGGTTACCTGAGACGAGGATGGCAAGTGCTCTTCGAGTTGAGGGAGTGCGACGGATTGGAGGCCGCCCAGCGAAATTGGTGGTGTTAAGACGCTCTACTCCCAGGGGTCACTGAGCTCACTCAGACGCCAAACCAGCACGCAGTAGCTTCGAGATGGGGAGACAACAAAAGTAGCGGGGTTTCACTGTTCTTAGTGTAGATGTCCCCGGACCTCACTCCGATGAAGAAGAGGAATCGCCCGAAACAAGTGGAGACCTGCCCTCCCGGAAGCCTACATTATCTGACATAATGCAGGCCATAACGGCCTCCAGAGAGGCGCTAGAAGGAAAGATAGATGCCATCGGCACGGACCTCAGTCTACTCAAAGATGATCACTGCAAGCTTAAAGACGGAGTGTCAAGCACTGAAAAGGAAATATGCGGCCTACCGGACGAAGTGCATGAGATGCGCCGATCTCTTACTGTTCTGGAAACTAAGGTGAAAACCCTGGAACTGCATGCCGAGGACAGCGAAGGGAGGTCGCGGCGGAACAACATCTGTGTCATCGGGATACCGGAAAAAAAGGAAGGGACTAACATGGTCCGCTACTTAGAGGACTGGCTCCGCGCTGAGGTGGCTCCAACAGGCCTGTCCCCCTTTTATGCCCTGGAGCGGGCTCACAGAGTACCAGCTAGGCCGCCAAAACCAGGAGCTCCCCCCCGACCTGTGGTGGCTAGACTATTACACTTCCGGGATAGGGACCACATCTTACATTGTGCCCGCCAAAAACAAACTCTATGCATCGATAATTGTAATGTCATGATTTTCCCAGACTTTACGAGAGAAGTTCAACAAAGCAGGGCATCATTTGCTGCTGTTAAGGCTAAACTGTGCAAACTGAACCTGTCCTATGCAATGCTATTTCCCGCTCGACTTTGGGTGGCGGACCCGGCGGGAGCACATTTCTTCAGAAGCCCACAGCTCAGTAGATCGTCCTGCTTCAGCTTCAGGGACCCCGCAGCAGAGTCCTCGTGGCCATAGGGCGGGCTCCAAGGCTCCTTCGCCCAGGGAACTTAGCCTTGAACGACATAAAGCGTTGCAGGCAGTGGTGTCACACAGTCAGACCAGCCCTAGTTCCTCTCCAGGCGGCAGGGGACGCCGTGATGGTGGATCGGAGACCTCGCCGGACCGCAGCGACAACGACAGCTTGGGAGCAAACATGCCAGTGGTTACGCCCCAAACAGCCGATGATCTAGTGTAAAGAACGTGGCCTGCCATTCAATATGCAGATCTTCCCGGGGCCTCTCATCCCTGCTCCCTAGGTGCAGCTTCAATGAACTTGTGGCTTCCCCACTTGGAACTATAGGTAACATCCAGCTGAACTGGGGCTTATTGATTGGAACAGTTAACGGGGAGGCGGCACTATGCGGTGCCTTGCGAGGTTCTTAGCGGGAGACCACCCCTTCCTTTGTCACTAGACGTGGGTTTGTACTACCACGGTTTGGATGGGGATACCTCGTTGGATACCTGTCCTGGGGAGGGGGAGTTGGGATTGTTTTTATAGTTGGGGTTTTGTAAGGGGATCCAGGGGTGTCACGGGGGGGAAATTTCTTAAGGACTATATGTGTAGGTTTCAGCAATGGGACCCCCATTAGGCTTGGCTTGTCTCTTGTGGAATGTGAGGGGTATGCACTCTATGGTCAGGCGCCACAAGATACACTCCTATCTGTTTCGCAGAGGCATTCAGATCGCATTTCTTCAAGAAACCCACCTCCTGGCAAAAGAAGGGAAGGCGTTACAACGCCGCTGGAGGGGTCAGGTTTATTATACTACATACTCTGCCTTTGCGAGAGGTGTATTGATATGGATACGGGCGGGCGTCCCATTCCAATGCACAACACAGGTGATTGACCCAGAGGGCAGATTTGTGGTAGTAACTGGGAGACTAGACGGTAGAGACCTCACCCTGGGTAGTATATATGCGCCTAACGCAGACCAGCCGGCCTTCTTCTCCTTACTATCATGAAGGTTGTCGACCACCCTTACTGGGTCGCTGTTACTGGGGGGCGACTTCAATTGCACCACTGATGTTACCCTTGACCGCTCCCACCCCCCACTACCTAATGCACCTGCACACAACCTGGCAGAATCACGCCGTAACTGGCAACAGAAATGGGGCTTAATCGACACCTGGCGGGCGCAGCACCCTTTAACTCGGGATTACTCCTTCTTCTCAGCCCTTCATGAATTACATGTTCGGCTAGATGCCATTCTGTGTTCACCCGATGTCCATGAGGGGATTAGTTGCTGCGAATACCTCACCAGGACGCTCTCAGACCACAACCCTGTCCTGGCACATTTGCAATGGTCACGTGCACGCCCCAAAATCCCCACCTGGCGCTTGCGTCCAGAGGCCTTAGATGACCAGGTTTTCCGTACAACTATTGGAGCAGCTATCACTGACTATTTCCAGGCCAACGATGGTAGAGCTACATCCACGATAGTGGAATGGGACGCCTGTAAACAGTACTTAGAGGGCGGTGCATATCTAAGCTGGTTGGGGTTCGGAAGGTTCTCCTTCAGGATATTCAGCGCGATGACGAGCGTCTGCGCGCCCTGGAAAAGGGCAGACCTGAAAATCCGGGCAAGCACCAGGAATTACTAGAGGCAAGAGAGGCAGTAGCCGCCCACGTGGAGCGTCTGCGCTGCTTTGATTATAAGACCTACATCACTCGGGCACATTCGGAAAGGGATAAATCGGGAGCCCTCCTGGCTTGGTTGGCGAATCCGGCTAGGCGGGGATCAGTTATACTAGAAATTAGAGATCAGATAGGAGTAGCTAGGTATGACCAACAGGGGATAAACAACCTGTTCTTTGAATATTATACTGAGCTCTATCGGAGCCAACTGGCCCCAACGGAAGATGATCTGCAGGAGTTCACACGAGAAGTTGACCTACCTGCACTAGACGAGGAGGCGGCAACTTTGTTGGGACGTGAGATCGAATACGGGAGGTGCGTGGAGCCATCAAAAGTATGGCCCGTAACAAAACCCCAGGCACTGACAGCCTCCTGATAGAATTTGACCTCGCCTACATTGACCTCCTAACTCCCCAACTCGCACGATTATATAATGATGCCAATAGGCTTGGCAAACTACCTGTCTCCACTAGAGAGGCGATCATCATTCCTCTGCTAAAGCCGGGCAAGCAGGCATGGGATAGAACGGCATATCGCCCTTTATCCATGCTCAATCTCGATTATAAAATACTAGGTCGGATCCTGGCCTCCCGTTTGCTCCCTCACATGACCACCCTCATACACGCTGACCAATCCGGGTTCATCCCCACCAGGAACACAGCGCTAAATATCAGAAGACTCTTGCGCATATTAGAATCAGATTCTTACCACGCCGACACGCATGCGATCTTTGCAGTAGATATAGATAAAGCCTTCGACAGCTTGGAATGGGCTTTCCTGTTTCATGTGATGCGGAGAATGGGGCTCGGTCCTGACTTCGTGAGTTGGACAGCTCTCTTGTACGCTGACTCCACCGCCAGAGTTAAAACTGGGGGAGTAATCTCGGAAGCGTGCAGGGTGGGGCGGGGTACACAGCAGGGGTGTCCCTTCTCCCCTCTGTTGTTTGCTCTGGTGATGGAACCCTTAGCGGCGCATGCTAGGTCGGGGCGGGCGTATCGAGGGCTTGACGTATACAGACAGGTCCATCATATTGCACTTTATGCGGACGATCTTCTACTTTTCCTTGCTGACTCGGGGGAGGCCTTACTGGAGGCAAAAAACCTGATACACGCTCTCAGCAGAGTGGCAGGATTAAAAGTGAACTGGTCAAAATCTTGTCTTTTTCCGGCGCGCAAGGATAGAATGGATCCACAGTGCACGGAGGGAGTGAACTGGGAAGACAGATGCCTACCCTACCTGGGCACTCTTATCTACCACAGACAGGAGGACATTCTTGAGGGTAACATTGGAAAGGCCGTCAGAGGGGCAAAAGCTAACTTGGAATTCTGGAGTTCCCTGCCGTTGTCAGTAGCAGGCCGGGTGGCTCTACTCAAAATGGTAACCCTCCTGCGCCTCCTCTATTTCTTCAGGACCTTGCCGATCTGGATCCCAGCAACCTATTTCAAGCAGCTCCGTTCAATGATCACAGCTTTCCTATGGGGCAAGGGCAGGCGCAGGGTAGCGCTCAGCACACTCATGCGACCAAGAGCAGAGGGTGGTCTAGCAGTCCCAGACTACGAGACTTATTATTTAGCAGCCCAATTTCAATGGCTCACACAATGGGTGGCGAGGGACACTAGAGGGGAGGAAGAGCCCAGGGAGGATTTGGGGCCCCTGATGTTGCTGTCCCGCATAGTACTGCAACTCCCAATCAGCGCTACATCCCTCACCCTAGAATTTGCCACAGCACGGAAATGCTGGAACAGGTATTTGCGGAGGGCGTCTATTAAGAGCCCCTATGCACCGGAAATACCATTGATAATGTGCAGGGCCCTGCCACACGGAGGCAACTGGCAGAGATTAGAGACTTGGGCGCAGCGAGGACTGACCACCATGGGAGACCCCTATGAGGAGGGAGCCATGATCCCGTTTAATGATCTGCAGGCCAGCTATGACTTGCCCGGGGGTGATTTCTTACAATACACGGCCCTCACGGCGGCCATCAGGAAACATTGGGGTGGAGGACTCACAAAACCACCCACTTCCATGGGGTGCCAGTATGTGGTGATGGCAGCGGGCACCTTTAAAGCAGTGACGTGTCTCTATAGACACATGACACTGGAATCCCTATCCCCCCTGTCTGCCCTAAAGCTCAAATGGGAAACGGATATAGGGGAGGTCATCCCGGACAGGGCATGGGGTGAGCTTGTGGAGAGAGCCTGAAAGAGCACGAGGAATGCGAGGTTTCAGTTAGTACACTTCCATATTCTACACAGAGCATATCTTACCCCAGCAAAACTGCACGAATATTAACCGGCCCAACCAGCGTCCTGCCCGAGATGTAATGCAGACAGCACAGATTTTAAACACATGTTGTGGGACTGCTCATTCCTTGCCAGTTATTGGGTGGAGGTATCGGCATTACTGACAGACCTCACAGATAGGGACCTAGACCCATCCATGGCTCACTGTATCCTACATTGGTTACCACATACCTCTAAGAACAAAATCACTAGTAAATTTCTAGATTTGGGCTTGCTACTAGCCAAGAGAAACATCACCACACATTGGAAAGCGAAACAGGGCCCTAGCATCGCTAAGTGGAAAGCAGAATTCCTGAAATGGGCTGAGTGTGAGGGAGTGATTAGGTTACAAATTGCAAATCGCACGGGGAGTGAAAAGGCACTGGAGAGGGCGAGAGCCTGGGAAATGCTCGTTGTAGCTCTCAAATCTCCTGATGATGATGCGGAGGACGCATCTGTGGATGACCCTGTGGCAGCCATAGTTTAACGTATAGATAGCTTTGAGCCCACCTTGCTCTGTAACCTCACGATTAGTAGTGGCGCTCGACATGCAAGCCTGATTTCACTCAGCTTCCCCCCCATTCCACTAAGTCGCCCCACTTCGACATTAGCTCTACTGACCTTTTGTAGCCAGCACTTTAGTGACACGCCTGGGAGGGTGGTGAGGGAGGGGGGGTTGGGGTTTAGTTGGGGATGGGAATTTTCAATGGTTGGACAGTGACTATTGCAAGGAACTTACTCATAGGTTGTGCCCGGGCAGTAGACATGGGCATCTTAAGGAGCCATAGATGTGCCTTAAATAACCTGATTTGCCATGTGTCTTTGCCAAACATCTGGGGTATGTAACTGAACCCCCTATTGTCCTTTTTCCATTCTTTTGTTTTCCTTCTTAGATGTATGGAAAATCAATCAAAATTGTTTAAAAAAAAAATGATACACATTTGCACACATCATCATGCTGCATGTTTATCAGCGGCCACCTTGAAGTCAGCTTTATTTACTATAAAAACACATTTCAAGATTGACAGCCGCACCTGCACAGTTGGAAAAAAGTATTTGCAAACCCAACAGCCCAATTGAGCCGAAACATATTGACTTTGTCAATGCTTGTTTTTAAAAAAAAAAAAGAAATATTTTGTTTTTTTATTGAGTTTTATCAGTACATCCATGCATATTACATACATATTCAGTACATACCCTCAATACAACAATGCAACATAGTAAACTAACAGTACATGCTTATGCATATCATACAGTACATTCAATACAGTGTGCGTCCCGCAGCTGTCCCACTAGAGGAACAGCATCCCTCCCAGCATTCCTGTCAGCGCCCTACATCCCCCCCAGCCTCTAACTACGGACCTAGTACATGACTTATCTGAATACATCAGGGTTCCCCAGTAGGTATGTCGTTACAGGACTCCAAATATTTTTCGACCTGGATGCAATCGGAAGCTCCTCAGCATAAATGTCCAGCTGATCTCTACAATACACAACATCTTTAAGCCATGTCTTCACTGTCGGCACCGCTTTTCCACCCCAGTTTTTTGCTACCAGTCTTTTGGCCAGTAATAGCGCAATAGCTACCAGTTTGCGATAACCCGGTTGAATTGCTTTCAGCAAGCCCAATAAGCATACCTGCGGTGTACATTTGACCTCCTCCATAATCATCTGTGAAAGAAGTTGCGTCACTCTGGCCTAATATAACAACACATTTTTGCAACCCCAGGCTAGATGCAAAATGTCTGCATTCTCCACCCCACATCTTACACAGCGTGAGTCCTCACGCAACCCATATCGGTGCAGGCGCTCTGGCGTATAATGCTACTGCTGCAGATACTTAAAATGGATTATCCTGAGGTTACAGTTCGCCATGAGGCGCCCAGTCAGTGCACAGCACGTCACCCAATCTTCCCATACCATCGGCATATCCAATGAGGCATTCCATCTTTCATACGCCCCAGACGTGACCATTGGGTTCTCAACAAGAGAGGCAGTATACAACCTAGTTATTAGGCCCTTCCGATCTTCCGTGGACATCAGCACCTGAAGAGCGTTTAGAACCCTCAGCTCATCTGGGTACTCCGGATATAACATTCGGATTGCAGCACGCAGTCTTGCATACACAAAACCCAACATAGCAGTATACTGTTTGTTTGCAGTGAGGGCACCTAATGTTATAAACTTCCCCCTTGGGTATAAATCACCTAGTATGGCGACCCCAGCCGTCTTTAAAGTGTGCAATGGTCCCTGCTCCTGTGTAACTGAGATGCCAGGGTGTGCATCTATCAACAAGGTCGGCGTATATCGATAGTCCCTGCCAGCCCTGACCCGTAGTTCCCGCCATGCAGAGCTAGTGCAGGTCACTGTGTTTATTTGCACCCTAGAGTTCAGAGGGCGGTCATAGAGTAATACCGCTGAAAGTGGAATTGGGTGAACGTCATCTGCCTCCACCGCCAGATGCGGCAGGAATCTTTGCGGAAATCGCCAATAATGTGCAAAGAGTGCCTGCACACAGAGATGGCATAGTCACATATCCGGCGCTCTAAATCCACCACGCTCAAATGGCTGCACCAGAGTATCCCAGCTGCAGCGCGGTTTCTTCCCTGCCCACACCAGTATCGACAAACATGCCTGGAGCGATTTGAAGAATGCTTTATTCAACACTATGGGGATGTTCACGAACAAATACAAGAATCTAGGCAATATCGTCATTTTTATTACTGCAATGCAATCCAATAGGGACAGTGGGAGGCATATCCACCTGGATACCTGGTCTGTTAGTGTCGTGATCGCTTGTCCATAGTTCATTTGCACTACTACCTCCGGGTCCCTATGTACCCAAATCCCGAGATATTTGACAGATTCTGTAGCCCATGCCAAAGGGAATTCCAACTCACATGACGTGGTGCACTGCGTTAGGGGTAATATAACTGATTTATCCCAATTTATATTGAGGCCTGAATGCCCTCCAAACTTCACATACTCCCTAAGTAAGGGGTCTAGGTTCGCCTCCGGTTGCCGCACATACAACAGCATATCGTCTGCATACAGAGATATGGCGAACGCCCGCTGCCGAAATCCCAACGCCGCCTGTTTATGCCGCTGTCTAACTTTACAGGCCAGAGGCTCCAGCACGAGAGAGAAAGGCATTGGTGACAGTGGGCATCCTTGCCACGTCCCTCTGCATATTCGGATAGGATCTGATACAAACTTATTAACCCTAACCATCGGCTCTGTGTATAGCAGTCATATCCATTGCACAAAGGGAGGAGCGAGCCCCATACGACTCAGCACTGTAAACATATAACTCCACTGTATGGAATCGAATGCCTTGGCAGCATCAAGCGGCACCGCTGCAGCCTTCATTTCAGGATCTAATTGATGCAACGTTGCAAACAGAGTTCTCAAATTAGGCATCGTGGACCTCTCCTGCACAAAACCCGATTGATCTGGTAGCACCAGTGTGGGCACCAGTGGCTGCAATTTCATTGCTACGATTTTAGCAAGGATTTGCATGTCTATATTCATTAAGAAGAGTGGCCGGTACGAGTCCTTGTCTAGTTTTAAAAGCATAACTATCAGGGCCTCACGCAACGGGGGCAGTCAGGTCCAGCTATCATATGCCTCCGCATAGACCTCTACATGTTACGGGCCAGCTGGTCAGCATACGTTTTATTAAATTCACTAGGCAGACCTACTACCCGCCGCCTTGCCATTTGGCAGTTTTTGTATGGCCTCCTTAACATCGTCTACCGTTAGTGGTTGGAGAAGGAATTCCCTTTGTACCGAGGACAGCCATCCCAGTGCCACATCCTTGAGATAGTCAGCTATCTCACCCTCCGTAGCCGCCGGACGGTGTGCATATAGGCCCTCATAGTACTCAGTGAACACCAATAATATTTCCGGTGTCATGTATCTTTACTCAGAATCTTTGTCCAGTATTTCAACTACATGACCCTGCTCTTTGTGTTCAGACAGTTTTGCAGCCAGTGTCCGTCCCGCTCTACCTCCTTCCCCATATGCTCTAGCCGTCCAACGTCTAGACCTATAGTGCACCTCCTGATCTGCAATTTCAGCATGTTCAGTAGTTAACTCTCTCATTCGTGCAAGAGCATCAGGCGTCGGCTGCAATTCATATTGCCTTTCGAGATTTTGGAGCTTGCATTCTATGTCTCCCAGCTTATTGCGTAGTAACTTTAAAACACTAGACTGCACCCCCATGCATTCACCACGGATCGTCACTTTAAAAGCTTTCCATAGTGTTCCTGCTTTCTCTACTGACCCCTCATTATCCTGGAAAAAATTGCTAATGGCCGTCCCTATTGTGGTGCGGAACACTGGGTCTAGCAACGACACCGGTTGCAATCGCCATTGAAATGGGGGCCTAGTGAACGTCGGAATCGCCAGCTCCAACAATACCGGAGCATGGTCAGAAAGCGTTCGAGCCAAATGTTCCACTCTCACAGACCATGCGCACACTTCTTTAGATGGCAGCCAATAGTCCAGCCTGGACCATGAGCTGTGCACAGACAAAACAAATGTACCTTCTTTCGCACCCGGGTTTCTCACCCTCCACGCATCAACCAATCCTTCTGCATGCATGATCTCTTGTACTGTGCGTGCCGCGTGTTTCCCGTGCCAATCTGTGACCGGAGACCTATCCATTCCCGGGTTCAGATATACATTTAGATCGCCGCCCCAAATGATTAGGGAAGGGGGGAGCAGACCCAATCGCCTCCGAATTTCACTGTAAAAAGCATGGTCATCAACATTTGGCCCGTACGTGTGAACCACCACCACCTTTAAACCTCCTAAAGTGCACTGTGCCAGTAAGAATCTGCCCTGTTCATCTGTTTCAGTGCTGATAAGTGTAAATGGAGTACCCTTTTTTACTAAAAGCATGACACCTCTCAAGTACGCAGAGTATGACGAGGCCACCCTAACAGCTGACCACCTCTTCCCCACATTCTGTTTTATATACTTGGTCAGGTGGGTTTCCTGCAACAGAACCATTAGGACCGCATGTCTGTCTAAATATGCCAGCACCTGCCTGATTTGTTTGGAATTGTTCAGGCCCCTTTCATTCCACGTCAGCATTTTAATCATGCCTCCCAGAGGTGCCATTCATATGTTCAGGTCTCGTAAGCGGATGTGATACCACCACCCCACCAAACAGTCCGCCAAACACACATAAACCATTGCATGTACTGCGCTTGCAACAAAAACAAACCTCAAACATAACACCCCCACCCACTTCAGCCTGCCCAATGCGCCAAAGACATTCCCCATCAACAGAACTCTGTGCACACAATAATCATACACCAACAATTGCATACGGGGTGTTCCCATCAGGGGGAGGCTGGTGCCTAAAAGTCCCCTCCCGATTACAAGGGAGGTGGCCGAGTGTACCTCCTAACTCAACGGCATATATACTTGCTTACAGTTCTATGTCAAGCTGTCCCGACATCTTACATTATGCTTGATAGTCTGGTTAGAGTGACCTATATCAAAACTTCTTGGACGCTCCCCAGTGCGGCTCCATTTCCCTGCTAATACCCCTGGTGGCACATACAGCGAAAAGGAACAATGTCACATGTTGCCTCACTCGTCATCAGGTTGTGAATTTGCTAGACTCTTCCTATTCCGCTGCAGCGTTTTCACATACTTCACTGTACTCTTGGGAGTCGTGAAAATCTTCTGCTTGCCCTCCACCTCAATGCGCAGTCGAGCAGGGTACAGCATTGCATAGGTAATGTTCTCTGCCTGCAGCTTCTTTTTTACTGGGAGATATTCGCGCCTTGCCGTCTGTACTGCAGCTGTGAAATTCGGGTAGAACTCAATCGCATTCCCTTCATATGTTAATTCTTTGTTTCTCCCTTGCCATGCGTAAAACAGTGTCTCTATTGCGGTAGTTAAGCAGCTGCGTGATCACCGGGTGCGGCGGTGCCCCCGGAACTGGCCGTCCCGTCAGCGAGCGATGAGCCCGCTTCACCAGCATCACCGCGGACAAATTTTCAGGCCCAAACACCTCTTTGAGCATCGACTTGATGTAGATTTCCATCCGGCCCGCGTTGGTGGTCTCTGGCAATCCCAATATGCAAAGATTGTTGCGCCGTGACCGTGCCTCCAAGTCTTAATTTTTGGCCTGGATCATGGCCAGCACCTTCTCCATGTTTAGACTTTTGGTTGTCACTGCTTGGAGGTTATCTTCCATAGTTGAGATACACTGCTCCGCCTCCTCTAATCGAACTCCCTGTTTGTCTAATCGAGTTGCGAAATGGTCCATGTGCATATTCAACGCATCGATTTTCCCATCGATTGATTGGAGGCTACTTTGCATCGCCAGGAGCATCGCCTCCAGGGCTCCTGCTCCGAGTGAGATTGATCTTGCTGCTGAGATTTGGAGGGTTTACAGGCCTCAAACGTAAGGCGTGTTTGCAGCTTATCCGCCCTCCCCATATTGGGCCAATTATCCGCTGCTCACTGCTTCCCAACTCCCAAACTCAGGGGCTGCGTGCAGACTAGTGGATCAGTAATGCGGACCTGAGCTCCCCCCAGCACTTTTGCGCTGCTTTCCGGTGTCCCCCAGGCTGTGCCCCTTAATGTCCACAGCTTGCTCTCTTCAACTGATACGTAGTGGGGCTCCCAGTATTTATCACCCTCCGGCAGCCATTGTATTCCGACGACTCACCTCGCAGCGGCCCAGGTTAGCCCCAAACATGCGCCGCGGCCAATCGTGTACAGTGTAGGCCGTTGTGGATTGTCTGCTATTCCACCTCTTCCTTTGCGGTTAATCGCAGGGGGCCCCCAGGCACAGCCACCAAAATCAATCTGCTCTGGTCCAGGCTCTCCAATATTCCAACAGCTACAGATTGCTTGCGTAGTAAGCAGGCCACCCGAGTCGGCGGGTCTTCCGCATTCAATTTGGACCGATGCAGCAATTCGCCACCGGGAGTACCAGCCAGGCCCCCAGGCGTAGTCTCGCAGATCTCGCTGCACCGGATTCTTCCACACTTTCCCAGAGGCACCAATTCAGCCGCGACTCCCTTTACTGCACAGCGAGCAGGCCGCCCGGGCAAACGGGGCTCTTCACACGCCTTACCCGCACTTGCCGCAGCAGTTGTAGTGCTCTCTCCAGTCACCTCAGCAGCCCGGCCACCGCCCACACACGCCGCCAGGAGCTTACGGCTCGTCGCTGCTCACATCAGGTGCTGCCAGCACCTCCTCTGTTCTCCGGCAGCTCCGGCTTCACTGCGCGTCTCCGGCGGCCGCCAACTTGCCGCCACAATGCGCACCTAGGTGCCCAAGATTGATTCTGAATTTCTGGCACCTCGGGCTGCTTACACGCAGCTCTGGGTCACAGGGTATTCACGCCGCTTCCCTCCATCAGAATCGGCGGCGGACAGCTTCGGATGTGTCATATTAGTTGGATAGTCGCACTCGGCCGGCAGAGCTGCTTCAGAAAGCAGCCATCTTGCCACCGGCTCTCTAGCGCCCCACTGTCAATGCTTGTTTAATGTTGTCATGTGCAGGTGGTTGGATTCTGCCCTCAAAATGGGGTCTGGGACTGAACTGTTAGTAACCTGTCTCCATATTCCAGTCTACTGAAGGTCTGTTCAGTAATATGGTGTGAAATAGTTGCCTGTGAAGTGATCGGGACAAATGGCATTTTCTTTAAAACGCTTTGTGAATGGTGCAGAGAATTTTACACATTATTCTCGCGTCTCATCCACCTATAGACAGTGAAGAGCTTCAAGACTGGCTTTAGTCATGCACTCACAGATATTTGTCACAGTCTGACTGCCTGATTTGTGCATTCAGCCAGTCGGTTTTTTTGGAAGGTAAGTCTATAATATTTTATAGTACTCTAACAACACCAGAGAACTACTTAGCTCCACACAGCATCACCCGTGACCTCATCAGCTCCACATGGTGAGTTGTGTGGAATAATGCGAGGTTCTTTTAAAGCAAGGAGTAACTGCATATTGATCACCGCGACCAGGAAGCTAATTTGGGATGGGAATGACATGGTGACATTAACCAGAAATCCCTAATTTCTTCCTTTGTAAAGGTAGCTGGTGGACTTTATAGATGTGATGGTCATTCAAAGGGGTTGGACTTTTAGTCTGCTTCACTAACCAACTCCAAGTGTGTAGGTGATTTTTAGCTTTGTGATTTGAAGTAGAGATGATATGCTGTCCATGGGTAAGTCACTTTCTTTTTTTTACTTGTATACAGAGATTAGGTCAGATTACTAAAACGCATAGGGCATGTGAGAATCACATGGTGGATGCTGCATACTCATGCAGGCTGTCTTGCAAGGAAGGATAGCAAGATCGGTGACATCTGTGTCATAGCCTTACAGGAGAAAAGTAGTGTGTTTTATCTAAGTTCCTTAAAAATGCAAGGGATGAATCAAGATTCTAGACCAGGGCTGCTGCCTATCTATTTCCCCATTATGATACATAGGCACTTGGTGGATAAGGTAATAGCTAAGTTCACATGCCTAACCCATGGTACGTTTTTCTTTACCTCGGCTCAAAACTCCTGAAGGCGAAAGTGACTGGACCTTAAATGTTGGTGCAAGAGGCATCCTTTGAGACACTGCATCAACTCGCAAAGGAAAAGGCTTTTTACTCAATGTTTGTTTTTAACATTATTTGATCCCGATAGTTCTTAATTTCTTTGTTATTTATTACATTATTTTGTTATTTATGTATTTATTTATTTGTTTGTTTTTTGTTGGTTTATTTTTAGCACAAGCCTAAGCCTACTACAAGGGGATAAGAGTGCTTTACACTGTATGTGTAAATAAATCAAGTAAGAAAACAGGAGCAATTTCGTGAAAGAGGTGTGATGTCGTCAGATTTTTTGGGCTAATAATCATGAGGGCTGCTTCGGTTTTAACCACCCTTTATGGGGTAACTTTGAACTTAGGAGCACCAACTAGAATGGCATTGGCTCTGTTAATTTGCAGCAGATATAGGGTCTCAACAAAGTTTCTCTTTGAATGATATTAAAGTAGGAGATATCCTACAAATATTTTATCCTACAATATTTTCCTGAAAATATTGTAATGGGGGACGTTTTAGTTCTGGCTTTTAGAGCAGCTTTAAGTGTCTCGCCAGACTCTGGGGGGCAGATTTACAAGCCCCTTGCGCCACTTTTGCGTCTCTTTTCCCATGTTAAAAGTGATGCAAAATGTGGCACAAGGGGCTTGTAAATCTGCCCCTGGGTTTTCCCCAAAAATAATCCATAACATACATACATAGAGACTATTGATCTGCAAGCTTCATCCATTTGTCAATTAAACTGTCATTTACATTTTGCTTCCACCCACCATAATATACGGTATGGGGCAACAGATCAGCCCACTTTACCCGTAGACTCCTTTTACTCTGAGTTACTGCAGGAAGCCTGTGCACATTGTTCACATATGCTTAAAAATAGTTCCTTTCTATTTAGTGACAAAGCTGGATCAAAGTGTGCATTTTTATTTATTTTTATTTTAATTTTACATACTAGCTATTTCTTTCGTTTGCACTTTGGCTGCTCAGATAGATTGAAATTTATTTTCAGTCTGCTTTTTAAGTTGCTGTAATAAAGTAATTAAGTGACAGTGTAATATTATAGCTGCCTGTGATTTGAGCACTCCCTTAGATTGTGATTTGTTCTTGTCTCTGTCACAAACAATAATATAAAAAAATGCAAAAAATGAATCTCCCCTTTCCAAAGGTATCCCTGCCCAATGGATCCCTGCTTGAGGATCGCCACAGGAGAGTGACACCAAAGCAGGAATACACCCACTAAGCACTAGGTATTTTTGGAAGTGAGAGCCGCGCCTTGGGTAAGGACTTCTGCTCCCTAGTCTCCCGCTGCCCACCCCAAAGTTTTGGTCTTTCTGCCTCCCCACAAGTCAGAAGTGGGTGATTACTCCCACTCTGCCACTAAGGGGGCAGAAAGCCCACTAGACACCATGGATATAACAACATAAAATAAGGGTGGGGGCTGCTCACCTTGGGCATGGCCATGCCCCCACCCTAAAAGGAAAAGGAACAGATGATGAACAGAATGCTGAAAAATGCAAACATTCACCCCCAGTCACAAAGATCTGGGTTTAATCCATCATTCTTTTGCTCACCATGCCACCCCAGTTTGGACCCAGCCATATGCAAATCAGTCTTGACCCTGTTCCTTATGGGAACAGTCCAGCCCGAACTGCCAAGCCAAGTCCTCCCTGGACTGGAAACAAGCATCTTGGGACCGGTTTCGGGGCATCACCCCTCATCAGCCAGGCTAGCCTGAATCCAGTGGTGCAGTGAGCACGGGACCCATGTCTGGGCATACTCTTCCCATTTAGAGCAACAAAAGCAAAAGGAACAGATGATGGACGGAATGCTGAACAATGCAAGCATTCACCCCAGTCACAAAGATCTGGGTTTTAAAGGGGCTCAACAGTCTTTCTGCTCTCCCTTGGGGGTGGATTGAAGGTTTGCCCCAATCTGCCTCCCCCATAAAAGGTGCAACAGTCTGTCTGGGGGGGCAGATTGGAGGTTTGCCTAATCTGCCCCTCGGGGGGGCACAAAGCCCACTAGAACAAGGGAATATGAATAAAAAAACACAGGGGTGGGGACTGCCCACACTGGGCATGAGCATGCCCCCACTCCAAAAAGGGTGAAACAGTTTTTCTGCCCTCCAAGGGGGCAGATTGGACATTTGCCCCAATCTGACTCCCCGGGTGGGCAGAAAGACCTGAAGGCACCAGGGAATATTTACAAAAAAAATCCCAGAGGGGTGGGGAATGCCCACCATGGGCATGCCCACAACTCACCCCAAAAAGGGTGCAATAGTCTTTCTGCCTCCCCTGTGGGGCAAATTTGAGGTTTGCACCATTCTGCTTCCCCCAAGAGCAGAAAGCCCATTTGGCACCAAGGATATCTAAAAGAAATCATAGGGGTGGGGGCCCAACCTGCACAGGGCCATGCCCCCACCCAAAAAAAAGAGAAACCACTCTTTCTGCCCCCTCCCAGGGGAAGTCAGGGGGTTTGCCCCACTTTGCCCCTGGGGGCAGAAAGCTCACTAGACACCAGGGATTTCAAAATGGCACCAAAACATGTAAAATGATGGGGAGGCCTATCCTGGCATCAAACCATACCCCACAACAGAAAGGGGATTAGTGTATTTCTGCCCCCCTGTGGGCATATAGGAGGTTTGTCCCAATTGGGGAGGATGACCCAAATCTGCCCCCAGGGGTTGAAAACCCACTAGATACTAGGGATTTTGCATTTGGAGAAAAAGAAAGGGATGCAGGATTTGTATTCTGGCATTATTCAAGCCTCCACCCCACCTCAAAAGGAACAAACCAGACTTTCTGCCCATCCCTGGGGCAGACAAGGGGTTTGCCCCAGTGCTTAATTTGTAAAATTTTACGTGCCAGGGCTCTGACCAGGAGGCCACTGCAGCTTGCACCACCAATCACTCTTGTCATCGCTGCCAAAACAACTACTAACCATCTCTCTCGCATGTAAATGCAACAGTTCAGATTATTCCAGGCCCCAAAAGCTAAAGGAATGGCTGGGGAGGCAGGTATTAGCACTATTTTAATTTATATCGTATTCCTAAACAACCATTGTTCTGCTCATCGCTAAATTAGATGAGCAGCGCCACCATGTGGTAGACTGTTCTAAGTATGGTGTTGACAATTAGGTGCCGGTGCAGAGCACCGGAAACCAATTAAGTGCCGGTGCTGAACACCGGAAAGCACCGGCCCAAATTAAGCACTGGTTTGCCCCCAATTCGCTTCTCTGGGATAGAAAGCCCACTAGACACTGGGGATTTCAAAATTGTACAAATCAGACAAAAGGATGGGGTGGCCTACCCTGACATTGAGCCATACCCCCGACTCAGAAGAAGCAATAATGTCTTTCTGCCCGTCTGAGGGCAGAAAGGAGGTTTATCACAATTGGGGAGGTTGTCCCAAATCTGCCTCCCGGGGGGACAGAAAGCCCATTAGACATCTTGGATTTTGCATTTGAGTCAAATGAAAGAGGTGCAGGCATTGCACTGTGATACTGGCGAAACCCCCACACCAAAATAAAAAAATCTGTCTTTCTCTCCCCCCATGGGCAAACAGGGAGTTTGCCCCCAGTTTTCTTCTGGGGTCAGAAAGCCAACTAGACACCGGGAATTTTAAAATGGCACCAAAACAAACAAAAGGATAGGGTGGCCTATCCTGGCATTGAAAGATACCTCCACCCCAGTAGGGGCAATAGTGTCTTTCTGCCCCTCTTGAGGCAGATAGGAGTTTTGTCCCAAATGGGGAGGTTGCTCCAAATCTACCCCTAGGGTAGAATAGAAAGTCTACCAGACATCAGGGATTTTGAATTTGGGGCAACAGAAAGGGGTGCTTGAGTTGCACTCTGACATTGGCCATACCCCTATCCCCAAAAGGGACAAACCAGTATTTTGGCCTCCCCGAGGGCAGAGAGGGGGTTTGCCCTCAATTTTCTCCCAGTGGGGAAGAAAGCCCGCTGAACGGCAGGGATTTTTAAAAAATAGAATAATGGGATAGGTCTGGTTCCTCCTGACAAGAGGCCCCACCTTTACCCCTAAAGCCTCACCAGTCTTTCTGCTCCCCTGTGGACTAAAACCCTATGGCAGGACATTTGGTTATTTTGGGTGTTGTTTTTACAAATGGGCCAGAAGAGTGGGACTAAATCCCAATATCGTCCCACTTGCCATGGGGATTAGCTGCACTTTTTGAGCATGGGTAGGCTACCAACTGGGCAAACCATTAAGACCCAGACATTTCTAAAAACTCGACACTCTGGAGAGTCCAGGGTGGTGTACTTCACATGGAGCCCACTATATTTTCTCATCCACAATGCCCGCACATCTCAAATGTGGTCCAAAACCACGATTTTTCCTGAATTTCTGCAATGTAAAATTCCAGAATCTGAGGGGACCCAGAAAATTACTACTACCCAGCATTCCCCCACTTGTCCCAATGAAAACACTCCCCACTTGTATGGCTGGGCCTAGTGGCCGTGACGAGAAGGGATCAAACCAGGGAAACGGTAGTTCTTGCAGGGGGATCACAAATGGATCCCATTTTGTGTGGGCAAGGTCTGGAACAAGCTCTGAGACTTCAAGAGGTACAGACAGGCTAGCACCACAGTCATAAAGATATATCTTGTCATAAAGTACCTGTAGAACTGTCTTTTCCAATACCGCATTTTATTCTAAATCCAGATTGTTACGATTTTAGGAGATTATGCTCCATGATGCTAATTGATGGCTACTGCTTTTTCAATTCATATTCAAGGATGAGAAGTTTGGAAATTAAAAGGACGTTTTGAAAGCTTAAACACACCTGAAAAAAAATTACTAAATAAATGGCTTCCTCACAGTGAGTATGACACTATTTTGGGTTTAAATATTGAACCTTCCAAATTTAGGACCAACCGATTTCAAAATTAGCTTTATTCAATGTACAGTTATCCAATACATCTTTAGAGAGAACTCAGCATGCGTTTGATTATATTGCAGTGTTAAAATGATAAATTACTAGAATATTGAGTTTTAAATATTGTGCTGCCAAATATCATCTAGAATATCGACAAAAAAAATATTATGGAGATAGGTATAGTACAGATATCTCCAACCGGTTGATCGCGAACTACCAGTAGTTTGCAGACACCTTCAGAGTAGCTCACAGCCTTGATTTCAGCACAGGGTCTCACTTGCCTTTGAAAGTTAAGGGAATGCTTACATTATTACCATCAGGCTGCAGATAGCAAGTCCTGATAAACAGCAGGGCTCGAGTCAGATTTATAACCCAGGGTGGGGCACAGAGGTGAAGAACTGAAGTACTGAGGTATATAACTCTTAAATAAAACTCCTTGTCAACTCAATATTGGAGTGTGAGAACAATATTATGTTTCTAAATGCTTTCAAATGGGAGAAATGGGTCTCAAGCACCTGGTTCAGTCCTCTTCTGATCTTCACAGATCCAGATTTATTCTGTAGTGGGTGCCTGGAGTTGCCACATTTATGCCTGGCACAAGGTAGTGGGTGGGAATGATGCTTGGAGATACCCTAACCAATGGGATAAAGGTTAACCAGGGCTAAGCAAACCTCAAAAACGGACGTCTGGTAGAACAAACCTGAGTTTTCAGCAACCAGACAGTAGATATACATGATTTATTTTGGTATCCTATCTTCCTCTTTTGAAATGGGCTGCAGATGTTATATGGAATCCATCAGACCTGTCAAACAAGCTTTGACACTGTAATGTCAAAAAGAGGCCCACTATGATTGGGGCCTGTCTTGCTCAGGAGACTATAAAATGGCTCTGCTCAAGTGTCAGCTAACGTTTGCCTGTGACAGTGGAGGCCTTTGAAGTGTGCCCTTAGTGTTATATGAAAACCCCAGCAGACCTGTCAAGTAAGATGTGACATTCAAAGGGGATTTGACACTTTAATGTCAGAAAAATGCTCAAAGTCCTACACTGCATATTCTGCCAGATTCAGATGGGTCATCTCTGCCCATTCGGGTCAGCCTATTCTTTGCTCTTGGGAGCAAGTTCATCACACCTATTTAAATTCTAAATACTACTGGCAAAAGTAAGAGAGCAAAATGCAGATTTAGCTTCCAGGGACTTCAGGCAGGGCAAAGGTAACTATTTTAAAAGACCACTTTCCAAAATATGTATTATAAATTGTGCAGAGACAGAATATTGAGGCCGAAATATCGAATTGCATGAATATCGACTCAAAAATATCGATGGTGTAAAATATCGAGGTAAGGTTTTTCGTTGTTAAAAATATTGATTTTTTTGTAATGTAGAAATATCGATTTCGTAAATATTGATGGCAAATATATAGTTGTAAATAATATTGATTTTTTGTTGTTTTTGTTTTTGTTTAATGATGTATTTTTTTTATTAATTTGGTATTAGTTATTTTATATTTTTTAATTATTTTTTTATGTTAAAATGTTTGTTTTTAATGTTTTTTAATTAAGGGTGGGAAGTATTTAAAAAAATTGTGTGAAATTTAAATAGTTTTCAAATTTTTGTAAAATTTTAGGAGTTTGATGTTAGGTTTATAGTGGATAAGGTTGGGGAGTAATTTAAGAATAATGGTTAAAAATAAATGTTTATTAAAAAAAATTGGGAAATATATACATATTTTTAAAAACCAAATGTAAATTTTTTTAAATTTAAAAAAATAATAATTTTTTTGGGGTAATATTTTGATGTAAATTGTATGAAATATTTTAGATTTTATTTTTTAAATCGAACAAAATGTAAAAAAAAATATGATTAGTTTAATACTTTAAAAATATTATTTTATTTTTTCTAATTATTTTTAGTTTTGAAAAAGTTTAAAAATTTAATAATTTGGAATGTTTAAATATTTAATTTTTTTGTAATTGTCAATTTAATATTTATATATTTTTATTTTTGTAAGAAGAGGTGTCTCAAATTTGTAATTATAATTCTTAAAATAATTGTAATTTATATTTTTTTATTTTAAATTTTATTATTTTAAAGTTTTTGTGACAAATTTTGAAAGCAATTGTGTTAAATTTTTTATTTTGTTAAAGAAATGTAAATGTTTTTTATTTTTCTATATTTGTAATTTTTTATTAAGTAGTACTTTTCTTTTTTTTGGGGTAGTTAGGAATAGGTATTTTTTAGGTTTATTATCCAGCACTTTCCATGAGTTTAGTTGGTTTTGGAGTTGGAATAGTAATTTTTTGGGCGTTTATTATCCAGCACTTTCTCTGAGTTTAGTTGGTTTTGGAGTTGGAATAGTAATTTATTATGGTTTATTATCCAACACTTTCCCTGAGTTTATTTGGTTTTGGAGTTGGAATAGAAATTTTTTATGGTTTATTATCCAGCACTTTCCCTGAGTTCAGTTGGTTTTGGAGTTGGCATAGTAATTTGTTGGGGTTTGTTATCCAGCACTTCCAATGAGTTTAGTTAGTTTTGGAGTTGGAATGGTTTTTATGGGGTTTATTATCCAGCACTTTCCCTGAGTTTAGTTGGTTTGGGAGTTGGAATAGTACTTTATTATGGTTTATTATCCAGCAGTTTCCCTGAGTTTAGTTGGTTTTGGAGTTGGAATAGTAATTTTTTTGCGTTTATTATCCAGCAGTTTCCATGAGTTTAGTTGGTTTTGGAGTTAGGAATAGTAATTTTTTGTTTATTATGTATTTTTTGGGGAGTTTATATCTAGATTGAAATAAGAAAGGAGACGTATGTTAGTTGTTATTGTGAACATTTTTATTTGCAAACGTGTTTTTTTTTGGTTCACAATTAAATTGTATTCATTTGGTTTTGTTATACAATTTTTCACAATATTAAAAACATGATTCAGAAATGTCGATGTTATTTAGAATTTATTATAACGTATGATATATTTTTAACATACATTTTTCATATACAATTGCAAAATAAAAAATATATTTTTACATACATATTTTTTGAACAGTTTTGAAAAATGGTACGTATTTTTGAAGTATAGTCATGTAATAGTAAAGTAAATATATTTTTAGTTTTTCAAATATATTTATTTATTTTATTTATTTTGAAGGTTTTATATAGCGCGAGCAAGACCCTTGCGGGTATCAGAGCGCTTTACAGGGTAAATATAGAAAACAAACAGGTATATAGGAAATAGCATATTGTTCTGTACAATCAAGCATCGTGTAACCACTTTTAAACATAGCCCATGTGAATTTAGCCATGAGGAGAGATTTCACTTCTTTTTTGAAGGATGCAGTAGAGGGATTCAGTCTAGTTTCTGGTGGCAGTGAATTCCAGATCCTGGGCGCTATCCCCGAGAAGGCTCGGTTGTACATTTTCTTCTTGCTGAATCTTTGTGGTTTCAGTAAAAGGTTACTAGCACTTCTGGAGGATCTGTTGCCACAAGAAGACACCCATTTCTGTGCCAGAGAGCTAGGAGTGTTGTGATGTAAGGCTTTATGCGTCACACATGCGATTTTTAACTGAATTCTGGCATCGAAAGGTAGCCAGTTAAGGGATCTGAGGTCCAGGGAGATGTGAGTGTTTCTTTTGGAGCCAGTAATATGTCTAGCTGCTGCGTTGAATGACGCTCTTAAAGGCACCGTCGAGGATCTGGGAAGACCGCAGAGAGAGACACTTCCATATTCCACTTTTGGGATAACTAGTGCTTGTGCTGCCAGTTTGAAGTCCTTTGCGGGCAGGAAGGGTTTTAGATTTCTCAATGCGTTAATCTGGAAGTTTGCTCCTTTTGTTGCGGCACTGATGTGTTTCTGCATATTTAGATTTCTGTCCAGTGTTATTCCCAGCGATTTCGCTGAGTCGATGATCAGAGGTTGGCAGTTGAGTGCCGTTAGATGGTTCAGCCAGTCTTGAATTATGGATACTTGGGAGGGAGGAGCGATTAGGAGGAATTCGGTTTTGAGGGTATTTAGTTTTAGATGGTTTTCGGCCAGCCAGGTCTGAGTTTTTTCTAGCGTTGAGTTGAGCGATTTGATGTCTTCTTTTGAGAGGATCTTTAAGTAAAGTTGTGTATCATCTGCGTACATATGATACTGTACATTTGAGGAGTTAAGAATTTTGGTGAGTGGTTCCATGAATAAGTTGAAAAGTGTAGGAGAGAGGGATGATCCCTGTGGGACACCTAAAGTGACTGGGACGGGTTTGGACAGGGCTTGATTGACCTTGATTAGTTGTGATCTGTTTTGAAGGAATGAGGTGAACCAATTTAGAACAGATCCAGATAATCCCATTCTGTGTTTCAGTAGGTCTATCAAGTTGTCGTGTTTGACGGTGTCAAAAGCCGAAGAAAGGTCGAGCAAGATTAGCAAACAGGCTTCATTTTGGTCAAGGGTTTGTAGTGCATCATCTATTATGTGGGTCATAGCTGATCCCGTACTGTGCCCTGCCCGGAAGCTGGACTGGTATTGGTTGAGAAGGTTGAAATGGTCTATGTGTTTGCCAAGCTGAATGTGTACACTTTTTTCTAAGAGTTTGGCCAGGGTAGGGATGTTGGTTATTGGGCAGTAATTGTTTAAGTCAGCGGGGTCAACCGTTGGCTTCTTTGGGATGGGGGATACCTGCCCAGATTTAAGGATTTCAGGGATGATTCCTTGAAGGAGAGAAGTATTTATAATCTTGGTCCACAGAGGCAGTAGCAGTGGAATGAAGTCTTTAATGCAGTTTGCGGGAAGAGGGTCTGTGAAGTGGTTGGCGGGATTCAAAGCCATGAGCATTTTGAGTATGGCTTCTTCACTGTAAGTATTGAAGGAGGACCAGGAGGCATTATTTTCTAGGTCAAACTTTGGTGAACTTAGGGGTGGGACTCCTGGAAGAGATGATGAAGTGTCTGTGTGTGTGTCAGTATGCGTTATTAAATCATTGAATAGGTCCTTCTTTATGTTTTCGGTCTTCAGAGTGAAGAAGGAGGCAAACGCTCCGCAATTGGGTAGTGAGCCTGCGTTGGCATGGGGGGGGGGTGAGGTTCAGCCTTAGATCGTGTTTTGATTAGATCGAATAGTTTTTTGGGACGATTCCTGGCTTGGTCTAATTGAGTACTGAAAAAGTCTGCTTTAGATCGTCTGATCTTTCTGTAGTAGGCGTTTCTCTTAGTTCTTAACAACTTGAGGTGGTTGGTGCAGATCTCCATCCTCGTTCAATTAGTCTTAGGGATCGTCTGTCCTCATTGAGTCTTCCATCGTACCAGGGTTTTGAGTCTTTTATGGAGACTCTCTTCAATTGTAGGGGGGCGACCTTATCTAATACCATGTTCATTGAGTGGAAGTAGTGGTTGGTAAGATCTTGAACATCGGATAGTCCTACTGGGGGAAGAAGGATATTGGAGCTGGAGGTTGTGATTAGGTCTGCATCAATATTTTTCAGATCCCTCTTCCATATTTTAGTTCTTGTGGGTTGAGCAGAGTTAAGTTTTACTGTTTCGTTGATGGAGAAGGTGATGATGTGATGGTCAGACCAATCACATGGGAGGATCGTATCGAGCTGAATGGATTCGGCCTTAGAGATGACTAAGTCAAGGATTGAGCCTTTATCATGTGTGGAGCTGTTACAGATTTGGGTGAGGTCCAGGTCTGAGAGGAAGGTTTTGAGGCTATTGACCGCTGAGTAATTAGGGTCATTCCAGTGGAGATTGAGGTCTCCGAGAAATATTTGGGTGTTTTGTTGTCCGGCATTAGTAGAGACAATGTCCATGAGATGTTCGATGAAGGTGAGGTTATCACCTGGTGGATGATAGAGAGTGTGCAGGGAACAAACTTGTTTGTTATTACTGGTGATGTCTAAGCGTAGGTATTCACACGAGGGGAATACTGGAGATTGGGCGCGGTTCACTGAGAGGTTGTTCCGGTGTATGCAGGCAATGCCACCTCCTGGCTTGTCAATTCTGTCTAGTCTGATGATATCATGGTTTGGGGGTACCAGTATGTGGAGTGTGGGCATAGAAGATTCATTTAGCAGGTTTCGGTCAGAATTAGTAGGTCAGGTTCATGTGTAAGTATGAGGTCAGCTAGATCAGCTGCATGTTTTGATGCAGATCTACAGTTTAGGAGTATGCATTTAAGAGGGGGCTTGATACGGGTTGTGTTGGGTTCTTGTGTGAGGGGGACTCGCCTCAGGTTATTTTCAACTATACCTCTGGGTTTATGTTTTGTAAATCTGTGAATAATGGAGGGGATAGTTTGGATTAGGGAATGTTTGTGAAAGTTGTCTGGGAGCACGGGATGCTGGAGATCATAGGAGCGTAGTAGGGAGAGTAAGTCTTTATCCGATAGAGGATTTGTCCTTCGGATTGGGCGGGTTGAGGTATTGAGGTAAGGAACTGATCTCCACCTTGGAGGCAACTGTTTCGGGGGGTGTGCGTGCAGCCGTTGGGTGAGATTGGAGTGGTTAGTGTGGACGTTTGTCCTGGTTTCTAGTTCAGATCTTTTGGACAAGGGTTGGTGAAGAAACAATTCACGTAGGGCTTGGAGGTCTTCTTTGACTTGTCATAAAGAGAGTAAAATCTCATCCAGTCTAGGGTCTGGTGTGGGTGGTAGCAAGCTTAATGACTGGATTGAGGGTAGGGGAGATGTGCATGTGTCAAGTAGGTAGTACGAGGGTGAAACGTCTGGGTCGTTGTGTTGCGTCCTGCCTGGCTGCTTATCAGGAACGGGGAGGTGTGGACTGGTGGGGGGTGTATATGTATGGATCGTAGGGATGTGAGGTGTGTTTGGAACTGTGGGAGTGTTGGTGTTGCAAGGGGAAGAGTTGGAATTGGGGGGATGTGTGTCCTTTCTGGGGGTGGCTGATGGGTCTGGGATGGGTGTAAATGCTGGTTGTGTCATAGGAGGGGGGTATCTTGTAGGGGAGTCGGGAGGGGAGTTGGGAGAGGCACTGGGATTGGATGTAGATGTTGAAAGTGTCATCGGACGAGGGTGTCTAGGAGGAGAATCAGGAGGGGAGTTAGGGGCTGTGTTGGGTGAAGGGGCCACTTGGGAGGGGGGATAGGGTATTACCACTTTTTCCTTGATGAGGGGAAAGATGTTATCCAGCAGGTTTAAGCTACGGTCAGATGATTGCATGAGGATGATGCCATTGTGATAAATGGTGATTGTAGCTGTGGCTTTGTAGATAGGGGAGGGGGAGATAGCAATTGTGAGACCATGCGCTGTTTTCCTAGTGGAGGAGATCGCGAACAGGGCGAGAAAGCTTTCCTCTTTTGTGCTCTTCTTTTGGTGTAAAAAATAATGTCTGTGTTTATGTGTCCTTTATTTGTTGAGAAATATGGGTCTGAGATTGGGGTTTCGGGGTGTGATTTTAACAGATTGTGTTTAAAGCATTTGGCGGCTTTTTTCAAAACGTTGGGGGGGGTAATTAATGGTATAGGTGTGTAGGGATGTGCGCTCCATAATGGGGTTGGTGCTTGTTAGTGGTGGTAGAGTGGAATGGAGCAGGATGCTTGGTTGTGGGATTGGGACAGTTACGGGGGGCATGTGCTATGGGGGGTTGGGCTTGGACAGCTTGAGGGTAGGTGTGAGAAGCGGTGGCTGTGTTGGGACAAAAGGGGTGCAGGCGTCGGCTTAAGGGACGGGGGGTTGGAATAGGGGCTGTCTCCAGTCTGAGCTGCTAATTTCAAGAAAAAAAGCATGTAGTAGATGTGGGGCTAGGTCGGCAGAAGAAATTCTCACCTGTATACTCGTTAAGAGGTAAGCCGATGGGTGTTGTCTGGAGCGTCTAGGGGCTAAACCATTGTGAGGTAGTCGGTCCAAGATGGCCGCCCCGTTTGTAGCAGTTATAAGAGCCTGATAGTTAGTCCTATAATACTTTCACTTAGCTGGGCCACTAGAAGAGTAGTCCTGTTTCCGTTTCTATATGTGATGTGCTTGCTTAGACCTAATCAACTTCCTTTGTTGAATGCTTCCGGGGCAGATCAATGTCTCTTCCTGCCTAGCAGCCGGGAAAAGCAGATCCTTAAACAATGGTATAGATGTGGCCGCCATTTTGCCAAGCATCGGTGCAAACTGCTGATTGTCTGCTCGTCAGGAAAAGGGAATCCCAGAATGAGTTCCCCACCGTGTAGTTGCGTGACTCTAGGTTAAGGGCATTGTCGGCATATGTAGATGAGCGGGTTGCTTGCTCGGCACATGTGAAGACCCCCAGGACCAGGGGCTCTCGCCGCTTACCCCCGTAAAATTACGGGTAATTTTCAGAAACCTAACAGAGGCAAAACATAAGCCTAAGCGCTCACGGTCTTGAATGCGCTGCTGCTTCACATCAGGACATTTCATTGTAACGACCCGTGAGGGGCGGAGTCATAAATCCGGGAGCATGCTACTCAAACTCCGGTCTTGCCGCTTGCCCCCGAAGCATCCCAGGCGAATCCCAAGCATGCACATGCAGAGGTGCTCACGGTCTCGGTCGAGCGGCCGCCCCACCCGCAAGTGGGGGAGTGCTCCATGTAACGAGAGCCCCGATACACGCGCTTGTTACCGGTGTGTGCCCCCAAGGGGCGGTCCCATCGTGACCGAAACTCAATATAAACAGTTTTATTTATATTGTTTATCATTTTTTATGAAAAAAGAAAACATTTGTATACATTTCTTTTTACATTTTTTCAATACATTTTATATAATTTTATTTTTTTATATAACGATATAATATGTATTTTACTAATTTATATTTTGTACATTTTATTATTTAGTATATTAAATATTATTTTTAATAAAATAATATTTAATATATTAAATAATTTACAATTTTTTTAACAAACATTTTTTTTAACATATATTTTTTATTGAACATTTTCATATTGGCTGCACATTTAAAGTATATGAAACAAACATACATTTTAATATATATTACATATTATATTGTTTGTTTTTTGATAATATAATATTTAATGTATATTTTACAAAGTTTTGTATATTTCTTGAACATTTGTAAAAAAATTACATTAAATAAAAATATGCATTACATTTTTTGTATTTTTTTATTATTTCTCCATTCTGGTCTATGGGGAGTCAGTCTTTTTTCATTTTTATTACGCGCCATTTTATTCCCATTTCCTCACTTTTCTGTGTATCTGTTTCGTTTTTAGGTCATTTTGGAAGACGGAACCTCGCGGTTAGGAGCTGTGTTTCATTGGTTAAGGTAAGTTTAATTTAATTTACTTTTAAGGTAGTTTTAGGGCAGGGGCGAGGTAGTAGTAGTGTAATTAGATTTGTTAGGACGTTATTTGTTCATTTTTGGTGTAGTTAGGTGTTGTTTTGGTAGTTTAGTGTTTATGTGTTTGACGTAGTGTTGGATAGAAGTAGAGTTTTATGTAGTGTTAGTTATGTGTTGTTTAATTCTGTTATCTTGTATTTAATGTTGATATTAATGTGTGTGGGCTTGTACATGTTATTGTGAGAGGGTGATCTTTTTTTAAATGAAAATGTATTTTGTTTTTTTAAAACAAGTTACTTTACATTACCTTTAATTTTTCATGTTTGCTGGAGCGTTTTTTTTAACTACTTTTCGGGTTTTTGAGGGTTTTGTTATTGAGAGGATTGCATCGTTGGAGCCTTTTTTCAACAGTTCAATTTTTGTGTTTTTTTAAAACAAATATTCGGGTTTTTAAGGTTATCGTTATTGAGAGGATTGCGTCGTTGGAGCCTTTTTTCCACAGTGGATTTTTGCTTTTTTGGGGCTTTCTTTTGAATGGATTTGTCTTTCGATTTATCTTCTATGGATTCTTTTGTTTTTGAGGATCGTCTACTGCGACATAACTGTAAGTTATTTTTTGTTATTATGGCTGAAAATGTTTTTGGTTAAATTGGTTTGCTTCTCTTCTTATTTTAATAATTATATTATGTCATATATTTTTGTGTTCGTTTTTAAATTTTAAATTACATAATTATGATTATTAATATAAAAAAGAGTAGAATTATGTTGTTTAAAAGTTTTGTGATTTTAAAATGCTTATGATGTTTAGCATTGTTTTTTTGTTTAAAGTATAGATTTAGCAATCATGTCTAGATATTCTAGTCCTTTGGAGTTTGGAAATAGTCAAGTTTTGTGTTGTAGGTATTCACACATTGTTTTTGTTTGTTTACTGAGTTTAGGGCCAATTTTAGTTAGGGATTGCTCTAGTCTTAGCTCTTGATAGCTCTGTTCTTTTTTGATAGCTTCTATTAGTTTGTGTAGGGTTGGTTGTCCTCTTCCTATTGTGGCTTGGAAGGCATTATGCCATCCTTCCACCACATTGTTAGTTTTAGCTTTTTGAGCTAGAGTGCTATCGTAGACGTTCCACACGGGTATTTGGAACTTTGGTTGTCTACGGTGCACTGACCTATGTAGCCTTCCCACCCAAGTTTCTTCAAAGTAGTCTAGGGAGGGAGTTAGTTTAGTTTCATTTGCTTGATAGAAAGGGCTTTCAAGAAGTATGTTATAATGGTTGGCTACTTCAGTTGTTGGTACATAGGCCAGGGCTATTAATGTTTTTATTTGGTAGGCAAAGTTTCTATTGGTGGCGTAATCTATGCTTAGGGGCCAATTACGATGGCGGACGGAAAAGCACTCCGACCGCCGTGGCAGCGGAAATTAACCGTCTGCATGTACCGCGGCAAAACCGGCGGACAGATTAGGATGCACTACCAGAAAAATCCGACCGCGGCGGATGGATTCCACGAAACTCCGCCGTAAACGTCCGGAAAAGCTGAAAATCCATCCGCGGCGGTCGGATTTGCTGCGGAAAGACCAAAAACCGCCGTTCAATCTGAGGAATGACTGCATGTGAAATTAGGATACGATGGCGGTGCCAGCGGAACGATCAGTTGTTTCCGACCGCCGCGATCGCAACAAATGATGAATGGGAGAGCCGGCGGAAGGACTATTGCATTTCGACCGCCGCGGTCGAGCGGAAAGAGCAATGGCGGTCGAAAGCAACCACACAACAAGGCTACCAAGTGTGGCTGTATATCTGGCTCAGCCTCAAAATACATCTAACACCCCAATGACACATCCCCATTGCAAGTTAAAAATACAAATCTCAGGTCAACCCAGATAACACACCTGACATGAATACTCCATTTTGACCCACCCACATAGTTGAGTATAAAACCAGCCCCTTCCCTGCCCAGAATCCTTTGCACAACTCCAGCACTGAAGGGCCCAACCCCACAGCATAAAGGAGAGGCACATCACCACCACCACCTTCACACCTGCACTTCTCACCCATTTGCACATCACACACCATGGCACAGAGGAAGATGCCCAAATTCACTGACACTGAGTTGTCAGTCATGGTAGATGAGTTAATCAGAGTAGAACCACATTTGTTTGGAAGCATGGTCCAACAGACACCAGTAGCCAGAAAAAATCAGATGTGGGAAAGGATAGTCAATAAAGTCAATGCTGTAGGGACCACCCTGCGCACCCTGAAGGACATCAGGAGGAGGTGGCATGACCTCAAGACCAGGGTGAAAGAGCGTGCCAACAAGAAGCATGAGCTGGCTCAGAGGACTGGTGGTGGCCCTCCCATTCCACCACTAACATTCAACGAATGGAAGGAGAAGGTACTTGCCATACTGCATCCAGAGAGTCTCACAGGAATACCCGGAGGAGTGGAGGCTGGTAAGTACCAACAAATGTCTCCCATTACACTGCTATGTACTGTCTTGCACAACTAGAAAGCTACACTTCCTAAACACAAATGCACTTACGTACAACACACTCTTCCCAACACATATCTCACACATCTAACATTTCCTTCCTCTGAATCACCCCAAAGGTAGCTAGCAATATTTCCATGGGGGCATGGGTACAGGCAGCCAGCACTACAACTCCCACCAGGCCCCCTTGTCCCACAGCTGAGCAGGATGGTACACTCCTTCCACTCATAACCATGTGGCAGCCATTGCATTGTTCACCTTCACCTAACAGGTAGGTAGCCTTCTTACACAGGGAGGGGTGTTCGTGTGTGGGAAGCCGTCACTATAACTCCCACCAGGCACCCTTGTCCCACAGCTGAGCAGGATGGAGCTCTCCCCCCCAACCATGTGGCAGCCATTGCATTGCACTCAACAAACTTACAGGTAGGTAGCCATCTTAAGCCATCTTAACAGGGAGGGGTGTTTGTGGGTGGGAAGCCAGCACTACAACTCACCACAGGCCCCCTTGTCCCACAGTTGAGCAGATTGGTACACTCCTCCCACTCATAAAACCATGTGGCAGCCATTGCATTGCTCACCTTCACCTAACAGGTAGGTAGCCTTCTGAACAGGGAGGGGTGTTTGTGGGAGGAAAGCCAGCACAACAACTCCCACCAGGCCCCCTTGTCCCACAGCTGAGCAGAAAGGTACACTCCCCACACCCAGAACCATGTGGCAGCCATTTCATTGTTCTCCTTCACATAATAGGTAGGTAGCCTTCTGAACAGGGAGGGGTGTTTGTGGGTGGGTAGCCTGCACTACAACTCCCCACAGGCCCCCTTGACCCACAGCTCAGCAGGATGGAGCACTCCCCCTCCCCCCATATGGCAGCCATTTCATTGCACTCATCAACCTTACAAGTAGGTAGCCATCTTAACAGGGAGGGGTGTTTGTGGGTGGGAAGCCAGCACTGCAACTCCCCACAGGCCCTCTTGTCCCACAGCTGAGCAGGATGGAGCACTCCCCCTCCCCCCACCATGTGGCAGCCATTTCATTGCACTCATCAAACTTACAGGTAGGTAGCCATCTTAACAGGGAGGGGTGTTTGTGGGTGGGAAGCCTGCACTACAACTCCCCACAGGCCCCCTTGTAACACAGCTCAGCAGGATGGAGCACTCCCTCCCAGAACCAAGTGGCAGCCATTGCATTGCTCACCTTCACCTAACAGGTAGGTAACCTTCTGAACAGGGAGGGGTATTTGTGGGTGGGAAGCCAGCACTACAACTCCCCACAGGCCCCCTTGTCCCACAGCTCAGCAGGATGGAGCACTACCCCCGAACCATGTGGCAGCCATTGCATTACTCACCTTCACCTAACAGGTAGGGAGCCTTCTGAACAGGGAGGGGTGTTTGTGGGTGGGAAGCCAGCACTACAACTCCCACCAGGCCCCCTTGTCCCACACCCCTGAGCAGGATGGTACACTCCCCACACCCAGAACCATGTGGCAGCCATTTCATTGCTCTCCTCAAACTTACAGGTAGTCAGCCTTCTCATGCTCTCTTGTCTCACCCCTGAGCAGGATGGAACACTCCCCCCACCCGTAACCATGTGGCAGCCATTGCATTGCTCACCTTCACATAACAGGTAGGTAGCCTTCTGAACAGGGAGTGGTATTTGTGGGTGGGAAGCCTGCACTACAACTCCCCACAGGCCCCCTTGTCCCACAGCTCAGCAGGATGGAGCACTCCCCTACCCAGACCCATGTGGCAGCCATTTCCCTCCACTGTGTCACCGAACAGGTAGGTAGTCAGTGCATGCACCCTGCCATCCTTCTCAAAAAGCATGGAGCCAGATTACCACACCAGCACTCACATGTCAGCCAACTTGGCATAGATCCAAAAGCCACATCCAGTGTGCAGACAGCTAAGTGCACGTAACTGTCACAGAAATTAAACTTTGACTCACCAAGTCACATGTGAAAGTAATTCATGGCACAATCATGCACAGCACATAATGCAATGTGTAAATGCCATGGTGTCAGATCATGAAGGCCCATATGAACACAAAACAAGTATGGTCAATCTGACAAACAAAGTAAAGTACACTATATGAAAAAGGTATGTATAACATTCCAATGGCTAGTTCTTGCTTAGCTGAAATTGATTCCATGAAGAGCAAACAAAAAAGACGCATTACATAAAGTTGATGTGCCGCAAGTTGTTAGATGATGATATGTCCTTGTAATCACACAATCTGTACGTGGCACATGGTTTCAATTTACATGTCACACCATGGACAAGTAATGTATGTACCTCAACATCATGTCATGATGCTCAGTATCTTCCTGCCATACCAAGTGATTGCAATGTAAACTGTTTGGTGTATCAAATGTAACATCCAAAAGTCTAACACCAAGCTTGTGGAGTGCACTTCAATGGCCATTTAACCTCTGTTCAACAGGAGATCCACAAGCAACTGCAGCAAAAAACACTACCAACCTGCAGAGTCTGTCTCCCCCTGGAACATGAGCTCTCGGATGCAGACTCCCTTCGTTTCATGGATGAGGAGCAACAACCTGGCCCCTCCGGACTGCCAGGGCGCACCACGCCTCAGGCCCTCATTGTCCCCACCACCACCACCACAGCAACAACAACAGTGCTGACCCCTGCTATAACGACCTGTGTGGCCTCCACCACCACCATCACCACTGCTGCCTGCAACACTCTACCTGCCTCAGTGGCTACCAACACCACAACACAATCAGAGGATGCCAGGGGGAGTGTGCGGGTGCGTCCAGTGCCAACGCCACAGGTCCGTGTCAGCAGGGCTGGTGGGAGGGCAACTGGGGGACAAATACAGGAGGACACTGAGACCGAAGCCCTGGCCACCGTCGCAAGAGTCCTTGGGACATATGAACAGAACCAGGTACAGATGGGCCAGGTTGTGGAAGAAGTGCGTGAGCTCCGCCTGCTGCTTAGGACCATGGACACACGTATGGGACAACTTGTGGACCTCATGGGCCAGCTTGTGGGTGTTCTGAGGGACAGACATGCGACCCAAAGGACAGCTCAACCCCCCTCCAGTGGCCCGCATGCTGATACTCCCACCACCTCAGCTGCGGCCACAGAGAGGGGTGAGCTGCAACAAAATGACTCCTCAGACACCGCTGAGCCTGCAACAGAGGGCCCCCCTGCCAAACGCACGAGGGGCCATCCGAGAAACGCCAGGGGAGGATCACGTGGCCATGCACCATCCAAACGCAAGTCGCTGAGCCAGCCATGATGGCTCCTGTGTTCCCCTTGACATTGACTTTGTTAACTATCCTGACCCACATTGCCATGTTGATGGCAGGAGTCTGTTGGACTGTGTAATTACATCAATGTGGTGACTACTCTATTTGTCTCATTTGCCATCACTGACAACTCATAAATTCACCTGGTACAATTTTGTAAATAATCACTTCTCTGTCACAAATACTTATTGTAAATAAGCATTCTTTACACACCTATGTCTTTGTGCCAGCTCCATGTTTATCACAGTATGTACAATGTCAACTCAGATTCCAATGTACCACAAGCTCTGATTGTGACGAGGCATTGAGAGGGTGAAGGAACCTAGAAAGACACAAGAGAATGACATTTACTTGTCAGGTGATGCCATTACAGCTAAAACACACCACTAGTTATCAACGTACACAAACCAGAACACATAACAATGAGCAACAACATCAGCATAGACATGAAGTACCTGGATAAAAATACCCTGTGCCACACACATCAGCCATTAGCCCAGAGCCAACAGCCAGCAGTCAAAAAGATCATCTATGCCTTGCCACTACCATCAAAGCCAACAGACAATGTCACTGTTGTACAATGTCACTTACACTCAAGGGTAGTAGTTGTTGATGAGCAGTTGACACAGGTCAACACCTTCCTCTTCTCCACTATCGTTGTCACTGGGCATGTGTGGGTTTGCAGGGGGGGCATCTGCTGCTCATCATCGTCCAGGAGCAGGGGGATCTCCTTGCACAAGGCCAGGTTGTGGAGCATGAAGCATGCAACTATGATCTGACACACCTTTTGGGGAGAGAAGAGTAGTGCACCTCCGCTCTTGTCCAGACACCGGAATCTAGACTTCAGAAGCCCAAAAGTACGCTCCACCACACAACGTGTCCTCCCATGTGTATCATTGTAGCGGCCTTCACCCGGGGTCCTTGGATTTCTCAGTGGGCTCAGCAACCAAGGCCGGTTGGGATACGCAGAGTCGCCTAGGTGTGACATACAGAGAGCAATTTACTAATATAAACAGTAGCTGAGAACAGCATGTCACACATACAGCACACTACTTGACTCAGCGTACTCACCAACAAGCCATGCACACTCCGGATGCAGATTTGCCATCAGTTGTGGGATGATGCTGTTACGCAGTATGTAGGAGTCATGGGCTGATCCGGGAAATCTGGCACAGACATGGGAGATAATCATATCCGCTTGGCATACCACTTGCACATTAATGGAATGGAAATGCTTCCTGTTCCTGTATATGTGCTCACGTGCCTGTGGTGGAACCAGGCCAACATGTGTGCAGTCAATGGCGCCAACAACATTAGGGGGCATATTCTCAAGGACTTATCGCCGAGTTAGCGGCACTTTATCGCAGCCAAAGTGGCGATAGATTTATCGCCCTATTCACAAGCTGGTGCTAACAGCCGATATCGCCAGTTTTCCTGCAATAGCAGCCGCAAAAAACATCGCCACGGATGACACCGGCAACTGACGCTAATGAGATGCAGAGTAGGCGTTCCCGTGCAAAAACCCGCGACAACACCACTTTGCAACATTCTCAACGACCAGCCAGATCAGCGATAAGATCACAAAACATGCGATAAGGCTCGTTAGCAGCAGGGAATTAAAACCTGCTCTTTCCTGGTATTAAGTCAGACGATAACCTGCACCAGAAATGGGAGCCCAGCCCACAGCCACACCAGAAGAACAACAGATGCCATGGAGCTACTGATCATGCAGCTGGACACCCAAGAGGGCCACAACACCCAGTGTCAGCCCCCTCTAGGACAACCCCCCCAGGGCCCTACCCCGGACAAAGATAATTTACATCAACTTTACGAAATCATGAACAAAACAATTCGCCTGATGTCGCACAAGTACAACAATTAACATTCATGTGTGGTCAGAAAAAGGAGAATCATTCATTCATCTTTGAATTTCCAAACAAATTATTTTATTCAAATTTAACTCAAAACAACTATTCGGAAGAGTCATGGCAGGTCTTCTCTGGACAATCTGTAAGACACAGCCTGCAAGACAAAATTCAAGATAAGAAGGTGTGTCATACGCTCATCAATGGACAGAGAGAGAGAGAAAGAGAGAGAGAAAGAAAGGGAGAGAGAGTGAGAGTGAAAGAGAGTGAGAGAGAGAAAGAGAAAGGGGGAGAGAGGGAGAAGGAGAGAGAGAGAGAAACAGAGGAAGAGAGAGAAAGACAGTGAAAGGAAGAGAGGGAGAAGGAGAGAGAGAGTAACAGAGGAAGAGAGGAAGAGAGAGAGACAGTGAAAGGAAGAGAGGGAGAGGGAGAGAGAGTGCCGATACTGCGGACCCAGGCCTCACTGCTCACCTGCTGCCACCGGTATGTCTCCAACCACGTGCCGATATAAACTGCAGTCCACCAGGTCCCTTATCTGAAACAGAGTCAAGATTTATGAATGGCAGAGTTCATATCATTGCACACGCCACCAACTGCTGCTGTTCCTGTATTCTGGACCCAGTGATGGCGAGAACTGAGAACATCAGGGCCCGTCCCTTCACCACAGAGGAGCTGGAGGTCCTGGTGGATGAGGTCCTTGCACAGTATGGTAGGCTGTATGGTGCGCCAGATGTACTGGTAAGTGTTACTGAATAAAAGTTTGAGAGTGCTCAGAATGCTCACATGATGTTGCTCTGCAGTAGTATGTGCCTGTGAGTGCAAGTCAATG
Source organism: Calotriton arnoldi (assembly GCA_963921515.1). Classification (NCBI taxonomy): domain Eukaryota; kingdom Metazoa; phylum Chordata; class Amphibia; order Caudata; family Salamandridae; genus Calotriton; species Calotriton arnoldi. The sequence continues at coordinate 86,356 of CAWUFW010001861.1, read as the reverse complement.
TGCATGCATCCATATTTTTCCTATAGACTGCTCCATACATGGCCTATTAAGAATTGCATATGAGTATGTGGGGAGGATGGCAACATGGACACTTCTACAGCCCTTCTTCTGCAAAAAACAACAAACGTTGGTCTGAGACTGGTTAATGTAAAAGTGTGATACACTGCCTAGCATGTGACTTCATGTCAATGGGGTGTGTAGCCTTATTTCCACAGATCCAAGACTGCATTGAAGGATGGGAGTGACATGCAGTGTATTTTGCAGCCATACAGTTACACTGCTGGTTTGAGTCAGTCGAAGTCTGAACAAACATTGCCTGTGCTATGTGATGTCATGGTCCATTAAATGTTCACATGCTCATTTGTGACATTACAAATGTATTTTGTCCAGAGGGTACTGAATGATGTGTGTGCAGTTCTCAAATTGCCCCTATAGTGATGTGTGCATTATGCACAAGAGTACAATGCCTGTGTGTAACACTCTTGGTGGTAGTTCACCTATGACACATCAGATAAATGTAATTTGGAGATATCATCCTTCTATTGATTACATTATGTGTTCAGTCTTGCATGTGTAGGCACTGTTTACCCTCTCATATTGTACATGCATGTGATTTCTCTGATGGCCCACGTTTAGCCTCAGTGTGAGTCCCTCTGGCCTGCACAGAAACTGCCCAATGTTACAAGGACCCATCACTAAATGGAATGAGTGAAACATATGTGTTGTCCACCACCCTATTTCTCAATGAGCTATCTTAGGCCTGAGGAGTGCACAAGACAGGCCTCCACCTTGTGAGAAGAGTGTGAGAATGTCAGATCATAGCGCTAAATGTGACCACCATGACACATGTAGCCATTCACTGGTCAAGGACATTGAGGGGTGTGTGGTGTTATGACACATTGAGTCAGCCCCGACACATCATTCCCAATGTATTGTATGTCATGCTCACTCACATCACAGATGAGGGTCATTTTCACATTGGTTGCTGTGCTGGCACTTTGCATGTGTATGAGATGGCCATGTACTGTGTCCATTATCATACATGTATACATTTCTATGGGATTATCCGATGCAAGTGTACTACGTGTCATGCTGTATGGCCTCTGCTCAACATTTATGTATTAGTGTGCTATGTATTTTCATGCTCCTGTACTGACACACAGTGGTACATAAAACAGTGTCACTGAAACTTCCTCTTCTTGTCTCCCATGCCTGCAGCTTAAGGTACACCAGCAAAGGCGATATGGAGGGCCATTGCACGTAAGGTGTGGGCTCTAGGTGTCTCCAACCGACGGCACACACACTGTCACAAGAGGTGGGATGACATCTGCCGGCTGAGCAAAAACGTGGCAGAGATGACGCTGGGGGTGCTCCCTCGGAGTGGCAGGTTGGCGCGCAGGAGCATGACACCACTAATGGTCCGCATTTTGGCAGTGGCACAGCCAGAGCTGGATGGATGCTTGAGGGCCCATCAGCAGCAAGTTGGGGTGAGTATTCAGCTAAGTGTGACTTTGGGTGTGAGTGACTGCATGAATCCCAACTGTGAGCCAGTGGGAAGCTCTGCGATGTCTCTAGTGTGATGCAATGGCTTCTAAGTGGCCTCAGTGTTGAGTGCAGCTGTTCTGCATTTGTACAACATGTGGTTTCTCATGTGTTTAAAACCATGACCCTTGTCATTGACAGATGAGATGTGGCCTTGTGACATATGCTGCAGTATGAGTGTCATAGACATCACCTGGCAGTGAACAGCAGTGAGCATCATGTTAGTGTGCATTCATAGATGTGTGCTGTGCACAACAGATAATTTGTGACATCTGCACAGCAGACAGTGTACAACTGTAGTTGTGCTTCGAAGCACAACATGGTGGATATCAGGAGCTTGTAGCCATTGCAAAAGGACATTTTGGAGTTAGTATCTGTGGTGTTCCCTTAAAGAGACTCCATATGTGACAGAGACAACATGTTTTGATGTATAGGTATCTCAACTACAGGCACGTAGGTATGCTTACAGAGAATAGTATGTGTGGTTACAGGGAGGAACAGGGCCAGCTATTTGGCTGTGTCAATGCCACATGGAGCATTACTATCAACTATGCATGTTTCCATGCATCTTCTGATGATTGCATAAATGTAGCACATGCTGAATGTACATGGAGGAGTCCAACATGGTAGTATCATTTTAAAGTTTTGTGCTTTGCTTGCATATGATGTTTGTGAGTATGGCACTATACTGAACCTATGTCTCTGTCTCTTGCAGCATCTACCGAGGGCAGGGAAGGACGGGGGACGGACACCAGTGGGGAAGCTTCTGGCACGACTGCTACACATGAGTTCACTGACACTGATGTGACCAGTGCCTCGGAGGGGGACAGGAGAGCCCTGGATGATTCACGCCCGGAAACACCAACCTCCACATCTTCAGACTCCAGCGGTGACTCCTCGATGTTGGCGGGCACAGGAAGTTCCAGATCTGCCTCTTCTTCCTCCACACCTCGTCCAGTGCCCACCCTCCCAGATGCTCCCACAAGTGCTGTCTGTGCATGCAGCCCTAGGAAGGGTAGAGTCTCCTTCCCCCCAGGCACTGCTGCCCCTGCCCCTGTCTCCCCTGCTGCCCTCAGTGTGGAGGCGGTAGACCTTTTGCGCCAGCTGTGTGTGGGTCAGACTGCTCTCTTGAATGCCTTCCAGGATCATGATAAGAAGTTGGCACAGGTAGTTTCCTTCATGGAGGGCATTCATTCTGACGTGGGTGGCCTACACCGAACTGTGCAGTCTTTGTCCTCTACAGTGACGGCAGCCATTCAGCAGTCACAGGCTCCCAGTCCAGCTCCTGTCCCTTCAACAACCACCCTGCCAGTGGCACCACGTGACAAGAGTGCCCACACGCCAGAGCCCTCAGGCATCAAGTCCTCCACATGCAGCACACAACAGCAGCACTCAAAGCGTATCAGACCACAGACACCATCGCCACCACACAAAACGGGCACACATGAGCGCAAAACCAAAAGCCCATCACGTGACACTCAGGGGCATCAGGCCAAGAAGCAGGCATCAACATCACATTCATCAAAATCACCACCATCCAAGGGCACTCCCATCCCCACACCTGCTCCCAAAGACCCACAAACACTTGCCCTGTCTGCTGTGAACCTGGTGCCTGCAACGACTCAGCCTAAACACATTTCAAAGGCAGATTCACCCACAACGTCAACTCCCACCCACACCCCTGTGAAGCAGGGACAAGAGAGCAAAGTGGGTGGTTTATCTCGACAACAGGGGATGCAGGGGAAGAGGCAAGGCCACCCCAAGCGTACCACCAGGTCCAGCAAATCCCCACGGGGAGAGCCACCTGCACCTGATACACCTTTGGTGGAGAGTGAGGCTGTTGTGCCCACCTCACTTCCCACTCCGGCCAAGACATTTGTGGGCTATCGAATCCCCAAAAAGTTGAAACCCAGCCCTCAACATTCACCCTCAACCACTGTGCCTCCACGCAGCATGTCTCCACCTCCCCATGCCACCACTCCACCCGGTCCAAGCAGCCCTCAGGCTCCCACAGCTACGGATGCCTCTACCTCAGCCAGTTCTCTCTCTCCCAGGTCCAGTCCTCCAACTGGCCCCGACAATAAGCCCCCTCCTAGTTCAACTTAAAGCCAAATATTTAAGCCAAGTCCTCCTCCCCACACCATTTCTCCAACAGCGGTGCCTGGACTGCCCATATGTAGCCCCTGAGCTGTGGTGATTCCCATGGCAATGGACGGTGTGACCCATTTGATGTGCAAGTTCTCATGCACACATGTGCGGACTAGAACTATGGACTGGCCAATGGCCTTGCTGTTTGTTACTTTTGATGCCCATTTCCTGTGCAGTTTCTCATGCACACATGTGCAGACTAGAACTATGGACTGTCCAATGGCCTTGCTGTTTGTTACTTTTGTTGCCCATTTCCTGTGCGGTTTCTCATGCACACATGTGCGGACTAGAACTATGGACTGGCCAATGGCCTTGCTGTTTGTTACTTTTATTGCCCATTTCCTGTGCAGTTTGTCATGCACACATGTACATACTAGGAATTTGTACTGGCCAATGGCCTTGCTGTTTTGTACTTTTGATGCCCATTTCCTGTGCAGTTTGTCATGCACACATGTGCATACTAGGAATTTGTACTGGCCAATGGCCTTGATGGTTTGCACTTTTGATGCAAATCTGGATATTATGTAATAAAGACTGTTCTTCATGTTGTCTGCTTTGTCGCTGCCCTTGCTAAATAAAAAAAATTCTGTATGGGTATAGGTTCATGTGACTCATGCTCTGTATGCCACTTTCACATTGGCAATTACTTGATTTACTTTTTCAGAGGTTGCCAGAGGTGACAGGCACTTTTGTTCTTCTTGACTCTGAGGCTTGAGGGTGCAATGATGGTTGTTTGTGATGATCTACTCTTATCCTAATCATTCTATGGTCAGGTTTGCTAAATTATACACGTCATGTTACAGTAGTGTTGAGGTGTATGTGCCCCTGCACATGCCAACTACACACATGTATGATCCAGGTAATGAGTGCCTGTTTGTTTACATTGTCAGACGTGCTTCAGTTTGTGGACACATGGAGGAGTTGTAGGTTGAGCACTGTGCAGTGTGTCGGTGTGTCCTTGCACTCCTGGGGGACACCTACATGTTGTCACTGTCAGTTGTGAGTATGCAGAGTGTGTCACTGCAAAGTCTGTGTTGTGTTTTGTTGATCAGCCATAGGTCTTGTTTAAGTTTGTGCTCACTGTGCTGACCTGCTCAGCCACACTGACATTATTTGTGAGTTTTCTCATGCACTGCTGTCACTTGACACATTTTTGGGACAAGTTTAGTATGTGGTATGAGGAGTCATACCATCCCCTATGGGTGCTTCTGATGCCTACACATTGTGAGTTACTCCTCTATGTGTTTTTGCACTGTACACTCCTCACCTGTCCAATACTGATGTACACACCACTTCAGTCTCATGTCTTCCACCCCATGCCTTGCCAGTGTGTGACCCTCCCCAACACTTCATAGTGTGACACTATACTGTGGGAGGATGATCTGTGTACAGGACCAATGTGCCGCTCAGGACAGTTTCACAATTAGTTATGTGTTATTTTCTTCTACTTGGTTGCAGTCATGGTTGCTCGTGTGCAGTGCATATGTTTGAGCAGCACAGTCCTCTAGTCATGTTGTTTGCATCTGGGTTTCCCTAAGTTGTGCAGCTGTGGGTGATGGCTAAGCTGTATGTCTGTTTGCTAAGGTACTGCTACCCTTCCTGAGTGTCATGTGATCTGTGTGCTGTGATGATTTGTGGTGTGGAAGTTCATGGTGGAGCACTCAGATATGTGTGCTACTGGTTTTGTTGGTGTTCACACACTGCTTACTGTGCATGCAGTGCTGTCAATGTATGTTGCCTTGTACTTGCCTGGTGTGCATCCCCCTGATGTCCAGCTGATTTGACTATGTGATGAATTGTTTTTTGCATATGTTGTGTTTTTGTTGTTGATGGATGCAGTGTTTGGCCTGTGTTGGCTCTTTCTACTGACAAGTGCATGTGTGTGTGATGTTCTATTTGCATGGCAATGTGTGAGAGTAGTTTGTGCATTATATTACATTCAGATGTGTGTTGAATGTGTAGTGTGCTTTTCTTATGTGAATGTCACATGCAGCAATGTGGAGTCTCTTTCATGAGCCTGTTTTGAGTGCACAATAGTGCTATGTCCACCTATATTTGACCTGTCACTTGTCAGGATTGTGCATGTGCATGCTTGTGGTACACATTGACACCATGCTCACTTGATAACTGGTGTGGTGTCTATGTCTGTGTTAGCTGATTTGTCCCATTGATCACAGTTAGTGTTCATGATTGCCATTTGATAATGCAATTTTTGATTGGGTTGGGGTATGATGTCTGTGCATTTGTCCAGAGTGAAAATGTTGTGTATTCCTGTTCTGTCTAGGGTCACATTGCCTATCCACTGTTTGCCTGCACATGGCTGAGCTTGTTGGACTTCTTTGGATGTTGTTTGTGAGATTTGTGTTTGGCTATTGGTTTTTGATCAGCATTGGTTCAGACACCCCTGAGTGGGAGTCTGACATTTGTAGATACACACCAGGGTGTGTGATTGGTTGTCAGGAAACTCACAGGACCTTATTTGCACCTTTAGGTATGTTTCTCAAAGGTGTTGAGTATTGCAGGTGTGAGATGGGTAGATGAGGGGTATGTGTGAAGGTCCTACTTGGGTTTGACAGTCAGGGAGTGTGACAATGAGCCACGTGTGTTGTGCTGGTGGCATACACATGTCAAGGTAGTTGACACAGATGTGGGGCTGGTCACTGTATGGCTTCCGACACTTTCTATCATTCCTGTGCCTATGCATAGCTTGCATTGCTGTATCCCAGAGATATTGCACAGATGTCACTTTGGTTTAATTTCAATCAATGTGCCACCCATGTTTGATTCGATGGCCTAAGGGTAGTGTGATATGTTCCTCCTCTTGCATGTCATGTACAAATGCTATGTGGCTTGCTCCATGGTTTTCCAGTACTGTGCACTCGACTTTGGGATAGTCCATTTATTGTCATACATTGCTGCTGACCTATGGTATGTGTATGTGGCAGAGTGTCAGTGTGGGATCTGTCTGAGGGACTTGATATGCAGTGTGAACAGTTCAGTGGTTGTTAATATGCAGAGTGAGTCTTCATTTCTTAATTTACTCAGTTAGATTCACATGAGTGGAAGGCAGGTGTGAGGAGGAAGGTTGTCCAGCCCCTGTCCATCTGTGCAGGGTGTTCATCTTCACCCCCACCTTCCCAGTCAATCTACCTTGCCCTTTGATGTGTGAGGTGCGAGGTCGAGCCACACCTGGCTGCTAAATAGTGCATTGGGGGGGCACAAGACAGGCACACAGCATGTGCAGAAATGGATGTGGGAAGCGTGTTGTGGGCTGTGGCCAACTGATGCAGACCACCATGTGGGAAGCTGCCCAGACTGCCCATGCCTGGCGCCGGCCCTGCCTACTACATTGTGCGCAGGTTTTCCCGTGTCTTCACCGCTGCAGTGATGTGACCGGGACATTGCAGCGATTTCGATGTTGATGGGTGACCCCGATGCGGAATTGTGGATTTCTAGCAAGCAGGACATGTGTGACACTGGGGTATATGTTCCTGTCTCCACCAGAGTGTCTGATGTGGACAGGACCCGTATTTCAGCACAGGAGTTGTGTGTTGTGGTTGTATGCGGAGATGTGTTATGTACGTACCTGCGGTGTTGACGGCGGTGGCGTCTTATCTGCTGGTAGTGGATCAGGTACAGCAGCGGAAGGGCTTGAAGAGCTGGATCCATAGCTGTCAGGAACGCGTGGAGGTGGCCGGGATTTGAGTTTCGCTCTCCGCAGTAGTGCTTCCGCTGTCTCCGAGTGGCTGGTTTCTCTGCTGCGTTGTGATGGGCTGTTTGAGGCATCATGATTTGTACGGCGGTCATAACGTCATTCCGCACAGCGGTCTTTCTCTATTGGCTCCCTCCGCCACCGTTGCGGAAGGAAATTCCTGGCTGATCCCGAAACGCCCCAGCGGACGGGAAATGCGCTATCTTTGACCATTATAATACTGCGGATGCGAGGACCACCACTGGAGTGCGGAAAAAGACGTTTTCCGCCACCGCCAGCACCGCGGATGTGCCAAACACCACCATCGTAATCGGCCCCTTAGAGTAGATTTTTGTAGGTGTCTCCAGATAGTTTAGTTGAAGTGGTAATAGCAACCTTGTATTGAAGTGTGTGGGTATATTTTTAAAATTGACTGAATTGATTGTCGGTGTATTGTTTTAGTATTGTAAGGAGCTCTATGTAGGTGGTGTTTTGCTTATTAGGGAGTAGTGCGTATATGAAGGGGATGTTAGTGTCTTCATATTCGCTGTGGCTGGTATATAGTTAGTAAAAAGGCTTGGGGCAAACTTTGAATGTGCCATCCATCATCCACATTTCGCAGTTTTTAAGTTTTTGTAAGTTGTGGTTGGTTGCAAAGATGCAGAATACACCATCAACCACAAAGATGAAAAATTCCTTCTTCATGACAATAACAGTCATGAAGAACGAATTTTTCATCTTTGTGGTTGATGGTGTATTCTGGTAACATTTCTATTTCTGCAAAAGTTTGGGGGGATGGGTGGTGTTTGAGCTGTAGCTCTTTTAGTTCTGGCAATTAATCTTTTTAAAGTGGGGATGGATGGTAGTTGTCCTGTGACATGTTCAGGAACCCTAGTTAACACGTTTTTTAGTATTTGGGTACTGGTCTGTTGGGAGCTGGTACTTGCTTCTCTGATTAATTCTAGAGCATCTCTGACCTTGATTTCAGTCACATTGGGGGGATGGTTGTGTTCTCTGACATTGACTACATTTGTTTCCTCTGTAGTGGCTCTCCCATAGCAAGAATTGGAGTAATATTTACTACATTTCCAATGGGTTTTGTTTCAAGTTACTTTTTCTTGCGTATAAGTGTTGCCCATGTAGCACAGAAGTAGTTTTCCCTTTTGTGAAGTTATGAATTTTGCTCCTTCTGCCATTTTTTTGTCTATCTGTGAATATATATATAAATATATATATATATATTAATTATACGATTTTTAACAGTAAACATGTTTGTATAATAATTATATTTGAAAATAAACTTACATTTGTCTTGCTTTAATTTTCTTGATGGATATTTTATCGATGGTCGTGGTTTATTTACTTGTTTTTTTTCTGTTGGTTTAAAAGCAAAATTATATTTTTTTTAAAGTGTTACATTTAATTTTATTATTTTGTTTATTTAGTTTCTACTTTTTATTTGAGAAAAATATACTTACTATTTTTAGTTGATGAAGTTTATTTTGTTGGTGTTTTTGTATGTTGAGGTTTGTAGAAGCTGTGAAGAGAAAAGTATTCGTTCGTTATATTTTAAAAATATATATTTTATCGTTTTTTGTTAGTTTGCTTTATTTGTTGGTTAATTTATATACTTACTTAGGGGCATATTAGCAATGCCTGGCGATAATTATCGCAAAGCGCAATTAGCGCTTGGATAACTATCGCCAGGCATCGCCGGTTTCTATCGCGGAGTTAGCGTGCAATCAGCAATGCTAATCTCCAAAGCGATAGAAACCTTGAGAACAGTGTGAATATCGCCTGAAAACAGGCGATATTCACACTGTTCCCCAGTTCTGCTTGCTGATAGTGCGAGGGGACTTAGCCATGTAATCCACCTCTCATTGGATTCCATGGCTAAGTCAGGGTGGGACCAGGTGTTAGCAAACCAGCGCTAAACGTGTTTAGCGCTGGTTCGCTAATCACTGCCCCTGCCTCGCTGATAGGCGTTAGCGACCTCAGCGACTGTTTCCAGTCGCTGTTAGGTGGGGAACGCCTACTTTGCATGCCATTAGCGATAAATATCGCTGGCATGCAAAGCGGCACCCAACCCGGTCGCTATCGCCTACAAGCTGTCGCTAACAGCAGTTAACGACAGCTTGTTGATAAGGCGATAATATTATCGCCGCTTTAGCGGGAAAAAGTCCCGCTAAAGTGGCGATAATCGCCTTGCTAGTTTTATATTTTTCTTTAATGTTGATTTTGTACTTGTTTTCAAAGTTAATGTTTGTTTTGAGTTTTTTTGGTGAAGTTATAGTGAAGTGTAATCTGTGAAACATAAAAGAAAATGTTATAGTTTTAGTTAATCTGAATATTTCGATTATTTAGTCTCTATTTTTATTTATTTGTAAAAGAAAATATATACTTACTCTTTTTAGTTGCTGAAGTGTCTTTCGTTAATGTTGTGGTTTTGTTGACTTTTGTAGAAGCTGTTAAGAGAAAAGTATTTGTTAGCTATGTTTTGCTTTTTTATTAAATTTATTACTTTTAAATACTTTACTTTATTTGTTGGTTAAGTTATATATTTACTTTGTAATATATTTTTATAATGTTGATTTTATTGTTGTTGCGTACGTAAATCTTTGTGTTGAATATTCTAGGTGTATTTTTAGTGAAGTTTAATCTGTGATATGTAAAGGAAAGCATGTTATAGTTTTAGTTAATTATTTTTTTTAAATCTAATTTTATTTATTTAGTTACAAAGTTTTGTTCTTACCTTTATTGAGGGGTTTTCTGAATAGTTGTTCGTGTAGTTGTTTTCCGTTCTGTGTTCTCTCTCACAAATGTTCACTCTTCTTCCATGTTTGTCTGTTATACGGTAAATTTTGTGTAAATTAATTGATTGTTTTTATAGTGTTTATTTAATTAGTTAGAGTTTTCTTTTGGTGTGTGTTGGTGTAGTTTAATGTTATTGGTCGAGATAGCTTTTTTAAATTTTTAGCTGTTATCTTTTAATTTGTTTAATATTTATTATGTTTATTTAATGTTTGTTTTTTTGTTTATTGTTGTTATTTAAATGTATATGTAGATAAATGTGATATATTTCTTTATATATGATATATATTTATGTTTGTTTATTTTCGGTAGTTGTGATATATTTTTAATTTTGTATTGTTTATTTCTTTGTTTTGGGATTTTTAGTGTATTTGTTTTATTTTATGTTAATAATTTTGTAATTATTTTTGTTTGTTTAAAATATTTGGTATATGTTATTTTATTATATAATTGAAAATAGTATATGTATTTTATCGATGTTTGTGTTGTCGATATTGTTTATATCGATGTTTTTGATATGTTTCATTTTATTTTAATGTTATCGATATTTTTGTGTTCTTTATTTTTATTGTCGATATTTTTGTCATCGAGATTTTTTTAAACAATATTTTTTTATTGATGTTTGTGTTATTTCTGTTTTGTGTATTGTGTGTCAATATTTTGGTAGACGATATTGTTGACTTGATATTTTTGTAGTTAGATGTTATAGGTGTCGATGTTGTATCAGTGATCCATTATAAATCTGACTTCCCCATTGAATTGGGCTTAAAATAAATATTCAATAAATATTTCCAAAAGTCCAAAAATTTAATTGTAGCTGTTTCCTAGCCAGAGATAACATTTATTAAACATAATACTGTATTCCAATGCTTTCCTATGGACAGCCAACCCTTCCACAGAAAAAGCTTTTTCACTCCAATTACATGTTCAAAAGTAAATGTTTACATGTCCTACTTTGAATACCATGTACTCTGCCCTTGTGGGCAATAAGGCCTACTTATGGGAAACTTATTAATATTTAAAAGGAATGTTTAGGCCTGCTGAAGGGGGTTAATTTGACAGGTCAAATTTGCAGTTTTAAAACTGCACAGCCAGGCTGCAGTGGTAGGTGTTACAGTGCTACTCCATTGGGTGCCACAATTAGTGGTGCAGCCACTGGTAGCATTTAATTTTCAGAACCTTAGTACACAAGGTACCATGGGGCTCATTACGATGGCGGAAGGCCCGCCACCGACAGCCGGTCGGTGGCGGGTCTTCCACCATCGTATTGCTGTTTTCCCCGCCATATCATGATGGCAGGGGGAATCGTTGGGTAAGCGTGGCGGTCATAAAGACTGCCCACCACGGTTCTGATAGGCGGTCCTTTTCCGACTGCCTGTCGGAACAGAAATATAGCCCAACATTGCGGCGATGCCTTGCAGGCACCGCCGTAGGGATTATGATATCCCTTTCCTCTGTTCGTTTTGCAGCAGACAAACCGCAGCAAAACGAATGGTGGAAACAGATTTGGGGGCCTGTAGCGGGCCCCCCTTAATCCCTGGGGCAGAGAGATGTACCCTAGGGGGCACCGTAGCCCTGCGCCATGTGGCAGGCACCGCAGGGTGCCTGCCACGTAGTGCAGGGATGTGTCTGTACCATATATTTTGCAATGTGGCAGGATCTGCTGACCGCATCCCCACCACAATGCAAAATACAGGTGATGCGACCACCGTGGTGGCGGTCGCATCGTGATTCGGATTGTGGGGAGGCCGCCTCATAGGCGGCCGGTCCCAAATCCGTAATGATGGCGGACGGACTGGAGTCCGTCCGCCATCGTAATGAGCCCCCATGTACTCGGAACTTATGAGTAAATTAAATGTGCTGAAGAGGAGTATACCTATTTTGCCATGTTGATAGGAGGGCCACAAACACTATACCACTGGTTAACCGGGGTTAAGTTCACAAAGTTCTGTAGTCTGTAAAAATAGGGTTTAGCAAAAAGGGGAACCTGGGTGACCCTGTAGAAGGGGCAAATTTCTAACGATATGAATATATAATTCTGCAATGCACATATAGGCAGAGTGTCTTCCTTCCTTGCCCCAAGCCCATATGCCTGTTCTTTCTAGCTATTTCATGAATGGCATGCAATTTTCATTTGTGCCTTTGACCCATTATGCACTTTCTTGCTACCAACATTATCATGCTGTATTATCCTTCTATATCACTTCCAAGACCCATCACTCAGGGGGTCATTACGATGGCGGACGGCCACCACCACCACGCCATCACGGCAGCCGCAAATGGCATGTTTAACATTGCGGCGGGTGCTGTTGGATGCAGCACCCGCCGCAATGTTAAAAAAGCACTGTTTACATTTCCCTGCACTACGTGGCAGGCACCATGCGGTGCCTGCCACCTGGTGCAGCGAAATGTAGGGGGGCACCATCGTGCACACACCAACTGCCCTTGCACAAGGGGGGCCCGCAATGGGCCCCCAAAGTACATCCCAGCCAGCCTTTCTATGGCAGTTGAACCGCCATGGAAAGGCTGGCGGGGATCCAGCATACTGATCTGGCGGACGGTGCATGCTAGGCACCGCCACCATTCTGTGGATGCGGCGTGGTCTGACAGGCAATCGTTACGATTGCCTCTGTCAGACCTGTGGCGGATGGGCTTTCTGCCCTGCCAGGCACACTGCCAGCCATCCTAATCTGGTGGGCGGCAATTGGCCTTACGATGGTGGTTGGCGGGTTCACCGCCATCGTAATCAGCCCCTCAGTTTTTTTCCTCAGTTCCTCAATGTTAATGCTTGATTTGAAAATATCATTTTATACTGCCTTATAACATATATGTGTTGTAATTAACCACTCATATTACTGCCCAATTTGCTTATCTCTGAAGAAATGAAGGTGACTTTGCTTTCCAGGTTTCAAACTCATGAGTTACAGAACATCGCACTTATCTAAGGTGAGCATTCAACTCACTGAGCCTCTGTCATATGGCTTATACTTTCCCAAGTAAAACTGTGCATTTGTTGTACAATATAAATGTCAGAACTGTGCAAGACTGATTCTGAGCACACCATCAGGATATGTTGTCCTTAGTCCTGCTAGCTCACAGTGCACCATCTGTACCCCAAACCTGACAAGGTAACAAAAAGATTGTGCAACCTCAGAACATGACAACCCTGACTTTTCAAGGAAATCGTGGTAATGGATCTAGAACTTTTCGTTTGATTACTCCTGCATACCCAAAGAGATACACAAGAAATACACAACCTGCAGTTTCAATATTTTTTGAAGCATTGTAATTCTTGAGTAAAATACGTGTGTTGCAATAATCAATAGAAGGAAACAGAATAATGTGATCAGCATTACGAGAAAGGTGAAAAAGATAAACAGTTCAACCATTTTGCTGTTTACAGAGAATATATGATTGCATAGAAGTATATTGAGCTCCTACCTAGCACTTCCTAACCTAGTGTGCAAAGGGTAGGTGAATCTGCCAAATCCTTGTAGGGTGATCTAACTCCCCAGTTACCTGTGGGTAAGTATCCTCAGGGTACCCGTCTTGGTGGAGAACTGGGCAGCATCCCTCGCAAGAGGAAAGCAGGAATCAACTGCGCTGGAATTTTGGCATGAGGGCGACCTCTCAGTACCAGTGAAATACTCCACTGTCTTAACAAGGGAGAGATGTTGTTTATATAATAAACATCCCCCATGTTGCCATGCCAAAGTCCCAGTCAGGACACTATTGTTGATTCTATTGTGATAGCTCTGTCGTCGAACGGACAATAACAAATAACAACATTTTGCGCAGTGAACTTAGTCCTTGTACAGAATGTTCAAGGTATTTGATAATATGCCTAAAAAGTGGAAATGTAAGCAAAAGCTAGTTCAGAGAATATTATCCTGCATAGGCACACAGACGAATGTGTGTCACATGTCATTGTGTTTAAGAAAAGAAGACAACTTAAAACATGAGCATGTAAAATGGTGGTGTTTCTACTCAGGTCTAAAATGTGATCACATGACACCTCCCTACCCTACCAACGGAATATTGTGAAGTCAAATCCTTCTATCACACAGATCACTTATGAAATTTTCTTCTTGACCTTGACCACATCGGGACCTCTCTTGTTTGTTTTTTCTTCCCCACATCAGCATGATAATATTGCTTAGTTCTATGAAACACATTCATCATTCTTGCTCCTCCCTCCCCATATTAGCAATGTGATGTCACCTCTTCCCATATTTCGAATGAATTGGGCACTTTATTTCCTTACTGCTTTCATCTGTATGATGTCATTCCTCAATGCTACTGATACACTATGCGCCTGATTACAAATATAGGTGTTATTTATCACACCTGGTAAATAACAATACCTTGGGGTTCGTTATTTATCAGGTACGATAATTAACACCTATTACGAGTTTCTAGGGAATAACATGCAGATTTTGCTGTTTAACGCATCAAAATCCGCATGATACGGCAATTACCATATGGTTTTCCCCTGTCAAATTTCGGCAGGATTGACTGGACGAAATTTAGCAAAGGTTGAGAAATTAAACGCATCAAATAATTTCGAGATGCCTTAAAGAACACTCAACACATAATTCCGACCCATGCGTAAACACAGGTTTATGCATGAGTCAGAAAAAAATGACTGACTCGAAATCAGTCCCTATGTATTTTTCTGCTTGACCACACTAATGATACAGTCATCCCTTCCGCCCATGCGAGAAGGCCATCATGTATTTCCTGGCTGCCACAACCATGTGATGCCATTTTTCCTAAGGTACATGATCCTGACATGCACTTTCCATGAGGTCATTAAAAACATGATGTCACTGTTTCTATGTCACTGTGCCATTGTGCAATTTTCTTCCTTGTTTCATCCATAATGTGCATTCACTAACTGCCTCTGATCCAATTACATGTTTCTTCCTTCCCACGTCAGCAATATGAAGGCTCTTTCTTCCCTAAATCTTGTGTAACATACTTTTTGGATTCCTTCCACATTGACAATGCCGTGCTGCATAAGCTCATGCCTTGGGACTAAACAAGAACTCCTCCTACAGGCAAAATTAATTTACTGTCTCCAGCTACCATGCCTAGTTCCTCTCATGAATGCTTCTTGGCCATATCATCAATCCAATACCCTTCCTTCTATGACCAGTCCTAAATGAGCTGTCACTTTCTCATATGATACAGATCCATTCCCCAACAATCGTCCTGATCACTTATCCAATTGGATGCCACTTTATTCCATGTTTCACATACGTCATTATGGTTTCCATCCTGGCTGCACACTGGGCCATTGCGAAAACCAGCCTGGCTCTGTTGTTTTAAAAGCTTGATGGCTTTGTGAAAACCGACCTTCCCTTTGTGTTTTACAAACTGGGGCATTGCAATAACAAGCTGAGTGTCCTATGTAATACAACATTATGAAAACTATCCAAACTATGAAGCTTTACGTACTTGGGCATTGGGTATGTTGGCTATTTTACTCTAACTAAAAATGCAATGTTGATATCGGAGTAGCACATACATTTTGATGGGCTGTTAACAGGCTCTTAATTTTGATTTGCATTATGACCTGGCTCAGTAACTAGAATTGGTGTTATTTCTCTTGGCATGCTTTTTTTGTTTGGTAATTTTCCAGTGGGTTACTCTGCAAAAGAGGGGGACACAAATATTTGTCTTTTGCATCCAGTGCTTTATATTGCGCACACTCGTGTTTTTTGTAGACATATAATATGATTTCCTGCCACAGTGAAAAATTGCTCCTGGGATATTTCATTAGGTCTACTTCAGAACTGCAAGTGCAGCAGAGTGCTGTTCAGCCAATACAATTAGAGAGTTGCACTTCAGATTGCACCATTTGGTCCTATTTTTTTCCATTATGCAGGTGAATTGAAAGTCTCTTCAAATTTCCTGGTGAGAGGCTCATGAATGGTCGCTTTGCTCATTCATTTTAGGACATTTGGGCTGTTGTTACATTATTTTCAAAGGCAGCTTTGGGTTCCCGAATACGGTCCTGTTTTTCTTTAATGTAATGAATGCCATTTCATGTTTGCACACGTAGGAACTACGGAGGAACTGTAATCGGTAATTACCTCCTCGTAAGTCTTCCTCGCCACATGAATAACGAAGTGAGCTTCAGCTCCACACCAGAACCCTCCAAAGCAAAAGTTAGCCTCCCATGCCTCCCATCCCTTCCCAACATGGCCGACCCATGTCACCCTTGACCTCTATAAGAGGAGGGCCCTCCCAACCCACAGCCTGTTTTTTTGGTTCTGCGCTGCAGATTCTCCAGAGCGTGTTTCAGGTAAGTTGGGGCGAGGTCCTGCTCCAGCAGGTCCCAGGGCCCTGGGGCAGAGGCCCTTCTTGAGTGGGCTCACGCACTGGTTCCCCCGCCTTCTGGCCCTCGCACTGCCCTTTAGGTTACCGCTCTGCTGTAGCGGGCTCTGGTGGTTGCCGGCTCTTGGGGTTTATTCTGCCCTGCACTCCCTCCCTTGTAGCTTTATGCCCTGCTATAGCGGGCTGTGGGGTTTGAGCTCTGCTGTCTGGCAGCCCGGTTCGGGCAGGCTCTGGCAGGGAGTACTTTCGGCCCTGCTCCCGGGGCGGCTGCGGGCTTCCCTATGGTTTTGCTTGCGTTCCGGTCTGGGGCGACACGAAATTGCTGCTTCTCAGGGGAATCCGCTTGGCTTCCCGGCCCCTGTTGACGCTGCAGGTCGGAGCCGGGTTTTCAGCGTGGCTCCGCTCCCTGCCACCCTAGCGGTCCGGTTTCTGCTCTGTTCTCGGCCCGACTCGGCCTGCTGCTGCTTTCTGATTCATGTTGCGAGACGCTCGCGTACGCGTCTCTTTCCCTGTGGCTGCGGTGGGCATCATGGGGTTCCCGCCCTGCCCCCACGACTTGTGGCATTTTGGCCCTGCTTTAGCGGGCTCTGGGTTATGGGGCTTTCTTCAGTTGCGGCCCTGGCGGGTGGGCTCTGCTGGGGGACTTCCTTGCTTGCTCGGCTCCTGTTGTGGGCTGCTGCCGTCGCCTCAGACGGTCCCTGTCCCGCACGATGCCGCGTCCTCACCCGTTCCTCTGGCCGGTGGTGTGCAGCTTGTGGATTACATGTGTGCTTGGTGTGGCACCAGTCCTTAGTGGGGTTCTTTCTGAATCTTTTCAGTACATTGTGCGTTGTGGGGCTGTCTCCTTCCTGCACGTAGCCTTCAGTATTTCCAGTTTGTTGGAGGTGTCTTGCACACACGCATGCGCACCGCGCTGTTCTCCCGCAGTGTAACTGTAGCCCTGGTTTGCAGCTGACAGTGGGAGTGGGCAAGTGATGTTGGGGGCTCTCGTGTCTGCTCGGCTCTTCTGCTGCTGTCATGTTTCGGACGTTTACTGTTCATTGTTTTTTGGGTCCTGGTGCCCCTGTGCTGTACAGCGGGTACGTCGTACTCTGGGTAAGTGTTTTATATATTTTAAACGTTCCTGGAGGGGTTTTGGGCACTGGTTGCAGCGGTATGTCTGGCGGTATGTCTGTGTTTGCCTTGCTGATTTCATTGGAGTAATTGTGGTTATTTTTTTTTTCTCCACTCTGGGTGCGTTGGTTTCCCCCGTTATACCTGGTGTTAATGGTCCTGTTTTTATTCGCTGTGCATGTATGGACAGGTGAGGGGATGTAGCCTTATGGCTGGAGCGGTCGACCCAGAGGCTGGGGTAGCCGGTTCGAGTCTCGGCTCTCGACGCTCAACATCCTGTGGTTCTGGACAAATCTCTATCGCATTATGGGTATTTGTGCTTTTTGTGAGTTGGTCCTCTATGTGCTATGTTTCTTGCAAAATTTCTTTTATTTATTGCCTGCTGGTCATTTCTGACTATTTTGTGGTGCCAATTAGTGTTTTTTGCAGCAGCATCCGGGGGCCGTGCGTGCGCTGTCACGTACACTGCATGACACAGCGTTGGTCCATTCCAGGTGTTTTCTCACCCTTTCTTTATTCTGGGGTCGAGATGGGTTCCATTGGGTAGTAATACGCACTTGATACTGTGCTATGTATTTTGCCATTTTTGTACGTACTGGTGGACACATGTACTTCGACCTTTTGCCCTGTGGATTGTGTGTTCCTGTCCTGGTGTTTAACTGGCGTTTAGGGGTGTGTTGCGGGGCCATGGCTTCATTTTGTTTGCTGTGTTTTTCCCTGTCTCCTTCTTCCCTTCCGGGCTTTGGGCATATGGTCCTTCCGTCCTGTATGCTCCTGTTCCCGCCTGCTCTACATTTTTGTGTGCAGGGTCTGGACTGGTTGGTCCCTGGTGGGGCGTCCACAGGGGATTCCGGGGGCTGTGGGCTGCTGCATGTCTGATGGGGCGGGCAGCTGTTGGCGCCTGTCCGTCCTTCTCTGGGCTGCCTTGGTGGTCGCCATGTGGGCTTTTGCTTCTGCTCCTGGAGGGCTTGCCCTTTCCGGTCAAGGGCCGCGGCCGTGGCGCCCCCTCCTCCTCTGGCTACCTGGCTCGTGCTTCTCCTCGCTTCCTGGGGGTTGGGGCTCTGTTGAGGGACTTCCGTTGCCTCTCCTCCCGTCCTGGGTGGACTCTGTCTCAGTTCCGTGGATCCTGCCCACTGCCGGGCCGCTCCGGTTGTCTCCGGTTTTCGGTTGTTGGGCTCCCCTGCTCGTGTCCGGAGTGCTGTGGCTCTTTGGTTGTTCTACTGCCTTTGGGTGGTGGCGGCTTGGTCGGGCCAGGGGTTCAACGCACGCCTCTTGGCCTGTTCTTGCGGACCGGTTCTGGTTTGCCGGTGGGGTGTTGGTGTTTTCCCCATCCTGTTTCTGGTTTTCCGGTTTTTGGTTGCCTTCCTCCTTGTGGCCTGTCCCCCTTCGGCTGGTTTTGTGATGCCCCCTGGCTGTCCATGTCGGGGTTGTCTACCTTGGTGGGGCCTTCCACGGGGAGTGTTTTGGGTGTCTTTGTGCCTTGTTGACAGGCGGTGCTTGCCCAATCGGTCCGTTGGGGGTCTTCCCCGTCCAGTTGGTCTCAGTGCCTCTGGGCCTTCCTTGGTTCCGGTTCCTTCCCGGCTTCCCGTGGGTGTCCCTTCTCTTGCCCCGGTGGCTCCCTTCCCGCCCTGTCTGCCGGTGCGGCCAGTGGTCTTTCTGTTCTGGTGTCCCCTTCCCGGGTGGTGGCGGCCTTTGCGGTCCAGTGGGGCGTGCTTGGGTTCCCGGTCTGAGCTGGGTCGGTTGGTCCTCCTGCTGGCGGATTTCTCGACTGGCTTCTGTTGGCCGTTCCTTGGCCTGTAGGGGGTTTGTCCCTGCCCTGCAGGGGCTTCTTGTGGCTATTCTGGGCAGTTTTTCACCTGCCTCATTCTCCGGGGGGTTGCAGGGTTTGCCCCTTTGGCTTTTGTCACGGTTGTACTGTCCTTGACTGGGTCACTTTTGTTCCGGTTTTGGTCTGCGTCTCTGGTGTTGGCTCGGTCTACCTTCTCGTCCGGGCTCCCGGCTTTGCGCTTTCCTCTGGTCCCTTTCCTTACGTGGGTTCTGGGCTTGTTTGGCCTGGCCGGGGCATTTGTCCTGTTGGTGGTGCTCGTCTGGGTGCTTCTCCCTTGGTTTCTGCTGCTGCGGGTGTTGGACCTAGGAGCTGTTGCTCAGTGGTCCGTATTGTGCTCCTGAGGGCGCAGGCTCGCACAAGACATGGGTTTGTGTCCTGCCACTGTTTTCTACTTTTTCCTTGGTTGCGGTTCTTCGTGCGGGGCTTTTAATTGTCCGGGAGTGCTGGGATTTCCCGGTTCTCCTTCCCCGGGCAGGGCCCTGCGCTTCATGTGCGGATTTTGTATCCTCTTTTTCTTTGTCCCTGGTTTTGGGATGCTGGGGTCTGCTGGCTCGGGTTTGCTCTCTGGAGGTGTTGGCATTGCTCGGGCTCGTTTCGCCCGGCTCTTCTGTCCTTCTTGCCTTTGGTGTGTTTCTGCCTGTGGCCTTCCCTCCATGTACGCTCCTGTTCCTGTTGGCTCTCCGTTGTTCGGCTGGGTCGGGCCTGGTGGTTGGTTGTGTGAATGGCCACCTGGGGGCTCGCTTCGGTGCCTAATTTGCTACATGTGGTACGTTGCGGGAACGGTTTGCTTGGCCCCTGCGCAGGGCTGTCTCGCTCGTTCGTGCTGCGTTCCCCTTACTGCCGGGTTCTTTGTGCTTTCTTGTGCGTGGTGGCCCCTGGTGGGTGTTCGCATTTCTTTTTTGGTGGCTTGGCCTTGGGCCTGGTCCTTTCCGCTCTTCGGCCTCCGTGGGCGGCCTTGTGGGCTTGCAGCTGTTGGCCGGTTGGGTTCCCTTGGTTGCCGGGTCGCTTCGGAGTCGTTTACTGCGGCCTCCTGGGTCTGTTTTGCCTTGTGCCTGCCTGGGTTCTGTCATTGGTGTCGCGCTTCCTTCCGGGGGGTCCTTTGGGCGACTGGGGTCTGTGTCCCGCCTGTTTCTCTCCTTGCTGGTGGGGTTTTGGTGACCTTCTTTTTGTTGTTCGGTTGGGGTGCTGGATTCCTTTCTCCACCTCTATCCGTTCTTGCGGCTCCTGCCAGTCTGGTTCCTCTGCTGCGGTCCTCGGTTGCCACCTGGCCTGGTGGGTTTTGTTTCCTTCTTCCCCTCCGGTCATTGGTTTTGGGGTGGTTCAGCTCTCTCGCTGTTGGTGGTCTGCCATGCGGTGTGACTGTGTTTTGGTCGGACTGCGTCTCTTTACTGCTATGGCTTCTTGTTGTGTCACTGTGGTGGGGGTGCCCTCTGTTTCTTCGGTTCCGTGAGTCTGGGCTTTTGCTTCCATCTCGCTGTTGGCTGTCCGTTGGGCTGTCTTGGTGTGTTTAGTCCGGCTTGCTGCTTTCTGTCTGGGGCCTGTTTGTTGTTGCTTTTGGCTCCATGCGGTTTCAGCCTGTGCCTTCTCTGTCCGCCTTCTGTCGTTGGTTCGGGCTTGCTTTCTGGATGGCCTACGGGTCTTGGGGGTCCAGGTTTTCGGCCCTCCCGGTGTCTCTCTGTACCGGGCTGGTTCTTCCTGCTCGTGGTTGCCTCTCTCCTGGGTGGTTCCTTCCACTCGTCTGTGTTTTTTGGGTTTGCCCTGCTTCGTTGGCATCCCCTTCTGGTCCGTTGGTTTCTTGTGAGTCTCCATGAAGCCATTTGGCTTGAGTATGTGCTCACTTCGTTATTCATGTGGCGAGGAAGACTTACGAGGAGGTAATGCCCCAGTTACTTACCGGTAATCTTCATTACTCCGAGTATAGTCTTCCTCGCCACATGAGTTCCCATCCCTCCCTCCCTGTGTTGATATCGGCTTCATGTTTATGCTTGGTAGTTCTCAGGCTGTCGGTTGGGCCGGCCCTCCTCTTATAGAGGTCAAGGATGACATGGGTCGGCCATGTTGGGAAGGGATGGGAGGCATGGGAGGCTAACTTTTGCTTTGGAGGGTTCTCGTGTGGTGCTGAAGCTCACTTCGTTATTCATGTGGCGAGGAAGACTATACTCGGAGTAATGAAGATTACCGGTAAGTAATCGGGCAATACTTGCAAAGCAATGCAAAACAACGCAAACTGGGAAAATACGCGAAGAAAAAAAGGATTTGTTTCAAGTAGATTGAAGATATATGCAGCAATTTCAACACTGGGAGAACCAAGGACGTGTTTATCAGTTTCTGAAGAAAGTGCGAAGGTACCTTTTGCCTGTGTGTTTCTCTTCTGTCATACAATAATAGAAGACGAACATTACCATGAGCTTGGCATTTGTTAACATAATGTTTGTTAATGTGGCCATAAAATGTGATTGGTGTTAGTCCATTATGCTGTGTAACAACAGGCTGTTTTATATAATGGCCCAAATGTTACAGTTAATTCCTTGCATAAAGATTCTGGGAATGATAAAAATGAAATTATGTGCTGTCGGAAGAACATTGTAAAATCATTAAACGTTAATTTTGCTTAGCGTTTGAAATTGCTTTGTCGCAAATGACCATGGATATGGATAAAATTGCAAAGTCATAATGCCATTGATCCTTCGTCCTTCTCGCCGTGATGAATCACATAGTGAGGCCTGAGTGCCTCCAATCACACCAATTTCCAACCTATAAAATCCCCCCACACCTCCCCCCTCATTACTTCCAGTTCCTTTTATATGCTCCAGTACTATGGGCCAGCGAGTTGCGCATCTTCCAGCAACTTTCAGGCGACTCCTTTCTCACGGCACGGTGCCGACGACGGGTTGGGAGGTCGCACAGCCCTGTCTCACGGCTGGCCTATGTTTGGGTCGGGTGCACACTGACTCATTTCTGGGATGCGGGAGAGTTTGCAGTGGGAGCCGGCAGGTGCGGTGGGTACAGGAGGAGCTGTACTTCTCTGAGTGCAGTGTGGGAGCTTTCTGTGTTCTCCTCCCTTCACCCTTCTCGTTCAGCCTGCCGGAGGTCTGCGGTGCTTTTCTCCAGCCGGTTGGAAGGGCATATCTTGGTTGCTGCGGAGACAGAGACTCCTTGGCAACCCGCAGATTGGCTGTACTTCTTCCAGAGGCCTGCATGCAAGGTAACTGACCTGAGTTTTGGCGGCAATCTGGCAGAGGGCTGCTCTATGGGGGAGCGGATTACAGCAGTTTCTTTTTCTCATGGTTTTTCTAACCGCTAAGGGGTTTTCTACTGGATAATGTATTTCCTGGTGTTATTAGATTGGCTTGGCATATTGTGTTGCGTTTTTACAGGTTGATCTGTTTTGGAGGACATTTTTCTTCAATGGGGCGTTTTAGGTCCTGTTTGTTTTTAGTGTATCAAGGCTTTGAGCTACTGTAGTAGTTGCAATGAAGAAGCGTGGTGTGAAGAGGAGAAAATCACAGTCCCCTTATTCAGAAGAGGGGAGTGATTATCATCAGAACTCTGCAGCCAGACTACTCTTACATATAAAGCTGCAAGCCCACATCTCCCCTTCCTTGAAAGCCCTACTTTGGTTAACGGTTGCCAGAAGGTCTGCGTTCAAGCTGCTTTGTATTACCCACAAAGCGATACATGGAACAGGACCGCTCTTCATCCAGAATAAAATCACCAAATACGTTCAAAAAAGGAACCTCTGCTCTAGAGTGGCACCTCGCCTCAAAATCCCAATATACAAGAAACAAGCATTTTCAATGCAATCGGTCACGCATTTTTTGAGACTTAGAGCTATTGGCGTTGTAAATGACAATGTCTTCTACCCATGTGTTTTGGTTTGGAGTGGAGGTATGTGGTTTGGGGTGGAATTACGTGGGTTAAATTGGAATGGTTAGTTGTGGAATTGTGTGGTGTGTAAGGTATTTGTATTGTGGAATTATGTGGCATAGTGAATAGATAGGGGTGCGAGCTGCACAGAATAGACAGAAACGAAGATAGAGAGGGATAGGTAGTTGGTGCATGAAGTGGTGAATTAACTCCAGACAGAGGAACAAAAAGAGCTTGTGAGAAAGAGAGAAAAAAGGCCAGAGTAGGCCATTTAGGCATAAAGAGCATGTGCCTGTGTATGCAGAAGACCCCCCAAGTAGAAGAGGAGAGCGTTTATTTGAGGGATGAAAATTTTGAAAGAAACTGTGCTCAAAGACTTGGAGAAACAAACAGTATGAGAGAGGTGGGAAGAGTGCGTTAGGGTGTGAGAGAGAGTAGGAGAGAGAAATGAGTGAGAGGGGAGGTGAGAGGTGGACTAGTGCACAGCTTAAGGAGGTACAAGAACATAGCACGTGTGAGCAGGCAGTAAAGAGAGGAGACAGGGAGCATGATGGAGGGATGAGAGGGGACAGTGGAATTGCGAGATGAGGGGGTAGTGGGAGTGTGAGGGAGAGGGAGAGATGAGAGGTGCAATGGGTGTGTGGGGAAGAGATGACGGCTGGAGGAAATGCAATGTAGACATGTGTTGTGTTGGAACTGTTTGTTGTGGGGTTGTGTGGTGTGGAGTTGTATAGTGGAAATATGTGGCATGGTCTGCTGTGGAATTATGTTGATAGTAATTAAATGGTATGAACTGTAGTGGAATTATGTAGAGTGAGATTGTGTGTTTTGGAGTGAATTGTGTGTTGTGGAGTGATATGTTGTGGAGTTGAATTATGTGGTGTGTTGTTAAATTTTGTGGCATGATGTTGAAATTTGTGGTGTGTACTGGAGGTATGTGGTGTATTGTGGAGTCGTGTTGCGTAGTTGAATTACGCAGTTTGGTGTGGAATTAAGTGACGTCTCATTCGATTGTCTCTGTGATTTACTGCTCCTTCTCCGTAAAAAGAAACTGTGTTAAAAGGGCCCCAGTATGGTTTAAAAACACCACATCTGTGAACACATTTTATAAACTAAAATAAGGATAACAGCTGATAAGGATCACAGTAAACGTATTCCACTTCACACATTAACCAGGTATTGCAGTACCTCCAGGAATGGTGCACTTCCCCAACCGGGGAAAGCAATGCTGTTCAAAGAAAGACAAGAAAATGAAAGTAGCGTTTCACTGGCAAACTCTGTAAAGTGGTGCTGATGTGTTTGGGTGTGAAAAGAAACAATCTGGCCACTTTGCGACCCCTCCGTGTTGCTTTTATTTAGTTGATTTGTGTATTTGTAAAAAAAAATTCTCCGTCCTGAGACTGCAGTTTATAATATAAAAATGTGAGAAAAAGACATTTCCAGCAAAAATGTTTCTTTCTCTTTTGACAAAATGACCCAAGTAGGCCTTTGGACAAACCGTGCTTATAGCATGTTGAAACGGTAGTAAACCTCATTGCAAAAAGAAAACAGCAAGGCATTTACCCACATTTGTGGTCCAGCAGAAAAAAAGAAAAGGAGCGATCCCATTTATTCCTAGATGTGCAGAAATATTTGAGCAACGAGAAACTGTAGAGTCAGCAGTCGGCTGACTTGCGATCTGGACAGTGATAGAGCGCAACTTCTCTTTTTATTTGTAGGGGTGCGTCATAATCATGGTTAGTTTGCATCCACATATAATCCATTGTATTATGTTATTGAAACGTGAATTGTAATAACGTGTAAGCAAAGTGTTAGAGTTTTTCTTCATGTAACCAAAAGAAATTAACGTAGTAAATGTACTAATTTAGGTAACCATATACGTGTGAAGTATATTCATGACTAATGAACATATCTTTTATAAAGGCTCCTATAATGTGTGTATATTAATAGTCCATATATGCATGTATTTTAAATGTGTCTACTGTTCTTACGTTAGCTGAAGACTTGGTAGGCCTAACTTTCATTTCTCCCTGTTCGCTCTCGGGTCGAAGGTTGTTAATTAGAATGTATGTGCTTGTGGCATTCTCTCCTTTCATGTTTCCGATGCAGGTGCAGGAATTCGTCCTTGTTAGTTTGAATAATGTCTTTGTTTTAGGAGTTGGACAGACCTAAGGAGGAGAGGATGCCTTTGAACAAGCGGAGCTGATAAAGTAGGAGGATGCCAGTCGTGTCTGGAAAGGCCTGGGAACCAAGGTCATCAAACAAGAGACTGAATGTCCATTACCTCATAGAAGGTTACCGAACAAGAAGTGTCTAATTGGATGAAGTGGTCTCGTGATGTATTTGAGGGTGTGGTATTCCACTTTTGTATTGGGGTTAGGGGCAGAGTCCGAACACACTTCTGCTTTTACCTGAAGAGAGGAGAGCATCTTAGAATGAACTCTGTAGCTTTATGCTACTAGAACCATTGATATGAGTGCGCTTCTTAGGAAGTCTTCACATGCTGACACCTTTTAGGGAGCTTGCCTGGGAAATTCTAAGTAGGGATGTCACGTTAGAAATAGTGTAGGGACAGATTAAATACTTTTACTTATGAACCGCCAATGAAGAAATCTCTTGATGTTGTCTCTATAATCATTTGTGTTTTGATCCTTGAATTGGTGATTCTGTGCATGTTGCACTGCCTAAATTTAGTTTGTAGATTTGGTTTTGTATTAGTGCCCATATATCTTTACAGTCTCGTTATGTGGTGTTTGTATGTTCAACTTTTCTTGGCGTTGTAATAAATATACTAAACTTGGATTAGGAGTCTGTATTTCTTTGGCGTCATGGGCATTGGTAATGTATAATCAACAGATGAGTTTCTCCTCCACACTTACAAAGCAGGTAACAAAGAACCATCGGCCAGGGGTTCCAGAGTAAGTCTAGAACGTGGAACCCGGTTACACCAACAGTCACAGCATGGCATATTTGGGCAAGCCTGAGGCACACATAGCTTAGGTCACACAGCCAGCATGCTGTATTATTTCAACAAGGGTGTGCATGTGGTAGGTCGCGGTGGTAGGATAAGCTGGGGTACACAGTGAAAACACACCAAGTGATGCCCTTAACTTCAGAACACCACAAACAAACTCCCCGCTAGGTTGTATGACTGCATCATGAAGCCCTGGGTTGAGCCTGCCTGCGCAGGTCTGGTGGCGAGAAAGCCCATGTGCTCTTTAGCTGCATCAGACACCAGGAGATTTAAAGGGTCACACCAGGAGGTCGACGTATGTCAGCTGGCAGTAGCACATGCACACACTGCCAATGCAACGTGCCTAGACTGTGCAGGGGGCTAGATAAGCACTATCTCACAGGTGGCGTGGGTTCCAGGACAGGGGCAACATGCTGAGCGGAGAGTAAAGTTTAGCTTTATTTTTGCCTGAGCTACAGCGCGAGGGAGGGCAGTGCTTGGAGGAAGTGCCCTTACAAATATCAAAGGACCCACCCACAGAAACATGGACGGGCTCCACTGCACACAGTGGAAGCAACAACTGCTTGTACACTTGGCAAATGCAAAAACAACAATTGATGGACAGAATGCAAAACAATGTCATACATTCACCCCAGTACAGAGATCTGGGCCTAAATCCATCGTTTTTTTGCTCACCATGCCATTCCAGTTTGAACCCAGCCATATGCAAATCAGTCTTGACCCTGTGCCCAATGGGAACAGTCCAGCCCGAACTGCCAGGCCAGGTCCTCCCTGGACTGGAAACAAGCACCCTAGGACCGGTTTCATGGGTTTCACCCCTCTTCAGCCAGGTTAGCTTGATTCCAGTGGCATGGAGAGCACGGGACCCACGTCTGGGCATACCCGTCCCACTCGGGGTGACAAATGCAAAAACAACAATTGATGGACAGAATGCAGAACAATGTCATACATTCACCCCAATACAGAGATCTGGGCCTAAATCCATCGTTTTTTTGCTCACCATGCCATTCCAGTTTGAACCCAGCCATGTTCAACACTCCGTCCATCATCCCCTTTGGTTTTGCTATGTTCGCCCTAAGTTGGCAGGGTATGCCCAGACGTGGGTCCCTTGCTCACTTTGCCATGGATTCAAGATAGCCTGGCTGATGACGGCTGCAAGCCAGAAACCGGTCCCAGGATGCTTGGTTCCGGTCCAGGGAAGGCATGGCTTGGCAGTTCGGGCTGGACTGTTCCCATGAGGCATAGGGTCAGACTGATTTGCATATGGCCATGTCTGAACTGGGGTGGCGGCGTGAGCTAAAGAATGATGATGGATTAAACCCAGATCAGTTGACTCGGGGTGAGTGCTTGCAATGTTCAACACTCCGTCCATCATCCCCTTTGGTTTTGCTATGTTCGCCCTAAGTTGGCAGGGTATGCCCAGATGTGGGTCCCTTGCTCACTTTGCCACTGGATTCAAGATAGCCTGGCTGATGACGGCTGTAAGCCAGAAACTGGTCCCAGGATGCTTGTTTCCGGTCCAGGGAAGACATGGCTTGGCAGGTCGGGCTGGACTGTTCCCATGAGGCACAGGGTCAGACTGATTTGCATATGGCCATGTCTGAACTGGGGCGGCGGAGCGAGCTAAAGAATGATGATGGATTAAACCCAGATCAGTTGACTGGGGGTGAGTGCTTGCAATATTCAACACTCCGTCCATCATCCCCTTTGGTTTTGCTATGTTTGCCCTAAGTTGGCAGGGTATGCCCAGATGTGGGTCCCTTGCTCACTTTGCCACTGGATTCAAGATAGCCTGGCTGATGACGGCTGTAAGCCAGAAACCGGTCCCAGAATGCTTGTTTCCGGTCCAGGGAAGACATGCCTTGGCAGTTCGGGCTGGACTGTTCCCATGAGGCACAGGGTCAGACTGATTTGCCTATGGCCATGTCTGAACTGGGGTGGTGGAGTGAGCTAAAGAATGATGATGGATTAAACCCAGATCAGTTGACTGGGGGTGAGTGCTTGCAATGTTCAACACTCCGTCCATCATCCCCTTTGGTTTTGCTATGTTCGCCCTAAGTTGGCAGGGTATGCCCAGACGTGGGTCCCTTGCTCACTTTGCCACTGAATTCAAGATAGCCTGGCTGATGACGGCTGTAAGCCAGAAACCGGTCCCAGGATGCTTGTTTCCCATCCAGGGAAGACATGGCTTGGCAGTTCGGGCTGGACTGTTCCCATGAGGCACAGGGTCAGACTGATTTGCATATGGCCATGTCTGAACTGGGGTGGTGGAGTGAGCTAAAGAATGATGATGGATTAAACCCAGATCAGTTGACTGGGGGTGAGTGCTTGCAATGTTCAACACTCCGTCCATCATCCCCTTTGGTTTTGCAAAATAATACAGTAATCTTAAACTCTTTCGGTTGCACAGGCTTTATAAAAACACACAGTTGAGATACAAACAACATAGGACACCAATATTTCCTCTCCCTCCTGAGTGCCAAAAAGCATCTCCCCCACACCCACCTACTCAGAACCAGGAGCTACTTTAACAAGCCGAGGCTTTCCTTGAAGCATTCTTACATTTCTTAACACAGTGTGTGAGAGCCTGGGCTCGCTAGTGTTGCGAGGACAAGTGAGAGCGGAGCGTAAGATATGGACCGGAGTCGGAACTTGGAGGGATAATGAGCTGAGGCCTGTGTGCAGCTGAGGCAGGGCCCGAAAGCAGGCTCTGCTGCCACAGTTCGCTTTGCGCGAGAAGCAGTTTACTCCCTCCCACCCGACATCCAGCAATGACAGTGTTCTTTGTCCGTCCCTAAGGCAGCCATTCACTGTTGCTGATGCATTTTAGCAAAATCACAACAAAACATGGAAATAACCGCATTCAGAAAATCCAGTCATGAGAGTGAGTTAAACACAATCAGTTTCTTTTTTCAAGTGTGGAAAGCGGGGTGGGAGTGTAATGGGAGGGGAAACAAGCAACAGCTTTAGTCGGTATGGCAGTTTTTTTGCTTTATGTTAAAAAAAGCAATTCGGAGCAAGCGAAAAAAAAATCAATTTAATAGCACTTATCTGCAGCACGTGCAAAAAGTGCTCTGTTCAGCCCTCACCTACAAATAGCCACAACAGAGGAGGGGCCATCACACGCTGTACACTGTGATGGCCAACCAAAATGTTCTCCGAGTCAAATAGCCGGAAAGAGAGCTAAACACACAAAGGAGGGACTTTTACAGAAATGCACCAATAAGAAGCCAGCATTTCTGAATGCCACAGATAGTAACCAATGGCAATTGATGGGTTTGCCAAACCCCACAGAAAAGATATAACAGGTCGATCGAAGCTCGACTTAAAAAACCATGGGTGGCACATCCTTTTCTGTTCAAGCAGCCAAACTATGGAACTCTTAACCCCTGAACATAAGATCCACGAATCCACCTTATCTTCAGAAAATTACTCAAGAATTGGCTCTTCCCCACATAACCTCCAAACGCAAACATAAATATACAGCATATCCCTCTGTATATAAGCATTTATTTGGACTATAGATATGTACCTGCATATGTGTATTGCTTTGTATAAACGTTTATAATAATTATGGGGCATATTAGCAAGACCCACGTTAAAATTATCGCCGTTTTAGCGGCAGGAAACTGCCGCTAAAACGGCGATAATGGGCTTGCTAATATGCGTTATGAAATTCCAATAGAAGCCCAGGTTAGATGTCCTGCCCATCTAACCTGGGCTTCTATTGGAATTCCATAACGCATATTAGCAAGCCCATTATCGCCGTTTTAGCGGCAGTTTCCTGCCGCTAAAACGGCGATAATTTTAACGTGGGTCTTGCTAATATGCCCCCATGTTTTAAAAATATATATATTCATTAGTTCTGCTTAACAAATGTACATATTACTTATTTACATTATTCTATGTTTTTAACATGTATATAAGTGACTGCATAAATAAGTAAATTTGTTATCATAACTATGTATCTACAATTGCTTCACTATTGAATTATAAAAAATAAAAACAAATACATTATTTTAAAGTATAATAACACTTGTAAGCCAGAGTTTATTAAATGCATCTTTTATCTACATATATTACCTTTCTTATGCATATATATATACATATATATATATATATATATATATATATATATATATATATATATATATATATATATATATACCTACTGGCGGTCGCCAGTAGGTAGTTATAGTTAGGACCACTTTTCCATAGGAAAAGCATTTATTGATGTGCTTATAACTTTGGCGTCGTTTGGCGAATCTTTACGAAATTTTTCAAAAAGTTCCTCTTTTCAGGTCAGCTCCTATCCTAAAAGTTTGGGGGGATTCGTCAAGGGGGCTAAGAAAAAAGGGGGTCCCAAAACGTGTTTTCTCCATGCAATTTCCATAGGAAACTTTAGACAAGGCTACAGGTCAAACTGCTGAACGGAATTACGCCAAATTTGGCACAGAGAAAGGTCTTGGTCCAGAAAGCACGCTTTTGTTTAAATCGGGTAAATCCGTTCAGTAGTTTTAGAGAAATATCAAATTTTCCAGATATCGATATTTAAGAATTCTGACATCTGATTGGCTGAAGCATTACGAGCACGAGCTTGCGGCTCATTGGCTGTGAACTGTTGAAACTAGAAAGTGTTGGCAGCCATTTTGTGATTCAGTCCGTCAGCTCACAACTCTCCCTCTACAAGGCATCAGGTCCATAGTTCTACCTCTGCGAGGCAACACTAAAAATATACCGCAGCTCTGTCTGTGCGAGATACCCCTTTCACGGTCCCTCTCCCCACATCACCAGCTCGCGGCTATGCCTTTAGAAGCCAGTCCGTCGGCTTGCAGCTCTGCGACTGCGAGCTGTGAGCCCTTTTGTGACTCAGTCCGTCAGCTCGCATCTCTCCCTCTAAAAGGCATCGGATCCTTAATTCTACCTCTGCAAGGCAATACTGAAAATATTCCACAGGTCTGTCTGTGCGAGATACTCCTTTTACGCTCCCTCTCCCCACATCATCAGCTCGCGGCTATGCCTTTAGAAGCCAGTCCGTCGGCTCGCAGCTCTGTGTCTGCGAGCCGTCGGGCCCGCAGCTCTACCTCTGTGAGCCACCTCGTTAGCTCGTAGCTGTGTCTGTGCTAGCAGGCCCATCGGCCCGTTACTCTCCCTCTGCGAGTTAGCCCATCAGGTTGCAGCTCGGAGGGGTCGCAGCTGTATCTCTGCGAGCCAGCCCGTTAACTGATAGCTGTGTGTCTGCTAGCAGGCCTGTTGGCCCGTTGGTCTCCCTCTGCGAGTCAGGCCACAGCTCTCCCTCTGCGAGCCAGTACGGTGCTGTGCTTTTGCGAGCCAACGGCTCGTAGGTCTCCCTCTGTGAGCTGAGCCCACGGGCCGCAGCTCTTCCTCTGCGAGCCTACCCGACAGCCCGCAGGTGTCCCTCTGCTAGCCGAACTGCAGCTGACACTCTGCGAGCCGAAATTGGGAATATAAGGCGGCTCTAAAAAGAGCCCTTGTATTTCTTCGTTGGAGCTACATGTAAGTGCGAATGCACAGCTTCAGGTTAATCAGGAAAACTCGGTTTCCCTCATCTGTGAAGTGTACTCCATCACTTCTGTAGATATCAGCCATATCAAAACGTATGTTGTTGTTGTAAATCAACCCCATTCTATGGTCTCTGAGGTATGCAGACAAGGCTTTGTTGACATTCTTCCTAGATTTTTCAATCTTATGACAAAATTGGTTTGACCATTTCCACTTCTGTCTTTGGCATATATTGGAATATACAAAGACAGTTTGAGGCAAAAGTAACATCAATTGTCCAAAGGTGTCCTTCATAAGCATTTCCAAACCTACCCCAGTCAATGTGCCTAGGTCGTTACCACCACAGTGCACAATCATGAGATCAGGGTGTTGGAGATGCAAACAGGTTTTAACCAAAGGGAGCAATTGGTGCCACTTCAATCCTCTCTGTGCAAACCATTTAATGTGCACATTTTGTAAACCTAGGTCTAAGTCAATACATCTCTGTTCTGCATACCTCTTGCACCAGAAAACATAGCTATGTCCTACAATCCACACTAGCATTTTGAAGGTATGGCTAGAAGATATGGATAAATGTCTGTAGCTCATGCAGTCCGTTCGTAGAATAAGAGATATGTTTAAACATGGGGAACTACTTTTTTTTTTACATACAAAACGTTAACCGATTGGGAGATGAAATGTATTGTGTCCTAAAAAGTAGGGTGTATATTAGTTTTGATGAAAAGCATCTTTGTGATTGGTTAATAAAAAAGCAGTTTATACGTGGAGTACATATTATAGGATGACATTTGCTCAGCTCAACCACACCTGCTAATTGTATTTGGAAGGTGCAGTTCAAACTTGAAAGAATGGTGAACTTTTGACCTCCATGTGCCGTTAAATATTTGAGAAAATGTTGCAAAAAAAAAATATCGGTAGGTTTAAAAAAAATGATGAACTTTTAACCTGCACGTCTCGTAGAATGTTCCAGAAAGTGTTGATACAATACCTTGAACTTTTCACCTGTATGTGTCCTTAAAAAAACTGTTTATATGGAAAGTTCAAAAATAACCAATAAAGAGAGGTTTTGCAATCTAAAAAAAATAAGGAACTATTCTGATTTGTTCTTTACATGTATTTATGTGTGGAGCAACAGGGAAATTGTGCCATTACTGGTTCCATTCTTGATGAAAGCGGTGCATTACATGTACTGTGTGACAAGAAAAGAATTGCATGCGTTTGTGACATTTGAAATCTGCATACCAACTACGAAGGTAAATTAGAAATTAAGAAGGTGTGTTATGTGTTTTGCAGTAGTGGTTAAGTATTTGAGACGATATTTTTAACTTTGAAAGTATTTTTTATTTCTAAATAACATAGTGTTAGTAAAGTCTGGTGTTTTATTGGTTCTAAAATATGCATAATGTGTAACTAGTTGTTAAACAAGTACTTTATATATGTTTAGGAGTTTTTCACAAAGAAAAAGTGTAAGTTGTCATCTGTAAAAGACTGTGGGCCATATTCTCAAGACCAGCGATAACATTATTGCCGCTTTAGCGGCAGTTTCCTGCCGCTAAAGCGGTGATAATGTTATCGCCATTCTTGTGAATATGGCCCTGTATGGTTTTGAAAATTCGATGTGGCATTAATTTCGATTTGTATATCTATTCCGGCGAGATAAACAGAATGTGGCACGTTTGGAAATTATGCTCAGTCTGGAAATAGTGGAGAAGGGGTGACAGTAGAAAATTCATGTGTTATTAACTTAACAGAGATGGAATGTGGATCAGTTACAGGCTCAGCTTCCGCATTGCCCACATCACCTGCGTCCAGCCCTGGTTCCACTGCCGAACATTCACATTCGAGTCTCCCATGGATGTCTGCCTATCCAACACAACTGTTGATGAATTGGACTATGACTTGTGTTTGCGCCCTCTGTTGGATCACGAACAGGAGTGTAACCGAGACAGCCGTGCATGGGATGCCTGGACATACTGCGTATGTATTGGTAGTTGTGCATGGGAGATGGCACAATTTCTCGTGTGCAGTGACCACATCGAGGCGCTCCCCTATTGGGCTGTGTTGCGGATCGGTGAGACGGCGTGGGCTGAGCACACCTGCCCGGACCACCTAATGGATTGGCTCACCCTGGTGTTCCTTGAACTCGACAACGACATACTATTGGAACACATTGCACATGAAGCTGCACGGGCATTCATGGACGAGTAACTACGTACCTGCAGCCACATCCTATTGCCACCCACAGCACACGGCCCAACAACTTGTTGCACAGTGGGGATTGCTCACATATCCCACCAAAACAGAGGACACGTCTCCCTTCGGTCGAGCTCTGGATGCATGTGCGTGGAATAACACGTGTGCACACACACCTGTCCAAGGCGACGCAGGTCCATGGTCCGAGCAACACAGCATCGTTTGGGAACTTTGCCAATTCGGACACACTGCTCGGTGAGAGCACACACATGGCGATGTAGCACGACATGTGAACCTGTCGGACCCTCACACCTGATCACTGTTGGCAGAGCAGACAATTGCCGCACCCCGGAGGCAGAGCACCATGCAGACCCCACGTACACTGAGTCATGCCCCCTCACACGGGGCACTGTGCAGACGCCAAATAAACCATCCGACTTATCCACAGCCCACACATAGAAGCCCCTGCCTGTGGTACCCCCGCATGGGATGGCCTTGACATCCACGAAAACAGCAACCCATGTCCCACAACGTTGCACACACATTGAAATCATTGCTCAGAGCTGTGGCATATCCTCCACACAAAAAAGAAGAAATGTTATGTGCACACTTTGTGGTCTCATTTTTTACACTGAGAGGTAGATTTCAATGTCAGTCAAGGATGGTGTGGTACTGCGAGGCTTTGCATTTGGGTGTTCTTAGGAAATCTAAGTTGTTGGGGAGCAAGGCAAGGTGGGCTGTGAGCGTTGCCATATGTGATAAATCTTGTCCATTTCAGCCCCAACATCATCTGCCCCTCGACATGTACCCATGCTGCGTGTAAGTGTCTTAAGCATGTCCGTGCCTGTTGTGGCCGTTGCCTCGTCCGTACTCACACGCACATGCCAATAAAGTCTATGCCACTCCACTGGTGTCTAACTGTGAGGTGTGTTGTAAAGATTGTCCACTCATGTGCCACAATGAGCCTCGTCCCAACACAGGGAAGAACTGACTGTCGCATGTGCAACAGGGGTGTATCCCTTTGGCAAGCTCCGCCTCTGTGAGCCAGACATTGTTTTTGCATAGGTGCTGGACGACATCTGATGCAGCCCCATCACCTACGCAGTCTGATGTGTCAGGGGCACACAGCCATGCAGCCATCACCCCGCCACACACACCGGACACAGAACCCGTATGAGGGGAGTTTTGTACCACATTGCCTTCATTGCTGATGTTCTGTGATTGCTATGTGTGTGGGCTGCATTGTGGGGGAATTGCCTGTGCACGGATGGCGATGCACACACACATGTTGGCATGTGGAGCCAGGTGCCCGTGCGGTCTTGCACTGCTTGTGCTATCTCACTCCGTCTCTCTCCCTCGCTCTCTCCCGCCCTGTCATAGCAAACTTGTGAAAGCGATGGGTGCACAGCTCTCAGCGCGGCAGTCGAGTACTTCTTAAGTCTTTCAAACACCGAGGGGTATATTCTCAAGGACATATCGCCGAGTTAACGGCACTTTATCGCAACCAAAATGGTGATAAATTTAACGCACCATTCACAAGCTGGAGCAAACAGCCCATATCACCAGTTTACCAGCGATAGCAGCCTCAAAAAGCATCATCACGGATGACTCCGGCAAATATTGCTAATGAGATGTAGAGTAGGCGTTCCCGTGCAAAAAGCAGCGAACACATCACTTCGCAAGTGTCTCAACCACCAGCAAGATCGTCGAAGAGAGTACAAAACAGGCGATAAGGTGCGTTAGTAGCAGAAAGTTTACACCTGCTCTGAGCTGGTGTAAAGTCGGACTACAACCTGCAATATGAAAGGGAGCCCAGCCCAGAGCCACACGTGAATGACAACAGATGCAATGGAGCCAACGATCATGCAGCTCGGACACCCAACACTGCTCCGACACCCCCCGCCACCAGCCCCTTGTCCGCCATCCCCCCTCGCCTCCCCTCCCACACAAACAAATGTGACAGCAACCTTAGGAAATCTGGAACGTAACAAATTGGCTGATGTCGCACAATTATAGTAAAGAAGATGCATGTGAGGTTGGACAAATAAGAATCTCAGTCATCTATGGATTTACATATAAAACATTTTATTTAAACAAAACAACAAAATAAAAGTAGGTACAGGTATGGCGTGTCATCCCTCGACAATTTGTGAATCACAGCCTGCAAGACAAAAAGAAAGATAAGATTGTGCGTCATGCGTCCATGAAAGGAGAGAGAGAGAGAGAGAAAGAGAGAAAGAGTGAGAGAGAGGAAGAGAGAGAGAAAGAAAGAGTGAGACAGAGAGGAAGACAGAGAAAGAGAGAGAGTGAGAGAGAGAGGAAGAGAGAGAGAAAGAGAGAAAGAGTGAGATACAAGGAAGAGAGAGAGAAAGAGAGAAACTGTGTGAGAGAGAGGTAGAGAGAGAGAGAAAGAGTGAGACAAAGAGGAAGAGAGAGAGAAAGAAAGAATGAGAGAGAGAGGAAGAGACATAGAAAGAGAGAAAGAGTGTGAGAGAGAGAGAAAGGAAGAGATAGAGAGTGAGAGAGAGAGAAAGAGTGTGAGTGACAGAAAGGAAGAGATGGAGAGGGAGAGTGAGTGTTGACACTGTGGAGAAAATCCTCACAGCTCACCTTTCTGCCACCGGTGTGTCTCCAACCACGTGCCGGGACATAGTGCAGTCTTCAAGTTTAGTCATCTGAAACATAGTATAGAATCAGTAATGGCAGAGTACATACAACTGCACATGCCTAATTCTCTGTTTCGCCCCTGCACACCCAAGCTGCTGCACCCCATCGACTCCCGCCGCCCAGAGGTGTCTGCCCGCCTCTGCGCACCCAGGCTGCTGTACCCCATCCACTCCCACTGCCCAGAGGTATCTGCCCGCTGCTGTGCACCCAGGCTGGTGCACCCCATCCAGTCCCACTGCCCGGAGGTGACTGCCCGTTCCTGCGCACCCAGACTGCTGCATCCCATCCACTCCCACTGCCTAGAGGTGTCTGCCCGCTCCTGTGCACCCAGGCTGCTGCACCCCATCCACTCCCACTGCTCGGAGGTGTCTGCCCGCTCTTGTGCACCCAGGGTGCTGCACACTATCCACTCCCACCGCCCAGAGGTGACTGCTTGCTGCTGCGGAAACAAGCCTCTCTGCTCACCTTCCGCCACCGGCGTGTGTCTAAGAGGGTCCACCACGTGCCGAAGCAACCTCCTCAGGCGTTGCGTACACGCGGTCAAGCCGAGCTCACAATTCAAAGTGGGTGTTGATTGCAGGATGGCCACGCATCATCACAGGCAGCACACGTGCTCAGCTCTGGTGGCACTAACTCAGTGGAACTGAAGTCATCGCCTCGTGGCGGGAGGTCCGTGTCGGGGGGGGTCGTCAATCTGTGAATCACAGCCTGCTAGACAAAAAGCAAGATAAGATTGTGCGTCATGCGTCCATCAATGGAGAGAGAGAGAGAAAGAGTGAGAGAGAGAAAGAAAGAAAGAAAGAGTGAGAGGTAGACAGAGAGAAAGAGAGAAAGAGTAGAGGAGAGAGAGAGAGAAACAGTGAGAGAGAGGAAGAGAGAGAGAAAGAGAGACACAGTGTGAGAAAGAGGAAGAGAGAAACAGAGGAAGAGTGAGAGAGGGAAAGAAAGAGAGAGAGAGGTAGAGAGAGAGAAAGAAAAAAACAGTGTGAGAGAGAGGAAGAGATAGAGTGAGAGAGAGCGGAAGAGAGAGAGAAAGAGTGTGAGGGAGAGGGAGAGGGAGAGAAAGGAAGAGATGGAGAGGGACAGTGAGTGCCCACACTGTGGACAAAACCTCAGAGCTCACCTTTCCGTCACCGGTGTGTCTCCAACCACGTGCCGGGACATAGTGGAGCCCTCAAGCTTACTCATCTGAAACGTAGTATGGAATCAGTAATGGCAGAGTACATACAACTGCACACGCCTAATTCTCTGTCCCGCCTTTGTGCATCCAGGCTGCTGCACCCCATCCACTTCCACTGCCCAGAGGTGTCTGCTCGCCGCTGCGCACCCAGGCTGCTGTACCCCATCCACTTCCACTGCCCAGAGGTGTCTGCCCGCTGCTACGCACCCAGGCTGCTGCACCCCATCCACTCCCACTGCCCGGAGGTGACTGTCCGCCGCTGCGCATCCAGGCTGCTGCACCCCATCCACTCCCACTGCCCGGAGGTGACTGCCCGCCGCTGCGCTAACAAGCCTCTCTGCTCACCTTTCGCAACCTGCGTGTAGAAAGAAGGCCTACCACGTGCCGCTGCAAGTCCCAAGCCCCAAGCCCGGGGCCCGCGGACACGGAACCCTGCATATCATGCAGCCCCACTCCGCAGGCCACCAGGTCTCACATTTGGTGCTGGGTCTTGATTTCGCCATGGCAGAGGGCATACCAGTGCACCGGGCTTTTCATCGCAGGCTGCACACCCGCTCAGCCCTTGCGGTGCCACTAACTCTGTGACCAGCGAGGCGACGCCACGTGGCGGTAGGCCTGCGCTGTCTGATGGCTCAGGCCTACACTGCGGTCCAGCAGGGCACACAAAACCTGAGCTGTCCAGACCGCCGGGACGGGCCATCACCGCAGGCTGCACACCCGCTCAGCAGTTACGGTACCCGTACCTCAGAGGACCGAAAGTCACCGTCCCGTGCAGGTGTGCCTGTGCCGGCCGCAGTGTATCCGGTGCGAGCAACTCTGAAATGGCATCGAGCACGTGCGCCCGGTCTTTTTTATTGGCAGGGTCACGTGTCCTGTGACGCCTGTGCTGGATGGGTGCGGTGTGGGTGTATACTAGCCATGAGGGAGTGGCTGTAGCGTACTGACAACTAGGGTGTGACCAGCAGATCACTGCAATGAAAATCTAGGCCATGTAGCGTTGTTGTCCTTCCCTGTAAGCGTAAGCGCTGTGGGCTGGCCTGGCGTATGCCAGTCCTGCGTGAGGCTGTGAAGAATGACTCCGGAGCTATGGGCATGGCCCCGTCCTGGGCTGTATGAGGAATCAACTGATGCGGGTGTCCCTGTTGTAGTGCTGACGTCACCCGGGTCGCAATCGCCAATGTGTCACTCTGTGAGCCAAGTCCCACAACATGGCCAACATGGAAGGTATGGGGAATCACTGACCCTACATTCATCCATAGTTCCACACATGAAAGATGGTGGACATGACACATCTGTGTGGATATGAATGTTTATTGCACATTCAGTGGAGTGTTGCAGCTGTAGCAATACAGGGCCATGCAAAGTTCAAGTTTCAGTTTTTGGCACATGGAGGGCAGCCAATTAGAGCCAAGCTTGTGTTCGGGGTTAGGCTGCGCCAACATATGTACTTATACAATTACTCCGCCAATCCCCAAGCACTTATAAATTCACTATACACTCTCCTTGCAGTACTCTAATGATCCAGTCTCTAAGTACGTACTTGTACAATGACCGAGAGAAAGTTACGTAACCGAAGTTTTCCCCACTGCCAGAGGTAACATGGTTGCATACACTGTCCACAGCACAATGTAATGTGGTAGGGCCCAGGGGCGGCATCTTGCATGCATAATGAACACACAGACACAGATAGATAGTGGAACTGGGTACGGGCACGTGCGCTCAACTCATTTTTATTACCAGGGTCACATGTCCAGTGACGTCTGTGCTGGATGCGTGTGGGGTGAGTGTAAGCCAGCCCTCCGGGAATGGTTGGTGCTGCCAACAAGTAAAACAGTAATCATTGGATCAGACACACAGATTCAATCATAAAGGGTCAATGATTTGTGCTGCACTAAGGTAGGGGCAACAGATGTGAAATAATACACACAAGATTGTATCGTAAAGGGTCCATGACTTGTGGTACACTGAGGTAGGGGCAGCAGATGTGAAATTATACACAAAACATTGTATCATAAAGGGTCCATGAGTTGTGCTGCACTGAGATAGGGGCATCAGAAGCATTCAGCGTGTGCGCAGCCAGCGATGATATGTGGTGCGGGTGAGCCGCACTGGGAGCAATGTCTGTTGCCTACTGGACTGAGTCATCTGCAATCGCGACTCGATGTGAATTGTGAGCCCTGCTATCCGCAGTGTAGATCGAAGGCAGTAGTCAGCACAGATATCGAAGAATGCTTTTAGTCACTTCCTGTTTACAAAATTCGAGGACATAGAGTACAATTCTCTCTGCAATAAATAAATCATGTCTCAATTTAAATTGTGAGCTCTGCTAACCGCAGTGTAGGTGTATGGAACAAAAGATGAAACATTTATGGAATACACTGTCGAAATATGTAGGTTTCAGGGACGTTATAGTTAGTTGCCTACTGGACTCTGAAATTAATGAATGAAGACTGAATTTGAATTGTGAGCCCTGCTGAGCACAGTGTAGGCCGGAGGCAGCGGTCAGGAAGGGCCTACAGCCATGTGGCGTTGACTTGAGCTGCATAGAGTTAGTGGTAGGTGTGGCGCTCAGCGTGTGCGCAGCCAGCGATGATGCAATGTCTCTTGCCTACTGGACTGCGTCATCTGCAATCGCGACTCGATCTGAATTGTGAGCCCTGCTGACCGCAGTGTAGGCCGGAGGCAGTGGTCAGGAAGAGCCCAGAGCCATGTGGCGTTGACTTGAGCTGCATAGAGTTAGTGGTAGGTGTGGTGCTCAGCGTGTGCGCAGCCAGCGATCATGCAATGTCTGTTGCCTACTGGACTGCGTCATCTGCAATCACGACTCGATCTGAATTGTGAGCCCTACTGACCGCAGTGTAGGCCAGAGGCAGTGGTCAGGAAGAGTCCACAGCCACGTGGCGTTGACTTCAGCTGCATAGAGTTAGTGGTAGGTGTGGCGCCCAGCATGTGCGCAGCCAGTGATGATGCAATGTCTCTTGCCTACTGGACTGCGTCATCTGCAATCGCGACTCGATCTGAATTGTGAGCCCTGCTGACCGCAGTGTAGATCGAAGGCAGTAGTCAGCACAGACATCAAGGAATGCTTTTTGTCACTTCCTCTTGACAAAATTCGAGGACATAGAGTACAATTCTGTCTGCAATTTATAAATCAAGACTGAATTCAAATTGTGAGCTCTGCTGTCCGCAGTGTAGACTGCCATTCAGTGTTCCTTTGGACTTGCAAGATGAATTTGGTCATTGTACTAAATCTATAACTGATATAAAACAAGTTCTTGAAGAAAGGATACTAAAAGGATATTATGTAGGTTTTAGGGACGTAATACTTAGTTGCCTACTGGACTCTGCAATTAATGAATCAAGAGTCAATTTTAAATGTGAGCCCTGATGACCGCAGTGTAGGCTGGAGGCAGCGGTCAGCAAGGGCCCACAGCCACATGGCGTTGAGTTGAGCTGTACAGTTAGTGTCACCTGAAGCAACC
Organism: Calotriton arnoldi; assembly: GCA_963921515.1. Lineage (NCBI taxonomy): Eukaryota > Metazoa > Chordata > Amphibia > Caudata > Salamandridae > Calotriton > Calotriton arnoldi. The sequence goes on along the minus strand of CAWUFW010001861.1, from coordinate 44,995 downwards.
AGTGTGTGTGGAGTCTGCGATGATGCGTGCTCCGGGCGGGCCGCACTGGTAGCAATGTCTTTTGCCTAATGAATTCTGTCTTAATAAGTCCACGTGGCGTTGACTTGTGGTGCACTGAGTTAGTGGCACCTGAAGCACTCAGTGTGTGCGCAGTCTGCGATGATGCATGGTCCGGGCGGGCCGCACTGGGATCAATGTCTCTTGCCTACTGGACTGCGTCATCTGCAATCGCGACTCGATCTGAATTGTGAGCCCTGCTGTCCGCAGTGTAGATCGAAGGCAGTAGTCTGTACAGACATAAGTCTGTGGTGCTCTGCTGCTGGGTTCGCAGAAGGCCTGTGTCGAGGAGGCTGGCAGTCACGGCGGAGGCCTCGTGGCAGGGTGAGGGCTGCCGCCCTGGCAGACGCTTTGGCCTTCCCACAAGTGAACCACGCCCAGAGGCCCAGCCTACATACTCCTACGCTGGAGTGTCATACGTTGGACCAGCCCACTCCGCTTCCACTTCCAGGGGGGGACAACACAGCTACATGACCGAGATCTTCCCCACTGCCTGAGGTAACATGGTTGCGTCTATTGTCCACAACACTACAAGCACCAGCAGTATATGTCCACATGGAGAGGTTTGTGCTCTGCATAGTGAGGTCTGTCCACCACATCACCGCTACACTTGGTATTGTGTGCATTTTTATTGATGGGTAACTTGGGCCTTCACACATACTTGGTTGCCACATCTCCCAAGATTCAGCTATTGTGTGGCTGAGGGACCATGCCGTTTTTGGAAGGTCCGCTGTCCTGTTCTGCGCTGCCTCGGTGGTAGTAGGGAGGGGGGTGGTCCGGGGGGGAGGTCCTGAGGGTGATGGCAGTGGGTGTTGTGGCCTGCTTGGGTGTCGGAGCTGCATGGTCAGTAGCTCTATGACATGTGTTGGTCTTCAGATGTGGTTCTGGGCTGGGCTCCCTTTCACACTGTAGGTAGTCGTCCTGCTTTACACCAGTAAAAAGCAGATGTTAAATTCCTACTGCTAACGCAGCTTATCGCCTGTTTTTGGATCGCACCCCAGATTTGGCTGCTCGTTGAAAATATCGGGAAGCGGTGTTTTCGTGTTAGTTTTGCGCGGGAACGCCTACTCTGCATATTATTAGCGTTAGTTGTCGCTCTCATTAGTGGCGAATTTTTTTGCGGAAGCTATTGTTGGAAAACTGGCGATATCGGCTGTTTTCACTAAGTTGAGAATGGAATGATAATTTAAAATCACTGAAAAAACCATAGGTTTAACGAACATTATAATTAGAAATTAGCATTTAAAAAATGTTTGAAATTCACTGAAAAAACCATAGGTTTCAGGGACGTTATAGTTAGAAATTAGCATTTAAAAAAACCTTAGAAATTCACTGAAAAAACCATAGGTTTCAGGGACGTTATAGTTAGCTGGACATTTCACTCGTACAAAACCATAGAAATTCCACTGTTATAGTTAGTTCCGCGAACTATAACTCGGGCCCCGCAATGCACTGCTGATGACATCACATATTACATCATTCATGACATGGTCAGTGACATCACTGATGACATCACTGATGACATCTCAAATGACATCACTGATGACATCATCCATGTGAATGTGTTTTTCTTTAAAGTTTAAATATGTATTATATATATACCAAGGTGTATTGAGGAATGAGTGGGTGTATAAGTGTCTGGATGGAGGATTTAGTAGGTGTGTGACTGACTGTTTAACTGAGTTATTACATGTGTCTTACTGAATGCATGGGTTAGTGACTAAACTGTGTGAATGTCTATATCAGTCTGTTTGCTGTTGTATAAGCTGCTGCATGGGTTGGTCAGTAGCTACATGAGTGTCTATATGGGTTATTAATTGGTTGCCAGAGTATTTGTATGGGTGCCTGAGTGTGTGTGTGGGTGCGTGGAAGGTGTGTGACTCTGTGCATACATGTTTGAGTGGTTGATTCACTGGGTGTATGGGTTCAAGAGTGCATGTGGAAACAGCTGTATGCGTGGGTGAGTGTGTGTATGGGTGTGTTAGTGAGTGAATGGATGTCTCAGTGGTACATGTCCAACTAACTACATATGTAAAAGACAGTGTATGTGAGAGTTGGAGTATATAAATGACTATACGTGAGAGTTAGTGATTGTGAGAGTGGATGTATGGATGAGTGTGTACTTGTATCTGTGATTGTATAAGAGAGTAATTATGCGTTTCTTTCTGTTTGAATAAGTGATGTGTTGTGTGTATAACTGTATAGGTCAGTAAATGGAAGTGTGATTGATTATTTGCATGACTGACTAGGTGTGTGAGTAACTCTGGATGAGTGCTGTTGTGTAAGTGTCTGTGTAGGTGTATGAGTGCATATGATAGTGTTGTATTGATGAGTGACTGCATGTATGAGTGATTGTATGGGTGAATGAGTGGATGAGTGTGTAGACCTAAGAACCAGTGATTAGATATGTAGTAAGTGGTATTGGTGTGTCTATGGTTTCAAAAATGGTATTCTGTTTTTTGGAGTGGGTGTATCAAAGGTTATATTAGGGTGTGAGAAGGTAGCATCAGATTGTCACATGGATGATGTCATCAGTGATGTCATCAGTGATGTCATTTGAGATGTCATCAGTGATGTCACTGACCATGTCATGAATGATGTAATATGTGATGTCATCAGCAGTGCATTGCGGGGGCGCGAGTTATAGTTAGCTGAACTAACTATAACAGTGGAATTTCTATGGTTTTGTACGAGTGAAATGTCCAGCTAACTATAACGTCCCTGAAACCTATGGTTTTTTCAGTGAATTTCAAAGGATTTTTAAATGCTAATTTCTAACTATAACGTCCCTGAAACCTATGGTTTTTTCCAGTGAATTTCTAAGGTTTTTTAAATGCTAATTTCTAACTATTACGTGCCTGAAACCTATGGTTTTTTCAGTGAATATATATATATATATATATACCTTCCATGTACTTATGCATCTATAAATGTATTACTTTTCTTCTAATTCAGCATATCCAATGTACTACCCTATTTCTCACCCTATACCTCTATCAATATATCCTCTACCTCCACACTCTCATTCATCCCACACCCCATACCACTACTATGATCCCCAAAATAACCCTTTTCTAGACTCTTCCCTCCTCTACCTCTCCTTGCATCATGTCTGTAGGAGAGTAGGATCTGCTTCACATGGGTACCCCCACTTTTTGCTGATGCTTCACTGTTTTTCGACTTTAGTCTGGCTGGGGCCCTGCTAATCAGAACCCCAGCCTAGCTGCTTCCTCTCTAAAATGGTTTCCATGTGCCTTAGGCACATCTCTGATTGGAATCTGGAGTGCCCTTATAAGTCCCTAGTATATGGTATACTATGTACCCAGGGCATAGGTACCTCAGAGGCCTACCAGGGGCTGCAGCATGTATTGTGCCACCCCTGGAAGGCCATCCAAAATGACACCACAGGTCTGCTACTGCAGCCTGGGTAAGGTGGTGCATGCACCCCTTACTGTGATATAGGCTACCTATATCACTACATACATACACACATATAAACCTATAAGTCACTCCTATGACAGGCCTTATCAATCCTGGAGGCAGAGTGCGTGGTTCCTATGTGAGAGGGTGCCCCTGCATGAGCAGGGCCCCTCTGCAGCGTTCGGAGACCCTTCTCTGATGCTGTTTGTAGTGCAGCCTGACCATATACTCTTAAGCGCATTATAACCTCGCGTTAAATGCTAACTTTGGGATGGCTGCACGGAAACATGTTGTGTTTGGTGTCAAACATCTTGGAATACTACCCCCCCCACCAGTTCTGGCGGCAGGGGTAGCATTCCACCCTTCTAGAGGGAGAGACATGTACACACCGGCCTGCCCGGTAACTTCTTTCCAAGCCCTGGCATCACAAAATGGATGCCGCTGCCACAGACACGAGTCTGGCCTCCTGCTGCTGACCGAAACTCCGGCAGGGGAGGCCTGGACAATAGGTTTCCTGTCCCAGGGAGGTGTAACCACCTCCCCAGACAGGATAGTGTGTATTGGGGCTGGGCGGGAGCACTCTCTGGTGCTTTGAACTCCTGCACTGGGGGCACATTTGGTGTCCCTGTGCATACCCCAGTTCAAACCAGCTCAGGGGCTTCCAGCCCCTGCTCTGGCGCGAAACTGGACAAAGGGAAAGGGGTGTAACCACCCCTCTGCCCTGACCCTCCCATAGGTGGGTCCCCAGAGTATGTCCAACCCCTAACTTGGTATAAGTATGGGACCCCAGTCCTTAGGACTTTAGATTTACCTGGACGAAACTCTGACACAGAATCCTGGACCTTAGACGCTCTACTTCAAGATTAGAGGACTGAAGAATCTCCCTTGGGGTCAAGGAGTGACTCCCCTGCTTGGCAGGCACCAAAGAAGCAATTGTCCGGTCTGCATCGCTGAAGCTCCCGCTGCACGCCGAAGTCTTTGCATCACCAGAGGTAGATTTCCAGACTTCCCCGAGGCTGCCCTGAGTCTCCAGCAAAGCTGAGGCCCGTAGCTGTCGTGAGTAACGTGGAACCATGACCCCTGGACACCAATCACATTTGCAAGTGCATCTTCTTCTGGGTCTCCCACGAAGTTGTGCTTTGGGCTTCGAGTAGCCCCAGCTTCCAGCACCGACTGCACCAAAGATCACTGGCCTCCACTCCACGAGTGTCCTGTGAGCCAGCTCCAAGTGCATCCACTTGAGGCTCCTTTGCAGTCGCTAGTCTATTGGCTAGTAGGCCCTCCCGAAGGCCAATATTCTTCTGCTTGGGCTCCCTGGTTGCTCCAGGCGTGTCCTGACTTACCCTCGCTGGGTGAGTCCCACAGATCTTGCTGGTCTGCACCATCGTCCTTCTCCCATTTCCACAAGACTTGCCGTTGCCAAGGCTTGTTGGGTCCAATTTGGTCGCCGACACCCCTGCAATCGACAGACGTCGTGGCACAGCTCGAATCCAGCTCCTGGTCATCGTCGACGCCTCCTGGACCTCGTGGCTGAAGAGTCAAGATGACTGTCAACCTACCTGAAGCACTCGACATCGGTGGGCATCTGCTCATCGCCTTCCTGGTCACTGGCTAGTGACCCAGACTCTGTCCCCTCTGCTTTCAGGTTCTTCAGATCTTCGATCCACTTTTGAATCCACCCGAACACTTTCGACTTGGCCGCCAGCAGCACTTTGCAGCAGATCGCCATTGAAAATGACGACAAAACCCGACCCCGAAAGACACCTATGCACCCGGCTCCCCTGGGTGAGGTAACTCGAGTACTCCGGTGCTCCCGTGGGTATTGACACTAGAACAGCCTAGTTCTAAAAGGGTTTGCTCCAAGTCCTCCTCTAAGTGTCCCTTTTCTTTAAACTTCCAACCGCGACTTTCCCCATAGAAGTCAACGGCGATTCGCGGCTGTGTTCTCACACTGCACGCGTCCCCCGTGGGTCCCCTGTGTCACTACCTTGGGTGGTTCCTTGTGGTCCAAGCACTTCTACAAGCTCTAGGCCTTGTGTCTAGCTCAGTCGTGGGTCTTATACCACTTTATTGGTATATGGTTTGGTACGCCCCTAGGGCTCAAACGTGTATTTGTGCTATTACTGTAGATAACTAACTTATAACTTATGTACTTCGAACTCTAGCCTCATAAAGAGACCAGAGGGGTGTGTTTAGTAATAAATACATATATTTTGAATATATACCTGGTGTGGTCCTCTTTCATTTGGTCACTCAAGAGATTATAGACTGGTAAAACAAGCTGCTTTACATTCCTTCAAGACTTAGCCTGAAGGCTGCTCTCCATAGCTACCACTAGGATAGCTTTCAATAAAGGTTGTCTTTAACCTATCTCCAATAAGGGGTTGTTTGGACTGGTGCAAGGTGCCCACTATAATTAGTGGACAGCATATGCCAGGCCAACTTCTCACATTGGTGTGCAGCGTGTGGGATTCCAGCTTGCTATTGTTTTACCAGATAATCTCAAATGAATTGATCAACTGAAAACCACTAAGGGTACCTAAGGTACATATAAATCAAGCTAGTATACAGTAAGTTCTACTGAACTTAGAGTTGTGTGTTAAGGGATAGCACACCCTTTCTACAACTCAAGAGAGTTTAGTAGGCCACACTAGAGTAGGTAGTGCATACACCACACCTCACTAGTAATGTCTTCAAAGCCAGGACCCAGTGAGTCCTTGCCAGAAGCCAGTGGGCTTCTTCCCTCCAAGTAAGATAAACTCCCATTCTTGGAATTGAGAGCATTATGCAATACTAGGAAGCTGAAGGCAGGCAAAAGTTCCAGCACCCAACACCTCAGGGAGGTGCTACTAGCTGATGATCTCAGCAGGCCCCTAGGGTCTGAAGGGGTAGGCAGAGAGGGTGGGGCAGAAGATGAGGAAGGGGTCAGGGGTGAAGAAACCCAGGCCCCCCTCTGAAACTGGCCAGGAAGGTGAAAATGACCTTGACTTGGAGAACCCAATTCCTCCTGTGGAGGAGGAGGAGGATCAGAATGACCTCCCCTTTGTCCCCCAGGAAGAATTGTGAGTGTGCCCAGAAGGTCTAGATCTCCTTCTCAGGAGACTAACCACTCTGACACCTCAATAGGGACCTCTGTCTCTTCTCATAGGAGAGAATCCTCTCATGACAGGAGAAAGAGACTGATTGAGTATGAGCAAGCCCAGCTTGAACTCAGAAAACAGCAGTTGGCTATAGACAGGGAGTCCCTAGATCTCTACAAAGAGAGAAAAAAGATGGGACTAGAGTCCCATGGTGGCAGCAATTTCCCCAGAGATAGGGAAAGGTCTTATGACCACAGAAACCTGAGCAAGGTTGTCCCTCCCTACCAGAGTGGGGATGACATCCACAAATGGATAACTGCACTGGAGAGGGCCTGTAAAGTACAGAGGGTCCCTCAGGAGCAGTGGGCAGCAATCTTCTGGCTCTCCTTTGCAGACAAAGGTAGAGATAAGCTCCTCACTGTTAAAGAGGAGGATGCTGATAAATACACAGTCTTAAAGAGTGCTCTGATTGATGGGTTTGGCCTAACCACTGAACAAAACAGGTTAAAGTTCAGAGATACCCAAAAGGCACAGACTCAAGACTGGGTGGACTTTGTTGATTGTTCTGCCAAGGCTCTGGAAGGTTGGTTATTGGGCAGTAAGGTATGTGACTTCACAGGATTGTACAATCTTATCATGAGGGAGCAGATCCTTAATAATTGTCAAAATCAGCTGTTGCATCAGCACCTGGTGGACTGTGATCTGACCTCTCCCCAAGAATTGGGAAAGAAGGCAGACAAATGGGTCAGAACCAGGGTGAGGCAGAAGGTACAGAACCAAGGTGGTGACCCTAAGAAGCAAGATTCTAAAAACTCTGATAAGGGTGGGGAGAAGGGTAAAGACCAGAAGTCTTCGCAAGGCCCCCAAAAATCTTCTTCAGGGGGGGATTCACAGTCTAACAAGGGAAGAGGCCAAAAGAAACCATGGTGCAAGGTCTGTAAGCAAAAGACCCGCTGGACCAGTGATTACACCAAGTCCAAAGACTCTACTCCAGCCCCCACCAATGCCCCTAAGGCACCTGCTCCCCCTAGTGCAGTTACAATTGGTGGTGGGACTACACAAGCCAAGGGTTTAGTAGGGTTGACCCTGGGTAAGGAGATGAGCTCTGACCTAGTCAGAGAACTCACTCAGGCTGTCCTAGTCTGTGATGGAGGCATGGATGTGACCTCCTCTGTGAGTCCCAGTAATCTGGGCAAGTACAGGCAACAGCCCTTAATCAATGGAAAAGAGGCTTTGGCATTTAGGGACACAGGGGCAAGTGTCACCATGGTGACACAAGACCTTGTGAATCCTGGGCAGATTATACTTGGTGAAATGTACCAAGTGACCAATGCTAGCAATGTCAGAACAGACCATACTCTGGCAGTTGTTAACTTCTCCTGGGGTGGGGTAACTGACCTTAAGAAGGTTGTGGTAAGTGCAGCCCTACCCGTTGAATGCTTGCTTGGCAATGATTTAGAAACTTCAGCTTGGGCAGAAATGGAGCTCAGGACCCATGCAGAAATGCTGGGCATCCCTGCAGATGTGTTTGCTGTGACCAGGTCACAAGCCAAAATGTCTAACACGGAACAGGCCTTGGATTCTGGAATAATGGACCAAGGGCCCTCCAAGAAGAGGAGTAGTAGGGTAAAGGCAGTGCCTTCCCCTTGGCTCAGAAGGAAGATCAGTCTCTTGAGGGGGATGATCTCAGTCCTGAGGAAGGAACTGTCCCAGAGGAGCTTGAACCTGACCAGGTTGAGTTCTTGGGGACAGGGGGCCCTTCCAGGGCAGATCTGAGCCAGGAGCAGCAGAGCTGCCCCTCTCTTGAACCCCTCAGACAGCAAGCTGCTGCTGAGGCTGCTGGGAAAGCTAGTGGTCCCCATACAGTGTATTGGGATGATGGACTCTTGTACTCAGAGTGTAGAGACCCCAAGCCTGGTGCCACCAGGAGGTTGGTTATACCTCTGAAGTTCAGGGGCTTCCTATTGACCCTAGCCCATGACATTCCCTTAGCAGGTCACCTGGGCCAGAACAAGACTTGGGACAGAATTGTCCCTCACTTTCACTGGCCCCACATGTCTGAAGACACCAAGGAGTTTTGTCGCTCCTGTGTAACCTGCCAGGCCAGTGGCAAGGCAGGTGGCACTACAAAGGCCCCCTGATACCACTACCTGTGGTGGGGGTTCCCTTTGAAAGGGTGGGGATTGACATTGTTGGTCCCATGGATCCCCAAACAGCATCTGGGCACAGGTTTATCCTGGTGGTAGTGGATCATGCCACCAGGTACCCAGAGGCTATTCCCCTTAGGACCACTACAGCACCTGTGGTGGCAAGAGCCCTCCTGGGAATTTTCTCAAGAGTGGGCTTCCCTAAGGAGGTTGTATCAGACAGGGGTGCTAACTTTATGTCTGGATACTTGAAAGCAATGTGGAAGGAGTGTGGAGTGACTTACAAGTTCACCACACCCTATCACCCACAATGCAATGGTTTAGTTGAGATATTCAACAAAACCTTGAAGGGCATGATAAAAGGGCTCCCAGAAAAGCTTAGGCGAAGATGGGACATATTCTTGCCCTGCCTTTTATTTGCATACAGGGAGGTGCCTCAAAAGGGGTTGGCTACAGCCCTTTTGAACTTTTGTTTGGTCACCCTGTCAGGGGTCCATTGTGCTTGGTGAAGGAAGGATGGGAGTTACCTCTCAAGCCCCCAAAGCAAGACATAGTGGACTATGTACTTGGTCTCCGCTCCAGGATGGCTGAGTACATGAAAAAGGCAACTAAAAACCTTGAGGCTAGCCAGAAACTTCAAAAAGCCTGGCATGACCAAAAGGCTGTACTGACTGTTTACCAGCCAGGACAGAAGGTGTGGGTGTTGGAGCCAGTGGCCCCAGCAGCTCTCCAAGACAAATGGAGTGGACCCCATACCATTGTTGAACAGAAGGGTGGGGTTACCTATTTAGTCGACCTAGGAACACCCAGAAGTCCCCACAGGGTTCTCCATGTCAACAGTTTAAAACCATATGTGGACAGGGCAGACATGGGCTTGCTCATGGCTACTGATGAGGGACAGGAGGAAGAGAGTGACCCACTCCCTGACCTGCTCTCACAGAACCCTGATGATGGGTCAGTGGATGGTGTAGCCTTGGCAGGCAGCCTCACTGCCCAGCAGCAAACTGATTGCAGACAGGTGCTCAATCAGTTCAGGCACATATTCTCACTGACACCCAGTCAGACCACCTGGTGCACTCATGAAGTGGACACTGGGGACAGTCTGCCTATTAAAAATAAGATTTATAGGCAACCTGACCATGTCAGGGACTGTATCAGGACAGAAGTCCAGAAGATGTTGGATTTGGGAGTTATTGAACCCTCAGATAGCCCTTGGGCTAGTCCAGTGGTCCTTGTGCCAAAACCTCACACCAATGGTGGGAAAAGAGAGATGAGGTTTTGGGTGGACTACAGGGGTCTCAATGCAGTCACTAGGACTGATGCCCATCCAATACCTAGGGCAGATGAGCTAATAGACACTTTGGCCTCAGCCAAGTATCTAAGCACATTTGACCTGACAGCTGGCTACTGGCAGATCAGACTAGCTGATGATGCAAAGCCAAAGACAGCATTCTCAACCCCTAGTGGGCATTATCAATTTGTGGTGATGCCCTTTGGTCTGAAGAATGCCCTGCCACTTTTCAGAGGTTGGTGAATACAGTCCTTACAGGTCTGGAAGCCTATAGTGCAGCATATCTAGATGATATTGCTGTCTTTTGCTCCACCTGGGAGGATCACCTGGTCCACCTCAGAAATGTTTTGCAGGCCCTGCAGAAAGCAGGCCTGACTATCAAGGCCACCAAGTGCCAGATAGGGCAGAGTCAGGTTGTGTACCTGGGCCACCTTGTGGGTGGGGGCCAGGTTCAACCCTTGCAGAGCAAGATCCAGACCATCATGGACTGGACTGCTCCAACTACCCAGACTCAGGTGAGAGCCTTTTAGGCCTGACTGGGTACTATAGGAGATTTGTCAAGGGGTATGGATCAATAGTGACACCCCTGAATGACTTAACTTCCAAGAAAATGCCCAAAAAGGTTCAGTGGACAGTTAGCTGTCAAAAGGCATTTGATGACCTAAAGCAGGCCATGTGCACTGCTCCCATTCTACAGAGTCCTGATTACTCCAAGAAGTTCATTGTCCAAACAGATGCATCTGAATTGGGGGTAGGGGCTGTACTGTCACAATTGAATGATGAAGGTCAGGATCAGCCAGTAGCTTTTATTAGCAGAAGGCTGACCCCTAGAGAGAAACGTTGGTCAGCCATTGAGAGGGAGGCCTTTGCTGTGGTCTGGGCTCTGAAGAAGTTGAGGCCATACTTGTTTGGTACTCACTTCCTTGTTCAAACAGACCATAAGCCCCTCTTATGGCTAAAACAAATGAAGGGTGAAAACCCCAAACTGCTTAGGTGGTCCATTTCCCTACAGGGGATGGACTTCACAGTGGAACATAGACCTGGGAGTAACCATGCCAATGCAGATGGACTCTCTAGGTACTTCCACTTAGAACATGAAGACTTAACTGGGCAAGGTTAGTTTAATGTCCCTACGTTTGGGGGGTTGTGTAGGAGAGTAGGATCTGCTTCACATGGGTACCCCCACTTTTTGCTGATGCTTCACTGTTTTTCGACTTTAGTCTGGCTGGGGCCCTGCTAATCAGAACCCCAGCCTAGCTGCTTCCTCTCTAAAATGGTTTCCATGTGCCGTAGGCACATCTCTGATTGGAATCTGGAGTGCCCTTATAAGTCCCTAGTATATGGTATACTATGTACCCAGGGCATAGGTACCTCAGAGGCCTACCAGGGGCTGCAGCATGTATTGTGCCACCCCTGGAAGGCCATCCAAAATGACACCACAGGTCTGCTACTGCAGCCTGGGTAAGGTGGTGCATGCACCCCTTACTGTGATATAGGCTACCTATATCACTACATACATACACACATATAAACCTATAAGTCACTCCTATGGCAGGCCTTATCAATCCTGGAGGCAGAGTGCGTGGTTCCTATGTGAGAGGGTGCCCCTGCATGAGCAGGGCCCCTCTGCAGCGTTCGGAGACCCTTCTCTGATGCTGTTTGTAGTGCAGCCTGACCATATACTCTTAAGCGCATTATAACCTCGCGTTAAATGCTAACTTTGGGATGGCTGCACGGAAACATGTCGTGTTTGGTGTCAAACATCTTGGAATACTACCCCCCGCCAGTTCTGGTGGCGGGGTAGCATTCCACCCTTCTAGAGGGAGAGACATGTACACACCGGCCTGCCCGGTAACTTCTTTCCAAGCCCTGGCATCACAAAATGGATGCCGCTGCCACAGACACGAGTCTGGCCTCCTGCTGCAGACCGAAACTCCGGCAGGGGAGGCCTGGACAATAGGTTTCCTGTCCCAGGGAGGTGTAACCACCTCCCCAGACAGGATAGTGTGTATTGGGGCTGGGCGGGAGCACTCTCTGGTGCTTTGAAGTCCTGCACTGGGGGCACATTTGGTGTCCCTGTGCATACCCCAGTTCAAACCGGCTCAGGGGCTTCCAGCCCCTGCTCTGGCATGAAACTGGACAAAGGGAAAGGGGTGTAACCACCCCTCTGCCCTGACCCTCCCATAGGTGGGTCCCCAGAGTATGTCCAACCCCTAACTTGGTATTAGTATGGGACCCCAGTCCTTAGGACTTTAGATTTACCTGGACGAAACTCTGACACAGAATCCTGGACCTTCGACGCTCTACTTCAAGATTAGAGGACTGAAGAATCTCCCTTGGGGTCAAGGAGTGACTCCCCTGCTTGGCAGGCACCAAAGAAGCAATTGTCCGGTCTGCATCACTGAAGCTCCTGCTGCACGCCGAAGTCTTTGCATCACCAGATGTAGATTTCCAGACTTCACCGAGGCTGCCCTGAGACCCCAGCAAAGCTGAGGCCCGTAGCTGTCGTGGGTAACGTGGAACTGTGACCCCTGGACACCGATCGCATTTGCAAGTGCATCTTCTTCTGGGTCTCCCACGAAGTTGTGCTTTGGGCTCCGAGTAGCCCCAGCCTCCAGCACTGACTGCACCGAAGATTACTGGCCTCCACTCCACGAGTGTCCTGTGAGCCAGCTCCAAGTGCGTCCACTCGAGGCTCCTTCGCGGTCGCTAGTCCATTGGCTAGTAGACCCTCCTGAAGGCCAATCTTCTTCTGCTTGGGCTCCCTGGTTGCTCCAGGCGTGCCCTGACTTACCCTTGCTGGGTGAGTCCCACAAACCTTGCTGGTCTGCACCATCGTCCTTCTTCCATTTCCACGAGACTTGCCGTTGCCAAGGCTTGTTGGGTCCAATCCGGTCGCCGATACCCCTGCAATCGACAGAATTTGTGGGACAGCTCGAATCCAGCTCCTGGTCATCGTCGACACCTCCTGGACCTCGTGGCTGAAGAGTCAAGACAACCATCAACCTACCTGAAGCACTCGACATCGGTGGGCATCTGCTCATCGCCTTCCTGGTCACTGGCTAGTGACCCAGACTCTGTCCCCTCTGCTTTCAGGTTCTTCAGATCTTCGATCCACCTTTGGATCCACCCGAACACTTTCGACTTGGCCGCCAGCAGCACTTTGCAGCAGATCGCCATTGAAAACGACGACGAAACCCGACCCCGAAAGACACCTATGCACCCGGCTCCCCTGGGTGAGGTAACTCGAGTACTCTGGTGCTCCCGTGGGTATTGACACTAGAACAGCCTAGTTCTAAAAGGGTTTGCTCCAAGTCCTCCTCTAAGTGTCCCTTTTCTTTAAACTTCCAACCGCGACTTTCCCCATAGAAGTCAACGGCGATTCGTGGCTGTGTTCTCACACTGCACGCGTCCCCCGTGGGTCCCCTGTGTCACTACCTTGGGTGGTTCCTTGTGGTCCAAGCACTTCTACAGGCTCTAGGCCTTGTGTCTAGCTCAGTCGTGGTTCTTATACCACTTTATTGGTATATGGTTTGAGTACGCCCCTAGGGCTCAAACGTGTATTTGTGCTATTACTGTAGATAACTAACTTATAACTTATGTACTTCGAATTCTAGCCTCATAAAGAGACTAGAGGGGTGTGTTTAGTAATAAATACATATATTTTGAATATATACCTGGTGTGGTCCTCTTTCATTTGGTCACTCAAGAGATTATAGACTGGTAAAACAAGCTGCTTTACATTCCTTCAAGACTTAGCCTGAAGGCTGCTCTCCATAGCTACCACTAGGATAGCTTTCAATAAAGGTTGTCTTTAACCTATCTCCAATAAGGGGTTGTTTGGACTGGTGCAAGGTGCCCACTATAATTAGTGGACAGCATATGCCAGGCCAACTTCTCACAATGTCATACCTCTTTTACTATTCAGATCTCTCAAACAAGCCTCTGTAAACCCTTCCCTCGGACTCTTCCCCCTCCACCTCCACTTTACTCACCCTAAACCCCCTCCTACTTCTATAAATGCCCCAAGAAATGAAAAATTCTAGACCCTCTCCCTCTTCTGTCACTCCACTCTTCCTTCTCAATCCAACTAACAGACTAACATGTCCACCACTCAAATCAATTTCATATTTCCCTATACTAACTCCCCTCCACCTCCCCTTTACTCATCCTAAACCCCCTCCTATGGCTATACATTTAAAAAAATAATAATAATTCTAGACCCTTCCATCTTTTATCCCTCCACTATTCCTTTTCAATCCAAATAGCAGACTAATATGTCCACCGCTCAAATTAATTGCATATTTCCCTATACTAATTCCCACTAATCCTGTTTGGGTTCTGGAGTAGCGTACTACTCGCCAAAAAAGCACTTCAACACCTCATCAGCAGGGGTAGCAAGCGCTATATGAATGCAAACCTTTTCCCTCTACTATCCTTTCACTATCCTTCTCAATCCAAATAACTTGCTAACATATCTACCACTCAAATTACTTTCATATTTTCACTATACTAACCCACCATTAATCCTTTATGGGTGCCACAGTAGCTTGCAACTCACCGAAAAACCGCTTCAACACCTCATCAGGGGTAGCAAGAGCTATATAAATTCAAACCTTTTTCCTCTTCTATCCCTCCACTATCCTTCACAATTCAAATAACAGGCTAACATATCCACCACTCAAATTACTTTCATATTTCACTATACTAATTCACCACTAATCCTTCATGGGTTCCGGAGTAGCGTGCTACTTGCCGAAAAAGCGCTTTGACGCCTCATATGGGGTAATAAGCGCTATATAAATGCAATTACAATACAATACAATACAATACAATACATTGATGTGCCAGCAGTGTCCCTGTCAGCCTTGGAAGTGCAGGCCATGACTGATGCTGCGGTCGCCAAAGCCTGAACATAGCCAGATTCCCCCTTTCTTCACAAATCCTATGCTTTGGAGGAAGGGGGTATGTTGCCACATTCTGTCAAGGTTGATTCCATCCTGGCCCCTCTCACTGGCCGTTCTTCTTCAAACCCTGATGACTGTTTTCCTTCTGGTCACGTGGACTGTACAGTGAATGGTGGACTTAAGAAGTCTTTCACTGCCTCTAATCTGGTGCTCAGAGAAGCATCACATGGGGCAGTAACAGCTCAGTCCTTGGTGAAGGATTTTGAGTTCCTGGCAGAGGCCATGCAAGAGGGTTCCAGTGTGACAGATATTCTCATACATATTGTTAGACCTGGCATCTTTTGCCCTATTTCCCCTGTCTTTTTGCTTTGTGACCTCCTGGTCTTGACTCTGTTTTTGCTGTTTTAGTGTCTCTGCACACATTCTCACTGCTGTACAGTGTTAAAGTGCAAGTACTTCCTACTGTAAATTATGTTATGGATTGATGTTTCCACGACTGGCATATCTGGTTTACTGGTAAGTCCCTAGTAACAGATACCGAGAGTGCCAGAGCCTATGAATCAAATGCTACTAGTGGGCCTGCAGCACTGATTGTGCCACGCACAGAAGTAGCCCCGTAAAGGTATCTCAGACCTGCCCCTGCAGTGTCTGTGCACTGTTTTTACTGCCATGTTGACTTGGCAAGTGCACCTACTTGCCAAGCCCTAACCTTTCCTTTTATGACATGTAAGTCACCCCTAAGGTAGGTCCAAGGTACCCCTATGGGCAGGGTACATTGTGTGTGAAAGGTAGGACATGTACTGGTGTGTGTGACATGTCCTGATAGTGAAATACAGTGTATTTCGTTTTTCACTACTGAAAGGCTATCTGTCCCATAGGATACAATGGGAGATACTTTGTAACATCTTACAAGCATAACTTCCCATTGGGACAAATTAGAGAAATGGAGTTTAGTATGCCTGAACTCAGAATGCAAAAATGCATCTTTTAGTGAAGATGATTTTTATGTTGTGCATTTGAAAATACCACTGTGTGCCTCCTCTGGGTTGTGGATTGACTGTCTGGCTTTGGAGTGACAGGGGCTGGGGATGTGCATTCTCTTCAGACAGCGACTGGGGAGGTTGAGGTGTGTCCTGCCTCTCCTGGATGAGTCAGGGCTGGGCTGAATAGACCTGGGCTGCATTTAGAGTATTGGGAGGAGATTTCCTTGCACCTGAATGGGCCTGGTCTGCCTTGGACAATGCTGTCACCACCAGGAAGCTGGGCCAGAGAGGACAGAACTGGTTTGGACTGAGCACCAACGCTCTCTGCCACAAGAGAACAAAGGGAAATGTGGTATAAATATTGGGGCCCAGGCCCTAGGATTTGAGAACTCTTTTGGACTCAGAAACCTACCTAGAACAAGAACTGGAGAAGCTGTGAGGAGGAACTACCACTTTGCTGTGAGCTTTGCTGTGTACTGTCTTAGGAAGAGAAAGGACTGGACGGAACTTTCTGCAACTACTTTGTTTGAGTTTCTCCAAGGGCTTCCGAAAGAGCTTGCCCCCAGTTCAAGAAGTCTCAGGAACAGAAAAGACTTCACCTTCCTCTGGGTACCGCCTCTGGGACTGCGTGTCTCAATTGCCACAGAAGGAAACTGCAACTTGACGCCGTCACCAAGACCGCTGGTGGTTCCGTGATCTGATGGCACCGCAGAGGGCACCACTGTACTTTGCACCACAACCCTGGTTTCACCGACGACCGCCGCCGCCACTGAGCCACTGCTTGCACCGCGACCTGTGGGCACCACACTCTGCACTGGCTCGCTTCACTCCACCGCCCTGGTCTCACCGACAATGCCGTTGCCAGCTGACATTGCCGCCGTGGTCTGCACCATGGTCTGGGGCACTGCTCGTAAGCTACAGGAAGCACCACTCCGTCCCACACCGCAGCCGCGGCCCACCGACGCCAGCCCCATCGACTGCCGATCTTTGTCAGATGCTGCCGTTTGCACCGTGATCGACAGCACCGTGACGAGCACCGTCCGCTTCGCACCACAGCGCTGGTTTCACCAATGCCGCTGGACGACCGCCACTGAGCCTCTGCCTGCACCGCAACCTGAGGGCACTGCATGCTGCACCGCTCCACTTCACACTGCAGCCTCGTTGACCGCCACCACTGGCCCACACCGCCTCGGTCAGCTGGAACAAAAGGTACTGTTTAAATGTTTTTTAACACCGATGCCTGTCCGCACCGACGCGATTGCCCGAAACCGTTGGATTTGGCTATGTTCAGCACGGCGGTAGCACCAGCTGGAGCTACGGACTTCAATGAATTGCATTGTTAAGGTTATTCTTGCAAAGTGCATATTTTGATTATTGTATGTTGGATTTTTTTATTGTTTTGGTCTTGTTTTGCACAGATAAATATCCGATATGTTTCTAAACTGGTGTGGTGTCCTTTTGTAGTGTTTAACTGTATGTTATGTGCAAATGCCTCACACACTGCCCCAGAGATAAACCTGACTGCTCGTGCCAAGCTACCAAGGGGTTGAGCAGCGGTTATTTCATTAGTGTATTCCCCCTTATCCTGACTAGGAAGAAGGGTCGCCACTTGGACAGGCTAACAACCTGCAAACTAGAGACCCCCTTTTCTAACACATATGGAACAACAAGCTAAGTTCCTGGCTGATGTGTCAACAATTGTAATCAAGGTGGCTTCTGTGGCTTTCTCATCGGCTATCAGGGCTAGATCTAATCTCTGGTTGCGGGATTGGAAGTTGGATTTGGCAGAGAAGTCTGCTTTGCTTAAATTGCCATTTTAGAGGGGCAAGTTGCTTTAGGATTATTTGGATGGTCTGAACTGGAAATGGTTTATGGATAAGAAGCACACCTGGTCATACAGATCCTCTTCCAACAAGTCATCTAAGAATAGGAATTGCTCAGATGCCAGGGAGGCCAGGGGTTTTCCGCATAAGGACAAACAATCTTACTTGCTCCAGAGGCAGAGGTTTCAGCTTTGGGGAGGCAAGCAGCAGGATGTTCTCTCCAAGGCGGGCCCTCAAGTCAGAGTTGAAACTCAAGCTGACAGCTTGGAGATTGAATGTGGCGGGGGTTGATGTTGCAGGGTCTCTCAGCTTCTGTTTCTTCTTCTGTGCAGTTTTCCAGAAGGTAGTCTACCAGGTCATCCTATGCTCAACATTAGAAGATGTTTCAGGTTTGGTGTGATCGGAAGAGTTCGGTTCCACTCTCCTCAGGTGCTGGAGTTTCTCCAGGATGGTTTTCAGATGGGTCTCAGCCCTACCACTCTTTTTTTGTTTGTTGCATTTCTTAATTTTGAGAACCAAGGCATTACAAACAAGGGTGCATACAGTAATGCTTTAATACAATAATGCAAGGTAAGGGAGGGTAAGATGGGTGGGAGAAAGGGTAAGGGTAAGTGGTAGAGAGCAGTACAGTGCTTTCATACATCAACCTCTTCGGTCTCTATACTAATGCATTCGTAATAGGTTAGTCAATGTCCTGTACTCCTGTCATGGCCTTGTTTGTAGTACACAGTGTCAATTGTCAAGGCAATCCCTTTCTCTGTGGTCTATACTGAGATAAGCCACGAGGTGGTGGGATGAATGTCATGCCTGATACTTGGTAGTTCAAGGAGGAAGGGTTGGATATAGGGGACCTTCATGCTATGTTGTGTCTGGAAGATTATTGGATAGGGTGAATGCTACGTCCAGCGAGATGTGTCAGGAGGGGAGGGAGAGCACCTTTTGGTGGTGGGGAAGGGGGGACGACTATATGCTAGAACCATACCTGTCACTACTGTGGGCTGGATCAACAGCGGTACCACCACGTGGAGCGTCAGAGGGAGAGGGGAATAAGAGGTGCACATCCTGCAGTTGGGCTAAATAAGGCTATATATTCCCACCCTTGTCAGTTCCCAGCATCACGGAAGAAGGGTGTCCATGTCTGAAAGAACGTTTTCGCTCTGTCCTGAAGGTTGTATATGGTGCGTTCGTGGGTTGCCGCCTGAAACATCACCACCAGCCATTCCTCATGTGTAGGGAGTATAGGGGAACGCCAGTGACGGAGAATGCATTCTTTGGCTGTTGCCAGGGCTGTGTGTAAGAGGAGGAGCCGAGTACTGGGGAGGTCCAAGGACGCCTCTGGATCCTGCAGGAGGAGCACTGGAATGGGGGAGTTGCACCAGCAGAGTCTCACCCAGTGTAGCCCCCACTGCCTCCCAAAAGGGGCGTATCAAGGGACTGTCACATATGATGTGCATGATGTCACAGCAAGTGTTCAAGCAGCACCAGCAGTTAGCGTGGGGTAGCAGGCACGCCACATGTAGCTTCTTTGGTGTCCAGTGCCAGTCGTGCAGTGTTTTAAAGAGACAGAATTTTAATAGGCCTGGGTGGAGTTTGCAGCGTTTCGCTACGCGGAACTCCGCAAAGTTACCCAAAAACTCTGCCGCGCTACGCGGAGTTCCGCAAGCTGTGGAGTGCATTTGGTCATGCCCTTCGCACTGATTTTCAGAACTGGGTTTTTGTCCCACGCTGTAAAATCAGCCTGAACGGCACAGTGCAAGAGGGTGCTGCCTCTTTTCTTGACGCTCAAGTAGATTTTCTACCCGAGTGGCAGCTTTCTCATTGTGAACGGAAGGTTTCTCAGCTCGAGCAGTTGCAACCATCTGCGACCGCCCGTGTTGAGAACTCGTACCACCCGCATTAAGAAATCTTGCCAGGAGGTGGATTTTCCTCGCTCGCGCTCAACAACTTGACTTGAGTGTTTCAGGAACTCTGTGTGCTCCGCGGAGCGTGGAGTGCGGAAAACTCTGCAAAGTCTGTGAACGGAGTGGAGTTCACCGCCCAGGCCTAAATTTTAAATGGGCTTCTCTTGCCTCCCCTTCAAGCACCACCAGGAGGTCCGCCCATTCTTCCTCCTCATACTCTGTCTGCAGCCGAGTTTGCCATTAGGCTCTGTGGGTGTTGAGAAGAGGATAGGAAAAATGTGACGGTTCAACACTCTGTATAGGCCTGACATGACCTCATGGGAGCGGCCCCATGTCCGGAGATAGAAGAGTATTGGCGATGCCTGTAGGACCCATGGCCACGTTCCCAGTGTGCAACTGAGACAGTGTTGGAGTTAAGCATCTTGCCACTTCTGTTGGGGTGTTAGGTCACATTCCTCACGGAATGATTTGAAAGGCTTGAGGGTTGCCTCGGCGATGACCTGGTCATGGTTATGTATGCCTGCCTCTTTCCACTGCTCCCAGTTAAGGACCACTCCACCAATTCTTAGGCAGGTGTTGCCCTAAAGGGGTATGAAATAATTCAGAAAACGCCAGAAATAACTTGTACAGCTTTATTGACGTGGGTAAAATCAACCGACATCCATAACCCACAGAGGAAATGACCGTTGGCCCAGAGAGTGCAGGTTAGAACTTTCATGACATTCTAGGAATATTCTAAGCAGGAGAGAACGGGGGTGGAGGAAGGAACCAAGGTGGAAAATACGACAACAAGTCAGATACAACACATCTCCTTCCCTAGGGAATAACAGGGGAAAGGAGAAGGAGAGATATAAGGGGCAGGGAGCAGAGGGCACAGAATTAATACATATCATAGTCTCTATGCCAACATGGTTTACAATGAACATTTCTCAAAGACTCCCTTGAGTTGGGAGCGTCAGTTTCGTTGTTTACATTGACTCTTTGTGCACACATGTTACCAGGTACACCCTCGCTGTTATCCTTGACAATCCTGTCAGTGCTCCAGGATTGTCCGTCATCAAGTAATACAACATTTTTGAACACTTTGTGTATCACCTTCCTATCAGAGAACTTAGCACAACCTGATAATACAGATCTGGGTAGCTTTACTCTCACAACATCTCCTTCCTTCCACACTTTTGCAAGTCTCTGTAGTTTACCATTGTACCTGTCTACATATTTCCTTTGGTGATTACGTACTCTTTCCATGATTTTTCCCCTATCGACCTCTTCCGTATTGTTTCCAACCAGCCACAAAGGACTCAATTTAGTGCCAGGTTCCCTACCTTTGAGGGACTTGAACGGTGATACTCCAGTGACTGAGTGAGGGGTGACTAGGTAAGACCAAATCATTTCATCAAGTGCTTTTCTCACATTGGTTCGACTGCACACGCTGAGCTGAACACAGTCTTTGATCATGCAGTTGACACGTTCAACCAGTCCATTTGCCCTTGGGCAATACAATGCAGTTTGTAAGTGAGTGACAGAGAATTTATGTAGGAATTCTTTCATGAGTGCGGAAGTGAATTGGACTCCATTGTCCGTAACTATGGTTTGGGGTACTCCTTCAGTGCAGAATATTTCTTGTAGGAAAGAAATGACTGTGTTAGTGATGACATTGTCCACTATCTTGGTGATTATCCACTTGGAGTGATAGTCTACTAGTGTGAGTATGAATCTCCCACCTAGTCCCTTCACATTTAGAGGATCAATAATGTCCATAGCTAACTTATTCCAAGGGACAGATGGAACGTCTACAGCAGTAATTTGACCCTTGCACACTTGTTTACTTTTGTCACTCACAGCACACGGCACACACTTCTTTACACTTCTCTCAACCATGGTGTCCATACTTGGCCACCAATAATGGAGACGGATCTTGCTTTTGGTAATGCTGCATCCTAAATGGCCTTCATGTGCCAAACTTACAATTTTCTCTCTCAAAGCTTCCGGAGGTACAAGTTTGTTTCCTCTATAAAGATTCTGCTCACTGAAGTACAGTTCATTCCTTACTTCCCAAAACCCCTCCTCACCATTCTTGAGTTCTGAGCATTTACTAGGCCAACCATTCAATATCAGTTGCTTCACACTGGATAATACCGGATCACTACGCATACTCTCCTCCCATTCCTGTCTGTTTATGCCTTCGGTTACATTGGCCACTACAAACTCCTCTCCAACACTATTCTCAGGCTCCCTGTTCTCTAAGGGTAGTCTGGACAGACAGTCAGCTGCTTGATTGGATAGTCCAGGTATGTACACAATCTTAAAATTGAACCCTTCCAGACCTAAGAACCATCTAGAAATACTGGGTGTTGTTCTTTCTATGTTCTTCACAGAGAATGCACTCACTAAAGGCTTGTGATCTGTCCTTATAGTGAAAGGTATACCCCACACAAACACGCGGAAATGTTTCACTGCCCAGAAGCATGCAAGTGCTTCTCTTTCAACAACTGAATAGCGAGATTCAGCTTCCGTCAAAGCTCTTGACGCAAAAGCTGCAACTCTCTCCTCCCCTTCTATGACTTGGCTGAGAGTTGCACCAATACCTTTCGTGCTTGCGTCAGTGGTAATTATGGTACACTTGCTTGTGTCAAATCGCCCTAAAAATGGCGCATTGGCAATTTGATGCTTTAACTTATCAAACGCTTCCATACAATCTTCGTCCCACTCAAACTTAGCTCCTTTTTTTTAATAAACACCTCAAGGGATGAGTGATGTCAGCGAAATTCTTAATGAATTTAGAATAGTATTCCGACAATCCAAGGAAGGACTTCACTTCCTCCTTGGTGTTGGGCTTGGGCGCTAATTTGATGGCATCAACTAGATCTACTTTAGGCTTGATTCCTTCTCTGGAAATAACATGTCCTAAGTAAGTGACTGAGCGAACTCCTACTTGGCATTTTTCTTTTCTTAATGTAAGTCCTGCATCTCTTAACTGAATTAATACCTTACGGAAGGTTTCATTGTGCTCATCCTCATCTTTTCCATATACTAGCAAATCATCTTGGAAGCACAAAACGTGATCAATTCCTTCCAAGATGTTTTGCATAGCCCTCTGGAAAACCGCCGCAGCGGAGGCCAACCCAAAAGGCATCCTACAAAATCTGAAGGCACCAAATGGCGTAATAAAAGTAGTGAGTGCCTTGCTCGAAGGATGGAGCATCACCTGGTGATAGGCAGATGATAGGTCAATTACGGTGAAAAACTCTGCCTTACTAACTTGATTCAATAATTAATTAATGTTTGGCAGGGGATGCCTGTCGATCCATATGTTATTGTTCAACTCTCTCAAGTCTATGCATAGCCTAATATTTTTTGTATTAGCTTTAGAAGTGATAACAATGGGTGCAACCCATTCAGCACATTCCACTGGCTCAATGACTCCTTGACAGTTTGTCTAACTCCTGTCTCAGTGGCTCTTTCATCATCAGTGGAATGTTCCTGCATTTGTGCGCCACTGGTTTGGTTCCTTCCTTTAATTTGATTCTGTGCTGGTACTCTCTCAAACACCCAAGTTTATCTGTAAATACTTCTGGGAACTCTTCAATAAGCTCTAACCCACAAACCGTTCTTTCCACAAGCATGACAGGGACTTCAGCTGAGGGGTCAAGTTTCATGCCTAGATCTCTTTGATGAGCCCCTCCCAACAAGTTGGAACCATTTCTTGCTATATACACTTTTCCAACCGTACTCCTATCTTTAAATGTGATTTTCATAGTGGCTACTCCTTCTAGTAGAATGGGATCTTTATTGTATCCCACGGGAATCACATCAGGTTTCTCTAAAGATAGCTCCCCTTCCTCAAAGTTTGCATGGAAGGTTTCACTGTTAATAAACGTGAATGGCGAACATGAATCTGCATAAACTTCCAGTTTATGTCCATCCAACCCAATCTCACACTTTGGAAGATCAATTTTGTATACATTACAATTTTCAATAACATCTACTTGTAACACATATTTGCTTCTGACTTCTTCACAAGTTTCAATGGCATTTACATTCCTGCTAGACATATCCTTGCAAGCACGTGCGAAGTGACCCTTACGATTACAATTCCTGCACGTGGCTGTTCTTGCAAGGCAATTTACATTGTTGGCTAAGTGCCCAGTACTACCACAACGGAAGCATTTTAGTCTGTTATCTAAATATGTTTTTCCTTATTAAACTCTTTTGACAGCTCATTTTTCCTAATGCCTTTGATGGCACATACATTTCTAAATTCCTCACATACTTTGTTTACACTGCTATCAACAGGTACATTCATCTCTTGGATACATTCTGCAGTGTGTTCAACACTGTTAGCAATGTCAATGGCAGTTTTTAAGTCAGGATTTCCTATCAGTAATTTCTCCTGTATCTTTGTTATTGGTGAAGCGCACTAACTGGTCGCGGATCAAGGACTCTGTCAAATCATTGAATTCACAGGTATTTGCTAGTCCCCTCAAACTGGCAATGTAATTTCCCACCTTCTCATTTTTACCTTGAACTCTACTAAAAAATGTATGTCTTTCCAAAACGACATTTATCTTGTCAGCAAATTGAATCTCTAATTTTTTGATGCTGTAATCATACACATCTCTTTCCTCTATTCCCATCTCTTCTCCTTCTAACTCTGGCAAACTGTCAAAAACTTTCCTACCCTCCGCTCCTAGGTTGTGTAGGAGGATATGTTGCCTCCTTATTGCTGAGAACCCACTTGCACCTATGGCAATAAGGTAAGTTTCAAAAACTTTTCTCCAGTTTTTCCATGGTACCACTGGTTCCCCCGCCTCTGATAGGAAAGGTGGGGGTTTGTTCATACTAGCTGCTGCCATTATGTGTGGTAACTAGGCGGGAACCTAATATCTGAGACTAGAATATCCTGCGAATAGGAGTAGGAAAATAATTCCAATAGAGCAATGACAGTTTCCTATATAACAATAACAGCTTATTAAGTTCCAATAATGAAGATTTCTATATGTGTATAATAGACTGTGTTTAAAATAGTCACTAAAGGTAAACGTATCGAGAGTTCAAAATTCCAAAGTTTGTCACACTATTACCTCAAGTAACCGCAGGCACCGTGGAATGCTTCACGCTAAAACTTAGTACTAGAATACACTCACTAGTAAAGTTCCCAAAGGAAACCCGAAACAATTCAAGAAACAACGCTGACACTTATAATTAGCCTGAGGTAACCGTCAAGGCTCACCACATTACTTCGTGAGGAGAATTAAGCGGAATCCTCGTAGCAACTCTAAACAGGAAGGTCTGTGAGCTGGTCTAGATAGATACCTCACAAAACCGCCAGAAATCTCCTCAGCGCATGAGCGGTGTGCTAACTTCGCCCTTCTCCGACTCTGAAGAAAAGGTGATGTCCCTACTTGTGCCGAAATCCTCGTTGCAGCTCCAAACACGAAGGTCTGAGAGCTGGTCTTGACTGACACCTCACAATCGCCCAAAATCTCCTCAGCGCATGAGCATAGAGAAACTCCGCCCTTCTCCGACGCTGAGGAGATGCTGATGACCTTTGTTGTGGCTCCCAACCGGAACAACCTGTGGGCCGGTATGACTCCTTTCCTCCTAGAATTCAGCACGGATTCGCCGCTGTCGTCTCAACAGAATGACAACCATCTGCCAGCCGTAAGCAGAGGAACTTTCCTCCGAAGTATAACGTTCCTTCAATAGATTCCAAAATCGCCGCGTAGCACACGTTGACCGGCAAAGGGAATGCAAGTAAGCGCTCCGTTTTACTTTTCCAATATTCACTTAAATGTATTCTTGCTTAAGTTCACTTTTCTTCGTGCATTCCGTTTCAAAACTCCCTCTGTCTATTTGGGTAGCGTCCGGAGGGGATGTCAGTACGTTGTCCTCCGCCCAACAGCTCGTCGCCAGTGAAATAATTCAGAAAACGCCAGAAATAACTTGTACAGCTTTATTGACGTGGGTAAACTCAACCGACATCCATAACCCACAGAGGAAATGACCGTTGGCCCAGAGAGTGCAGGTTAGAACTTTCATGACATTCTAGGAATATTCTAAGCAGGAGAGAACGGGGGTGGAGGAAGGAACCAAGGTGGAAAATACGACAACTAGTCAGATACAACAGGGTGCATGCACATGTAGAAGGGGTTTCACTTTTAGCAGGCGGTGCCCTCTACTCCAGGATTTCATATTGGCCTGTATCACCGGGCTGGCTGGGGGCATCTGAAGCGCCTCTCCCATCTACAGAGGGCCCAATCTCTTTCGATGTGACAATAATGAATGTTCAACCGGTACCTATTGCGGCTGGTCTGGCATCCCAAAGAAGCATGTAGGCCAGTTGAGAGAGTTGGAGGGCCAGTGCATAGTGTGCGACTGACAGCAAGCCCAGTGTAGTGTAGTCCAGGCGAGGGCAGGAGGACCCCCAGACAAAAGAATGAATCCCCGCGTCCATGGCGCACAGTGTAGACAGTGGGATCAGGAGAGGTATCATACCAAGGGCATATGTAAATTTCGGGAGCGTGACTATCCGCACTGCTTGCACTCTACCCCCACATGGATAGGTAAAGGTGGGAACACTTTTCAAAGTCCAGCTTTATGCATGCTATGAGGGGATCCAGTTTGTCTGCCACCATATGTTTCAGGCCCAGGTTGACCAGAATCCCCATGAATTTGAGACGCGCTGGTGTCCATCTGAAGGAATAGCCATGGATCGCCGCCCTTGTAGTCACATGCAATAGGGGTAGTGCTTCACTCTTGTCACAATTCCCAATACCATGACAGCTCTGCAAAGCCATCTATGATGTCCAGCGGGGCCGTAAGTGAGCGCTGAAGGTCCGTGAGGGTGAGAAGTATGTCATTCGCATACAGATATACCCATCTGGCATAGATATGTAAGGAGCCGTGATTGAGGATGGTGGCTGTGAGGGGCTCCATGATCATCAGAAACAGCAGGGGTGACAGCAGGCAGCCCTGTCTGGTGGCCCTCCGGATCAGGAAAGGACCTGACAGGAAGCCAACGCAGTTGAACTGTGCAGTCGGACAGTCATACAACCAGCGGATCTTGGCAATGAAGTTCTTACAGAGACCAAATCTTTTCAGTGCTGCAAAGAGGTATCCCCACTATATCCGATCGAACACCTTCTCAATGTTGAGGCAGGGAGCAAGTGCTTCCTCCAGTAAGTCTTTGGCCTTCCATAGGGCATGGACCACGGTGCATTAGTGTTTCCTGGAGGAGCCACCAGGAATGAACCACCACCTGTGTGAGGTGTATCAGGGAAGGTATCACCTACCTCAGACGGGCTGCCAATAAGCTGGCAAGGATTTTTATGTCACAGTTGAGCAGGGAAATAGGCCGGTAGCTGCCACATTGGAGGGGGCCTCTTCCTGGCTTGGGGAAGACTGCTATCACCACTCTGTTAGATATGGGGCCTCTTGGAATCAGCGTGTAGACAGTCAACCACCTCCCCTCCCGCCCACCTGCAGAACTCTGTGAGGAAGCCGTCTTTCCTCGGGGCCTTATGGTAGGGGTGTCTGGTTATGACCTATGCTATCTTCATCTTGCTGATTTCCCCGTCCAGTAAGGCCTGTCCTTCCTCACTTAAGCTGAGAAGGTGCACACCTCCATGCAGGTAGCACTAGCTGTCGTCTCTGGAGTATAGAGCGCTTGATAGAAGGATGCAAATTCATTGTTTATGTCTTGTGGCTGGGTGAGGACCTCCCCACCCGCAAAGTGGATGGCGGGTATGGCCAGTGCTGCCTCCTATTGGCAGAGCTAGGCAGCCAGGAGGCAACCCGACTTTTCACCCTGCTCGTAGTGGTGGCCTTTTAGTCTCTGTAACACATATTCTCCTTTGGATGTATAGAGCGTGTTGTGGTCCATGCGGGCCTTTTCCAGTCTGCGGTGTGCTGCAGAGGAGGGCTTTGCGGTATAGAGACACGTGAGGTTTGCAATCTCTGTCTCCAGTTCCCTCTAACATGTCACTCTCCTTGCAATTGCCAGAGCTGTGTCGCTCATGAGTTGTCCATGGATGGTCGCCTTTGCGGCTTCCCATAGAGTCCTATTGGATGAGACAGAGCCTTTGTTGTCGTCGAGGTATGTGGAGATGTGTGTGCGTAATTGGGGCCTCATTTGCAATATTTTGATGTACAGTGCTGCCTTGTGTAAAAATAAAAGGGCAGGAATGCGCTGTGTCTATAAGATATGGCGCATTCCTGTCCTTCTCCCCTGCACTGGCGCTCAAACAGCAGCGGTGCACCAGCCCAGACACTCTTACATCATTTTGCAAGGGTGCCTGCACTGAGGGGATGATTGTTTTTGTGCAAGAAGGAACACCTTCCCGCACAAAAACAATAATTAAAGGCATTTTTTCTTTCTATACGTGCTGCAGAATGCAGCATGCATGGAAAGAGGAAAAAATGAGGAGAAATAAAAGTATTTCTCGTCATTGTGCCTCCTTACACCTCCCCTGGGGAGGCGTAGGATTCTGACATATTCCCAAGTTTACATAATGTTGTAAATCTAGGAATGTGTCAAGTTCCAAGAATGTTGCATGGGAAGACCCACAGCAACACCCATGGGACACCCCTTTCACGCAGAGTTATGCGTGAATGGGTAACATATTTACAAGGCTATGAAAAGTCATACAGGGTGACTTCACATGGTCCTGTAAATATGGGAAAGCACATTGCGCTGCTGCTGAGTCAATAAAAGTGATGCACCCGTGGCACAATGGGCTTTTAAATAAGCCGCTTGGGTTTTACACTGGGGTGTGTGGTAGCGTGCTATGTTCAGGCACCAGGGTTTATGGCCCAGGGAAGCCAGATCCAGCACTAGGGCGAGCAGGACTGGAGCATGGTCTGAGAGCATGTTATCTAGGATATGGGATTCCCGTGTAACAGCCACCACCATGTGGGAAATCAGAAAGCAACCCAGCCTTAATTGGATGCTGTGTACCAGCGAGAGGAAGGTATATTCCTTGTCCTCTGGGTGGGAGAGCCACCAATGGTCCACAAGTCCGTGCTCAGTGGACACATTCCCCAGGAGGGCCATATCCGCATTGTTGCCCATGTCCAGTGCTCCAGTACTGTGTTGCGAACCAAATTCCAGTCTCCCCCAATTATGTATTGAGAGGCCCCGACCTCGGTGAGTAGACATTTGAGCTTGAGGAGGAAGGGGTGCTTAATACCTGTTGATGCGTACACTGAGCCCACAAAAAGTGATTGCTCCCCTAGCTTTAGTTTGACAAAGACCTATCGACCCTCCGGGTCCGACCATGACTTGGTTATTGTGACCGACAGCGTTTTGTAGAGAAGGATCGCCACTCCGCATTTCTTGGGGGGACCGTCTCTTGTCTCCATTGTCGTGGGGCAGCTGCTATGGGCAACTCTCCCCACCCATTCCAGATGCAGCTTTTTGGATTCCATGCTGGAGAGGTGCATCTTCTGCAGTAGGGCTATATCCACCTGTTTGGACTGCAAATAGGAGAGTACCCATTTGTGTTTTATTTAGTGTGTTAGTCCATTGACGTTACACAAGATGATTTATATTGGGAGGAGGTGCAGGGATTGTTGTGGCCGGCAGGGCATGCTCTATGCATGTCGTTGACATGGGTAGTCAGGCCCCAGTGAGAGGGGGAGGGAGCCAAAGAGGCGAGGTCTCTAGCCCGCAAAGGGTGAAAAGACAGGGGGTAGGTGGATATGGAGTGGGAGTGGGAGAGGCACAGGGAGTATACCACAGGGGTATCAAGGCAGAGGCAGGGACACTTGCTCAGCCCTACCACTCTTAAAGTTCAGTTGGTGGCTGTTAAGGCATTCTGGTCTGCTTGGGGCGGGCTGGTGGATGACCAGGGTCTAATCTTTAGGATCTTTAAGGGGTTTTATAATCTACATCTGGTCCCGCAGGTCGTGTGTCCTTCTTGGGATCTGCAGTTGGTGTTGCAGTCTCTCCAGTATCCCCTGTTTGAGCTCCTGTCTTCAGTGGGCTTACGTTTTCTGACCTTGCAGGTGTCTTTTCTGGTGGCTGTAACTTTGGTTCGCCGCCTTGAGGTGCTGGGTTCTCTGTCTTGTCTGTCTTGTTTGTCTCCTTTATTTCGAGTGTTTGAGGACAGGATGTTCTTTGGTTGGGTTCAGGATTTGTGCCTAAAATAAATTCTCTGTTTCATCTTCAGCATGAAGTGATTCTTCTGGTGTTCTTTCCTGATCCTCAGTCTCCTGAGGAAGTGGCACTTCCTTCGCTTGATGTGCGGAGGGCAGTTTTGATCTACCTGGACTGGGTCAAGGAGTTTCAGGTCTCCTCCACTGACCATGAGCAGGTGGATCTAGTCTGTGATTCTGCTCTCATATAGGCAGTTTGGTCTGTCTTCTTCTAAGGCTCTCCAGGGGGGATCTAGAAGGAGCATGTCTACTTCCGTGGCTGAGGTGCAGGGTGCTTCATTGCAGGAGATCTGTCAGGACTCAGAATAATGCAATTACTGGTAAGTAAATGCAGCATTACATGTCAGGTGGAGCAGTATGCTTGAGTGAGATACCGCTCAGCCAGGTCGAGCAGCCCAAGACTGGCCTAAGGCCGCTGCTCGCTGATTGACACCTTCTTACAGCACAGGGTGAGCACAGAATACTTCTCCTGCCAGCCCACAGTCTCTCCTGATATTGTGAACCCATGCCAACCCTGCCTCCCGTCCTACAAGGGCGCCCGCTCCTATTTACCACCTGCCAGAGAAGAGACGGTTTGACCCTGGGATAGTGGTTATGCATGCAGATTTAAGGCCTGTGTTATTCCCCATTCCAGGGACAACAACACAGAATAGCCATATTTAGAAACAGGAATAGCAATCAGAATCGTTATTTTCGATAACGCTCTAACCCCGCACCTAAGCTTGCCCTCCTTGCAATTGGGCCATTGAGAAGAGGCACTGGAGAAATTGATTCATTTAAATTGCACACTACTAACTCTGAATATTTACATCAATTTATTATTAAAGACCCATTTTGGAGAATGAGCATACAACCCATTAATTTCGAGTTCTGTCTACATTTTACATATTACTAAAGTAAAATACAGTTTCAGTGTTTTTCGAGAAATATCGGTAGTGATGCAATTTTAAAAAATATGGCGTTCCGGCTTTTAACTTGTCCTGTTTTCGCGTGTTTATGTGTTTAGTTCATGCCTGGACATGAGTTGCTTTTACAACTGAGTGTTGGCAGTTTCCTAATGTGCACCAAATGCGTAATTACTTCCTTAGGGTGACGTTCGAGGCGACAATGTTTAAAAGCATCCCTTCCTCCAGGTGGTTTAGTGAATTAGAAACGTTTGTTTATTAAAGTTAGTAACATTTATTTTAACTCGGATATCCAGATGTACAGCAGCCACCTCTGTCTTCTGGTAATTCCGCAGTCTGGAAACATTTGCAAGGTAGACTAATGATGGAGACCAAGGCTGTGAGAGGTGCCACTAATTTAAGTAGCCCGATTAGAAATATTGACAATTAATAAAGGCATGGCTAAACTGAAGAAAACGAAGAGCCAATCATTCATAGACTTTTAGAGTGACTAGGATTAATTCAGGGCTTTAAGTGGGAAACAAAAACTGGGGGTGCTCTAAAAGGGGCGGGGCAAACCCCTTAAAGGGGTGTGGCCTATCCAAGTAGGGGCGTGGTCTAAACCAACTCCATTCTGCCTATTGCTGGAAGAATTAGCCCCCCCCCCCGAAATATTTATTAGCATCCCATGTTAGAAATGGGATCTCTAGTTGGCAAGGGCTTGCACCTTTGTCCAAGTAGGGACCCTTCTTCCTAGTCAGGGTAAGGGTTGTTACACTCGTGAAGTAACCCCTGCTCACCCTCGTGGTAGCTTGGCACGAGCAGTCAGGCTTAATTCAGAGGCAGTGTGTAAAGCATTTGCACATAACCAACAGTAATACAGTGTAAGCACTACAAACGGACACCAAACCAGTTTAGAAAAATAACCAATATTTTATATACTCAAGACAAGACCAATTACGACAAAAATCCACAATACTATACTTTACGAATGAATGCTTGATACGGTAACTTCTTCTTTGCAGGAATAGCACAAAAGCAAAGTTCGTACGAGTCGGTAGCTCCGTCCGAGCCTACCGTGATGCTGAAAACCACAGAGTCTAACAGTTCCAGCCGACCGCGTCGATACGGGCCAGCAGAGTCATGAACAGACTCGGTTACAGTACCTTTCTCGTTGTGGCTGGTACGGAGTGTACGAGCCGGTCGGCGTTCGTCGCGGTTGATGTGCAAGACGGAGCGATGCAAGGTGCGGTGTCCCTCGATGCGGTGCAGGCAGCGGCTCGATGAGCGTCGTGCAGACGGAGTCGGTGAGTCCAAGGCGTGCGATGCAGGGTGAGACAATGCTCGATGCGGTGCTGACAGGTTGCGATGCAGGCGACGAAGCCGGAGTGCGGGAGCTGGCGTCGGACAGCGGTGCGAGTCGGAGCGGTGCGTCGCAGACGTGCGAGCGGTGCCCCAAGTGCGGTGCGGTCTCGACTCTTGAGCCAGTTGCAGCGACCTCGTCGGTCGGGTCCGGTTGGTTCAGTGAAGCGATGCGATGCGAACTGCGGTGCCCACAGGTCACGGTGCAAGCAGCGGCTCGATGTTGGCGGCGTCGGACGTCGCCCACGGTGAGACCAGGGTTGCGATGCGAAGCGGGGCGAGGCGATCTGCGGTGCAAACAGGTCACCGGCCAGGGATGGTTTCGGTTGACGGAGTCGGTTGCGGTTCCCTTCCTCTGTGGCAACTGAAACAGCGTTCCAGAAGCGGTACCCAGAGGCTTGTGAAGTCTTTGTAGTCCCTGAGACTTCTTAACAGGAGGCCAGCTCTGTTCCAGGCCCTTGGAGATACTCAGCACAAGTTTGTAGAAAGTTCAGTCCAGTCCTTTCACTGCCCAAGGCAGAAGCAGCAGCTGCAGGCCAACCCAACAAAGCAACAACACAGCAAAGGGGCAGTACTCCTCCTGGCAGCTCTTCCAGCGCTTCGTCTTGGCAGGTTCCTTGATTCCAGCGAGATCTAAATTCGTGGGGTCAGGGCCCCAATATTTATATCCCAAATTCCTTTGTTCTCTGAAGGCAGAGAGGCCTTTGCCTAGTCCAAACCAGTTCTGGAGCACTTTGTTGACAAGTCTCCGTCCCTTCTTTCAGTGAGTAGGCCAGGGACATCAGACGCACCACAGGAGGTGGAGCCAGCATTGTGGAGGGAAGGCACTGTCCTATTCAGGGCCCAGGTGCGACCCCTCCCACCCATCTACATGTAGATCTTGCTATTCAGCCCTGTGCTGACTCACCCTGTCTCCTGGCATCCCCCAGCCCCTGTCACTCACACTCCAGACAAGGAATACACAACCTCGCAGAGGCAGGCTTGGATGGTTAGACAAGAAAATACCCACTTTCTAAAAGTGGTATTTTCAAACACAGAATGTTAAAACCAACTTCACTAAAAGCTGCATTTTATCATTCTGAGTCCAGGCATACTAAACTCGACTTCCTACCATGTTCCCGGGGTCAGTTAGGATTATAAGCTGTAATAATCAAAACTGCCCGTTCTGGCCTAGGGGAACAGGTAGCCTTGCAATAGTGAAAAACGAACTAGGCTGTAATTCACTATCAGGACATGCCGCACACACCCGGGCATGTCCTACCTTTCGCATACACCGCACCCTGCCCACAGGGGTACCTTGGGCCTACCTTAGGGGTGACTAACATGTAGCAAAGGGAAGGTTTAGGGACTTGCAAGTGTGTGCACTTGCCAAGTCGACATGGCAGCCCCAGGCTGCGCACAGGCTCTGCGTTGGCAGGCCCGAGTGACACTTTACGGGCTGTTTGCGTGGGTGGCACAATCCAGTGCTGCAGCCCACCAACAGCATTTGGTCTATAGGCCCTGGCACTCGCAGTGCACTTTACAAGGGACTGACACATAAACCAAATAGGCCAATCATGGAAACACCAATCCATAACACATTTTATACAGGAGCACTTGCACTTTCAAAACCGGGAGTTCAGAAAGCAAAAAGTCAGGGGAAACACGCCAAAAGATGCCAAGTCTAACACATCCCCTCTGCCACCCCCCGAAATTTGGCTCTAGTTGCGCCTCTGACACCCAACATCCAAATACCAATATTATTATTTTATCTGTTGTCTGATTTCAGTGAGGATACGTGTAACAATGCCTCCATTTTAGTACACATGCAAACTATGCTTCCGATTGTTCTCCGCCGTGCCCTGAAGCTGGGGGAGCACAAACCACCACCTAACACGTTCTCAAGTTCGAGAAAAAAAGGAGCATGCCAATTGGCTCTTATGGGAAATTGTCATATTACGTTTCGCGTGAATCAGTCACTGAGCACAACCACTGCACGGTTTAAAAGAAACACAGCCCCATGCTGTCACTGACTTAGTGAGTATACCGATATCAGAGTTCGAAAGCTAGGTTAGCCAGGTTAGCCTTCCATCCGTCGAGGTCTGTAAACTGATTATTTATACAATCAAAACACTTGTTATTTGTTGCACTTAAAAGCGCCAGAAATGAAGTATGCATTGCCACTCTAAAAACAAGCTATTAATATGTATCTCTTTCAACCTGTTCATGATGTTGACTAAGTCATTGCCTTTTTCATATTAATGCCAGTCACATTTATACATAAGAAGCCAGGCACGCAACGCCCATTGGGCTCAAAGGGCTTCAGCCCCCCCCCCCCGTCGTGTGTGTCAGCCCGGCTGAGACAGCTTCCCGGGCTGGCGGCCGTCTTCTTGCAGCCGCACCCGAGTACTTCACAGGTCTTTAAATGACCATTCACTTGTTAACGAGGCTTTGTTGTGTTTTCACCCCTTCTTAGAGCCCCTGCATCTCCACTCTGCTTATTGCTGGAAGAATTAGCCCCCCCCCCCGAAATTTTTATCAGCCCCTCCCCCCCCCCGAAATTTAGTTGCGCCTCTGTAAGACGCTGTCGTGCCAGTGAAGATACAATTGTTCGCAGAAAATGCTGTGCCAGAGCCGTGAAACGAGGAATAAAGAGGGTTCAGACGTGTGCAAAAAGTCCTGGGGTACCACATGATTAGCCTGACCTCTTACAGTTAACAGTAAACTGCACTCAGTCAGCCCTGCTGAAAGTCCATTAAGACTCCACTCTGAAAGGATCATCATTAAGTACCAGGAGCTGGGAGTTCAGGTTACATTATGCTCTGCCTTGAAGGATCGCTCCTGCAGCCTGCAACCCCCGTGCTCCCTCTTACTGGATCGAGAGCCATGTGGTGGGGCGGGTTTCATGATCCACATAATAAGGACCAGTGGTATGAAAACTGTGATGTAGAACAGAGTGGGCATCCTACCCTGAACGTGGGTGCATTCCTCATCTGAGTAGTCCTTCATTAACGAAGTCACTCTACCAGCACTTTTGTCTGTTTTTGTTTAACAATCTAGGCATTGCTAAACACACTATACACTCATAAATAAACGCAGACTCCATTCACAGCATGTCAAAGCCCTTTGCGAGGCCCGAAAATAGAGCCTGATAGAGACCCGTTTCGAGGCCCCCTGAAAATAACTGCCGTTGCTCAGACCCGAACAGACCCGGCCCACTTAAAGCCCTGGATTAATTACCCCTTTGTTGAAAGTAGAAGAAAAATCATGAAGAAATTATCCAAATGAATACACGAAGAAACAGGTAACTTCAGCAGGTTTATTCTGTAACCGAGCTGGTCGGGAGTCCAGTACAGAATGACAAACCGTTCCCCCAGACCAGTAAAAACAATGCCGTACACGATTGAAAAATGCCTCCCCCATCCGACTTCACGTGAGTCCTCAGGGAGAGTTTGAAGTAGACACGAGCGCGGACGTGCGCTCGTGTCCATTTCAAACATCAACACAGAGGAAGAACACGAGCGTGCACATCAGACAAGAATGCACGCTCTAGTATGTAACACACCTCCCCCCTTTTTCACAAAAAAAAAACTATGTGAAAACAAAGTCTTGAAATTTGGCAGGCAATCGACGAATTCTTCCGCTCCTGGAAGGACAATAAGGCACATTTGTGGTAAATTCATTAGACTCAGATTTGTTGCAGAGATTTTCACCAACACCATGAATACATTGGAAGAAATGTCATTAATAAGGGTTTTACCTCTAAACAACGACACTCTGTTGAAATTCCATACATTACCTCCTTCCACTCGCAGAGCATTCCTAAACACCTCAATAACACGCACTGGATCAGACCAGCACGACAAACCTTTCCGTACAGAAACACCCTTTTTAAGACGTACTAGATCACCAACCTGAATATTGTATCTCCTAGCTCCAGTTTTGGTTCCTTGCAAATTCTCCTTCATCTTTTTTTTATACATATCCATTTTATGACGGATGTCCTTGAAATCTAATTCAGCTATTTCAACAAGAGCTTTGTTCTTACCTCTCAACCACCATGGAACTAGTGTAGTGCTGGGTTTGCGACCTCTTAGTATTTCAAATGGGCTTACCGAAGTAATGGCATTAGGAGAAGTCCTATAAGTCAATAACATGGATTGTAGTGCCTCTTTCCAATTAAGGCCACCTTTAATAGATAATTGAACAGCATCCTTCACCACTCGGTTAAACCTCTCAATCTGTCCATTGGCCTCTGGGTGGAACACAGAAATTCTTCTATGAATAATTCCACATCTTTTCAAATAATCCTCCATCTGACTACTAACAAATTGTGGTCCATTGTCAGTAACAAGTTCCTGGGGAATTCCTTCTCTACAAAATAAATCATCCAAAAACTGAATAATTGACCCAGAAGTGACCTCCTTGACCATTTTAATTTCGGGCCACTTTGAGTAATAATCCATTAAAACGATTCCATATGACATGTTGCTGGGTAGTACAGAAAATGGTCCAATAATATCAATCCCCAACTTACACCAAGGTGAATCAGGTAAGACAACTGGATGAGGGTTAGCTACTAAAGCTTTTGCTGACTTATCGCTGTTAATACACAAGTCACACGCCCTCACTTGATGTTCCACGTACGCATCAATGCCAGGCCACCAAAAATGGTTCTTAAGACGTCTCCTAGTAGTGGAAATACCAAAATGTCCTTCATGAGCAATATCTACAAATGATTTCCTTAACAAGAAAGGTGGTACAAACTTATCTCCTCTTACAATGATATCATTTTCTATTGCTAACTCATCACGGACTTTGAAGTAACTCACAAGGTTACCTATAAGCTTTCTCTCTTCTGGCCAACCATTCAAAATGTATTCTTTAACACATTTGGGTTCCTGATCATTTTCCATTTCCTTATTCCACTGCTCCTCTTGAATTATGGCATGTTCTGAACTCATGAAATTAACATCATGTACCACATAAGCCACTTCACATTCATCAGCATCAACAGCATCTGACACTAGAAAGGGTAGGGGTAATCTTGACATACAGTCAGCATGCACATTAGTTTTCCCAGGAATATACTCAAGAGTGTACCGAATATTTTGCAGTTTGGAAGATAATCTTGCTAATCTGGAGGACATCGTGCGACCACCCCCAGGTGCTAACATGTGCACTAAGGGGCCGATTCCGATCTCGGCCGGTAGGGCTCCGAATCGGATTCGGCTTTACCGGATCCGATTCGGAGCCCTGTTTCCCGACCGAACCGTACGCGGGTCCGGCCGAGCGAGTACGATGCGAGTCGCCGACCGACTCGTCCGGGCGTCCCGACCGCTCCGACCGACTCGCTCCCGGCTCGAACCACTCCGACCGACTCGCTCGGACTCGACTCGCACCGCGCAATGGAGACGTTCCCGGCCGGGTAAGTACGATGCGCGCCGCGGAGCAGTCCGACCGAGCCGCGCCTCCGGCTCGAAAGAGCTGTCGGAGCCGTACTTTGGGGGTCCGTGTC
Source organism: Calotriton arnoldi (assembly GCA_963921515.1). Lineage (NCBI taxonomy): Eukaryota > Metazoa > Chordata > Amphibia > Caudata > Salamandridae > Calotriton > Calotriton arnoldi. The sequence goes on along the minus strand of CAWUFW010001861.1, from coordinate 7,485 downwards.
GGACCCCCTGTACGCGTAGCCGCGCGAGTCGCACACAGGGGGACCCATGGGTCCCCCTACCTGTGCGTGCACGGCGCGAGTCGCCTCGCCGCGTACCCGCTGTAGGGGCGCACTTGTCCGACTCGCACCCATTGAGTCAATGGGAGCCCGCGTACGCGTTGTGCGACCGGCTCCCATTGACTTCAATGGGAGTCCGACCGACTCGAGTCCGATAACATACGGACGCATCGTACTCGTTCGGTCGGACTGCACGGGTCCGATTCGGTCGGAAATCTCTCCGGGTCCGGCTCGGTCGGAGAAATTTCCGGCCCGAATCGGAATCGACCCCTCAGGGTTTGTGATCTGTTTTAATGATGAATTTTGTCCCCCATAAAAATGATCTAAAATGTTCTGCTCTCCACACGCAAGCCAGAAGTTCTCTCTCTATAACAGAGTAATGTCGCTCAGGCTCACGCAAGGTTCTTGAAGCATATGCTACTATCCATTCCTTCTCAAACTCTCTTTGAATTAAAACAGCACCCAAACCACAACTACTAGCATCCACCATGATAATGCAATGCTTGCCCACAACAATGGTTTTAGACAGGGAGCATTAACAATCATGTCCTTAATTGTGGAAAAGGTAGAAGACATGTCTTCTGTCCACACAAACTTCGCATTCCTCTTTAATAGGCACCTGAATGGTTCAATTACTGTTGGGAAAAAAGTTAGCATAGAATTCTACAAGGCCCAAAAAAGCAACTAATTGTTCTTTAGATTTAGGAATGGGAGCTTTGCTGATATTTTCAACATGTGATTTCTTAGGTCTAATGCCATTACCACTAATGCAGTGTCCCAAATATTCTACTTCATGTTTCTTGAATTTACATTTTTCTGAGCGTAGGGTCAAACCTCTATTTACTAATGCTTTTAGTACCGCATCTAAATTACTATCGTGTTCTTGCTCATCTTTGTACTGGTATCACATTCTCATGCAATTTGATGCGGTGTTTGAAACCTTGATACTCCCCCAATTTGTTGCTAAATAAAACAGGAAACTTTTCCTTTAATTTGTGTAGTAATTCTGAATTGTCAGAAACTTTGGTTATGTCAGTGGTGTTTGGGTATTTGTTAATAGAGTACACCGGGGGATCAGCTTTGGGATCTAATTTGATACCAAGTTGTTCTTGATGTGGCCACCCAAGAAGTGATTGGCCAACCTTAGCAACATATATTTTCCCAAACATTTGGCGTTCCAGGAACAAGACATCAGCCCAAAAGTAACCAAGTAATTCTATTTTGCGCCCGTATAACCACTAGGGGTGATATCAGAAGGAAATAATTTTGTGTTGGGCCAATTGATCTTAACCAATTCATAAGGTAAAATTGTGTACCAAGAGCATGAGTCCACTAGTACGTGGACAGTTACTCCATTAATAATAATGTCACAAGAAGGAAATTTCGTGGATTCTTGATCACTACTCAAATTGAGAATAGTGTTCACATTATTTTCATAATCATCCAAGTAAATCTCATAATCCTCACACTCTTGTATAACATTAACTCTCCTAGGAGCTGATTTACACACTTTAGAAAAATGCCCTTTTTTGTTGCACTTGGAGCACACCTTAGCCACAGCAGGATAAACTTTAGAGTTCCCTAAATGGTTACTGCTACCGCACCTGTAACAAAAAACATTATTTCTCCTCAAGTCAGTTTTTTGCCATCTAGACCTGGTATCCGGTCTTTGAGTATACTCATTTCTTTGAGTTGTTGGTTTTTTGAATTTGTCACCATCTCTAGTAACCACATGTACCTCAGTCTTGTCATTGCCTCTCATCTCTTCAACAAATTTCTCCGAACGTTCAATGGCTTTGGCTATCTCAATTACAGCATTTAAAGACATATCGGAGGTAGCCCATAGTCTTTCTTGTATCTTCTTGTTGTTGGTATGCATAAGAATTTGGTCTCTCAATACTTGTTCATACGTGATGTGTTCAAAGTCACACGTTACAGCTAATGATCTAAGTGCAGATACATGTTTCAATAGATTCATCTACTTTTTGTCTCCTAGAATAAAATGTAAATCTTTCCATAACTACATTAACTTTCTTGCCATATCGTACAGCCAATTGTGTGGAAGCATATTGGTATGAAGATAAATCACCTTGGTTAGTTAAAGGTGGTAAATTCTTAAATTCCTTTAAACCAATACTCCCCAGACAATGTTTTAGTAAAGCTAATTTCCTGTCTGGTTCACATTCTTTCCCCTCTAGTATATCAACATATGCTGAAAACATTGCCTCCCATATTTCCCATTCTATAGGTGGATCACCTGGTGATGCCAGAAAAGCAGGTGGAGGTAAAATACCAGCCATAGTCAATTATAACAGATTGGTAAATAAGAAAAGTTAGTAGAGGGGAGACGCGCAAGCGCGCGAACCAAGATGGCCGCCGCCTGCTGAGCTCCGCTCGTTTTCGCCCGTTTTCTAGTCAAAAACGACGATTTTCAGACCAAAACATTGGTTAAATTGGGGTCGCTGTATCTATCAACGGTTTACCTGATGTTGTGAGGCTTTTCCAGTCCGGTTTTTCGATGGATGTGGATTTTTGTTCCTCCTTCATGCTCCTCCCAGTCCTGCTCTGAGGTACTGCCTGGATTGTCTGTCAGGGGGGCGGAGTGAATGTTTAGGAAAAGGTCTGGCTTTGGCCTAGCTCCTCCCACAACCAGTTTTAGCTGCGGCACCTTGCTGTTTTTCAAGCTTTTTTCTCAATTACCAATACAATACTGCTAAGATTTTTCAACAAATACTCAGTTCTTATTATTGGTTGTATTATTGCAAGGATATTTATTCAAGTATAAAAATGGATCAGAAAAATGCGCAAACTCCTGTTAATAAGAGGAAAAGTCAGATTTCGCCACCTCCTGCCAAATCTAAGGTAGTTGAGTCAAGTGAACCTTCTCTGTCATTAATTTTTGACGAAATTCAAGCACTACGTACTAACACAGACTCAATTGCAACAGAGATTAAAAACTTGCGCAAAGATATGGCAAGCATGGCAATGAAAATTTCTGACAATGCAATTAAAATAAATGACAATAAAGCTTAAATTTATGCCTTCTCCCCACTTGTGGAAAAAATGTCTCCTATGTCTGCTCTCCTTCTGGACATGGAAAATCGCAATAGACAGTACAATTTGCGCATCTTTAATTTGCCGGAAGACATTGAGGGCTCCAACTGCAGATTATATTTGGAGAGTTTGATTCCTGGCCTCTTGAACATTAAATTTTCGGAAAAATTTGAAATTGATAAGGCTCACAGGATTCCATCACATCGTAACCCTCGCCATACAAAGCCTCGACAAATGATATTTAAAGTTCTTCGCCACCACCATCTGGTTTTGATAAGAAAGGCAGCTCGAGAAATTCCTTCTTTGATGGTTAATGGTCATAACATTTTTATTCACCAAGACTTTGCCAAAGAAACTGTTTCGATTCGCAAGGAATGTTCCGTTCTTCGTCCTCAGCTTAGAAGTCTTGGTTTTAAGTATGGTCTTTTTGATCCATCAACAATGCGCGTCTGGAAAGACAATTTCTCCAAATCCTTCCAAAGACCTGACGATTTAAGACGGTTCTTGGATCAGCATTCACAACATTCAATGGATACGCATGATTCTGCTACCTGAACATAGATTTTACGCTTGGTCCTGAAAAGTTTCAAGGTTTTATTTACAGGGGGCTCCAGCGGTTTTCGGTCATGCTTGTAAAGCGTGTGTGCGTTTCATTTCTGTTATTAATGTTCAATGTTGTTCGTTTTTTTTTTTCTTTGCTTTGTCTCCTGTCTTGTTTTTTTCTTCTCTCTCTTTATTAACTACTCTGGAGTTACTATTTATTTTTTGCTATATACATCTTTGTCTCCTTTTCTCATTATTCTTTTTCTTCCTTTTTCATAAATGGCTAGTGTTCATAATATCAAAATAGTCTCGTTAAATGTTAAAGGTTTACGTCATCCTGTCAAACGTACGAAAATTTTAGATTATCTAGGCCGGTGTAAAGCGGATATTTGTTTTATACAGGAAACTCATATAGATGACAACATTTTAGATTATATGAAAAAAAAATGGGTTGATAGTATTGTTTCATCGCCTGCAAATGGAAAAAAAAATGGTGTGGCTATCCTTTTTGCAAAACGCCTTAATTGCCAAATTCTGAGTAAATGTTCAGACACTGAAGGAAGATATGTCATTGTTAAAATTAAAGTTCAGAATAAAGTTATGTTTTTATTAAATGTTTATGGTCCCACAGCGGCCGACCCCCATTTTTGGTCAGTTCTAACAACAGAAGTTCCCAAATTGGGTAAGGTTCCTCTCATACTTGGAGGAGATTTTAATGTTATATTTGATCCACTACTAGATAGATTATCTCTTACCAAATTTCGGCCTCCAAAAGTCTTTTTTGCTTTTAAATCATTTCTAAAAACTACAAAGTTGGTCGATATTTGGAGATTACATTTTCCTACAGAAAAAATGTTCACATTTTTTTCTAACCCTCATAACTCTCATTCCAGGCTTGATTATTTATTAGTTTCAAGGCAATTAATTGACTCTGTGGTTACCCCTACTATTGGCAATATTGATATATCGGATCATGCCCTGATTTCTCTTAATCTGAAATAAAATTCCAATGCTACAACTCAATCCAGATGGAGAATGAATACTAGTATTGTCCTAAATGAACAAAATAAACCTAAACTTTTAGATGCTATACATGATTATTTTCTTTTTAACCCTGAAGGTTCTACGTCTATGGTGAATAGATGGGACGCCTTTAAAGCCTATATTAGAGGGGCTACTATTTCACTTATGGCTCATGAAAATAAAACTTTTAATGCTAATGTCAGAAATTTAGAGAAACAAATTGCTAAATATGAGAGACTTTTTATTACATCTAATGATCCCCAATATAGAGTTAAGCTGCAAAAACTTAGATATGAGTTTAACTCAATGCTTAGCAGAAGAGCGGGTATTCAGCTGTCAAATTCTAAAGCCAAATTTGCCTTCAATGCCAATAGATCAGGACGACTTTTAGCTAATTATTTACGCATTAAAAAGGACAAAACACAAATTAACTCAATTCGTGGATCTAATGGAAAAGTTGCCCTATCTCAAAATGACATTGTTAATGAATTCCTGGATTTTTATACTAATTTATACAACAAACCTAATTTTGATGATGCCTCCTTAATCGATTCGTTTTTATCCAATTGCGGCTTACCTAAAATCTCACAATCTGATAAAGTAAATCTTGACTTACCTATCACTCAAGATGAAATTTTATTAGCTATAAAATCTCTCAAAAAGAATAAATCCCTGGTCCTGATGGTATTCCGGCGGAGTTTTATAAAGAATTTCAGTTACAGCTTATCCCTCATTTATTACAACTTTTTACTTTTTGGTTCTACAGGTATTACTACTGGGTCGTTTACTGAAGCTTTAATTATTGTATTACCCAAACCTAATAAAGACCCTACTTTGGTATCAAATTATCGACCTATTTCTTTAATAAATCAAGATTGTAAATTATATGCTAAAATACTTGCCTCTAGATTATCATCTGTGTTGGAATCTATTATTCACTCAGACCAATCTGGTTTTATGAAGAATAGATACTCAGCAAATAATACTAGAACATTGTTACATGTTATTGAACAGGGTTCCACCTTATCTTTACCTTCAGGTATCCATCCATTGGACGCTGAAAAAGCATTCGATAAAATCCATTGGCAATTTTTATTTCATACTTTATTGTCATTTAATTTTGGGGATATGTTTATATGTATGATATCTGCGTTATATTCTTCTCCTATGGCTCGTTTATTTATTAATGGCCAAGTTTCTAATCAATTTTCCCTCTTTAGAGGTACAAGGCAAGGTTGTCCCCTTTCCCTCTTTTGTTTATTCTTGGTATTGAACCCTTTCTTGTTGCTATTAGAACATGTGATAATATTACAGGAATTAATATTAAGGATGTTATTATTAAAACTTTAGCATATGCTGACGATGTCTTATTATTTATTAGTAATCCTTTATTTTATTTTCCTCCCCTGCTTGAAATTATTTCGTCCTACTCCACAGTCTCTGGGTATAAACTTAATACAAATAAAGCGGAATTCTTTCCTGTAAATATACATTGTACTCCTGACATGATACCCATGAATGATATTATTTGGCAAAAAGATAAACTAACATATCTTGGTATTGAATTTTGCTCGTCTATAAAATCAACTTTATCACTGAATTGTGACTCCATCTTAAATTATATTAAGGATAAAATAACCAAATGGTCTTCACTTCGTTTGTCATGGTGGGGTAGAATGGATTCTATAAAAATTAATATTGCTCCCAAAAAATTTTATACTCTTGTTATGATTCCCACTCAATTTCCGCTAAAGTTTTATAAAACAGTAGATAACGTCCTTTCCAAATTCCTTTGGAGTAACAAATCACCTCGTATTAGCTATAAAAATTAAAAATACCTAAATGTAATGGAGGTTTTGGTTTGCCTAATTTCTTTAATTATCATAAAGCTTTCATTCTAAAACAAAGCTCTATTTGGTTTAGTCACTCTTTTACACAATCCCCCTACTTGGCTTTTAATTGAAAAATCCTTAATAAATCCTTTTCCACTGCCTACCTTGTTAACTATGTCTAATAAATCGCCAATTTTTCTATAAATCCGTAATTCTAAAATCCACCAAGCTAATTTTTAATGATTTAGATTTAATTTTTCAAACACCTATTTCTCTGACAGAAGATATGTTGTTATGGCATAATCCAATTATAAAACTTAATAGAAATGTTAGATTTTGGTCTACTTGGATTAAAGCTGGCATTTTTTATCTTAAAGATGTTTATTATGATAATGCGTTTGTCCCTTTTGATAGCTTGCAATCTAAATTTCATTTATCTGCTTCTGATTTTATCAAATATGATTCATTATGTAACTCCATTTTAGATTCATTTCCTCAAGATGTCCCTTCCAATATTAAATCAGATTTATCAACTTATATTCAAACTGTTTCTACTTTACCTCATGGTGCTTCCATGCTATATAAAAAAATGTCTATCTCTCAAGAGTCCAACATTAATGTGATATCGACTTTTGGAATAAGGATCTTTCAATCTCATTATCTATTGATACATGGAAAACCATTTGGCTGGATAGTATTTCGGGTTGGTTGCCTATTTCGCTATATCAAACGAATTCTTATATTTTATATAACTGTTTATGGACCCCATATCGATTATTTCTTGCTAAACTTATCCAGTCTCCTACTTGTTGGCATTGCAATTTGTTGAATGGATCATTGCAACATATGCTTTTTGAATGTCCTTTGGTTTTTAATTTTTGGACTGAAGTATGGGTTATTATAAAAAAGATATTTAATATCCAAGAAAATATTTCATTCAAATTGATAATTTGTAAATCTGTTATTCTTTCACAAA